>CM030863.1:6134645-6734645 GCA_018105865.1 Metaphire vulgaris
AACATTATTATCCATAGTTTTTTCGTGATGTATGGAGTCAAAAGCTTTACGGAAGTCAATAAAACACATGTAAATGGGTTGTTGATGTTCTTTTCCTTTCTGCATTACAATGCGAAGATTAGTAATTTGATCTCTTGTTCCCCGTCCTCTCCTGAATCCTGCTTGTTCTTCTGCTAATTCAGACTCTGTTTTTGTTCTTATACTTTCTAGTATTATTCGCAGAATGATTATGCTGGCATGCGATACCAAGGCTATTGTGCGGTAATTTATGCACTGCTTCAGGTCTCCTTTCTTAGGTAGTGGTATGAATATAGAGTCCGTCCATTCGTCAGGCCATTCTCCCGTTTCCCAGAGTGCTACACATAGTTGACGAACATACATGTGAAATACATACATGTGTTCGACAGTGTCTTTAAAGTTAGATTCACTATGTTTGGGAATGTTTCTGCAGGAACATATCGGTGAAATAAGAAGATGTAATGTAATTTGTTATTTGAAGTGGACAAGATGGACGCGGGGGTAAAGTCCTTGACGAGGAGAGGTTCTGGATTTGAATCCGCCCGAGAGGCTTGTAATGTAATGTAATGTAATGTGACGTGACGTGACGTGATGTGATGTGATGTAATGTGATGTAATATAATGTAATGTAATTCAATGCAATGCAAAGTAAAGTAAAATAAAGTGAAGTGAAGTGATGTGATGTAATGTAATGGGTAATGTAATGTAATGTAATGTAATGTAATGTGGTTTAATGTAGTTTGATGTAGTGTAGTGTAGTGTAGTGTAGAGTAGCGTAATGTAATGTAATGTAATGTAATGTTATGTTATGTAACATTTGTTATAACTTTTAACCTCTTACATTTCTATTAGAGTCGCATGATAAAGCAGAGAGACTTTAGCTTTTACATTGAACAGAGCGAGGGAGTAAGAAGTGAGGCCTGAATGGATGGGTTCAAGGCATTCCAGAGGGTGGGTCCAGTCACTGCAAAAGCTCGACGCTTAGTAAGATTAAAGCGTGATCTAGGAACATAAACATTATTCCGATCAGTGGAGCGGAGCAGGCGATGTGCAGTGGAAGAAGGTGATTTGAAAAGCTCAGTAATGTAAGACTGAGCCTGACCTCGAAGTAATGTAATGTAATGTAATGTAATGTAATGTAATGTAATTAGCTATTTATATTGCGCCTAATCAATCAATGTTAGCAAGCGCATTACAATTAATATCAATTATATCAATTATTATAAGCACAATTAAACAGATGTGTTTTCAAATGTTTACGGAAAGCGACGGGCGACTTTATGTTCCGTAGCGCTGGTGGAAGGGCGTTCCAGGCATGGGGTCCGGCGTACGAGAAGGCTCGTTGCCCCATGACTGTCCGAAGACGAGGTTTCTGGTATTGACTGGTAGAGGCTGATCGTAGGCCTGGTCTACCAATGGCGGTTGATGTTGGCTGGAGCAGATCGGCCAGATAAGTCGGACAAGACCATTCTGTGCACAGAACATCAGCGTGCATAGTTTGTGTTGTATTCGTGACTGGACTGGAAGCCAATGAAGTTCGCGAAGCGCCGGAGTGACGTGGTCTCGAGGTTTTAGGTCCAGCACCAGACGTGCAGCAGCATTTTGTACGCGCTGCAGGTTGGCCAGTGTAGACTTTGGAAGGCCGGCAAGAACGGAATTATAATAGTCTAGTCTAGACAGAACAAACGCAGAAACCAGTTTGCGAGGCGACTTTTTTGCCAGCGATTCGACAAATCTGGCGGATACGTCGTATGTGATAGAAGCAGCTCTTGGCTAACTGTCCAACATGTTGCTTCATGGTCAATTCGTTGTCAAACAGAACTCCGAGATCTCTGACGACGGAAGAAGGGTGGACGACGGTGCCCTGAAGTGCCAGACTACAATCGGTGTTAGACAGCTTAAGCATGTTAGCATGTGAGCCAAACCATGCAAGCTCAGTCTTGGAAGCATTAAGTTGCAATCGTCGTGAGGAACACCATCCTTGGACCTCTGTGATGCAGTTATGGAGACGACCAAGAGCAAGACCGACGTCTTTAACGTCCACATGGTCGTAGATCTGTTTATCATCAGCAAAAATATGATGGCGAAGATCGTGACGTTGAAAAATGAGGGCAAAGTCTTCTGTGTATGTGATGAAGGCAATCGGTCCCAAAGACGAGCCCTGGGGCACAGAGCACTCGAGAGACAAAGCTGGCGAGGAATCATTGAGGTGGCGAAATATCTGCTCGCGTCCAGTGAGGTAAGAACGAAACCAGCCAAGGGAACTCCGCTGACTCGAAACGTTCCTCCAGGACACGGAGCAGTATGTCATGATCCACCGTGTCGAAAGCCGAGCTGAGGTCAAGTAGTACAAGTGCAGTGACCTTGCCATCATCTATGGCGCGCACGAGGTCGTTGTGGACTTTAATTACCGCTGTTTCTGTTGAGTGAAATCGCCGATATGCAGATTGATGAACTGGTAAAAGGCGATTGCGCTCAGAAAACTCAGCGAATCGAGCAACGACTGTTCGCTCCACAAGCTTCGACACAAAGCTCAAGTTGGAAATTGGTCGAAAAGATTTCAGATCTCCTGGATCCAACGTTGGCTTCTTCAGGCGTGGAAGGACGATAGCCGATTTGCAGGCATCGGCACAGTTTCCAGTGTCCAAAGAAGTGTTGCACATCAGACTAAGCAGAGGAGCGATGACATCAGCAACCTCACGTAACAGCCAGGTAGGGATCGGATCAAGAGAGCATTGCTTGTTTGGCAACTTTGATAACAGAGCTTTGATCTCAGTTGGTGTTACCGGATAGAAAGAGAAAGGCGCGGTTTGTCTTTTAACGATCTCCACCTCAGGTGCATTAGATGTCTGCTCACGAATTCGAGCAATCTTCTCCGTAAAAAGGCGGCAAAGTCGTTGACCTTGAAGTGCGATACAGAGGTCGGAGGCTGTTTGGCAAGCCGATCGACTTTAGCCCAGATCGCTCGACTGTTTCCTCAGCAGCTTTGAATTTCCCGCGTCCAGTACTGCTTGAACTTGTCTTGGAAAAGCTGCCGGACTATCTTTGAGTGTAGTCGCCAAGCCTCCAGTGTATCAGGCGTCAGAAGGCGCCTGTAATGTCTTTCAAGTTGACGTCTCTTGGCTTTAGCAGCACGACAATCTTCGTCGAACCATGGAGCAGAATGCCGTCTGGATATCTGGACGGTTCGAAGTGGTGAATGCTTATCGATCAGGTTTCTCATGGCAGTGTCATAAAACGAGAAGAGGCCGTTGACATCAGGTACAGGGGACTGGATGACCGATTCGACGAGCTGATGAAGATCAGACGAGAAATAATCGATGTCGAATTGACGCCAAGAGCGACGTTGAACGCAGCGTGCGCAGAAGTGCATCATAAGCAATAATTACTTGCTTGATTTTAATGCTGTCAGAAATTGGAAGCCAATGTAGGTGTTGAGCATAAAATCTGATATGGTAGAGTAGCGAGGAGTTTTAGCCACAAGAGAAGCCGCAGCATTTAAGACGGATAGCGTGTTTTTGGTCAGACCAAGATAAAGATAATTGCAATAGTCTATCCTACTAGCAACAAAAGCATGAACCAAAGATTTGTAGACAGAGAAAGTGAAGAACAAATAACTCTGATTTGCCTAAGTTGGTAAAAGAAAGATCGAGAGTCTAGCAAAATGCTCTTTGAAGGTCAAAGTAAATACCAAGAATCTTGATACAATTCGACAAACAAAGTTCGGGAAAGAGAGAGTTCAGTAAGTCATATTCAATTTTAGTGTGCGGTTGCTTAATACCAAGCTAGATAAGTTGAGTTTCGTCAGGATTTAGTCAAAGACTATTAGAGAACATCCAATCCAGAATAGTTGGAATTACATTGTCTGCTGATTGAGCGAGCTGAGACTGAGAAGAGTGAGGGCCACGTAGGGGGAAATTTGAATGTAACCAGCATAAAGGTGAACAGTGCTAATTAAAGACCAAAGGTCAAATGTGTCGAGTATGTGCAACAGATGACCAAGCACCGAATCTTGGGGAACACCAAAGAGGGACATGAAACCAGTTTGAGCGGGAATGCTCCATAACAATCATTTGAGATCGGTTAGAGAGATAGGATGAAAAAACAGGAGGACTTTATAAGAAATCCCAAATGAGAGTTTCCGACGTTTCAGCAATATGTCATGATCAACTGTATCAAAGGCACTTGAAACATCAAAACAGGCACGCAATCTAAACTCAGATAGGTCAGTAGTAGCAAAATTCTGAGTAGAGTCGTTTCAGTCGAATGAAACCGTCTGAAACCAAATTTTGTAGACGGAAGACTTCACTGTTTAGATAGTGTAGCATTTGTGACAAGATAAGCATTTCAATGATTTTGGAGAGAAAAGAAAGGTTGGAAATGGGTCAGAAGTTGAGAGGCTCAAGGCCAGGTTTCTTGATGACAGGCAGCACAATAACTGTCTTTTTTAGTCAGGGAGAAATCTTTCTATGAAAGAGCGGTTGATCGCGAGTAAAAGAAATGGAATTAATTAATTGAAAACCTCTACAAGAATGAATGGTCGTAGAGGATCCAGTTCACATGATTTTAGTTTTATGTTTTTATGACTGTTCTGAGCTCCAGTTCTGTCCCTTCATCACATTTTTAAAACTTCGAGTTTATTATTGATGAGAAGCTTGGTTGTATCATTCCAACAGTGTCAGCACGCATTCGGTCTATTTTCGCCGACATTGCATCTTGATAATTGACTGCCGTGAAACTTGCTGGCTCTGTTGCGTTTGCCTGCCTGCCGAGTATGGAGGACAATGTTGACCAGAGTTTACGTGGATGGCCAGCGTGTTGATGTACAATTTTCGTCAGCACTGCGATTCTTTTTGATGATAGCTTTTATGAAGAATTCTGACAGATGTAATCCATTCATTTCTATCGCCAGGATTCAAAGTTCGCCGGTATCGTCTTTCAAAACGACGAGTTTCCCAAACGACATCGATTGTCAAACCATGGCGTAAGTGGCCGATGCCTGGTTCTCACTGTCTTTGTCGGTTCATCAACGATCTTGGTGAGTGAGGCACTATACAGATCAAAGAGTTCCGTAACCGATTTGTTGGCATGAGTCACGATATCCTGACAAAGAGGACTAGTGACAAGTGAGGACTGCAGGCGATCCAAGTTCATCGAGCGCCAGCCACGTAATTGGCAAACTGCATAAATTGGCTTTGATAGTAGATGATACTATATGCGGTAAATTTAAGGTTACAAGACCGTGATCAGAAATTGTCTTTAACATCACAGTTGTTAGGGCTTATAACAAGGTAAAGAATGCGCGTAGGCTCATTTATATGTTGTACTAAGCCAAACTGGCGCAAGGTATCTTGGAGCTTGATTGAATTTTGAGCCACAAAAGAGTCCAAGTGAATGTTGAAATTTGCTTCAATTAGAAGCTGGCTGCTTCTAGTGGCGATCGAGAACAGTATGAAATTCATCAAAGAATTGTGAAGTGATGGCTTGCGATCCTGGACCTATCTTCGAATCCCACAAGAAAACATCTAATTTCAGAACTTTATCAACAAGGCCTGTAGAAACAGTGGAACATATAAACTATGTCACTTTGTTGGAAAACCTAATTGCGGAATTAAATAAATTAGCAAAGTAATTTGCTTACCTTTCATAGCTGAGGCGCCATCTGTGATTACCCCCCCCACAAAGTTTTGCTTCCCCTAGATTAAATTTAAAAACATCTTATTGACCTCATCCAATACGTCCTTTGTTGACCTCGTCCACTACGTCCTTTCCTGCCGTATTTCCCTTCATTGTACAAAGGTTAAGTAGTTCTTCAACCATAATGAACACTTTGTAATCCCTCTTACAAAGACTGCAAGCTGTGCTGTATCACTTACATCAGTACTCTCATCAAGACATAAACTGACAAATTCAGTCATGCAGATTTCTTTTCAGATTGTGTTGGATGCTCAATGAGAGGTCATAGATTCTTCTGGACACAATATGGAATGAAAGACTGATTCTATTAAAACTGGTTGCTTTTTTGGGACAGCCAACGGCTGTCAATATTTGCGAGATTTCTTTAATGAACTCACCATCCGATAATGCATTTCCTCTGCTGGCTTAAGCCTCGGCAATAAACTGATTTTAAGCCCGCTTTCGAAGCTCTGATTGGTTGCCTTGAAGAATGATTGCTTCCCCGCGATGTGCTGTTTAAACTAATTAACTAAACTGTTACTGGATCCTGTCTCACTTGGCTTTCGTATTTGTCCTCGCGCTTTGCGAAAAATGGAGCTTGTGGACGGAGATTGTTTCCTGACAACTTAAGCGCAAAATTTGTCCAGAACTCTCAAACACAAAATAATTCAGTGTCCAAGACGACTTACAATTTCGACCTTCTTCGTCTACTTTTCATTTTTTATTGAATCGTTCGTTTCGTTAGTTCGCAAGGACGACGGAGGTCAATTGCGCCAATCTCGTCTTGTCCGAGACCGACGGCTGAGTGCCATTCATGAATAATTGTAGAAAATTTAGAAGGAAGACTATCGCCGATCTGCTAGGACTTTGTACGGCGTGGTCTGCCAGGAGATCTTCTCCAGCTCGGAGGAGGGCGCGTCTCGGCGCGTCTCGCAATGGCGCAGGCGAGAGCTGTCGAGAATGTCGTTGTCCTGGCGAGCCACGTGACCGAAGAGAGACAGACGGCGTCGCGTGATAATGTCTATCACTGGTAGGAGGGCTGTCTGTTTGGAAACTGCTTCATTGGTCACGAAGTCAAACCAGCGAATGCAGAGAAGCTGTCTCTGGCAGCGCATATGGAATGCCTGTAGTCTCGTGTCTGCAGAGTGAAGAGCAACGTCGTCAGCGTAGTCTAGGACGGAGAAGCTATGTTCCGGTAGGGTGATCCCGGCCTGGTCAATAGCGTGCTCCAGGATCCAGTCCATAACCCTGAAAAAGAATTAGCGCATGAAGCGTTCACAGCTTCTGACAGTCCTGGCGTATCAATCGACATGCTAACCCTCAGTGAAGCACGCACGGCCATTAAAAAACTACGTCGCTGGGCCAGATGGAATACCACCAGCTTCTCAAGCGTGCAATTGACCCAGCTAGCACTGCTCTTCACGAACTCATCTCAAAGGGTGTGGACGACTGGGCATGTACCAGCTCAATGGAAAGAGGGAATTGTTCTAGCACTGTACAAAGGCCGAGAAACAAAGACCGAATGTTCGAGTCACAGGCCAATCATCCTGTCATCATCATCGTCATCGTCATCGTCATCGTCATCGTCATCGTCATCGTCATCGTCATCGTCATCGTCATCGTCATCGTCATCGTCATCGTCATCGTCATCGTCATCGTCATCATCATCATCATCATCATCATCATCATCATCATCATCATCATCATCATCATCATCATCATCATCATCATCATCATCATCATCATTAGCATGTCCCACTCTGGATCGTAGCTTTTTCCACGAACTGGCACCAACTGTCTCTGTTTTGAGCAAGTTTCCATCCCGAAAATAAGCCGGAGTTCTGCGAGTCTCTGTCTCAATGAATTTAACCCAAGTAAGTTTGGGTCGTCCCACTGGGAGCTTCCACAGGCCTTGGGTCGACCCTGTATAATGGTCCGAAGGGCACGTGAATGGTCTTGAGATGGATTGGCTCGAGCAACGTGGCCGAAAAGTTTCAGACCTGGGCGGTTCACCCTGTAGTGAATTAAAATGAATCCCCTGAAGAAATGAACCCCCCTCATTATTAAAGTAAAGTAAAGGTTTTCACCCGAATTTAACGCCCGTAGGGTCCGGTTTGATTCCCGTATTTAGTAGCCAGCAGCCCATAGGTGGCTAAGGTCGACATCGGCGGACGGTGGCCAGTCTCTTCCGCCGAATGGTCTATCGCAATGTTGGATTGGCTCATTTTGATGTTACTACCGCCCTCGAAAGCGATTAAGGCTGAGTCGACCTTAGGGGCTCCTGCGGGATTGAACTCGTGTCGTCGGCGTGCCTGCCCAATGATATTACCACTCATCTATCTTCCCGCCCCCTCATTATTACACGTAGAATAATGAATATCACCTCATTATTATACGTATAGTCGTATAATAAAGAATCCCTGTGTAGAATTTATATTCCCCTGTGCTACTTGGATAGTAAAACAGACGAACATATGTACACTGTAAGACTGCGAACGCTTCTGTAACAAAGCTTAGCTCAAGTTGAGCAGTTCGATGAATACAACAAACTGCTTAATATTAAGCACACCTTTTGACCAGCCGATAAAGTACTTGTGAGGAACTCGAAAAGAGCGGACAGAAAAGGAGTTAAATATACTACACCACGGCTTGGACCTCCTACAATTACTTTAATATACGACAACAACACTTGCCAGCTTGATGGTTCTAAGGGTGCACGGAGGTGCAAGCAGCATATGTGCAATTTTAAGCAGTGGCGGCTCTAGGATTTGGCAAGTGGGGGGGGGGCCGTTGGGGGGGCAACTTCTAATCATGGGGGCCAACCATTTGTTGTTTAATGTATGTAGCATTAAGTATAAGGTCCCAACTGGGGGGGCCACTGGGGGCAGGCTCTCAATAGGGGGGCACGGGCCCCCCCTGACCCCGGTGGAGCCGCCACTGATTTTAAGCCATTTAAGGAAAGAGAAATCGTCGTTAACGACATAATTGAACAAAACTCGCCTATGCAGGAATCTCATGGAGTAATTTGGATGGAAAATTGATAACTAACAAAGACAGACAAAGCAACTATTGAGAAAGGAGAAAAGCTTGACGATAAAGTAATCGACGCAGCCCAGTCACTATTAAAGCGCAATTAGTATCTAGTAGACGGGACTTTGACTCTACATTACTCGTCCAATGTGATGACTCACGCAGCGTCGAACCCATGCGTAAAAATCACTTTGACGAGAGTCGTGAGCACTGGATTACATCAGCAACCACTAGAAAATTGGAACAGATTGGAACTAGGAGAGAGCTTGAATGCTGGTCGACTATCTACATCCATTACAACTCAACTGAAACAGAGATATGCCACGTTAACCGAGGATAATATTCTCAGTGTCTGTGTGTAACCGACGCAACAGCAGGTGAATAGAGTTGACTGCGGCGTCTATGCCATAGCAACTGCTACTGAATTTTAAACTGACAACGGTGATCCGTTAGCAGCTTTCGATTTTTATCCTTCCTCAAACAGGGAAGCTTACGCCCGATTCCGAAATCTTGAAATAAGAAACGAGAGAGAAAAGGCAGTCACGAAAATTGAACTGCCTATGCGAACATTAGTAGACATAGGTAGGCCTATGCCAACAGGCCTAATAAATTAAAAAACCCAGCACATTTGTATACGAAATTTATACGTGTACAGATCCTTATATATGGCTTAGGGGCTGTCCATTAATTATGTCAATTTTTGGGCAATTTTTGACCCTCCTTTGTCAACAGCTGTCAACGTTCAGTTATCCCCTATAATTATGTCAAAAACTGTTGCCCCCCCTAAGATCAATGACAGGTCCCAATAACAAGTTTTTTTGCGGTGATGACCATTTTTACAATTTTTTTTCATTTTTTGCTCATCGAGTGTCAAAATGTGGTGGTGATGACCTTTTTTGCCGTGCTTTTTTCCATTGTAATTCCATGAAATTTCCTATTATTTGACTATTTGTAAAAAGTTAAATTGTTGACGTCAATTTCTCTTGACTCTCCTGTCAACAACTGTCAAACTTTTTCAACCCCCCACCCAATTTTGACGTCATTAATGGACAGCCCCTAATATGTTTTTTAATAATACTTTTTCTGCACTTACATAAACGTTACTCGCACTGCCTGTTTAATTGATGTATTTTACTTACGAGACTTCATCCCTTGCACTTTGACACTATTTATAATATCTCACGAAATCATTTTATAAATTTTACTTCATTTCACTATAGGGGAGTTATAATTCACAGGGAGTTAATATTCTACATATAATAAAGAGGTGGGGAGTCTTTATTACACGTATAAAAATGACTTGGGGATTCATCTTTAAGGGGATTAATTTTAATTCACTATACCATCCTGTCCGTTCCTGGCAAGGTGTTTGCCCACGTGCCTCTTTTGAGACCTGCAAAACTGAAGCGCCATCTTATAACAAGGCACAAGGAACTACATGACAAACCTGTTGAGTTTTTAAAACGTCGAGCAGAAGTGTGTGTCAAATTGTCAACGAGAAGAAAATTATCAGGACAGCGACAACATTGAATGAAAAGGCTCTCAAAGCGTCATATGTTTCAGCAATGTGGACAGCAGAGAGTAAAAACGCACATACACTTGCGGAGACTTTGATTATGCCCTCAGCGTTGGATATATTGCGAGATAATGATGGAAAAGAAAGCACCACAAATCACAGTATATTCTAGTGTCAAATGACACAATTCGAAGACGAATTTGCGATATGTTCAATGACATCCAACTACAGTTGATAAAGCGACTACAAGGCGTCTAGAAAGCAATATCTTTGCCATACAGTTGGATGAAAGTACAGATATTTCTTCGAAATGGCATGCTTAAGAGAAATGTTAAAAATCACTAGAAGAGGTAAGATCAGGAATGAAGAAATCAGAGAAAGGACGAATATGAAGGACACGGCAATAGACAAAATCCGAAGAAGACTACAATGGTTAGGACATGTGACAAGAATGAGAGAAGAAAGACTGCCTTTAAGAGCTCTGCACTGTCATATTGATGGAAACAGAAGTAGAGGAAGACAAGCTAAGAGATGGATAGAAAATATAAAAGATGTCGGCAAAATCTGAACTCAGAAGAAGCAACACACATGGCAAAAGACAATAAGACTTGGGAGTCATCTCGTATCAAACTCATCGTCATCATAGATGATGGAAGAAGAAGAAAAAAAAAGAAGAAGACTGATATTTCGGATCAGACACATTTACTTGTCTACGTTAGATACTGCTTTGGAAATGTAGGGACTGTCTAGCAGGAGTTATATATTCGAATGTTGACATTTTGGATATGACTCTAACTAAGGAATTTTGTACTCTCTGGAGTTTCTGCATATTTGAATTTGTGATGCCGAAAAGCGGAGAATTGCAATAATCTAGGCAACTAGATACCAATGCATTGCTAACTGAATAAGAACAGGCTTAGGGAGGAGATGTCTGATGCGATAGATGTCCCAAATATGATAGGCCCTAGTGAGAAAATTTTCAGACTGAATTTAGGTGACTAGTGAAAGAGAGGGAATATCACACCAAGGTTGAGAGCAAAAGTACTTCTACTAGGAACAACAGTGGAACCTCCTATGCTTCACATTTCAGATATTCAAATTTGGTCAATTGGGCTGGAGTACCGAATAGAACTGAGTTTTTTATGAATTTAAAAGAAGCTTATTTTAATCCATATATGACTGAATATTAGTGAGGGCAGTTGATAAAGTATCAAGGTATGAGTTTGAAGATGACTGATCAAAACAGATGAGAATTTGGGTATCATCAGCATAAAGATCACTAACCACTTGATGTTCATCAAGAAGTGAACCCAAGGGTGTTGTATAGAGAGTAAATAACAGAGGTCCAAGAATCGAGCCTTTAAGGGACACCACAAGACAGACCAGTGGGTGTTGAGAGATTCTCATTTTTTATCACTGATTGAGTGCGGGGATGTAAATATGAAAAAGCAATGTAAAGCGATGTCAGCGATTACAAATCAATGTTCAAGACGACGAAGAAAAATAGAATGATCAACAGTATCAAAGGCGGCAGATAGGTCAAGAAGTAAAAGAGCAGTAACTTTCTCAGCAGCAGTAGCCCGAACAATATAATCATGAACAACCAATAGAGCCGTTTTGGTAGAGTGATATTTTCGGTAGGCAGACTGGAAATGGAGGCCTACTACTACTACTACTACTACTACTACTACTACTACTACTGCTACTACTACTACTACTACTACTACTACTACTACTACTGCTACTGCTACTGCCACCACTGCACCACCACTGCTGCCACCACTGCCACTGCCACTGCCACTGCTGCTGCTGCCACTGCACTGCTGCTGCTGCTGCTGCTGCTGCCACTGCTGCTGCTGCTGCTGCTGCTGCTGCTGCTGCTGCACTGCCACTGCTGCTGCTGCTGCACCACCACTGCCACTGCTGCCACCACCACCACCACCACCACCACCACCACCACCACCACCACCACCACCACCACCACCACCACCACCACCACCACCACCACCACCACCACTACCACCACTACCACTACTACTACTACTCAGGGCTTTTTTTGTGCCGGAACGAGGCGGAACGGCGTTCCGGAAAATCTGAAGACTGGTATTTTTTGCAACATTAAATTGATAAAATTCTAAAGTTTCTATGTATAAATTTAATGTTTTATTGATTATAATCATTATAGTAGGCCTAACTGTTCGGCCGCTACGTCATGTTGACAATTCACTTCTTACTATTGCGTTCCGGAAAATATTCTATTGCGTTCCGGAAAATAATTTTTAACAGAAAAAGCCCTGCTGCTACTGATACTACTGCTGCTACCACTACTACTATTTTGGGGCGGGAAGTTAGCAGAATGGTAACAACGTTGGACGATAGAACATAAGGACGCGGGTTCGAGACCCGCAGGAGTCCTAAAGGTCGACTCTGCTTTACTCGCGAGAGGGCGGTGGTCAAATTGGGAGCAATGATAAAAGGCTGCGATAAGTCAACCAGGTACGTCACGCGATGCACTAGCTTCGTATCTGTGGTTTTGCACGCCTGGCTGAGGGCTATAGCAACGGAGTTCAGCGCCGCCCTATGAGCCTGTGAGCTCGAGAAGTACTTTGACTTATTTTTATTGAGACATTTTATAGCGCAGTGGTATGACAAAAACGCCAGGGCCACTTTAATACAATGTCACCTGTAGGATATATTGAACAAATGAGACTTCGTAAATAATTTTTTTAACGCTCTCAGGCAGTGTCCCCTAAAATTGGGTTTCCGCGCGAAGCTGATCTGTCTCCGAACATTGTAAATAGCTAATTCGTAATTTGTGCGCTTTCCCAAGGGCATGAGCGTGAAAGAAATTTACACCACAATACATTATCCCAGGCAACCACACATATTTATTTATCATTCTATATACGCGTGTCAATGTGTTTTGTTCACGAAGGCCAGTACTTCCAGAGACCGTAACAATGTACGGAGCAATGCAAATCATGTTGAGCAGTGGTTCAGTGTGGCTTCTAATTATGTTACTCACTGTAACAGCTCTTCTTCCAGACATTCTGATTAGAGCTATCTCAGACAACTTCACACTGCTACATCATGCGGTAAGAGAAAATGTGGTAGATACTTTTAAAAATTATAACTAATTTCCACAGGTCATTTAAACTCAGTAGTTGTTACATAGTTTCAACATTTATGCTAAATATTTACTATTTTAGGTAATTGTTTACTTTGACACTGTGATAAAAATTTCAGGTGTCGATGCCTTTTTCTGGTTCAACGTCAGATCTTCTTTCGAGTTCTGGTGACATCGCAGTATCTCAAACTATCGCAATTACTGATCTTCAAGAGACTGCCCACTTAAGAAAACATACATCTGACAAATGGTCGATTTTTGGCGATTATGCATTGGTCACCAAGCAAGACGCTAACAACAGCAGTTTCCCAAATCCATCATTTGCGTTGCATCGTGAAATGCTAAGTACTGGAGCCAATCAGCCTATGAGAGGCGTTCCTATGAGTGATGAAGTGGATCTTAGTAGTATTGAAATGCATCAGAGTGCTTTCTCTAATTATGTTCATGACAATCCTGTCTTTAATACAGATGTCTGACGTAAACTTGACATGATAGTGAATGTAATTTTATAATTTTACACACATATATTGTCGATGCATCGCCTGTCGGAGTATGATACCAGCGGCTTCTATCCCACCTTGCAGCCGGGCTCAATTCCCCATCCAAAATTACAAATTCCCCTGTTAATTTGCTCGCTTGTAGACTTAGTATTATATTCAGTTTTTATCCTTTGTGTTAGGCATAGCTATCATTGATTACGTCACGGTCAGTGTTATTTTGAATCAATATCAGTCTCTGTTCAGTTCATATTAGTAGCATCATTCAACGTATTAATAGGCCAAGTTGATATAACGGCGTTGAAAGACTTGCAAACAAATCGATAATTCTGTCAACAGGAATAGTTTAAAGAATGTCTTTCTCAGAGTTAAGTATCATCAATGAAGAAAACCAAATTGCCAAACATCCAACTCCGTTGTACGCAAACGGTCCTTGATGAGTCGAACCCTGCTCATTGCTCGTTCAGCACTGCTGCTTGTGATTGCAAGCGACACAAATATCTTGTATGTGACGTTCAAGTCGCGACATCTAGACAGTTTCTGAAGTTCTCTGAGTGGTTTGAGAAAAGTTCTGGTCTACTGTTTAGTTTGAGCATCGCCATCAAATTCTGCATCATCATCGTTATCCAGTGGCGTGTAGAGAGTGGTTGGCGCCCGGGGCTACATTTTTTTGGCGCCCCCTTCTTTCTGATCTGATGGTTGACGGAGCAAAAAGGCCGCCGCTCTTATTTTGAAATCTTTCTGGGCCATTGTCATCTTCATCTTATCTGGAACTGGACTGTTTTTCAAGTAGCCAAAATTGTTCCGTTGCAAATATATACTACCAGTAGGCCTATTGCGCCCCACTCGGTCGCACTTTTGTCGTTTCAGACATATCGTCCATCGTCTGTAAACTTGGTATTCGTAATATATTTATAAAAATAATTACTTACGAACCACAGGCCTGCGTAAGAACTAGGATGTAACTTTTCCGGAAAAGTAAAATGGCCGGAAATATTCCGAAAATTTCCGGAAATTTCCGGAATACTTCCGGAAAAGTTATAAAAGCCTTCAAAACTTCTCTTTTTTAGAGGTAAACAGACAGCAGTGGACAAAATTAATTACCGCAGGTCCCACAGCTAAGAAAACGAAGTTTTATTATATATTTTTGGCACATAGGGGGGGGGGAATTGGTTGAAAACGGGTACTCCGATATTTTAACGAGATCTCGCCAATTTAAAATTCTACTTGCTGCTCAGGAACCAGCTTCACCTTATGAATATTCACGATTTGTCGCATCGAGTGCTAAGTGTGATTTATGGGTAAATACCGTAAAATAAACAAGTGTTTAGTTTTGTTTTGTGACAATTCGTTAACAGCCGAACATCGAGATTTATTATAGTTTTAACAAATCAGACAGCAAAACGGCGTCGTACTCTGTAACTGGTTCTCTGCGACTTCCGACTCAGACATTATATAGCGCTACCATACTGACAGTTGTTAACTTGTTAACAAATGCCAACAAATGAATAGTTATAAATAGTAATAATGATAAAAAAATAATAATAGATATCAGTAATAGTAATAAATAGTAATAAATACTAATAATAAACAGTAATAATAATTATAATAAATAACAATAATAATCAACTTTTCCTTTCCGGAAAAGCCAGAAATTTCGGAAATTCCCAGAGGAAATTTCGGAAATTTCTAATTACATCCCTAGTAAAAACTAAATTTCATTAAAAAACATGCATATTGTGTCACCAGAAATAGCAACGCTTAGATAACAGATTTATATTAGTTTTAAACAGATTTATGGACTTATTCTGAATCTGACGGCTATATTTTCTTACCCATTCAGTAGAATCCTTGTCGCTCGGGCCTATAAAGAAATCCTGATTAACTATAGAAGTTTAGGAACCGGACCCGTCCAAAACAACGTTGATACATCTTTGCTCATTTCGAAATCGGCTGATATTTGCCTTATCGATTTAACTGGATTATAGTGCTATTTGACTTTGGTCGACGACGGTTTGCTTATACGCCATTTGGTTATTAACATGACACCTCTGCCCCTACACCTCCTCCCAGGGGTGATGTTGGCTATCCCCTGCATTTATGCCCCCACCCAACGCAAATTCCCCGGCAATAGTCTGGTTTCGCTCACCATATCCTTAAATTTCAACCTCTTTGGAAACCGATATACATTACAGTGTCATGTCATGTCATGTCATAAAGCCGTCGTCGCTATGCGAAGGTTGGCTGCAACGTTGAACAATAATTCTCCACACTGCTCCCTTTTTTAGCTGCTTCCATTAGTGGAGCTCCTTTCATGTTCGACCATGTCATAATGTTGTCTACCCAGCTGGTTCTGTACAGTAGAAACTTTCATTCAGAGGCGGATCTATGGGTATGGGTACAGATTTTCCTGGGGGTCGAGGGGGCGCCAAAATTGGTTTAAGGCAAGAAGTTCCGCTCGCTGCGGGTGATGACCTTCATTTGCTTGCCAGGATGTTCGCGAAGTTGAATGAAGAATGAAGAGGCGCCAAAATGGACAGAGCAGCGCCCTTTTTGGCTTCTTAGGGTTTTCGTCCAGTTGAGGGGGCGCCATTAGTATGTTTGTCTCCGGGTGCCGGACACCCTAGCTTCGCTACTGCCTACAGCCTTAATTACTGAACTTTGTTTACACCATCAATCAGCCAAGTTTCGATTCCAGCCGAGCACTGATATCTCGATGGCCGGTGTCGCACTGCCAGGCAGCCACTGTGGTAGGGGATGACTGACCAGATTAGGCTTAATTGTTTCGCTTTGTCTAGTGACGCCGCTTGAATGTCAAGGAATGGAAGTAAACAATTTTTCACATATGGCTGAAATCTATAGACAGATCCTATTATTTTTAAACTTTGTTTGTGTAGATCTTAATATTTGAGCATAAGAGCGAAATTTTAGATGGTACGACAGCAGTAGTAAAATGTAGTCAAAAAAGTGCTGACGAGAAAAAATAATTGCCCAGTCAATTTTTACGCCCCCCTCTGGTCTGCGCCCGGGGCCACCGCCCCACCCGCCCCCTCTACACGCTACTGTCGTTATCTAAGTTCTCTTCATCTGTATACTCATTCTCACTATTATGATCCTCCTGTATCTTTATCTTCTGCTTCACACGTGGGTCAGGGCCTTATAGATCAGCAACACAAATTAGCAAATGTACTTTTCGAAAGACCGGTCTGAACTCCGTCAATTCACATGCTACATTTGCTGCATCAATGTCGTCAAAACTACACAGCCTCTCTATGTTTGCATATATTAAATATGCTTGGCTGTTCGGACAACAAGAATCGAGGTGTAAAGAACTACATCTCACGCAGAACATCAACAACCATATCCGTAAATCTCTCTCTGAACCCAAGTCTCAAGACTAACCAGAGCAGGTATGTATGTGTCGACTTTAAAGCATGCTCGGGATCGTGTACTCGTTCATCACCAAGCACTTCTCCGGGCATTCGTTTTGTTCTTTTCTGGCGCTTAACAGGAAAGTTAGGCTCAGTGCCATGTGTAACTGCGAACTGCTTTGCCTCAATAATCAGTTTGTTCCAGCAATTGTCAGCAGTGTCTCTCATCTTATTGAACTTTCTGACACGGTCTTGGAAGAAGTGATGATGCAATGCTGTAATCACATGCAACTCCCTGCAGCAAACGAGACACGGGTCTTCTTGAAAATACAAAGTGACAATTATGTAAAAATCCTGTATACAACGTAGCAAACCGTCGGCGCTGCTCATAGTAGCGTCATTACTGGACGAGAACAATTCCTCTAGTGCCGTAATAACACTGTCGTAACGCTAACTCCATCCTCAAGGCTTCCCCAAGTTCCCCAATACCTTTGGCTGTCAACAAGAGAGCAAGAGTGGCGGAATAGCGCCTAACAGAGGCTAACTCTGCAACGAGCCAGTTAATCGTTTCGTGCAAATACAGCCAACCGACCAGTCAAGAGACGGAGACTTTGTCATATGTGACAGTGTGGAACACAACAAACTGTTGAATATTTGAATTTGTTGTGTAGCAAAATGTCCCCTCCCCATTTTCCTCCTATGTTTACTCTATGTTTACATAGGAGGAACATGGATGAGTAGCCCTAATCCAACGATTCAAAATTTGAATAGTTCTAGTCTGCGTCACAGGTTCACTGCTTCCCAGAGATGTGCGGATCTTACATTTTTATTGATCCATCCGTAAAGAGCCGGGTCTTTGAAAAGAGCACAACAGGATCCGCGGACATTGGCGGACCAAGTATAAAAAAGCTATGGGAGCCAGAGTATCCGCGGATCCTGAAAACTGGCAAGCAACACACACAGACACACAAATACATACACATTGTGCATAGAAAAGAAACATTTTCAAATTACGCCTGAATTTTATGACTATTGCATGGTTGTAGATGACCAAAGTGCCAATTATCTCTTTGATCAACAGAAACGCTAAGTTAGGAGGTTTACATAAGAGACCAGAATAACTGACGGGAGACAGCTTCCGACAAGTTCAAACTTCAAAGTCCAGTCAACCTGACTCGGATTCCATCATTTTCCAAGTCATCTAATCCCCAGTCACTTAATCATCGTCACTTAACCCCGGCTACAGAATTTAAGGCCTAATATCTTTTGAAAAGTTAATGGGTGCAACATTTAAAGACCGGTGTGTAGAAAGGATTTCAAATGTGAATTAAAGAAGATTTCAATCTGAGACCAATTCAATAGTGATAGCGACACGAATTCTCTTTCAGTGTCAGTCGATTTCGTCAAAGGCCATTGAGTAAACAAAGGGGTGATTATGTCGTGGGTTTCATTTAATCTAGTGTACCAGGATGGATAATACCAGGATGGATAATGCCGGGGGTGGAATCATTGAATGTCCTGGGGAGAATGTCCGTTCTCCTTTGAAGAGGTAGGCGCCCTATTTTTCGAATTTATTAGCGTCTAATTGGTTATTAAGTAACCAATTTTTTGCCTGAATTCGCTGTGTACTGTTTGAGGTGTGCAGTTGTGCACTCCACACGGCCGGGTGGAGTGCACAATTCATATATGAACGTTTTTTAATAACTTTTATTTTATATTTTAAAAAAATCTATGTTATGCTTACATATAGCTTCTCCTTTCTTACGACTATTTGTGCAATGAGTCTCGGACCTAGGTACATAATTTTACTGCTTATTGAAATACATTAGGATAGGCCCTAGGCTTGCTGAAACCATGGGAGGGGTGTTAGTAAAAGACCGAATTTATTTACCATCTGCGTATGCGGATCCTCCGCGGCTCCTGATATTGGATATTCGCGCGGATGCGGATCCTCCGCGGATCTAAACCTGGCGGAGCCGGATTATCCGCGGTCCCAAAATTGTTGGATCCGCACATCTCTGCTGAGTGCTTCCTCAAACCATTGTCAAGTAAGTCAAATATCTTACATTTTTATATTATATATTTTAAGTAGGTAAAGTCAAATCTCGTATATTTATATAGCGCTTTGAAAAGCAGCACAACAGTAGCTGCTTATTCTTAGGCGCTCAGTTTCTCTTGAAATAGCTATGGGAAAGGTGAAGATCAGCCAGGCAATAGTCAATATCCGAAGGGCAAGTGAGGCTAGGTTGTTACAGCTATGGAGGAAATGATTTAAGAAAAAGAAAGGATTTCAGTTTAGACCTGAAGACTTGAGGAGATAACGCAGGAATTATAGGAAATGAGGATTCAGAATTTATTGTTTGAACGTGTCCAAGTTCTTCAGTTGAAATAGCTATATCCGAAGTTTAATAGTCAGCCAGGCAAAGTCAAATCTAGAAGTAAGATTGTACTGTAGTTTTGTAGTTTGCGAGAAAATACCGGACACATGCATGTCCGGTATTGCCTCCATTTTTTTACCGAACAAATTACCTAAATACCGGACAGTCCGGTCAAATACCGGACACCTGGTAACCCTACTTAAACGTCTACAGAATTTAACTGTTGACGTTGCTGAACGTATCTTTTCGATAATAGCTTAAAATCATTAACATTAGCAGCCATTTTATTAAAAAGCATTTCGATACGCTTGCGTTCTGCCGTCGGTGGCTCGAACGTCTGGATCAGACCAAGTATCTGATGGCTCTGAAGAATCTGCGCGATCTGGAAATCGTCGATCCGTATCCTCCGCTCTGCGACATCGAGGGCTGTTAAACACATTCTGCGGGCCTACCCAAATATTGTAAATTCACGGGGATGATGAATTTTGTAAGTGGCCGGGTAGACGTTTTAGGCGGAAAGATGACACATACCAACCTAATCTGACCTGAATTCTAAGATGTAGATAGACTTGTTTAGAACTGTAATATATTTGATCGTGTAGATTATAATTTAGAACATGATTTTCATTTATGATTATTATTATTATTATTGTCTTTATTATTATGATTATTATGACTTTTATCGTTATTATCGTGATAATCATCCTCGCCACAAAAATTATTATGTTTATTATCTTGCTAATCAGTGCAGTGACTATGATAATGATCAGTGCCATTATTATCATGTTTATTATTATGATGATTATTATCATTATTATCGTGACATAATGGCCAAGAACATTATCGTCATTATCATGCCTATTATTGCATATGCTATGATGGTGGTGATTGCAATTGAGATTATTGAGTTTCGTTTTTCAGTATTATAATGACTAGAATTATCGTGATTGTCGTTATGACTATCGTTGCGACCATTATTATTATCATCATTATGCTCACGTTTGCCTTTCTGTGGTCGTGGTCATCGTCTTTATTATTGTTATAATTATTATCATGCTTGCAATTATTATAATTATTATCATCATCACTGTTTATTAGGCTATAACAGGTTAGGCCTATTACCAGTGGCGGCTCTAGGGTTTGGCAAGGGGGGGGGCGTTGGGGTGGCAACTCCTAATTATGGGGGACCAACCATTTGTTGTTCAATGTATGTAGCATTAAGTATAGGGTCCCAACTGGGGGACCACTGGGGGGCCAGGCACTCAATATAGGGGGCACGGGCCCCCTGGCCCTCAGGTGGAGCCGCCACTGCCTATTACGATTATTATTGCAAATATTATCAGTAATGCGTTTAAACAGTTATGACTATAGGCCTAACAGTGTTTGTCGATTGTTATGTTGTTATATTATGTCGTTATTATGATCAATGTTTAATGTATGTGGGACTGGGCGCAATTTGAGACAGACAATCCATTTAAGCTCTCGACCACTCAGAGGAGATGACCCCCCCCCCATTCTGACGTCTCGCAGACGGCGTGAACACTGCGAACAACGCTTGGGTCGCCGAAAACCTGGCGGCTTACAATCGATGACGTCACTCAAGCGGTGAATCCTACAGGCAGCGCTTGGACTGCTGAGGCCGCTTGAGATATGCGACTTACCATCTCTGACGTGACCATCTCCAACGGCTGTCGCTGACACGCGGAGCCTACCTAGATACCGACTCACACACGGTCTGCTCAGATGTCTCCTCCCCCGACGATTTTCACACCTAACGCCAGCGTGGACGGCTGGCGGGGTCTACTTCGTCGGCGTTCACCCTACGCCTTTTCGACGTTATACTGTGGAGGAGACGGAAACTTTTCGCCTCGTCACCGGAGTAGGCCTATATTCTATGACTACGACGTCCATAGGAGCAGACCCACCTCATCCACCATCGCCGCACCCACCATTACGTCGTCGGCTGTCAATGAAGCCGACGTGAACGGTCTACGTATATTCGTTCGACCTCCCGGGTCGTAACTAAAGACCCAGACGCGTTAGGCTTTCGGACTCTGTTGTTTCCAACAGAGACAGATGTTACCCGTCGAGGCCTGATATAAACACAGTCCCTGTTATCAGACCTGCCTCTTATACATGTATATAATTAATTGAAGTTTCTGTTGTTTGGCAGAATTTAAGCTGCATTTTTGCATTAAAAAAATTAGCTCAATTTGATTGTCAGCTTATGTGGCCTATATTTAGCAATCGCATTTTTAGCGACTTCTTCCATTCATTTGACATTGTGACATTTGACGTTGTAGTGCAACTCCCCCGCCCCGTAGGTGGTACAGTATTCGTCGCGGGGTCGCGACGATTGATGGAGGGGATCTGTGGAGCGAACCTCGTTTCGCCCGTCACCAGAGGGCAGGGTCCAGTCGTTTCGCCCACAGTTGCTAGATAGCGACGCGGAGTGTAAAAACTGAGACGCGGTCATTTTCTTTCTCTTTCGTCTTGGGGTGTTTAGTTTGAATGGGTTGCTGACTTGCTGGCTAGAGTTGCTTGATTTGCTAGCTTTGCTTGATTTTGCTGTTAAGAGTAGATTTGAATATTATGTCACGCTTAAACTGAATATGCTTACTTGAATCGACAACCTACATCGAACTCAAGTCCTCGTCCTTCTAAGCGACGAGGCACGAACCTAGATCGCGGACATCGATCGCCAATTCTGGTATGTGGGCGAGGAGTCCAGAGGATCCGAGTTGAGTTGGACCGTGTGTTAATTGGTAGATTTTGGTTCCGGTCACATAGCAGCACACAGTCTCTAGTCAGGTACGCTGGTGCCTCTGCCTATAGACATTTATCGACCAGAGAAATTATCTTGAACCTGATACGTTGCTTCACAGGTAGTCAGTGAAGATCTCGGAGTATCGGAGTGATGTGCTGCCGTGATGTCGTTCGAGTAATCAGACGTGCAGCCGCGTTTTGAGCAACCTGAAGCCTTTTGAGTTGGTTGTGTGATAAGGGCTAAAAGGCTGTTGCAACAGTCCAGATGTGAAGACATGAACATATGCACGAGGGCTTGAGCTAACTCAGGAGTGAGAGGGTCGATGATAGCACGTAGCTGACGCAGCTGATAAAAACTGCTCGAGACTACTTTGCTAATATGGTCTGACAGAGTCAGATTCTCATCCAGAATCACTCCAAGATCTCTAACGGCACATGATCGCTTGATGCTAACTTTTCCGAGATTTAGCTCTTCGATATTAGCTTTCGCTGTCTGTCTACTGTGACCTAATATGATGAATTCGTTTTTGATGCATTGAGTTTTAGCCTATTTCGTTCAAGCCACTTTTCTATATCGGCTATGCAGTTGGCCAGTAGTGGGACGATGTTCTGGAGATCATCATCATCATCATCATCATCATCATCATCATCATCATCATCATCATCATCATCATCATCATCATCATCATCATCATCATCATCATCATCATCATCATCATCATCATCATCATCATCATCATCATCATCATCATCATCATCATCATCATCATCATCATCATCATCATAATCATCATCATCATCATCAACATCATCATCATCATCATCATCACCACCACAACCAAAACCATCACCTACTAAATTTTAGGCTTTGAGATGCCAATGAAAACATAAGGTCATAAGCAAACTTTAGATCATTTAAATTAGATTAGATCATTTAAATTTTATATTCTTGAGTGAGCAACTTAATACAGAAAAGGTAGTTGGTGAAGTTGGATTTAATTGTTTATTCATCATCATCGCTTTGAACATTACATTACACAGATACCAAGAATACCACATATTAAGTTCAAAAACCGTCCTTTACTCATAGAAAACATAAAGCTATGCTTTCACAACCAACTAAGTTTTTAAATATTCTAAAGCAACCCTGATACTTGTAGTTCAGAAGAAACAGTTGCAGTCCTTGCAGAAATGATATGGGGATAGAATCAGCATCTCTATGTGAAACATAAACTAATCATTGACCAATTTTCACTTGATAAGGATTACATAAACGGCCATGCAGACACAGAAAAATGCAACAGTGAAGTGCAGTCTGGTTCCAATAACTGCAGCTGAAATAAAACAAACAGTTATTAATAACCAGTATTCGCAGCTGCAGGTGTACATTGACAAAAGTGCATAAGATTAGTACCATGGGTCTGGGGAGTGTGAAAAAGTATTTTGTCAGACATCGTGAGTTCTAAGCTACAGACCTTACTTTATTTTAAAATGCTGTCAACTCCAAAGAGCAGTGACTTAGAAGCCAAAACCTTTATTGCTTTCAGAATACAAACTACATTTTGAAATGTTCAAGATGATTAAAATACATACATAAACAACAAACCTCAATTTTTATATTTAAATATACTAAGACTATTTCCTCAGATTTTCTATAGACCTGATGATTATTTTTTAACATCTTAAAGGGATACGCCACATATAAGCGGCGCGCGTCAAATGTTCACCAACGGGGTTTGCCATATAAATGCGGCGCGCTACTTCAGCGTCTGTTCCGCAATGGGTTTCGCTGTTTATGAACGTTCTAATGTAATAAGTCACTTTAGTTGTTATCCAATCGGTAGATGGTAGCTCTTTTTTAGCTATTGTGCACACTCTAAGCTCGGAACATCGGTTTATTCGACAGAGGGTCGAATTCTTGCTTTGTAAAACTGTCATTTCTAGGGTTCAAAAAATCCTAACTACCCCAAATGTGGTCCGATCTTCAAAAACTTTTAAACTATTCTGTTCCAATTACACCCCTCTACAAATTTGCCGCTCACATAAGGAAGGTCACCGCTGATAATTTTGTGCTATTGAGCTTTGAAAATTTTTTTGGGGAGGGGTCCGATTTTAGGCTGTAGAGTGGGCTCTATCCCAAAATTTATTTTTGGGCACGGATGGTTAGAAAGAACAATAAAAATGCTAAACAACGGTGCAAACTCATCTTTTTATCTTCTATATAACCGGAAATATACTGATATGTAATTATTTTCAGCTTGCGAAATTTGTGGAAAAAAACCTTTTCTCTGAGCAATGAGTTTTAGGGTTCAAAAAGCGATAACTACCCCAATTTGGGTCCGATCTTCAAAATTTTTGAACTATTCTGTTCCAATTACACCCCTCTATAACTTTGCCACTCACAAAGGTTGGTCACCACTGAAAACGTTTTGCTATTGAGCTTTGAACAAAAATTTGGGGAGGGGACCGATTTTAGGCTTTAGAGTGTACCCTACCCCCAATTATTTTTGCATCGATGGTCCGAAAGACCAATAAAAATACTAAACAATGGTGCAAACCTCATTTCTTTAGCTTCTATATAGCCTGAGATGTACTAAATTTACAACGTTTATGTTCACAGTTAATATGAACGCTTTTTCCCAAAATTAATTACCCCGATTGGTAACGTCTTGTAAAATTTAATTCCCCCTTTAACGAGTTAACCTGAAAAAGTATATTCTCATAATGTGAGAAATCATAATAAATTGATTCAAGTAGGATTGGCATTAGAGGTGCACCGATTAATTATCAGTCGCTAATCCGCATTAGCCAATTACTGTATTTTCGTGCATATAAGATGCACCCATGTATAAGACGCAGGTTTTGATGATTTGTGTAAAAAAATTATGGATAAGATGCCCCATGCATAAGACGCTCCAACAAAGTCGAATACTGAATCTCTATTCAGTAACCTTGTAATTACAATCCTATTTCACTTGAATGTGGCTGCCCACAAGACAGAGAGGACCACGAGAGAGAGAGAGAGAGAGAGAGAGAGAGAGAGAGAGAGAGAGAGAGAGACAGACAGACAGACAGACAGACAGACAGAGAAAGAAAGAGATTACCTTGGATTGGAAAGGGTCCCGTCTACTGTCATAATGCTTAAATTGACCTACTACTTAAATAATTTAAACATCTAATACCAAATCTTTATTCATAACCTGGCTAATTACAATCCTCTTTCAATTGAATGTGGATGCCAGAGGAGGAAATAGATAGATGGAGAGAGATTTGAATTGAAAGGGTTTCTTTCCACTGTCGTGTGATCATTAATTCATCTAAATGTCGCTGCCAGCGAATAGAGTGCGACAGAGACACAGACAGGCAGAGACTGCATTGAATTGGAAGGGGCTTCATCGACCATCATAATTGCCAGGTCGGGAGAGTTAGAGTTAGAGAGAGAAGAGAAAGAGAGTCTTGAATAGAAAGGGCTTACCTCCACTGTTCACCGTTAATTCATTTAAAAGTGGCTTTCCGCAGAGAGAGTGAGAGCGACAGACAGAGATTGCATTGAATTGGAAAGGGTTTTGTCGCCTGTCAAATGATAGATAGATGGGGAGAGAGAGAGTGTCTTGAATTGGAAGGCTTCCCTTCACCTTTGACCGTTAATTCATTTAAATGTGGCTGTCAGTCGAGAGTGAGAGAGACAGACAGACAGAGATTGCCTTGAGTTGAAAGGATTGCCTTCCACCCTGGGCTGTCCTAATGCTATAATAGGCCTACATCAATTGTTTACAGATACAGTCGACTCCGCTTAACTGGATAGCCCTGGGACCGTCACGACATTATCCAGTTAGGCGGCGTATCCACTTACCCGATTGGCCGTGAGGCTTATGTGTAATAACATTATTAAAACTTAAATGACAAAAACATTCATGTACTATTGTATACATTACACTTTGCTATTTAGTCCTATTTCGGATCAAAATAATTTGTAGTTGATCACTGAGTGACAGTTTTACGACCAAGTCCCAATCTGGCTTTCAAGTGAAGGTACTGCCATTAGCCTCCATAAATCATCAAAGGACGTCCATTGCTTAGAGAGTGGTCGCCAACGTCCGTGGGAGGTTGTTCTACCGACACCTCTTCCACTGGGTCTTCATTGCTGCTGACCGCCTTTGAAGTTGCCCCAGTCGTATTGAACGCCGCACATTTGGTTGCAGCCCATTGTCAATTGACGGTACTGTTCAAAGCCCTCCACACCCCTACTGTCGGGTAATAACAACCTAATGCGCTCAACCAGCTGCTTATCTGCCTTTTCTATACTCTGTGTTGAGTTGTGAAATTTGAGCTGGGGGAGGGAGGGCTGAGGACTGAAATTCAATGAATGACAGAGGCTGCATGTACCTGACGTGCATTTTTGGGAGGGTTGCAAAGTTAGCTGGGAGGGAGTTCAACCCTCTCCAACCCTCCCCGGCAACTCCAACCATGTATATACTCTATGCAGCTGTTCATTTCAGCCAATCACGCGCAGGAAGCTTTGAAAATGGCGCGTCGACTTGTTTTGCTCCGCCCTTTCAAGGCTGTGGGCAATGGTTCAGCCAATCACGGCAACAGTTGATTGAGTTTGGCCATGTTGATGGCTGGTTATCCACTTATCCGTCACCATTTACACAGAATGAACGCCACGGGACTAAAAATGTTATCCAGTTAGGCGAATTATCCACTTGCAGCGTATCCACTTAAAGAAATTATGTCCCATTGAAATACATGGAGCTCAAAACGGGACTTCAAAATC
The DNA here is from genome assembly GCA_018105865.1 of Metaphire vulgaris. NCBI lineage: Eukaryota > Metazoa > Annelida > Clitellata > Crassiclitellata > Megascolecidae > Metaphire > Metaphire vulgaris. Next base: position 6,161,802 of record CM030863.1, read on the forward strand.
TTATCCACTTAACCGATTTATCCACTTATCAGGTATCCACTTAAGTGGAGTCGACTGTACTCTATTCAGTAACCTCAGCAATCACAATCATATGTCCATTTCTGCTTCTAATTGGACTTTTAAGAAGTGTCCCTCCACTGTGAAAACTTTATAAACAGAAAAGACGCCCATGAGTATAAGATGCATCAAGGGTGCTAATTGTGTAAAAATTGTATAATACATGTTTTATATGCGCAAAAATACAATGTTGGTAATTTGTATCAGCTGTCTAATATATAATTGGCCAATAGCTAATGATTGATGCGCAATCATTCATGCTATGACTGTTAATTATAGTAGAAAATAGAAATTAAAAAAACAGCAACATAAACTCAAATTTATATAGAATTATTAGTCACTAGGTGTTTACCCGTCAAAAATGACCGGGGATATTGGCTGTTTTACCACCCGATTTTGCGCAAATGCAATAGCATTTTGCGCAATTATTTGTCCTTAACTCGCCGCCTTTGCCTTCAACCGAGTTAACGCCCATTCGCATGAATTTTCTAAAACTTGATAGTCAACGTTAGTGTAATGATTTGGCAGTGTCGAACGACATGCAGTGCTTGATTCTCTTGTTTGCTGTGCTGCTTTTGCACGCCAAGCAACAGCCTGCTCCTCATTCTCACTTGATTGTCGGAAAGCTGGTGAACGCAGGACTTTTTTTGTTTTGCACGGACGGTTAGAAAGAGGAATAAAAAAGCTAAACAATGGTGCAAACCTCATCTTCTTAGCTCTTATATAGCCTGAGATATAGCAAATTCAAAAAAAAATAGGAAACGTCAACACTCAGGGATCTCCACTTGCTTCCTGTCAAGGGTTGTATTTGGTTCAAGACAATAACAATAGTGGACAAATGTCTTTCTCAGAATTCAAAACATAACGCGAAATTCGCTCATAATACTTATGTTCAAACATTGGGGTCATCGGGTTAGAATTGATAGATCTTTACCAAATGTCAACAGATTTTCAAACTGTTTGGTTTATTTTGTTCCTCTTACATCCCTTTACAACTTTGCCGCTGACCAAAGTGGGGTTACCGCTGAAAATATTTTGCTAGGGGCTTTAAAATTTTTTTGGGGCGAGAGGGTGATATTTTAGGCCGTAAAGTGGACTCTAACCCTAATGTTTTTGTTTTGCACGAATGGTTAGAAAGAGGAATTAAAAATCTAAACAATGGTGCAAACCTAATCTTTTTAGCCCCTATATAGCCTGAGATATAGCAAATTTAAAACTTTACAGCAATAATTTCTGAAGAACGCTTTTCCAAAAATTAAATCCCCAGTACGGTGACGGCTTCTGAAAATTTAATCCACACTTGAAGGAGTAAATTTAAAAAAATAGATATTGAGGTTAGGAAGGAGTAACTATATATAATAACGGGAGGCAGGGCATTGGGAGAGGGAAGGGAGGTTTGGGAGGAGGAAAGTGGGTTGTACGGGTTTTGGAGCAGTGTAGGTTTGGGAACGGGGTTTGTGGCCGGTGGGGTAGGGTGGAGCGGTGATGGGTTGGGGTCGGGGCGATTGGGAAAGGGATGGTGAGAGGGAATGGGGTTGGGAGAGTGATGGGGGGAGGGAAGGGGAACGGGGTTTGGGGCCTGTTGGGTATGGCGGGCGGGTATGGGTTGGGGCCTGAGGCGATTGGGAGAGAGTTGGGGAGAGGGAAGGGGTTAGAAGAGGGATGGGGAGAGGAAAGGAGAACGGGGTTTGGGGTCTGTGGGGTAGGGGCGGGCGGGTATGGGTTGGGGCTGGGCGATTGGGAGGGGGATAGGGAGAGGGAAGGGGGAACAGGGATTTGAGCTGCAATTAAGACGCTTCGTTAAATGCTGCCTTGTTTATACAGTTTTGATTAAACAATTTCGTTGTTATGGCAACAGCGTCTTGCAAAATCTGCCGTGTATCGTGACCGACAGACAGACCGGACATCGAGAATTATATAAGATTATATTCACAAGAGTTGGAATGCTGCCATGTTATTGTGGATGAATGTTTCTGAGTCAGTGTGAAAACAATATGAAACTACCACTGAAGAAACTTAGAATGGAGGAAGGTCACACATTCTTCAGCTCATGAACTTTGCTGCAACCTGTCTATACACAGTGGTAAGAGACAGATTTGCAACAAGTGGTACTGAGGTAACTCTGGGATAAGGTGAAGCCTGCCAACTTTTGTTTTGTTGACATAAAAAAGTGGTTGAATCAAAATCAGCTCAAACTGAATGACTCTAAGACTGAATTTATTATTTTTGGTCATAGAAAGCAAACTTCCAGAGTCGACATTGATGAAATTAAGCTGGGGGAAGTCATCATATAGCGTAAGCAAATGGTACGGGACCTCGGTGTGATCCTCGATGAGAACTTAACCATGGATGATCACATCAATAAGGTGGTCTTGGGCAGCTTCTTTCAACCGTGCCAGCTACGATCTATCTTGGACTTGTTCACGCCTGAAACTACTAAAACTGGCATGCGTTCATCTCTTCGTGTCTGGACTACTGTAACAGTCTACTGGTACTCATCACCAAGAATCAACTAAAAAACGTTGCAATTAGTACAGAATGCGGCAGCATGCCTGGTCATCCGGATGACGAGGCAACATCATATAACGTCAACACTCAGGGATCTCCACTAGCTTCCTGTCAAGGGTTGTATTCGGTTCAAGACAATAACAATAGTGGACAAATGTCTCTGGGCACAGGCACCTGAATATCTAAGAAAACACTGCCAGCTGCTTCGAGACTATAACCGGAATCAATCGATAACCACCAGGTCAATCACAACCCGAACTCTGAGAGTTCTCCGAATGAACACCAAAATTGGAGACCGATCATTCTGAGCACTGGGTCCAGCGCTCTGGAATGTCTTAACGTCATTGCTACAAGAGAAACTGTATCACGTCCAATATTTTTAAATCGTCTTAAAACCTATGTTTTAGAACAATCAGCCGAGGCGCATTCATTTAATCGCACCTTTGAATGTTGAAATTAAATGAAACTACCTTGACCCAATGCGTATCATAGTGGAAGACCCAGGTGTCCATTAGCCATAAAAAGAACTATGCCATAAAATTCACAAAGCACACATTGAAATGTCTCAACACAAGTAAATTGCACATGCATTAATGGAAGGCTGCATAGAGTGATAAGCAGTTTGTTGTTTCCGTGAAGACAATTCTGTGCAGTAGCTTATCATTACCTGTAATATACATGTAAAATTCCTGGTACATGCAAGACATTTAGTGCAGGTGAGAAAATTCCTCTTGAACAGTCTATTGGATTCTCTTGTTTGTCTATTGAATGTGGATGATAGTGTGAAAATTTCTAATTCCTTTTAATAAATGTACTTTTAAAATATTATTAACTTGATCTTTTCTTACTAACTAAATGCATAAAAGTCTCATTTCTTCTGCAGTTATCTTATTTGACTTCTACTAATTTTACTACCTACTATATATGTACCACCTTGTATCCAACTTACAGTATCCAATTTACATATGTCAATTACTTAACTATCCAAGGTTGACCAACATACGAGATCCTGTTCCCTTAGGTAAGCCCTTTTCTCAATGATAATTCTTTTTTTATGTACCGTGGCACTGGTCAAAATTGTTGTTTATGTGCCAACAAAGGACTGGTCCTTGCTTTTTGATGTTGCCAGTTCATCTGTTAACCAATAACAACTTTACTCTATTAACTACAATAGTTAAGTTCTCTTTTCTTGTTTTGTAAACAACATGATGTCATTGAGAATTAAAATGGACAATAGTACTTTAAAAGCAGTCTTAACAATCATAATAACCTTTATGATGTTTTCAAATTGAATCCCTTTTTTTACGGTTAACAGTCACTGCTTCAAAAGGAACCGGTCATGTATGCTCTTAGGCAAATCAATAGCAAACCAAATACCATCAAACCATCAAAGGAATAAGCTGAAATGCAACAACAATATTACCTGCAAGATTATAGAACTAGAAGCAATTATTTACAATGCCACATGTATAAGAGCTTGATAAGCACAGTAAAATGTGTTATCCTCTTCTTATGCTCCTCCTGTTCAATTATCAACAGATGGACACAATATTGTCGAGATATGTACACAACTGAAGACTGAATGGACATGCAGGAGAGGGCAAAACGTATGAAGAGGTGGAAGCGGTGATCAGACACCTAAAGAACAGTCCAGGACCAGATTAAATAGTCCAGGACCAGACGAAATAGTGGCAGAATACATAAAAGGAGATAACTTAATCAAATAAATCCATAACTTGCAGACATGGGTCAATTACAATTATAATTGTAATTCAATTTTAAATAATTACATTTACAATATAATTTAATTGATCTTTTCTTGTTTTGTAAACAACATGATTTCAGTTCTAAAAATAAAATGGACATTAGTATTCTTATTTTAAGTCTTAACATTTCATTTAAGTTAACTTTTAGGAAAAATGCTATTTCAGTTCTAATTTCAGTTCTAAAATAATTTCAGTTCTAGTTTAAATATTTTCAGTTTAATTTATAATTTTACTTCTACAGTGTAGTAATTGACATCAGGTTTTGTAATGGATGCAAATCATGCTAAGTATAATATAAAACTGTCTACCATCAAACCATCAAAGGAATAAGCTGATCAAAAAATAAATTAAACAACATGCAAGATTATCAAAGAACTAGGCACAATTATTTGATCAATGCCACATGTATAAGAGACAAAGTGACAAAAGTAATTGTGTTATCCTCTAAAATAATGCTCCTCCTGTTCAATTATCAACAGATGGACTTATAACAATATTGTTGCAATTAAGTTAACGCACTAAAATGAAGACTGAATGGACATGCAAATGGTATTTATCAAGGCAAAACGCCGCCTTGAAGAGGTGATAGCCTGATCAGACACCTCCCATACATGAGAACAGTCCAGGACCAGATTAAATATATCCAGGTCGCATGACGCTGAACTTGGACACACAGATTTAACAAATAGTGGCAGAATACAATAAAGCATTTTAAATGATCTTTAATTAAATAAGTCCATAAAATATTTCTATTTCAGTTCAATTTCTATTTTTAATTGTAATTTCATTTCTATTTAATTACGTTCTTTAAAAAATTCCTAATTTTAATTGATTTGTTAACGGATTCCTTTGATTTCAGTTCTAATTTTTACCGTTCATAAAATATCACTGGTCATGTGTGTAATTGTAATTATAATTGAGCTATTGTAATTGTTTACCCAATTACAGGAATGTGAGCTTTATAAGTTCTAATAGCGTATTAGCATGTATGAGCCGAAGTCTTGTCAGTCTATGACAGTGCATTGGATGGTTAGTGAATTGCCAAAGCACAATGGTTATTGGCAAATGGACTCACTGCTCTGGTCAGTTGCCACGCAAAAATTTACTTATTTACTTTTTACTGCCTTTCAAATTGGAAGGGAACCAGCTTATCATTTGTCTACTTCCTGTGTTCTGCAGCTGCGCTTTTTTGTGAATAAAAGTTTAATGCCAGTAAAGATAAGCGTAAATCAAGCAGGAGTAAAATGGAATTATTTTGAAAAGTCTGATGACTTTAATAATGCTGTTTCCAATGCAAATGTTAAAGTGAAGTGCCGGCTGTGTGGTGAATTAGTGTCATGCTCGAAAAAGGCTACTTTGAATTTGTTGATTCATTTGCAGGTTTGTGAAACTTTTGTTACGTTTTTTTTTAAAAATAGGCCGTAGCATATGACTTTGTTGCACTAATTTATGTTAATTATTTTAGACACATAAGTTTATTAAAACAAGCAGAAAGAGGAATGAAAAGTAATTGTAATTGTAATGTTTGTAATTGTAATTGATCCCAATGTCATTGGCTGTAATTGTAATTGACAAAAATCCGTATAATTGTAATGTAATTGTAATTGCTTAAAATGTAATTGACCCATGTCTGATAACTTGTGCCAAGAAATATGGAGACATGGGGTATAATACTAGAGGAATGGAAAAAGCAATTCTGATAATATGAAAAATAAGGTGACTTACAGGAATGTGAAAGCTACAGAACAATACACTCATAAACCATTTTGATAAAATACTTTCAAGCATACTATAATAGAGACTAAAATCACAGACTGAGACCTTCATTTCAGATGAATAAGAAGGATTCCGAAGAAACAGGAGCACCACCCACCAAATACTATTAGACGACTAATAGAAAAAATGAAACAAATAAACTTCCTGGTATAACTGCTTCATATACTTCTGGAAAGCATTCAATTCCATTAACAAGAATATGCTATGGCAAGCACTAAGATCATAAGGAACAGGAACATGTCTGACACACCTTGTTAAAAGAACTAGGCAGTGACACACATAGGCAAAGATCTTGGTCTATGGTTTGAAACAACAAAGGGGTCTAATCAAGGGGATCCCTTATCCCCATACAGCTTTGTAACTAGTTGCAACTAGTCTATGTATATTTAGTTTGATTGTATTTGTGTTTCTGTTCTGCTGTTTATTTCTGTTAGATGCTGTGCTTGACATGAATAAAGCTTCTCATAAAATACTTGCAGAGAGCTATGATTCAAATTCAAGAAACTTGAAGCGGAGTGTTAGTGCAAGGAGTCTTCATAATCAACCTAACATTTGCTGACAACATCGATCTATTAGAAAATGATATGCACACACAAAAATCTGTGGATATACTGAATAAAGAGGAAAAGAAAGTTGGACTACACAGAGGCATAGCGTCCCAATGGCTATTATGGCTTTAGCCATGGGTGACACACATGACGGGGGCGGCAAATTTTGGAAGCGACCTTTTTTGCTTGTCAGGAAAGCTTTTAGGTTTTAGCAAAGGTGGCAAAAGTTCGAAGGGGTGGCAAATAAGTGGCGGCAACCTTTTTTGCTTGTCGGGGAGTTTTGGCGAAGGCGGCAAAGTTCAAAGTTTAGAGGGGGCGGCAAATTTAGCAGCGACGCCCTTTTTTGCTTGTCAGATGTAATAAGACTTATAAGAGTGAATTTGGGGCTGTGGATTTGCCAGGAGCCATAGGCGGCAAGAGTGCACGCTACGCCACTGGGATTACACATCAATACTGAAAAGACAAAAATCATGGTATTTGGAAAAAAACAACAGGCCACGTATAACATTACTTCTGCGGGACAAGCTCAACTGACTTTGAATTCATGAACGCATCACATTCAAGTGATGCCTGCTCATCTACTGAGCCTTGGATGACCCTTTCTACATCTCCTCACTTGTTTCCAAATCAGCATCAAATCATTGTCATTCTCTGCCATACTCCAGTAGTCACATTCAACCGCTCATCCCTCCTTTGGCCAAAATGCAAAGTTCAGGGACAGACCAGCTTCATGCGGGAACACAATTTTATGGAACTCTGCCTGAAGACGTTACAAACACTAACACCGCTGTGTTATTTACGAAGAACTTAAAGATTCATTTGTTTAACATCTCCAATTTAGCCCCAATATTTTAAAGCACCCTTGACTTTGGCTTTTGTTGTGCTCACTGCACTATAAAAATTCTCAATAATAATAATAATAATAATAATAATAATAATAATAATATTATTATTATCATTATCATTATTATCATCATCATCAGTAGTAGTAGTACCTAGTTGTAGTAGTAGCAGCAGCAGCAGTAAGCAGTAGTAGTAGTAGCAGTAGTTGATATCTTTCTCCCTCTCCAGGCATCGTCCACGTATATCTTCTCCTCATGTGATGTTTAAAACAAGTATTTGTTATTATTAGTTTTTGGTTCTTACAAAATTCTACTAATCTGCTGCCTCTGTTGTTTCTTTTTCCTAGACCATATCTGCCTAAACAGTCTTCTTCTCTTCCTTCTCCCACTCTTGCATTCCAGTCTCGCAAGATGACTAAGTATTCAGTTTCTTTTATTGAATGAATTTTTGTGACCCTGGTTTCAGATCCATATACAGTAATACCTCTTTAGCTTGCCCCTCTTTAGGTCGCCAAACTCCCCTCCTGCCATTGATGGCTCAAAAACGGATTTCCACTCATATAAAATACCGTGAAGTCGCCAAACTCGCCGCTCATCCTCGCCACAACTTTCAGAATTCCATGCCTATGTATTATTACCTTGGACTAAATCAAATCATCTGCAACTTTATGTTAACAAAACAGAAATATTATGGTGCTCAACCATACATTGTCAACACCACCATCTACATCAGTGGCAGCCTGGTGTTGTGCCTATATCAAAGCACTTTGATGTTGCCAGCGTTGGGGCCAGCATCCTGCACAGCTACTTCAAAGTGATTTGATGTTGCCGGTGTTCTGCTCAGCTACATCAAAGCGTTTTGATGTTTTAAAATTGAAATTACAGTTAACCAATCCAGGCTAAAAGCACCGGTCCTTGCTCTTAGGACAGGTCAACCATTAACAACCTTGAGTCAAATCAAATAAAAAATTGACCCTTTAAATCAGGGTATTTAAATTTGCCTCATGTGTAAACAGCAAGTCAAATTAAAGTATTTAAAGTTATATTTTAAGGCAAATGCAATGCCTATGTTCTAGCGACCGTACATATAAGTGACAGGTGAAACCTCTCGAATTCCAAGAGGTATTTAAATCGATGATGTCATAGCTAAACTTAGGGACTATCTAAACATTTAAATTGACCCTTTAAATTCATTGCTTGCATAAACAACAAGTATATATGAAACAAAAGAAGGGTACTCCAATATGAAATGGTATGTCTCCACTAAATATAGCCTGATTTACAAAATTTTAGATCTATTTCGTTCTAATTACATTTCCCTACACCAGTGTTTCTCAAACTGGTGTGTGCTGCACGAGATTATCAGGTGTGCCGGGATTTGTTGGAAATTTTATTAAATTAAAAATGTCAATGTTTTAAATGTCTCCAATCAATGACTGTGCTGCAACACTCTATCTTTGCGCATAGCCAGTGAGGGTCGTAGCGTCACCGATGAGTCTGATGAATCTAGAGTCTTGATAATTTGCCCCCTGAGACCTGGGAGGATGGGAAGTGCACCATCGCATACCAAACCCCTTGGTATAGGAGACGATGCTGGTGTGGGGAGGGGTTGTGAATTCGCAGTTAAGACTACGTGGGACCAAGTACGCCTAAGCCATTAAGATACAACCACTGCCGGGTGTCTGGTTTCTGGCACTTAAGGGGGTCATATCTGCAGAGTGGCTGTGTACCGGCAGAGAGGACTTGCAGTCTGTTCTGAACCAAGCTAAGCAAGTTGTGAACTTCATAAAATCCTGACCACTTAAATCTTGACTTCTTTCACAGCTCTGAGAAGCAATGGATTCCGAATATACATGCCTATTATACCATACTGATGTTCGCTGGCTTTCACAAGCGAAGGCAGTGTTTAATCTAGACTCCTGAACTCCGAAGGGAAACTGAAAAAGCCAAGGGGGACTGACGAAGCTGGGGAGAATTCTGCTAGGGCCACTGTTAGTCCATGTAGTATTCCAAAATTTCCGGGGCAATTTGAAATTTCTGGAGGGAAAAAGGCAATTTTCCCCCGGAAACGGCCTAGATTAAACACTGAGCAAAGGTTTTGATGCCTTTCATCAGCAAAAAATTGCGACGTCTTTTCAAGTGTGCCGCCAATGTTTTCGCGTATTTCTAGTGTGCCTCAATACAAAAAAGTTTGAGAAACACTGCCCTACACCTTTGCCATTCATCAAAGATAGTCTACCCTTCAAAATTTTAGCTCCAGAGCTTTAAACAACAATTTTGGTCATTTAGGCCAGAGAGTAGACCCTTTGTAAATTCTATATATTTTTGCACAAATGGTTAAAAAGAAAAATAAATATGCAGAAGAACTGCATATACCTCATCATCTTAGCTTCGTATAGTCTGAGATATAGCATATTATTTAAAAATATACAAGCTCTGTTGAGACTTATCGAACAAATTTTGTCCAACCAAGGGTACTATGATTACAAAAGCTACTTCTCTGTTGTGATCCGATTTTCAAAATCTTTTGATTGTTTTGCTACAAATACAATTCCCTGCATCTTTGTTGCTAATCAATGATAGGTTACCACTAAAAATTTTTAGCTGCAGAACTTTGAACAAAAATTTTGGGAAGGGGCCTGTTCCAGGCTGCAGAGTGGACACCCCACAAATTCCATATATACTTGCACGAATGGTCAGAAAGAGGAAAATCAATTGTGTACATACCTAATCTAGTTTTCATAGAATCATAGCAATTGCTATTTGAAAAAATCCAATATTACGTGAAAATACGCAAAAACATTGGTTGTCAATGACTTTTCTAAAAAATTAACTGATCGTAAGGGCGTTACAGGCTTAACTATGATTCATGAAACGAATTGCTATAAAGTTATTACGCTATTCATGTTAGCGGTTCGTCAGGTTCATCAAGTAACCGTGAGAATAACTAAGTAAAGTAAAGTAAAGTAAAATCTCGTGGATTTCTATAGCGCCTTGGAAAGCAGCACAACAGTAGCTGCTTATTCTTCGGCGCTCAGCCTCTCTTAAAATAGCTATGGGGAAGGTATATTATATATCAGCCAGGCAATAGTCAACATCCAAAGGGCAGTGAGGCTAGGTTGTTACAGCTATGGAGGATAGATATGATTTTAGAAAAGGAAGGATTTAAGCTTAGACCTGCAGACTTGAGGAGATAATGCAGGAATTATAGGAAATGAGGTTTCAGATTTTATTGTTTGAAAGTGTCATAATCTGATGAGGGAAGCTGGGATCAAGTTCCAAAGTTCAGGTGAGGCGTATTTGCAAATTTTCAGGGATGACTGATTCAGTGGGCGTGACAGAGTTGGAGTGAGGTAAGATGATGAACGTGTGGGTCAAGGAGGCTGAGGGGTTAATAGTGATCTAAAGTAGACAGGTTTTGATGACTGAAGTGAGCTATATGTAAGTGTTATTATCTTATATTGGATACGTTCAGTTATTTTAACCAATGTAATGATTTTAGTATGGGTGAAATATGGAAGAATTTAGGTGACTTAGTAACAGCACGAGCAGGTGCATTTTGTATTGCTTGCAATTTGTTGATAGAGGCTTTGGGAAGGTTATAGTAGAAGAAGTTACAATAATCTAATTTGGAGTGGACTATTGAGGTGGCAATTGTGGAGGCAGTTTTAGTATCTAGGCAAGGGCGTAGGTGGCGAATGTCACAAATATGAACATAGCAGGCTTTTGATAGTTGGGAGATTTGTGATTTGAAGTTTAGAAAAGAATCAAATTTGAATCCTAGATTTCCAGCAGTTGGAATAGGGATTATTGTGGTGACAGGAGCCAAAATTAGTTTAGGATTGTCAATTATTTTGAGTTGTTGGGGTAGTCCAAATCAATGAAACTCTGTCTTAGGTGGGTTAAGAGCGAGGAGATTAGATGACATCCATGCAGAGATTGATGAGAATGCAGATTCAAGCTCAATAATAGAAGCATTAAATGAAAGAGGTGAGAAGGAAAGGAATAGCTGAGTGTCATCGGCATAGAGTTGGTGATTTAAAATAAGGGAATTAATTAAAGATGAGAGCGGTGTGGTGTAAAGGCTGAACAGTACAGGCCCAAGAACAGATCCTTGAGGCACTCCAAAATCTACACTGTGAGATAGAGATATTTGGCTAAGACAGGACACTTGAAAAGACCGGGATTTAAGATAAGATGAAAACCAGTTGTGAACTTTTTCAGATATTCCAAACCAGTCGTTTGAGCAGAATTTTGTGATCTATGGTATCAAATGCAGCAGAGAGGTCAAGGAGACATAGGCCAGTAAGTTGTCAGAGACCAATTGCGGTTAAGAGTCTGTCATGAATGTAGGCGAGAACGGTTTCAGTTGAGTGATGTTTAGTGTAAGCAGACTGATGAGCATTATATAGCAAGTTATTTGAAAGGTGTTCGGTCAGTCTAGAAAGCACAATTTTCTCAGTAAGTTTTGATAGAAGTGAAACATTTGAGATGTGGCGATAGTTATTAAGATCTTCTCTGTCAAAACCAGGCTTTTTTAGGAGAGAAGTGACAAAAGAGTTTTTGAATGAAGATGGGAAAGTGCCTGAGGTAAAAGAGAGGTTAATGATTCTAGTTATGATAGGCGTAAGCACGATGGCACACTGTTCGAGTAAAGAGGTAGGTATGGGATCTAGGTCACATTGTTTGTTTGGGAGAGAAGGTAGCAGTTTGGATACCTGTTCATCAGTTGCAGGAGTGAAGCTGGATAAATTGCATGGAGGTTGTGGGGGAGAAGGGTAATGAGGAGAGGTAGTTTGAGTAATAGTGAAAGACTTAAGGACACTGCGAATCTTGGAGATTTTTGTAGAGCAGAAATTAGCAAAAGATTCAGCAATTTCTCACAGGGAAATGGATTTAGGGAGAGGTTTTGATTCTTTGCGATGGAAAAGATCATTTACAGTTTCCCAGAGCTTACGTGGGTTTGAGCTATTTGTTGAAATGATGTTAGAATAGTACTCCTTTTTGGCAGATGTAAGGAGATTATGGTAGCGGTTGGTGGCGGAACGAAGACTGAAAAGGTCAGATGGAGAATGTGTTCTATGGTATGTTCATCCAAGATGTCTGCGAAATGACTTGAAAGCATGAATGAAAGAGTTATACCAGGGTTTGCTGTTGTGTGATGAAAGAGGTCTTGTGATGATAGGAGCATGTTTATCAAGAAGACCGGATAACACAGAATTGTATTTATTGATCAGTGACGGCAGAGAAGTGGGGGGGTAGTAATTAGTTCAGATGATTTAATGTTGTCACAGAACAAGGCTACATCACTTTTTTTAAGATGGCGGAATGAGTAGGTGCCACGAGGAGGAGGAGTTGGTGAGTAGATACTTAAAATGGTGAAGATGGGAAAATGAACAGATGGAGAGAATTGGCTATTTGCTGAAATTGGAGATAATGATGAAGAAGATGTGATGAGCAAGTCTAAAGTATGTCCAAAAGTGTGAGTAGGAAGAGATATGTGTTGTGTGAGGTTTGTCTGAATGAGCAGTTGTATGAATTGGACAGAGTTAGGATCATCACTCTTATCGACATGTACATTGAAATCACCAGTAATTAAGAACTCATGGAGTTGTAGCTGCAGAGCCTAAAAAGGAGGAAAATTCATCGAGGAATGTCATGAATGAGGTTGAGTATTTTGATGATGATGGGGGGCGGTAAATGTTGAAAATAGTTAGTTTTGAGAGAGGAAGATTGAGAGTGACTGATGAGCATTCAAATGAGGAGAAATTAATTGATGAGGAGTTGCTAATTTGTACACTGATCACGAATGAGGAAAGCGGTACCTCCACCTAAATTAGAAGAGTGCTCAGTTGGTAGACTTTTTTAAACGAGGAAAACATAGGAGGGAGAAGCCAGGTGGGGTTGCCTCAATCAGTTGACATGAAGTAGTAGACGGAGATACCCAGGTTTCAGTTAGTGCAACTATGTCTAAGGCAGAGGAGTGAAGTGTGTGCATTGGAAAGACGGAGTCTAATTTTATGTTAGTAAGTTCATGTAGTGAATGTGTGTGTGTTGAGGATTAGTGAGGGATCTAATGTTGAGAGTGCAGAGTGTTATGTGTTGGGATGGTCCAGGATTTCGGTGGATATCGCCTGAAAGAGCAAGAAGGATGAAGATTATGTATGAGCGTCGGGTGAGACGGAAATGTGAACGGTGAATACAAATATGTGAACAACGGAGGGTTAATGAAAAGGAGATAGGAATTTTGTTTAAATGTGAGTATTGATCAACGGCAATGTGGTAGGTCCAATGATTAATCGGTTTGCGTACATCAAGTTCCGAGGAAAATAAATAAACAGTTAGAATAAACAAATAGAGAGGAAATAATGTCATGATGTCAGGCTGAGATTAGCGAGGAAAGTAAAATTGTGAAGAAAAGTCAAATTGTCTTTCAGCTCATGCAGTGGATCACAAACTCAGCATGAGGTCAATAGTGCAGCCGATGTTAGTGTGGAGTGAAATAATTTAATTTAATAGAAAAACTAAAAGAAAGCCTGGAGTTAAATTATGAATAGTAACGGTAATGAAATGAGCGATGATAGGTCATGATGATTAAATGACCCGGCATGAATGACCCACCTTTGGCTATAGCTACTTCATTTGAGATTAAGCGCATAGGAATAAGGAGCTACTTCGGTGCATCTTTTTAAAGCGCTTTAGAAATTAACGAGATTTTACTTTTTACTTATGTTGAATCTAAGTCTATGGATTATGGCGGAGTTAAATAAAAATAGTTGAAGAAAAATATACCGACATAAACGGCTGAAAACGACTTAAAATTAAGAGTAAAATTTTAAAAATTCGCGAGAACAATATTGAAATTTGTTGAATTAATTAACAAACTCAACGGAACAAAATCTCCAGAGTCTAGTCTGCATCACTGCCCCCTAAAAGTTCAACTAATTGACAGAGTTAGTTAGTTAGTTCCTCTCGTGCCATAGGTATATTGGGCAGCAATAGATCTCCATTTCTGTCTGTCTTGCGCTAGCATCTCGATTTCTTACCATGTCATATTATTTTTCTTTATATCTTCTTTTATTGTTCTTTTCCAAGTCTTTATAGGACGACCTCGCTTCCTCTTTCCGTTTGTGGGTGTCCATGATAAAGCGATTTTTGCAGGTCTTTCATTTGGTAGTCGTAGAATGTGTCTCAACATTCTTAGTCTGCGTTCTGTTATAATGTCTTCCAGTCTATTCAAGTTGCTCTTTTTTAAGATTTCCTCATTTGTAATGTGATCTTTATAGTTAATGTTCCAAATTCGTCTTATGCATCTGTGGTGGAATACATTTATTTTATTTGCTAGTTTGGTTGTAATTCTCCATGTCTCTGAAGCGTAGGTCACTATGGGTAAAATTATACTTTTATAGAGTTTGATTTTGGTTTCTGTGTTTATCTTTTTGACAGACATGTTAGCTAAATTCATAGCTCTCACCGTTGGTCATCGTTACTGCTTGTAACTTTACTCCAAAATATTAGGTAACTTTTCAATTTTAAAACAAGTCTCGAAATTCGCCAGTGCGAATATAGTTGCTTTACGTATTAAAAATATTTTCTTTAAACAAAACACGTAACTTCTTTCACGTCATTCAAATGTCAGTGTTGCCGTTTTGCAAAAAACTAAACTACCAATTATTTAAAAACAGATAAGTAAGTAAGATCACGTGAGTTTATATAGAGCTTTTTGGTGTGCAACAGTAGATGCCTATTCTTAGGTACTTAGCCTTTCTTAAATAGCTATGAGAATAAGCCATGCAATTGTCAAAGTATCCGAAGGGCAGTGGCACTAGGTTGCTATAGCTAGGGCTGTCAATTTTCCCCCCAAATCGGCCCGGGTACCCGTCAAGATTTCGAACGGGTAACTGGGTAACCGTTCTGAAATTAGCTTAATGTTATTGCCTCAAATCGAACACAAGCAGAATGGTGTCCCGTCACTTCCTGGACCGTCACTTCCTGGACCGTTCCTAATGTTCTATCTGTTAAGTCTATGTAAACAAATGTATACACAAGACTTGATATACAAATCGTTGTGATCTGCAATAATACTTAGAATTACTTAGAATATATAATATAGAAATTCAAGATATTTTACTTACTTACTTACTTACAATGGTTTGAGTAAGCAGTGGACCAGTGACGCAGACTAGAACTATTCAAATTTTGAATCGTTGGATTACGGTTACGGTTTTTTTTACCACCTACACTGGACGGAGGGGTCAAAAACTGCCCAAAAATTTTTGACACAATGGACAGCCTCCAACCTACCTACCTACCTACCTATTTACTTCCATTTACAATGACGGTCCAGGAAGTGACGGGCCAGGAAGTGACGGTCCAGGAAGTGACAGGGAGCTGCCTATTTCGGTTCCCTGTCCACTGCATATTTGTATTCTAAGTGACTAAGTATTATTGGGATCACAGCTGTATATCTATTTCATACACTTGTTTAATCAAAGAAATGCTGACCAGTTAGGCGTACGGTTGAATATTAATAAGTGATCTGTAGTTAGGCCTACTTAAATTACTTAATATTAAACTTATTTTAACTTTTAATATGATTAATCAAAAATCATTGCATAAACTAAATTAATATGAAGCCAAATGTCAACAATAAGAACGTATTTAAAACAGGCCAAGTTCAATCTGTAGCAGTCAGTCAGCAAAATGTTTTTCCGACAAATGTACACCAGTTTACTACCCGGGTAGCCGCGTCACTTTCTGATACCATAGACTCTATATTGTGATATTAAAGTCTATGGTACATTGGTATTTGTCGCAACTGCATTTTAATTTTCATGAAATTCAAGAAAAAATGCTTGAACCGTGCACGGTTTGGTAACTTACTTTGGTTTGTTGTCTCACAATGTAGCTGGTTTGGTCACTTGGTGTTCTCTGTTGGGTCCAAGAGCTATATGATTTTTTCATGAAAGGCGTGACGGTACGGTCAGATAATTTTATGTGAATCGTCTTTTAGTAAGAATGGAGGTGAGCATCTTTATAATTAATTTGCATTTGAATGATACTTTGGTAGCATCATCGGCACTTGTCGAAATTCCTTCTTCTTCTTCTAGGTGCCATGCAGATTGACTGCGTCGGTGATCATAGACCTCCATTTCCCTCTATCTTCTGTTGCGTGAATGATGTCAATTATTTCGTAGTTTCCTCCCATAGATAGCATACACTGTCCAGGGTAGATGTTGGGACGGGCGCCCCGCTGGGCACTTGTCCAGAAGTTAGCTGCACTTCATATTGAACTATATGATACTATATACCACCAGTAACAATACCCACCACATTTAAAATCCAGCAAACATGGGTAAATAGGAGAAAATCGAATTTTTATTTAACAAATATTAATAGGTCTCACACAGAAACATAGACATACGCATACATAGAAACATGTATAGGACGGAAGAAGTGTAAGAAAGCAAGTTCGGTAAGTAAAGAGTTAACCATTTATGTCTATGTATTTAAAAATAACATTTATACAAAATTTTAAAGAAAATAATTTAATTAAATATTAAATTAATTATTAAAATTAATTAAATTTAAATAAAATTAAAATTAAATTAAAAATTAAAATTATATTTATTAAATGTAAAAAATATAACTTTAAAATTTAAATATAAATTAAAACTTTAAATTAAAAATTGGAAAAAGAAATGTTGGTTCTTTCCCGTTATCCGGATCCCAGCAGTTGCGGCTCCACAGGAGGCCCGTGCCCCCCTATTGAGTGCCTGGTCCCTCAGTGGCCCTCTGTTTGGGACCCTATACTTAATACTACATACTTAACAACCAGGGGCTTCTATCCTTATTTAAGGCGGGCGCAGCTGCGCCCTGAAAAATGTGGGTGGGGATTATTTAGCTACTAATCTGAACTGAACCGAGTCTTATATTGATTCAGAATAACACTGACCGTGACGTAATCAATGATAGCTATGCCTAACACAAAGGATAAAAAGCTGAATATATTAATAAGTCTACATGGGAGCAAATTAACAGGGGAATTAGAAATTGGGAGGGGGGAATTTGTAATTTTGGGTTAAATTGAGCCCGGCTGCAAGGGGGGGATAGAAGCCGCTGCTAACAACAAATGGTTGGCTCCCATAATTAGAAGTTGCCACCCCAACGGCCCACCACTTGCCAAATCCTGGAGCCACCACTGGATCCCAGTAGGGTTGGGTTTAGGGTTAGGTTAGGAGCAGGGTTAGGTTAGGTCAAGTTCCTGACCGAACAGCCATTACACTTCACTGGGATCCGGATAATTGGAAAAGTACCGAAATTTTAATTAATTAAATTAAATTAATTATAATTACGTTATGATTAATTAAGTCTATAGACATAAATTGTTAGCTTTTTACTTACTTGCTTCCTTACACCTCTTCCGTCCTATGCATGTTTCTATGTATGCGTTTATCTATGTTTCCGTGTGAGACTGGCTAGGTGCTGGTTCATAAATATTCGTAAGCCTTCTGCTCGTCTTGTTTAAATAATATATGGATTAAGTTCAATTCTATGTAGGCCTAAAGAACAGTATAGTAGGTTGAAGTAGCTGATCATTTGTGCTAAAGACTTAAGAGAGCGTCATCTCAATAATTGATCTCTAGGAAATTTGGCGCCCCACAAAAGCTTGCGCCCCCTATCTCGCGGAGATCGCGGAGTTCGCGGAGTGGGTCACTCCGGCTCTGATGTTTTCTGCGGTATATGTCTTTCGAATTATGGAGCTATACGAGATTGTCACTGTTGGGACCCTTCGTGAATAATAAATAATATTGTGTCTGTATAGATATATCCATGCCAAATTTTCATAATTTTATGGCTGATGTTGATAAAAATTTGTTGAATCCTGCTTTTTCTGTTTTTGATGTTTAAAATTACTGTCTTGGTATTGGTCTTGAGCCCTAGTGTCTTGGTCTTGGTCTTGATACCTAATGTCTTTGTCTTGGTCTTGATGGTTAGTGTCTTGGTCTTGGTCTCTGTCTTGCCGCTTGCTGTCTTGGTCACATCCCTGATGATACTAGACACTACCACTAAATTTGGGGGGTGTCAATGTCCAGTGTTGAGTCTTACACGCCTAGGTTTTCATTAATAATAATAATAGCAATGATGTGATTTTAAGTGGTTTTGTTTCATCTGCTAAAAGCAGTACTAAACAGCTGCATAATAACACCAATCCCCTTCACTGGAGGGGTGTAGGGACAAGGGGGAGACTGTCAAAAACCGAGCTGGGTTTACATAAATCCCTGTCGAGCAGCACCTACTCTCTTACTTCTAATTCTGTGGTATTTTTGACATATCTATGTATATTTCCGGCTGCTGTGAGCCTGTGACTAATGCAACGCATTACAAACTGTCGATACAAAAGTTCATTTTTGCATAGTTCTCCAGGGATGATTAAATTTTTATGTGGTGCATATTGTTAGTGGTAGTGTCTAGTATCATATACCTTAATATAATTTACGTGTGTATTGTAAACAAGTGCCAGTGTTTCCGGTTAATTCCCAAAATTGATATATGCATATAATAAAATATAATAAGATATATTGTGGATTTTTCAATGCATTTAGAACAGCACCCCCAACCACGTATATATATATATATATATATATATATATATATATATATATATATATATATATATATATATATATATATGAGTTTTTTTCACCACGTTTAGTACAGCGTCCCCTTCTCGAGTCTGAAAATTGTCATATTTATTGTTGATTTTTGAGCACATGTGGTAGATATTACGCTACGCTGTGTGTATGGGCGTGTGGTAGACAATGCGCTACAAAACTTTCTCTGTGTATGAGTGTGTGTGTGTGTGTGTGTGTGTATGGGGTGTAATCAAGCATGCACTGATACCGTGGTACTTGATTTCCTGCGAATTTTCCCCACTTTCTTGAGGAATTTTGCCACATAGCAACGAATCTCCGGTCGCTAAGGAACCGCCATTACAGGCGAATAAAATATACATTCCAGGGGGTCGGATCGGAAAATATCGATTTTTCAAGAGATTGCGGCATAAATATTCTAAAAAATAAGCACCATCTGGTGAATAAATGGACATTAAAGCCATGTATGTATAATAATGAGCCAGCGGTTAGCTGTAGGCTTGCAAAGTACTGCCCGAGTCCCTCGCGGGGTAAACGGCTAAGCATCGATAAACGTAACCCGAGTCTCTCTCGGGGTAAACGGTAAAGGGGTTAATGATTTTAATATTCGAATACAAAGTGAAATGGCACTCATCTGCAATTGGTACTCCAATGTTAGTGTTCTGTCAGAATTTCAAAATTGGCACTTTTTGAGAATCAGTTGTTAAGATGCTTCTGTTATATGTCACGATGTGACAAATATAACCAAAAAGCTGTGATTCCCTTTCCATGCTTGTCTGCTCAAGAGATCATTTAAAGTTTGTGAAAACAGTTCCAGAAACGAATATCTGATCTGGATGCATCTTCGTCATAAATGATACTCTTTGAAAATCCTTTTGACTCTGGCAAATTGGCATTAAATTCTTGCCTTCTGATTTGCAAATGGAAATTATTGATTAGTGTTCTGTCAGAATTTCAAAATTTGCACTTTTTGAGAATCAGTTATTAAGATGCTTCTGTTATTTGTCGCGATGTGACAAATATAACCAAGAAGCTGTGATTCCCTTTCCATGCTTGTCTGCTCAGTTCCAGAAATGATTCTCTGATATGGATGCGTGTTCGTTGTAAATGAGACTCTTTGAAAATCCTTTTGACTCTGATTAGCAATTTAGTAATATCCTGAATGACAAATTTAAGGAAGGAAATTTGATAGAATTCTATCAATGCCTTCCAAGTGATCAGTTTATTAATTTAAAAAAGTTTGCCTGTCAATTCATTTCTGCTTTTGGAACTACATATTCATGTGAAACGACAGTTTCTTAGATGAAGTTTATTTAAATCCTGCTACAGATCAGCATAATCTGATGAGCATTTAAAATCCTTACTTATTATTGGGACTCATCATCATCATCATCATCATCATCATCGAATCGCTTGGACAATGGAGGTCCGTTGCGCCAATCAATTTTCCGGTTCTGGCGCCTATATGGCTGCCCGCACGTGTTTGTACGTGCCACCGATTCGTCATCGTTCTCGGTTTTTTTTCCATTTTTTTGCGACTGGATTTTACGCCAATCGTGAGGACTGCGTTCCACTCATCGGTTTTTCTAAAGAGTTATTTGCTGTCCTCCACTTTTTCCATGTCGTTCTGGCAGTTTCAAGTCGGTAGCCATCGCTGTCGAGGCTCCGCCAATGGGCTGCCATTGAAATGGCCGCCGCGTGACAAATCAACGGGACTGCGCGATTGACTGTCATTCCAGACTTCGCTGAAACATTCATCAACGTTGGATTTGCCGATTACGGTGGCGAACTATCCTCTAGCGGAAGACCGCTTCTTCGCAATTCACCGTTGGATGTTACCGTCCGCAGATTGAATTCTTCCAACTCGCAGATCTACAACATCATCTTTCTGCTCCTCGCTAACGTGTTTTTTACGGAAGGACCGCTTCTCATGGACTCGACGCCAGTTTCTTCATGGCAGCAATTTCTTTTTGTCATCCAAATGGATTTTTAAAATCGCCATTTTGACCTTCATTGACACGTTAGCGCTGTCAAAGCGCTTTTAATTTTAGTATTTGAACTATGTTTACGGCACTATAAAAATCGTCCAGGATAATAATAATAATAATAATAATAATAATAATAATATTGTTTGGCGCCTATCTACGGCAGCCTGCACATGTTGTGTGTGCCTCGTTTCGCCGTCGTTTCTCGGCATTTGCTGATGCTCTGTCCGTGAATTTTGCGCCGACATGAGGACTGCTTCTCGTTCGTCGGTTTTCTGAGGAGTTTTAGCAGTCCTCTTCTGTTTTGCGTTGTTCTGGAAGTATCCAGTCGGTCTCACCGCTGCGTGCTGGACACCGCCATGTTAGCTATTGTTGTAGTGCTAGGCGGCTGTGATCGACTGCGTTCTTGATGTCGCTGGAATCTCCATCTACATGAGGACTGCCTTCCGCTCTTCAGTTTCTGACGTGTCTCATGCCGTCCGCTACCTTCCACGTCGGTCTGGAAGTTCAAGTCGGTCACTTCCCATCGAGTGTGCGCCAATGTCAGTCATTATTAATTTAACGGCTGCCGCGTGAAAATTCAAAATTCAGGGGATTTGTGGTTGACTGTCGTTCTGGACGTCGTCGGATTTTCCATCTTCGTTGGATTTGCCGATTTCGGAACTATCTTCTTGCGGAAGACCGCTTCTTTAGGAACTCACCGGTGGTTGCATCTGCATGGATAACTCCCACTACCAACTCGTGGACTCTGACATCATCTTCCATTCCTCGTTGGCTTGTCAATGGGGCTACAGTTTCTTTAAAGGACCGCTTCTAAAGGACTCTGCACGGACTTCTTCACGGCAGCAAAGTTCTTTCCATCATCACAGTGGATTTTAACATCGCCACCTTCTGACTTTCATTGACATGTCAGCATTGTCAAAGCACTTTTGATTTTGGATTTTAAACCATGCATACAGCACTATATAAATTGTCCTGGAATAATAATAATAATAATACTACAGTGAAACCCGCTTAATTGCATAGGTGCCGTGCAAGCCTTGCTTATGCGATTAACTGGGCTATGCGAATAGCCGGGACGTCTGATTATTAATTGTATGCACAAAACACTGGTTCGGGTTTTTATGTTGTTACTAGAAAGATGCTCGCTTCGCTCGCGCTCGCTTCGCTCGCAGTGCAGGATAATACTAAAACCCAATAATTGAATTCATGCTGCTGAACAACGTTTCAATGATGTACATACGCCACGTAGCCAAGCTCTGACACTGCAACGTACGCTTCATCAAACGCTTCGCATGGCCTCCCCACTTCGGCGTTTTTGCGCGTCGCCGTTAACCAGCGAGTTGTACACATTATGGCGCTGCAACGCACGCCGTCAGGCAGACGCCAGGCCATTCGCCAGCGTGGCCGCCGCTTGTCGCCGTTCGCCGTCGCGTCGCCGTTAAGCCAGCGTCGCCGTTCGCTTTTCAGTTGTACACACTATGACGCTGCAACGACGCGGCAAACGCGCGCCGCCGCGTCGCCGCCGCTCGCGTCGCCGTTCGCCGCCGCGTCGCCGCCGCCGTTCGCGTCGCCCGTTCGCTCCGCGTCGCCGTTCGCCGCGTCGCCGTTTGTGTTCATGCAGTCTGCAGCGTCGCCGTTAAGTCGTCGCCGTAAATCCAGAAGCCCTTTAAGGTTCAAGAACGACCAATTACCACCAGCCAACCAATCAGAACGCTTTGAAGGTAACGAATGAGAATGCTCACAGCCAACCAATCAGGGACGTTGAAGGTAACAGAGAGACATACAGAGGAAGGATCTTAATATTACAGATAAATTCCTCTGTCACACTTGGCGTTCATCGCCTGCTCATTCGATAATTCAATGCTGCCTCTAAAATATTAATAATTGGCCGTCGTTGGTGGTGGTAAACACGCCTGGTTGATCGGGTCTGTAACCAAAGCAGAAGTCGCTAAATGATACACTTCGCCACTGATTTTGAAACAGTAAGGCCCTGTGCCTGGAATGGGAACCGATTTTTGCGCTTAAACTGGCGAATGCATTGGCGTTATTGTACTGCCGAGTATGTTCTCGGAAATTGTTCGAGTCTCGACTGTTGCATGTCAGTAACGTTTTAAATTCCTCAGTGTAAGGTGACATCGGTGGTGCGAGAATTTTTCCATTTCGACAGCAGCAGTGCAGTAAATTTAAAACTTCTTTTTCGAATCGAAATGTAATCCAGTGCAAAATCCAGCGATATACGTAAGCGACTGTCATTGGGCCCAAAATTATGGGGTTCAGCTGTAATGGTTGCGTTTGCTGTGCCACTTACCGCTGCTCGAAAGAGATTACGATTCAGCGCAGGTCGTTGATGCCTCAATCGATCGGGCTTCCAATCGAGCTTCTTTTTGTTGCGGTGTTTCTTTCGCTCTCTGTCTGGTCACTCTTTCTCGCATCACATTCAACCGCTATGATCGATGTTCGACATTTTCTTCAGCGATTGGCTGCATGTCTTTCTCGAAAGAGAGTCTCCTTTGGCATTGTTGTTCGGTTTCAGCTTCGCGAAATTTTTCTTCTGGCTGCCAATGCTCTTGCTGAATTTCCACCCACGACTCGCCATTACTATTTATACTCAATTTGATTGCGCAACGCTCGTGCCAAGCTCTGCACCACGTAATAATTAGGCCTATTTACGCGTAAAAATCACGCAACTGTGACCATTTGTGACGCTGTACACATATTTTTTTTGTATGTTAAAATGCGTTAAAAATTATGCAACTTCCTCAAGCTACGAACAATTGTTACCAATAGCAACGTTGTCGACGCCCACCCCTCTGATGCTGCTTCCTCAAGCTATGAACAATTGTTACCAATAGCAACGTTGTCGCACGCCCACCCGTCTGACGCTGCAATGACTCGACTAAACCGTGTGTTGTGCCGTCAAACGCTTCTTTGTCAACCAATTAGAACGCTTGAAGGTAACAGACATACAGAATAAAGATCTTAATATTATAGATGTGATTATGCGGGTTATGCAATTAAGTGGTATGCGATTAAGCGGGATCCACTGTAGTAGTAGTAGTAGTAGTAATAATAATAATAATAATAATAATAATAATAATAATAATAACAATCAACCACTAGTGGAGTGTCCACGCCCTAGTCCTCATTGGGACTACACACTTTGAACCACAGTTTGATGTAATTTTATCAGAAGTCCATCAGCTTCATTTATCTCACATTAAAAACCAATTCAATTGCAACTGATATTCTGCAGTCTGCTTTATATACTGCATCATAATTCAGCAATAAAGTCTCTTTTTGTCAGTTATTCATTTGCTGTACTTTTCTACATTAAATTTTTTGTGAATGTGTCCTGCGGAACTGTAAAACTTCAGTAAAATGGCCTGTGGCTGAAAAACTCTGGAGACCCCTGGGCTAAACTACAGGATTACCTATTGATCTTCAGTGTTGAAGATTGCAAAAGTATAAATAAAAGCAATGCAGGGATTTATTGTTGTATTATAATCATTTACAAGTCGATTTTATGAACAAGTTATTGCTAGAAACTAGTGGTTTTCAACCCTCTTTGCCTCGTGGACCACTTTTGAAGTTCAAAAACTTCTTGCGGACCACCTGATAAATTGAGCATTCATCTGCTCCTAAGGATTGGTGAAGACCTTTTATTCTTTTTTATTTTGCAGACTTTTTCACATTGAAACTGCACAGAATACACATGAAATGTGTTGACCTTTTTATGCTGATGACCTTGTTTTGCTTGTTACACTTTTCAGATTTTGCACACGTAAAATATATATGTCTAATTGTTATTTATGTTTTTTTCAGACTTCGCTGCGGATCACTAGACCCCTCTTGCGGACCACTTGTGGTCTGTGGACCTTGGGTTGAAAACCACTGCTATAAACTATTTAAAGTTGTTGATTGCTGTTGAAATTCTGCAAAATTTGAATTTGGCAAAATGGAAATTTAGTAAAATAGGAATTGGCAGAATGGAAATTTGGCAAAATTAGAGGTAACTTCTGAGATAGAGGAAGAAGTACCCAAACTTCTGCTCTCTTTGCCAAGCAAGCAGTGCAATCTTGTTGTCATACCTTCATATGTGTTTAAACTGTTCATTGTTTCCTGTGATTTAGTAAACCATCACATGAATCATAGACCTATCTCTTACCACAGGCATTATGTCTCAGTCCCTGAGTACAATACAAACTGGCGCTGCTGATTTTTCAATGCCTACATGGTATGGGCCCAGCATATCTAAAAGCTGAACTGCAGCGGACAGGAGATCTCGAGGGCTGACAGCGCTTCAGGTCAGCCTCTACTAAGACACTACACATCCCACGTACATGCCTCACCTCGGTTGGTGATTGTACCTTCCCAGTTACTGCCGCGAAGACCTGGAATAGCCTGCCTTCTACTATACAAAACTTGTCATCACTCAATACATTTAAGAAGCACCTGAAGACATGGTTTTCCAGACCAGCTACATGTCTCAAGTTAACAACTATGTATTGTGTTCATGCAGTCTGCTGTTGGATAAGTTACCGCATAAATCTTAACTTTTAATAATAATAATTATTATTGTCTAATTCTTGCCTGGTGATAAATGCACCGAATTATTAATAAGATGTTATTCGTCTATACCAGTGTTTCTCATCCTGCGTGCCATGGCACAGTATTGTGCAGTGCAAGATCATCAGGTGTGCCAATGGAATTGTTAAAATATTAATAAATTTTAAATTTTAATGTCTTAAACATCATAGATTAATGAATGTACTTTGTAGGCCTAATTGTTAGTCTTAAATATCTTTAAAACTGTTAACTGTCAAAGAAGGAAGGAAATCATCTTCAAGAGACTGTTCATATTGAATGTGAATTGTTGGCTTAACCAATTACCTGTTAGAGTTGATGAGGGAGCACTTGTGAAGCAGCTGTAAAATAATTACCAAAGCAAAATTTCACTTGTAAACTGCATTTTGAGATATTTTAAACTGTGTTTTGAAAATCATGAGGTCAAGATCTGTTAAAATAACCTTACCACATGTGTTGGCAATGCCTAATGATAAATTAAGAAGGGTATTGATAAAATATGGTTGTAATTTCTGTGATGTTCAGGATTGATCTAGAATTTTTATGTTACATGTGTTGAGAACAGTCCTGGATGTTTGTGATGATGAGATAATTGAGAGGGTTGAAAGGGAGAGGGAAGAGAGAAATGAAAGAGAGGAAAGAAGGAAACGTATTGAAGAAGAGAATTCAAGAGCAATAAGACTTTGGAAATTGGAAAGAGAAAGAGAGAGAAGACGTGCAGAGATAGAGGAAGCCAGAGAGAGAAAGAAGGTGAAAGAAAGAGAGAGGAAAAAATTGTGCAGATTAAGAATAAGAAATTGTGCTACTGGATTGTTTAAAGAGATTTTTGAGTCTGAATGTACTTATGATTTGTCAGTTGATAAATTGTGTGATGTGAAAAGCATTGATTATGTGATTGTGAAACCTGTGAACATTGGTTAATTCAGAATTGAATTTGTTTGCAGAAGTTGTGTTGCTATTTAACATGATGTTTTTGAAAGTTCTGAGATTGTGTTTAATGGAGTTGAAAGGTATTTTGATGAATGTGAAGATACTCTTTGTGTTGAAGTTAAACCTTCTGTTTGTGAAGCTTATGTAAGTCATTTTGATGAAGTTGTGATAGGAAAACCTGAAGTTTTTGACAATTTTGAAGTTGTCTGTAATGAGGTTGTACATGATGTTTGTGCTGATGAGAATTTGATTGTAGATAGGATTGGTGATCTGAAGGGATTTGTGGATGTTGATTGCATTGATAATGATTTTGTTGTGAATGATTCAGTGGATAATTCACATTTGAATTCTGATTTGAGAGTTGATAAGGATATTTCTTCAGAGTTGAAGTTGGATGATGATTTATTTTGTTCTATTGATCAGAATTTGAGATCTGTTGTTTGTGATGTGGATTGTGTACTGGAGAAGAATAATTCTGAGGAGTCAGATGATTTCGAATGTCATTTTGATGTTTGGTCAGATTTGTCTGATGAAGTAATTAATCTTGATGCTGATTTGAAGAATGATTTGATTGTTGCACATGATTGGTGTGTTGCAAGTGAATTGTCTGTTGGAAATTATTTTTCTGCTGAACAATCATTTGATTATTTGAGTTTCAAGAATCCTGTGAGTTTTGTTTTTTTGTGTCAGCAAAGAAAGTGATTCATTTCTTTGTGTTAATGTGAAGTTGTTTGAGAGTCGTGGTGTTTTGCTAATTGATGTGTACATACCGCATTGTTATGTTAGGTGGAAAGTTGTTTTGTTTATGTTTTTGGATTATAAGTGAACATTTTGGAATTGAAAATTGCCACTTGATATTGGTTGCTGTTGTGTCAATTGGAAATAGATTGTGTAATGTCTTGTGGAGAGATGTTTTGTCGTGGTGTCTGAGGATTTTTGGTAACTTGTGTTGTGGGTTTTTTAAATACTGTAAATTTTAAGGTGGATCCTTAGTTTCAAAGATTTTGCTCAGGTGGTTCTGTGTTACATGTAGATGGTTTGCAGCATAATGTTGTGTTTTTGAGAGATTCTGGTTCTTTGCAGAGTCTAGTACGATAAGATTTGTTGAAAGAGGGTGAATTTTTTGATACTAATGAGATAAGATTGATTCGTTGTATGAATGGTATTGTGTTAGAAATTCCTTTGGTTGAAGTGAATTAATGTTGTTTGTGGAAATGTATTTTGTATTAGTGTCGAGATGATGTACTGGACATCATCATCAGCTCATAGTCCCCTCAGGAACCGTCGAGACCAGTAGCATGCTGAACGATTCTTTTCCAGTTTTCGCGGTCTTGTGCCGCATGTACTGGACAATTTGGGTTTAAATTCGGTTCAGTCTGAACTTCCAAATTTATTGAGCAGAATGCCTGAAATTTAATGCTTGTATATTTTGTATATTTTTGTGCAGAGTATTTTGAATATGTTTTTACATTGTATTGGTGATTTTTGGATACTCAAATTTTGGAAGTTGATTTGGTTTGTATTACTTATTTAAATATATGATTTTTCTGGAAAAATCATAACTGTAAGGGGAGGATATGTTATGTGATCCTCTTCCACATTATTTACTTATTAATGTGATTTGGTGCATGTGCAGTGGGCATAATAAGCTTCTGGTTAAGATTTCATAATAGAACTGCACTTGCTTAAATAAAATATTAAAATCTATTGCAATCTTGTCTTAATTTACAACATTACGGGGCGAGCCCTCTACAGATTGCACAGATGTTATCTCTTTCTCTCCCTCCCCTGTTTCTTGCATATTCTCTCTGTTGACACCCATCCACACCGGGGTAGGGCGATGGTATGATCAGATTCCCTCCATTTTTTATACCCATTTGCAAGAGAGCGGGGGTACATGGTGGAATCACATTTGTCTCATTTAAGTCTTGGCGAAGGTGACAAAAGTGGACGACCTAAAGAGGTAAATTACATGGAAGGAAATCTGTTCTGGGTCTTTCATTGGAGTGAGGTTGGCGAGAAAACGAGGGGCGGGATAACATGGTTTGACTGTAATAAATAATATTTCTTAATCCATATTAGCTTTTTATCTGTCAAAATGATGGGAGCCATAAAAATGATGGAAGCCATAAAAAATTACGGAAGCCTTCAAAATGACAGAAGCCATAAAATGACAGTAGTGGGATCTATTCTGTCTTTCCTACCCTATTTAACTCAGCCAAACGCTGAAAGAGAACTAGTTAACTCAATGTTTCTCAAACTCTGTGCCGCATACGAGATTATCTGGTGTGCCATGTGATTTTTTAGAAATTTTAAATTTTTAAAATTTGAATGTGTTAGGTGCCTAAGTGCCACAGATCACCAACTGGGCTCCATAACTCATTCTTCTTTGAATAGCCAGCGAAGGTCGTAGCATTACCGAGAGGTGATGGTCCTTTATATTTCGTCTAACATTTCGTCTAATGAGTTTCATGCTCAGACCTACTTGCTTTATAACTGTCATGCCTATTATACCATGCTGATGTTCACAAGGAAAGTTTTGAAGCGTTTCAGTCATCTCATGATGTTTTCTCTTCTCGAGGATGAAAAGACTTCAGATCTGGCTTTATGACGAGATCTGGTGGCTGAAGATTCATTTTCTCCCATTTATTTTTAAAAACTAAATTTGTGGAATTAAAGTCTTTAAGGGCCATCTATCTCTGTCAGTAGTCAATTTGCTCTTGTCACAGTCCTGGCATTGTACCGACAATAGGCTAAACCGTTAATAGAGTCATTAATATGGCCACAAGATCAAAATTTTGGCCTCTGATATGAACTCTATTTATTCTAGCTGTAGGCAATCTTTGGTACTTTGTTACATTCTGCTTCAATTTGTGTGATTAACGTCTCCTTGATAGGCGTTGCAAAGTAAGAGTCCAATGGGCCAGCTGGTATGGGCGCTTATTGCATAGTGCATGAGTGTTACCCATTTGTATTCCATTGTGTATATCATATGTTCTTACTGCATTGCAGCCATTATCTGGAAATTCAGTTATTGTTATACATCCTGGTTCATTCTATCTAAGAATTGGAAAAGCTTCAGATACTTTTCCAGTAGCAATCCCTCACTGCATAGCCAGAAGACAGTCAAGTCTTGGCTTAGCATGTTCAGAAGATTCTTGGCTGAGAAGACCAGAAACTAATGTAAGCAAATATAAATTTATATATTGTTAAAGAATTCAAGATAGCATGAGCTTCAGTGGTGATGTTTTTCTGAAGACATCTTAACAAATCATGTATGTCACTAACTGATTGCCATTAGGGATCAACAGGATAGACTTTTTTCACCGGGGATCAAATCTGAGTATTTTGATGAAAATACCAGTATTTGCAGTTCCGAATATGAACGAACTTTGAGCAGACCTTAATTAACCTGTCAACCGGGGATTTTAATTTTAGACGTAGTTAATTTTCGTTAAAAAGTGCAGAAAAATTAGTCAAAACTAAATAGCGTATTTTTTAAAAACTTACTCTAATATTATCTCCGGCTATATGAAAGCTAAGAAGATGTGGTATACACCATTCTTTTGCTTTTTTATTGCTCTTTCTAACCATCCGTGTCAAAAATAAAAAATTTCGGGGGGGGGGTAGGGTCCACTATATATATCATCGGGGGAAAAAACTAACTGAAACTGAAAAAACATAACTGTAACTGAAACTGTAACTGAAAAACCATAGCTTAAATAACACTAACTGTAACTGAAACTGAAAAACCATAACTTAAATAACACTGTTTTCTACACCCCGGTCCCAAAGAGTACATATTACTTTGGACATAGAGCCATACTGACAATAAAAGAGGTGTCATCTATCGAATGGATAGATACTAAAGCGATTTCTGGCATAAAATGTATCTGATATGTTGACCCACTATTGATGAATCACTAGGAAGCCTACAGGAAATGTCTTGGACTTTGGGCCCAAATAACGGCAGATAACGTTGGACGTATCCCATACCCCCTTTTGACGGGTTAAGACACTTGCAGTGTGGGTTTACAGTCTGGCACTTGATGAAAGCACAAACATAAGTGACACTGCTCAATTACAGTGTAGCAATATTCGTCAGTATTAATAAAGTATGTAAGCAAGTAAAACACATTTCTATAGCTCTGCCCAAAAGCTTGGTGCAGTGCACCAGTGTATTCATGAGTGTTCAATCTGGGTAAATATTTATAGTCTGTAATCCATAGAACGTGGTGGTCAAGGTTGTAGATCCAGGTAAGCAGTCATCTCTCCTTAAAGAAATGCTTGATATTTGTTGAATAAAAGGCACGGCAATAGGAAAAGACATATTCAATTATGTTAAACAGGTAATGAACACATTTGATCATAATGAGAACAAGAATGAAAGACGCATAACCAAGTTCTAGGTCTTCCTTTACAGATGAACACTTGACAGTAACGCTAACATCAGAGCAGATATTGACTACCGTATTTTCACGCCAAATCGCCACTTAAGTTTATAGGCCGCTCCACGTTTACAGGCTGCAGAAATCCAGTGGCATGTAAATATTTTCATAGATAAGCCGCACACGATTATAGACCGCATGTCCTGATGTTGCAGTATCATTATATATACACGTGCAGTTATTCTCAGCGGAGAAAGAGGGATATGGGAAGGGAGAGAGATGGGGAGGGCGAGAGATACTGAGAGAGATGGAGGGAGGGAGGGAGAGACGGCGAAAGAGAGCGATGGAGAGAGAGACAGAGGGAGAGAAAGAGATGGAGAGAGAGAGGAGAAAGAGAGACGGAGGGAGGGAGAGACAGGAGAGAGAGACGGAGAGAGTTGTTAAACATAAGACGGAGAGTTATTAAACTTAAAATAAATCTTCTATATTATCAGCATTCCTAAGACAAAAGAAGAAATTTAATTTAGATCAAGTATTTTTATAGCCCAGGGTGTGAGAAATACATTAAATTAGGGGTGCACAACCCGCGGGCCGGATCCAGCCCGCCAAAGGTTTTTATCCGGCCCTTGGGACAATTTTGAACAACACAAGAAACAGGCCCGCCACTAAAAGTCATTGTATAAAATATGGATCATAATCATTTTTAATACACTACAATCCATGGACTATTAATATCCATTGGACTACTAAAAATTGTGCGATATGTAACAACTGGACACATTGTTAAGGGTAGATGGGCGATAATAAACGCCTTAAAGTGTTCTTTGAACACGTGCTTCTCTTGAAATTATGATATCTATTTTTACGATTTCAAATTCCAATGGAGCAAAATTACAGAGAACAAGTAAACGGCGTTAACGGGTCCACCAACAATAATGTTGATGGAGTCGCGCCCGGCAGGGGAAGTAGGGCTTCCCAGGTCAAAATCCAGCAAAATCCCTACAAACATAAACAGAAAAAGAAACGACAACAAAAACAGAAGAGTGATTCTACAAAAATTGGAACGTGGAATGTCCACACAATGATGAGACCAGGGAAACTGGCGAATATCATTTTAGAAATGAGGAGATTGAAAATAGAGATAATGGGACTATCAGAAGTAAGATGGAAGGAAGGGGGAGATTTCATGTGTGATGGAGTAAGAGTGATATATGCGGGGGGAAAGGAGGCAAAGAACAGAGTGGCAATACTACTGGATGGAGAAGCAGCGAATAAAGTTACGAGTGTGGAACAACATGAAGACAGAGTACTAATAGTAAAAATTGAAACCAAACCGGTGGAGACGGTACTGATACAGGTGTACATGCCTACATCAACACATGAAGAGGAAGTAGATAACATATATGAAAAGATTGAGGAATATTTAGAAAATGTAAAGGGGACAAGTTATGTAGTGGTGATGGAGGATTGGAATGCAACAGTAGGGGAAAAAAGGGAAGAGTGGTGTGTAGGACCATATGGAATGGGGAAAAGGAACGAAAGAGGTAGTAATCTGGTAGAATTCTGTAAACGACAAAAATTAGTCATAACAAATACTTTTTTTCAAAAACATGAAAGAAGGATATATATGTGGGAAATGCCAGGAGATAGGGAAAGGTATCAAATAGATTACATTATGGTAAGGAAAAGATACAGGAACAGCGTGAAAGATGCGTGCACATACCCAGGAGCAGATGCAGACACCGATCACAACCTGGTGGGAATAAAAATAGGATTAAGAATCAAATATGTCAGGAAAAAGAAGACAACCCTGAAGAAATGGCACAGAGAAATGAGCAGAGAAAAAAAGGAAGAGAAAAAAGGAAGAGCTAAAGAGCAAATAGAAGAAAGAATAGAACAAATAATCGTCTGGCATTGAATCCAGACAAGACGGAATTCCTCTGGATCAGCACTCCAGGAAAAAGGAAGTTGTTGAGTCGAGTCCCTTTCACCGTGAGTGATGCCACTATTGTTCCTGTGGCGAGTGTGCGTCTCTTAGGTGTGCTTTTGGATGAAACGCTATCGTTTGATGTGCACACCAACAACGTTATCCGATGCTGTCATTATCAGATACGGAGGGTCAAGCTGGTTCGGCGCTACCTAATGGTGAGTGCGTCCGTTCAGCTTGTATGGGCCTTCATCTTGTCAAGAATGGACTACTGTAACAGTGTCTTGCTAGGCCTACCGGAAAACAAGCTAAATCGACTTCAGTCCATACTGAATCTGGCTGCACGAGTGGTCTTCGGTTGTCGCTGGAATGACCACATCACGCCACTGCTGAGAGATCACCACTGGTTACGTGTTCAACAGCGTATTGTTTACAAGTGTTGTTGGCTCACTTTCCGAGCCATTTATGACCCACACTTCCCAGAATATCTGAGTGCGCTGATGCAGCGAATGACGTCAAATGAATTGAGAATGAAGCTTCGGTCGAGTCGTCGAGTCCTACTGCTTGTCCCTCCTCCGTCAAAGACCTCCAAGTTTGGAGAAAGGTCATTCTCCAAAGGGAATCCGTTACTTTGGAACTTGTTACCTGATGTTGTGTCGGAAGCTGTCTCTGCGGAATCCTTTCTTAGGAACTTAAAAACACACCTATTTAATATAGGATTTTACTGATAGGATTATGTCAAAGTGCTTTTGTCGTAGGCCTTAGCCTTGTTTACTGCGCTGGAGAAATTGTATAGAAATAATAATAATAATAATAATAAAGATTAGACAAAAACCAAATAGAAGATTTACCAGAGGAGAGATGGGTAAGACCCAAGAAGGTAATAATAGAAGCAGCAGAGGAAATAGTAGGGTATAGAAAAACAAAAGAGCTAAGAAACCATGGATAACATAGGAAATGATAGAGCTCATGACGGAAAGAAGGAAATGGAAACATCAAACAACAGAAGAGGCAAAAAGGGAATACAGAAGAATGAACAACAAACTACGAAGGTAAACGGATAATGCAAGGAAGAAATGGTGGGAAAACCATTGCCAAGAAATGGAAAAAATGAAGAAAGAATGAAGAGAGGATAAAGTATATGAACAAGTAAAGAGACTTACAAAGAAGGAAGGAGGGAATAGAAAGGGAATTAACATCAAAGATAAAGAAGGCAACATGGTGAATGATATAGAGAATATAAAGAAAAGATAGAGTATATCGAAGAACTATACAAAGCAGAAGACAGACCAGAAAAATTAGAGGAAAATAAACAAGAATGGGAAGTAGTAGTAGTAACTGGGGATATTAAAAGAAGAGGTAGAACGGGCACTGAAAGAATTACATAATAATAAAGCGGAAGGAATAGACAACCTACCCAGCGAGTTCCGAAAACATTGGGAAAAAAGGGATGGACGAATTGACAGAGGTCTGTAGAAGTATATACAACACCGGAGAATGGCCAATGGATTTTATGGAAACAGTCATGATCCCACTCAAAAAGAAGTAGAATGTGACAGAATGTAAAGACCACAGAACCATAAGTTTACTCAGTCATGCATCAAAGATTATGCTGAAGATACTCAATAACAGAATGCAGGCAAAGGCAGACACAATAAATTTTAATGGTGAAGATCAGTATGGTTTTAGAAAAGGAAAGGAACCAGAGAAGCCATAGGAGCATTAAGAATACTAAGTGAAAGAAGCATACAACATGGAATGGATATATACGTTTGCTATGAAGACTTTGAAAAAGCATTTGACAGGGTGACAGGGTGGACTGGGTCAGTAGTAGTAGTAGCCGCGGACAACATTGCCGATATGTTCCTCGAACGACAACGTCTCATCGAGTAGTATTCCCAGGAGTCGTAGGCACTTTGAGGGGACGACGGTCACATCACCCCAGCATGAACGGTGAAGGGCTCAGGAGATGCTTCCTTCTGGGGGTGCACATCCACAGGAACTCGGTCTTGGCCGGGTTAAGGGCCAAGCGGTTCTCCTCTGTCCATACGATGATCGCCATGATGCAATCGAGGAAGCGAAGTTCAAGTCTATCCATGTCGGCAGGCAGACAGGAAGAATACAGTTGCACGTCATTCGCGTAGCCATGCATGGTCAGTCCAAACGCGATAGTGATTTTCCTCAAGCCCGCTATGAAGAGAATGAACAGCAGAGGGCCGAGAACCGACCCCTGCGGAACACCATGCTGAACAATTCACTTTTCCGTCGTTTGACCGCCGCACTGGACCGATTGCATCCTATCACTGAGGTAGCTCTCGAACCGGCTGAGGACCCGACCCCTGAGGCCGTATGAACTCTCCAGCCGCTGGATAAGAATCTGGTGATCCACCGTATCAAACGCAGCGGAGAGGTCAAGAAGGCAGAGCAGAGCCACCCTGCCATTTGCGACTGCTATCTTCAGCATGGCGGTTTCAGTGGAATGCCCACGGCGAAACACCGATTGATCACGAGGCATCAGTCTGTTAGCGTCTAAAAATTCGATCAGCTGCTTGCTGACAATCCTCTCCAGAAGCTTGGAAAGGAATGGCAGGTTTGACACTGGTCGGTAGTTTGACGTTTCTTGAGGGTCAAGTCCTGGCTGTTTCAGTAGTGGCGTGACCGTTGCATGTTTCCACTTTGACGGAACTTCGCAAGTCTCTAAAGAGTCCGAGTCTTTTAGCAACCACATTGGCAGAGGGTCTGCAGAGCACTGTTTATTCGGAGACGCACGCACTATGTGGAGCACCTCCTCCGTCGGTGCCCGAAACGCCGTAGGATGAGGCCCATCATAGGCCACGAAGGTTGCCGGTCCCGTACCGATGGTACTCTTTCAGGCTGAATGCAGGACAGGGAGCCATCGCAGGAGTGCACTTTCCCAGTTGGGCGTTCAGCGTCTTCCAGGTCTCCTTCGAGTCGGACTCGCTGGTGAGCAGCAACTGCTTCCAGTATTCCCTCCTTTCGATCTTACAAGGGACCTCCTTGCTTTGAGGGTAGTCCTCCAGGCCTCAAGGGCCAAAGCCTTGTTGGCTGAGCCCCTGGACCTATCATAGGCCCTTTCAGCTCTTCGTGCCTCCCGATGCTCCAGACGGCACTCATTGTCATAAAACGGGCAGAAATTCCTGACCCTGACTGTCTTCTCGACCACCGGTGCCAAGTCATGCAGGATGCCATTGATCACCGTGTCATAGCACTCCGCGAGATCAGAGGCGGATTTTCCAGGAGCGACCGGCAAGTAAAGCGTCCACTCCTCAAGACAAGTGACGAACAGATCGCGTTTGAAGCCACTCCAGTCCCTCCTCTTAACCACCTTGTACTCCGGAGGAGGGCGCACCGTCTGTGTTGACCAGCGCACCAGCAGGTGGTCAGACAGCCCAGTCTCGTCAACCGCGATTCGGCAGGGTTCCGAGTCCCCCGGTACGATGACTACATCCAGGAGACCACCCAGGTCGTGGGTCGGTTCAGTCACTCGCTGCACCAGGTCAAACTCATTGAGAATCTGGAGAAGTTTTCTACTGGCCACGTCATCTGGCCTTTCCAGGTGGACATTCAGGTCCCCCACCACATAGAACTGGCATTTGTAGGTCGCCAACGACTCGAGAAGTGCTGCAAATTTGGCATAAAACTGCTCACATGTGTTTCGGGACCCTGGGCGATAGATTGCTACTAGAATGATGGGTTCAAACACCCCTCCAACCTGGCAGCACAGATGCTGGAAAGTGGTGGGTGCCAATTTCGTTCTCAGCCTCGCGATGTTGATTCCTGGTCTATGGACGATTGCCAGACCTCCATGGTTGACGAAGTTCATCTCCATTAGCTTGGCTTCTCCAGCAATGGGATGCGCCGCCTCGACGACGCGCAGGTCGTGGCTTTGCAGCCGCTTGATGGCTGCCAAGTTGGAGTCTACATGCCACATCTCAGAAAGAATGAGCATATGCAACTGGTAGTACTCAATAAGATCCAGGATGTTCTCTGTCTTATTGTTTATCGACCTAATATTCAGAAGACCGAGGTTCGCCACCCGCACTTGAGGGACGAGATCATCATCATCATCATCAGCTCATAGTCCCCTCAGGAACCGTCGAGACCAGTAGCATGCTGAACGATTCTTTTCCAATTTTCGCGGTCTTGTGCCGCATGTATTGCCTCTCCAAGATTTAATCCCGTCCACTCTCTGATGTCGAGGGACGAGATGCCACTGTATTATCAGATGAAGCAGGGCGGAGCGTCGGCCCAGGTCTTTTGCACCAGGCTTTAGTGGAGCAGCAGTGTGTCGAAGAGTACGGACCGGCAGAGCAGATGGCGGACCCCGGGTTGTTGACGAAGGAAGTCTATCACTGTTGAAGTCAGTGTAGATAAACGCACCATTCTCGATCGGCACCAACTTTGTCGGAAACGTCTCCGGTTTGATCTCTTTCCGCGGTAGTGATGAACTCGAAGCTGGGTCTCACAGAGTCTAAGAATTCCGAATTCAGACAGTAAATCAACAATACTAGATAAATGATATAAAAAGTATCAAGATACAAATACAAATTGAAAGTATCTTGATACAAGATACTTTTTAAGATACTTTAGAAGTTAGTATTGATAAAAAAAATTGCCAAGAACAGTTTGTTTCAAAATAAACCTAGTATGGAGAAAATTACTCATAGATGCAATGCAAATTTACAACCAAAGAGGTTGTCATATTAATCAAAATAATTATATATTGCTTAATAATTTAGCTTAAAGTATATTTGAAATGTCCACACATCACCAATATCTAATATAGTCAACCTCTATTGAGACTTTAAAAGTATCTTGTATCTAATTTAAATATACAGATACAAATACTCTTTTTTTGTATCTAAGATACTGATACTAGATACTTTTGAAAATTGTTTCTTGATACAAGATACAAGATACTTTTTTGTATCTAAGATACGTATCTAGATACATGTATCTTAGATACTTAACGACACTGCTCACAATCACCTCAAGAGGGTGCACAGTGGTGACGTCACTTCGACTTATACCCGGGTCAATGAATTTAGACACCTTCAAAACAAAAAAAATTAGGGGTCGACTTATATTCGGATCGACTTTATCGCGAGTACATACGGTAGCTGGGCTAAAGTAAGAGTACAAGTACATTCATTCCAAAAACTTTAAGTACAAGTACAAGTCAAGTATCTGGCCTCCAAGTACAGGTACTGAAAATTTGTACTCGAGTACAAGTACAAGTACCATGTACTACATCTCTACCATAGAATATTTAATAGGCTGTGTTTAATTTCAATGCTATGACTAACCAAAGGACAAGACCACATTGTAACAGTTCTTAAGTGACCGAGCAGTTGTTATCTGCTTAGCGCTTAGTGGTTTATTGGGAAAATACATAGTGAATGATAGACACATTGAGTGATCAGTCTGTAAACAAATGTAGCAAGTACACATCAGTACAAGTACTGGAGTCTCAAGTTCAAGTACCTGGCCTACAAGTACCATGTACTACATCTCTGCAAATTGAAGCAATTACGTATATGGGACAAGTGCTACCCAGTATGTTCATATTTGGAACCGGAAATACCGGTATTTTCATAATTGTACATTGAATGCTTTGTCTACTTTTTAAAGCATGCAGATTCAGAGTTACAAATGTTGCAAGGTCTGAACTATGCTCAGGAAATTCTTTTTTGCCGACCTACGTCCTCTGGAGCCTCACGTCATGCAACTCGGTGAACCAGGTTATTTTTTATTTTAAAGTGAATTGTAAAATGTGTATAAAGACCCCTAACATTATCACTGGCCATATAGTTATTGAGCTTGCAGCTAATGTTTTCCTTTATATTGACAGTAAACCTCATTAGATAGAATATATTCTAACTTAAAACAACAAGACAGTAAACCTCATTAGATAGAATATATTCTAACTTAAAACAACATTTTTTCTTGTCCCAAGTATGTTTGCAACACAATTTGCAGGAAACATTTATTGTTATATATATATGTTACAGTGAAACTGTGAAACTAGTGATTTCACGAATTCCCAGGCAAAGTTAGGGATTTCATGAAATCCCCATTTCACTTAGTGATTTCATGAAAACACTAAAAAGTCTAGGGATTTCACGTATTTACTGAAAAAGTGTGTGTGGCATTACACAATTTCACTAAAGTCAAAGCCAGTCAGTTAGAGATTTCATGAAAACACTAAAACTCCAGGGATTTCGTGTATTTACTGAAAAAGTAAAACTGAAGTTACAGTGAAACTGTGAAACTAGTGATTTTTGAAAAAGTAAAACTAAAGTTAGTAAATATACGAAATCCCAAGAGTACTAGAGTTCAAGAAGTCGGTTTGGTCTCCCTGCACTTCGACCGATATAGCTGGTAAGAATGGATCAGTCAAAGTATGTATAGAAAAGAATGGTTGGGGTAAACAATGATTGACACATGACACCTGTATTATTAGTCTAGGCAGTGGCTGGTTGCAATTACTGAGCATCTAACTCTATATATATATCTGCAGCTGCCCCGGCAGCCTTCTCCCTGAAAGGATCTTCAATCTTACCCAGGTTCGTCGCTCCGTCTATCACAGAGGTTATTGCTGCGGACATGTCCTCGCCCAGCACACAATGTTGCTCTGACCATCTTCCTACATTATTATTATTATTATTATTAATTTAATTTTATCGTCCGTTTCAAACACATAGGTGTTCATCGGGGACGCCTCAGACCACAAACCGCAGTGCTCATCGGCAGAGCAGACTGTAGCTGAGGAGGGTCGGTTCGGTCCAGGTCAAAAACCAAAAATCAGTCAGGGCAATACCAAGACTTAACCTTTTAAAGGGGGAATTAAATTTTTTACCTTTTAAAGGGGGAATTAAATTTTTTAAGTCATCCCCCGATGGAAGAATTGATTTTTGGAAAAGGCGTTCGTATGAAAATGTGAACATATACGTTATAAACTTACTATATTTCAGGCTATATAGAAGCTAGAAAGATGCGGTTTGCACTGTTGTTGAACATTTTTATTGCTCTTTCTATCCATCCGTGCCAAAAGAAAAAAGTTGGGGGTAGGGACCACTCTACACCCCAAAATCGGACCCCTCCGCAACATTTTGTTCAAATTTTGATCAAAGGTCAATAGCAAAACGTCTTCAGCGGTAAACCCCCAAATGTGAGCGATAGAGTTCTAGAGGAGTGTAATTGGAACAGAATGGTGCAAACATTTTGAAGATCGGACCATATTTGGGGTAATTATGAAGTTTCATACCCAAGTGCCAATTGCTGGCTGAAATGACAATTACGCGAACAGATTTTCAATGTGAAAAACCGAACAACTCAGTATATTTCTGGCTATATAGAAGCTAGAAAGATGCGGTTTGCACCATTGTTGAGCATTTTTATTGGTCTTTTGAACCATCTGTGCAAAACAAATTGGGGGTAGGGTCCCCTCTACACCCCACAATCGGACCATGTCCGACAAAAAATTTTCAAAGCTCAATAAAAAAATTTTCAGCGGTGACCCCCCAACTGTGAGCGAGAAAGTTGTAGGGATGTGTAATTGGAACAGAATAGTGCAAAAAATTTTGAAGATCGGACCATATTTGGCGTAGTTATGGCCTTTCTAGCCTCCGGCTGAAGATTTTTCCTATACATTTTCCAGCCTTGGTCAGTCTACAGTCAATATCCCTTGCATATATAGTCAGCATTATCGAAAACGGTGCTGCCGCCTATCGAATGGATGTGAGCATTGAGAAGATCATGTTCATGATATTTACATTTATGGTTAGATAAAAGGTAAGGATGCCACATCTAACTCAGAGGTTAGCCTTTCTAGCCTCCTTGTTGCCACGTTGGAATTTTGAAAATCGTGCAGGTCCGCAGTACACAGTCGCTTATATAGCGCACCATTTATAGACGGCTAATGCCGTTTCGTTATGGTTTTCCGCCGCCGCCGTCTTTAAACGGCTAACCCTTGGAAAAGGTTAAGGAGGAAATATATATGTTTTAAGGTGACGCCTAAAAATATCTAGAGAAGAGGCCATCCGAATATCAAGGGGAAGGGAGTTCCAAACATATGGAGATGCATAACTAAAAGCCCTACACCCAGATTTAGTGCGACGAAAGGGAATTTCAAGAAGGCATTCAGTTGCAGACCTCGTGGATATATATGGCTGATGATATAATATTTCTCGAAGATAAGTGGGATGCTGATTTCTTAGTATCTTAAAAGTGAGGGTAGCAATTTTGAATTTAATACGTTGTTCAATGGGAAGCAGAGATGTAGCAATTACACAATGCTTCAAGTACAAGTACAAGTACCTGGCCTCCGAGTACAAGTACAAGTACAAGTACTTGCATTCCAAAAACTCCGAGTACAAGTACAAGTACCTGGCCTCCGAGTACAAGTACAAGTACCTGGCCTCCGAGTACAAGTATAAGTACAAGTACCTGGCCTCCGAGTACAAGTACAAGTACCTGGCCTCCAAGTACTAGTACAAGCACTTTCTACAAGTACTGAAGCCTCAAGTACAAGTACCAAGCCTCGAGTGCAAGTACAAGTACCGATCCTCATAGCCAAATACAAACAGCAAGTAGGCCTACACTTTTTTAGCGGGTAGCTGTTTGTCACGGTTATTCAATAAAATGGTGCTAGAACAAAATGTCCGAGGACAAAATGTCACGAAAAAATGTCACAAAAAATGTCACAGACAAAATGTCATGGGGATAAAATGTAAGCAGACAAAATGTCAGCGGACAAAATGTCACCCTAACTCTAACCCTAACACTAAACCTAACCCTAAACCGTGACATTTTGTCCTCTAACATTTTTTCCGCTGACATTTTGTCCCCATGACATTTTCTACACGACATTTTGTCCGCCACGAATAAAATTGACACTATTAGCATCTAAATATCATAACAGTTGTACTAAAAATTTGAGAAATAAAGATTATTATTATAGTCTTGCATCGGTCATATTAACCCTATGCGGTCTCGCGATCAAGCCAGCTTGGCTAAATACGCGTTTAATTGGTGCGCCAGAAGCAGGCACACTAAGGTCTCTAATGGCTGCATTATACAGCCTGTTGAACTCCTTTCTATTAACTTCACTGTTACAAAACACGATGGTATCAGTGGCTTCATCATAAATATCGTTGAGCTCCAGGTACTTGGCCACCTGTGAGGATGTGCTTGTCATTAACCTAAACGAACAGCATTACTGGTACCCTTGAAGTACATGTAGCCAGAGATGTAGCAAGTACGCAATGCTTCAAGTACAAGTTCAAGTACCTGGCCTCCGAGTACAAGTACAAGTACTTGCATTCTAAAAACTCCGAGTACAAGCACAAGTACCTTTCAATTCAATTCAAATTAATTTTATCGTCCATTTCAAACACATAGGTGTTTATCGGGGACGCCTCAGACCACAAACCGCAGTGCCTATCGACAGAGCAGACTGTAGCCGAGGAGGGTCGATTCGGTCCATTTCAAAACCAAAAAAATCAGTCAGGGCAACACCAGGACTTAAGGAGGAAACAAATATGTTTTAAGATGATCCTAAAAATATCTAGAGAAGAGGCCATCCGAATATCAATTGGAAGGGAATTCCAAACATAAGGAGATGCGTAAATAAAAGCCCTACACCCAGATTTAGTGCGACGCAAGGGAATTTCAATAAGGCATTTATTTGCAGACCTCGTGGATATATATGGCTGGTGATCAGACATGGGTCAATTACGTTTTAAGCAATTACAATTACATTACAATTATACGGATTTTTGTCAATTACAATTACAATTACAATTACAGCCAATTACATTGGGATCAATTACAATTACAAACGTGTCAATTACAATTACAATTACAATTACTTCCATTACTCTTTCTGCTTCTTTTAATAAACTTAAGTGTCTAAAATAATTAACATAAATTAGTTCAACAAAGTCATATGCTACGTTTTGCCTATTTAAAAAACCGTAACAAAGTTTCACAAACCTGCAAATGAGTCAACAAATTCAAGTAACCTTTTTCGAGCATGACACTAATTCACCACACAACCAGCACTTCACTTTAACATTTGCATTGAAACAGCATTATTAAAGTCATCAGACATTTTTCAGAATAATTCCATAATACTCCTGCTTGATTTACGCTCATCTTTACTGGCATTAAACTTTCATTCACAAAAAATTAGCTTGCAGAACACAGGAAGTAGACAAATGATAAGCTGGTTCCCTTCCAATTTGAAAGGCAATAAAAGTAAATAAGTAAATTTTTGCATGGCAACTGACCAGAGCAGTGAGTCCATTTACCAATAACCGTTGTGCTTTGACAATTGACTAACCATCCAATGTATTCACTGCCATACATTCATAGACTGACAAGACTTTGGCTCATAGTCCCATACATGCTAATATGCTATTAGAACTTATAAAACTCACATTCCTGTAATTGGGTAAATCAATTACAATAGCTCAATTACAATTACAATTACACACATGACAATTACAATTACAATTACATGTAATTGAACTTTCCACAGATCAATTACAATTACAATTACATTGGCAAAATGTAATTAATTACAATTGAATTACAATTACAAT
The DNA here is from genome assembly GCA_018105865.1 of Metaphire vulgaris. Lineage (NCBI taxonomy): Eukaryota > Metazoa > Annelida > Clitellata > Crassiclitellata > Megascolecidae > Metaphire > Metaphire vulgaris. Next base: position 6,205,398 of record CM030863.1, read on the forward strand.
TGTAATTGACCCATGTCTGCTGGTGATACAATAGCATATCTCGAAAATAAGTGGGATACTGATTTCTTAGTATCTTAAAAGTGAGGGTAGCAATTTTGAAATTAATACGTTGTTCAATGGGGAGCCAATGCAACTCACGAAGGACAGGGGTAATATGATCAAATTTCCCCGTCGGAATTACAATTCTCGCAACAGCATTCTGAATAGTCTGGAGGCGTTGAAGAGAACACTTCGGCAGCCCGAAAAAAAGCGAATTACAATAGTCGATTCTAGACGAAATAAATGCATTTGCTAAGATTATTGAAGACCTTGTATCCAATGTCTTACGAATCCGTCTGAAATGACGCATGAATGCAAAACAGGACTGTGACAATTTAGAGAAATGTGACTTGAAAGATAAATCAGTATCAAATGATATACCCAAATTACGAACTGATTTAAGTGGAACCAAGACTGCATCTCCAAATGATAAATCTAAGGAGTTTTTAGGTAATTTCGTCATTAGAGGTTGAGTACCTAGAATCATAAATTCAGTTTTTGAAGGATTGATGAAAAGACGATTAGAAGTAAACCAGTCACGAACTGTAGTAAGGATGTTTTGCAGATTAGCGAGCTCAGGTGAAACAGAGTCAGGGGAAAAGGATACATATAGCTGGGTGTCGTTAGTATAGAAATGAAAATTTTATAGAAATGAAAATTTACAGACCTGTTTTTCAAGACATGTGCAAGTGGAGTAGTATAAAGAGTGAAAAGCAAAGGACCCAAAACAGAACCCTGCGGAACTCCAGTGGTCAGAGGAACTGAAGAAGAAATGGAACCGTTTATAGTAACACATTGAGATCGATTAGCAAGATAGGAAGTAAAGAAATCCAGGGCAGTGCCAGATAATCCAAACCAAGATTCGAGACTATGAAGGAGGATAGAATGATCAATGGTGTCAAAAGCAGCAGACAAGTCAAGGAGAACTAGAGCTGATAACTTTTGATTTTCAAATGCTAAAAGGATATCATCCTGTATTTTTAACAGAGCAGTCTCGGTTGAATAAAATTTACGATACGCCGATTGAAATGGTGAAAAAGTGGAAAAAGAGTTTATATGAGATGATAGTCTTGAGTGAACAACTCTCTCAATGATTTTAGAAATAAACGATAAATTTGAGATTGGACGATAACTCGAGAGATCCTCGATAGGTAGATTAGACTTTTTAAGAAGTGGTTTGACATGAGCAATTTTAAATGAATCAGGAAAACAGCCCTGGCTTAGGCAAAGATTGACAAGCACTGTAAGGGGTTCAGCAAGAACATCTAAACAGGACTTAAGTAAGGATGTCGGTATACAATCGAGTAAGCATGACGTCTCAGGGGCGGCCTGTATTAGCTTCGAGATTTCAGTGACAGTCACCGGTGCAAATTCAGATAGCTCAAGTGGGAATTGTGGAGGATCAACGAGAGGACTGCATGAAACAGAAGGAAATTTGTTACAAAGGGAAATGATTTTGTTACTGAAGAATTCAACAAATGCCTGAGCAATACATGAAGATGACAGGTGAGATGGGAGAACCACACTCGACTTACGCTGAAGGAGTGAGTTAAGTGTTGACCATAAATTTCTAGGCCGATCCCGAAGCTTACTTATGGTGGTACGAAAATATTTAGCTTTTGATGACAAGATCAGCCTAGAGACTATTTTTGCCTGTGTCTTGAAAGCTGTAAGATCGCTCAAAAGACGGATTTTTCGGAAAATAGTCTCCAAATGACTACGTAGTTTTTTTGCCGATTTTATCTCCTGAGAAAACCACAGGTTACATTTTCTAGTAGGGACACTAATTTTTATAAGCGGAGCATGTTTATCTAACGTACTTCTAAGGGAGGAGCATAGTTGATCTGCAAAAATATTTGCATCTGATGATGGACGACAGATAACATCTGACTGGAGAAAGTCAGCCTTGAACGAACAAAGATCAATTGATTTAAAACGACGTATAAACTTAATAATTCTTGGTATTCTAGGTTTTTTTGGAACCTGAATGGCAGTTAGTAAGGCGTAGTGATCAGACTAGGCCGGAACAAGGAAATAAACAGATGAAATGGCATTTGAAGAAAGGCATGAAATGAGAAGATCAAGAGTATTGCCAGAACTGTGAGTAGGAAAATTCACATGCTGATGGAGATCAAACGAATTTAAAAGGTCAATGTAATTTGTAGCTTGAGGATTTGAGGGGTTATTGACATGGATATTAAAATCCCCATTAATTATAAGTTCAGATGATAATGGAAGCAAAGTTTCAAGGAGTGCCGAAAATTCCGAAAGAAAATCCGTGAATGTAGAGGTATGTCTAGTCGACGGTGGAGGACGGTAGATGGTCAGGAATGAGAAAGAGGATCGCAATATTGAGCATTTAACTAGGAGAGACTCAAATGAATTGGCCTCCGTGTACAAGTACAAGTACTAAAAATTTGTACTCGAGTACAACTTGAGTACAAGTACAAGTACCAAGTACTACATCTCTGATGGGAAGCAAATGCAACCTACGAAGGACAGGGGTAATGTGATCAAATTTCCCCTTCGGAATTACAGTTCTCGCAACAGCATTCTGAATAGTCTGGAGACGTTGGAGAGAACACTTTGGCAACCCGAAAAAGAGCGAATTGCAATAGTCGATTTTAGACGAAATAAATGCATTAGCTAAGATTATTGAAGACCTTGTATCCAATGTTTTACGAATCCGTCTAAAGTGACGCATGAATGCAAAACAAGACTGTGACAATTTAGAAAAATGTGACTTGAACGATAAATCGGTATCAAATAATATACCAAAGTTACGAACTGATTTAAGTGGAACCAAGACTGCATCTCCAAAAGATAATTCTAAGGAGTCCTACGTGGTTGCTCAAGGATTGCATTGAAGCTCGTGCACCATTCTTGACTACGCTCCTGTCAATTTTGTTATCTGCTGGTGCATTTTCAGACTCGTGGAAACACGCCATTGTGTTCCTGCATCTGAAGCAATCGGGTCTCGATCAATCACAGCCATCCAACTATCGTCCAGTGTCCTACCTTCCTTTCCTTGGTGGGGGGATGAAAAAATTTATAGGAAGTTGGTGGAGGGATGCAAAATTTTAAAAAAGAATGAGAAAAAAGGTAATTCTTCTTAGTGTTTTGCCCACTCAATGTTAATAAACCTTGCCGGAAAAGGCTGACAAGCAAAAAATTTGCGAAAATGGGTTGAGAATCAAAAAAGGTCATCGCGCATCAGCGGTATTATGTTCACTGATTGTACAATTTTTAATTATTAAAAAAGCTTACGAAAAATATGTTGACAAGCAAAAAAACTGGTGGGGGGATGCATCCCCCATCAGTTTTCATCCCTCCACCAAGCATGCAAGCGAGCCGTCATCTCGAGAAGGCTTTCCAGAGGACAGTTGGGACGGACGCGGAACTGGATGCGCCTACCAAATGGAGAGCAGCTCTCAAGGAGAGCAGGTCCTTGGTCAGATCCAAGCAACGACAATATTGACGCGATGTGTGCTTGACTCCGCCCACTCCGACACTAAACAGACCTGGAGGCACCTCACCAGTATACTGGGTGAGAACAACAAGACTGGACGCCGACCCCATTCCAGCTTCCCTGTGGAGAGCTACCACTCGTTTATTGACGACGAAGTCTCCGGGATTCGGCGAAAAATGGCAGATGCTCACCCTGCCAAGTTTCGCATTCACACTGGATCCCATTTTGTGGCGTTTTCGGCACCCACGGAGGCCGAGGGCATAGCGTGCGTTATGTCGTCGCCGAGTTAACATTGTCAACCCGCTACCGACATGGCTGCTCAAAGCAATGATCAGCATGCTAACCCCGTTCCTGACATCCCTAATGACCGCTTCCTTAAAGAGCGCTGATTTCCCGAGGCTGTGGAAGCACGCAATCACGCGCCCACATCTCAAGCGCCCGGGTCTGGACCTGACCGACGCGTCAAACTACCGACCGGTGGCTAGCTTGCCATTTCTGTCCAAGGTCCTCGAGAGGCTGGCAAACAGGCAGCTGGTTGCATACCTGACTCAGAACGGCGTCATGGCCAGTAACCAGTCCGCGTATAGGAAGGGCCACTCTACGGAGACGGCCATCCTTAGGATCTTCGATGACATTGTCGAGGCTGTGGCCAGCGGAAACCTTGCACTGCTCACTCTCCTTGACCTCTCTGCGGTCTTCTACACCATGGACTACCATATCGTAATTCGATGGTTTGAGCTTTCCTACAGGATCGGAGGCCAGGGATCCGCTTGGCTGCAAGACTACCACAGGGACAGAGCTCAAGACTGTCTCCTGGGACGGCTCCCTGTTGCCCCTCGCCCTTTCCATTGCGGTATGCCACAGGGGTCAGTCCTTGGGCCGCTGTTGTTCGTTCTCTACGTGGCCAACGTCGGGCATGTCATCGACTCGCTTGGCCTGATCTCCCACACGTACGCCGACGATGTGCAGGTCTACACGCTGCTTGTCCCCCAGGTGAGACAGGCAAGCTGCGAAATTGGGTCCAGGATTGCGCGCTTGAGGTGGCGGAATGGATGGCATCGAATTGCCTCGCCCTAAATCCGGGCAAGACCAAGCTGCTGTGGCCGAGCACTCATAGGAGAGGCCACTGATCGACCCAACACCGTTCGAGATAGGTGGTAAAGAAGTGGCTCTGTCCAACGAGCTTCGCCTCCTGGGGGGGCTTATTGACTGCTCGCTAACCCTCGTCTGGCATCTCAACGCGGTGACATCACTCGTGATTTTTCCAACTCCGACGAATAAGAAAAGTCCCCCACTACATTACAATACCGGCCGCTATTCATCTTATTTGTGCTCTCGTACTCTTGAGACTGGACTATTGTAACAGCGTCCTTCTCGGACTTCCTGGGAACCAGCTGAATAAACTGCAAATGGTCATCAATGCCTCTGTTCGAATTATTTTTGGCTTGAAGTGGCATGTCCACGTGACACCAGTGCTTAGGGACACCTGGGACAGGCTTCATTGGCTTCAGGTCCCGGAGTGCATAGCCTACAAGCGGTGTTGGCTGACTTTTTGCGCTCTTCAGGACCCCACCTGCCCAATTACTTGTCAAGCCTAGTGTGGAGACAAACGACGACTGGGTGCCATTTGCAGCCGAGATCCAGCAGCCGCCTCCGGCTGTATGTTCCTCCTCTGGCCAAGACTCCAAAGTTTGGTGAGCGTTCAATGACTTGGGGAAACCCACTTCTGTGGAACGAGCTCTCTGATGCCCTGGATAGGGTTACCTCTCCCGAGACGTTTGCGAAAGACCTAAAAACATACTTGTTTACAAGGTTGTATGACATTATATACTGTTGACTGCACAGCGCTTTTGGTTTTAGCTTATGGCTATGTTACTGCGCTTCATAAATTGTCGATGATAATAATAATAATAATCCCCAGTCATCAACTTGGTGGAACCGCCACTTAGCATAGGCGACAATAATAGTCAGGTTCCCATGCTGGTATCTTAGGTGCACCATTAGAAGCCTGTCAGAGATAGGAGTCCATGATACTAGTTCATGCTTGGCACCGCATCGTAGAAATAAGGCAACTATGTATGAATGCATGTTTCCAACTGAGTAGAGAAGAAGCGATTCTTCGACTGCGTGTGATCTGCTATATATAATTCTTGCTTCTGTGAAACCAGCGATAGAGATCTTGAGTCTGACCATTTCTCTGGAAATTGTGACCTGATGTCCAGGGTGGTATAAGGTGCACACATGCCATGTAGCGATGCGCACTAACTGATGATGTTGATTCAATGTCCTGTTCATAGCATTCAAGTTGCTTGCCTTTGTCAGGCTACATGCGTCTCCAAAAGAGCTTTGGCATGCTGTTGCTATAGGCACTTGTGTGGGTGCAGGCAAGCACTCCACGGTAAATTGTGCAGGGACTTTAACCTTGGTGTGATTAGTTGTGTACTTCACAGTTTGCAAAGAACCTTAAAACGTATCTGTTTTGATCATCATACAATTGTTAGGTGTGAAGTGCTCTTGACGCTTCGTCTTTGGCATAGCACTATATAAATTGTCAAAAAAAAAAAATAATAGTAATAATAATAATAATAATTAGTGCTGTCCTTTAATCACGATTAACGCGTTAATATGTTAATGTTAATTGTGCTTAATTGTTTATCGCGATAACAAATTAATCGCATCATAATTTATCATCTCATTTCTCTGAAGAAACTTTAAAAAACTTAGCTTGAAAGTGATAACGTCACAAGTTTTTGTTTAAAGTTGATTGAATGATGATGCATGTGCTATATAATGCTATGCGACAGTATGCGTGGTCACTAATTGAAATTCTGAAAGTCTGTTCTGCAACTGGTGCATTGTTTATTTCAATTTAATTACTACTTTGGGATAAGAATAACGTTGCTAAAGAAAATGTGATTAAGCGCAATTAATAATTTTAATCGCAAGATTAATCGCGATTAAATAAATTAATCTTGAACCGAACTAATAATAATAATGTGGATAATATAGACATTTAAATCTATTAAATAGTGGCTTCTGGCCACTAAAGAGATGGGATTAAAAGTCACAAAATTATTTGCTTGCAAATTAAGTTTGACTCTTTGATTGTCTTTATTTATTGTATTTAATTGTAGTTAACTGATTACAATAAATTATCTAAAGGTGAAATATCGCAAGTGAAATCAAATTTGCACTGGACAAAGACCTACTCTAAATTGCCTTTTTTAATAGGACAACAGGTAGTTTTTTAAATCATATAATTGCATTAAATCATATAATTGCAATGATTAATATTTTTGTGTTGGTATTATTGTTAATGTTGTTATTATTATTATTAGAAGTTCAGAGAAAATCAGCCAATAATCAATATTGGCTAATTAATTATCGGCCCAGTGGCTGATTAATATATATCTGTCTCTTATCTTGAGATACCTTATGACCTCAAGGGGCAAGTCTTATCCTGGCTTCGGGACTATGTAACAGGCAGAACGCAGTTGGTCTGCTGCAAAGGCCGAACGTCAACATTCAGTAATGTCCTGAGTGGTGTGCCCCAAGAGTCTGTCCTTGGCTCTCTTCTGTTTATATTATATGTTGCTGACGTCGGCCGGATCGTAAACTCCTTTGGACTTGACTCGCACAGTTATGCTGATGACAGCCAAATTTATTCCTCGTTGTCTACTGTTGGAGGCTCAGAGCGCGAAGTTGAATTATTATAAGAAAATTCTTTGATCAAAGCTGTCAACCACTCTACTGAGACAGCGGTCCTGAAGGTTATCGCTGATATACTGTGTGAGCTAGACGCCGGAAAAATAGTGGTGCTGGCACTACTAGATCTCACCTCATTGTTTGACACAGTAAATCATGAAACACTGCTGAAGAGACTAACATTATCGTATGGAATTTGCAATACTGTACACCAATGGTTCTCATCTTATCTCGACCAATGAACCTATTCAGTACACTGCGCCCACTCAACGACAGCAATATATTTCCACTTGCAGGGTCCCTCAAGGCTTGGTCCTAGGACCTCTTCTTTGCACTATATGTGGCTGACTTATTAAATATAGCCCATAGATATGATCTGTGGACGGATCTTTATACCGATGACACTCAGATTTATGGGAGTTGTCAACCTTCATTTTCTCACAAACTGTCCTTTTCTCACAAACTGTAGCAACGAATATCGAAATGTGTCGCCGAGATGATGATCTGGCTTAGGTCCAATCGAGTTAAGCTCAATGCCACCAAAACGGAAATCCTATGGGTCGCTACTGAGAGACAGCAGCACCTGCTTTCTACCACCCAATTCCAGATTAATGACTTTGACTTTCAGCTGAGCACTTACGTTCGGAATCTCGTCATCTATTTTAACAGCGCTGGTATGATGAAACATCATGTGTCCCATACCGTTGCAGGTTGCTTCGCTGCACTATGGATGATACGTAATATAAAAAATACATATTTGTCACTGCTCTCAAGACCTTGATTCACGCCATCGTCATTACAAAGCTAAATTACCGTAACACCACTTTGGTGTGGACACCGAAGTACCTCCTCAATCGACTCCAGACAGTTCTGCACGTCTCCGCAAGCCTTCTCCATTGAACTAGACAGCATGAGCACACTACACCATTACTGATGAATCTACATTGGCTCTCCCTGAGTGCATAAAATACAAACTGGTGCTGCTGGTTTTTCGATGTCTACACGGTATAGGCCCGGCATATCTCAAAGCTGAACTGCAGCAGACAGCAGATCTCGAGGCCCAACGGCGCTTGAGGTCAGCCTCTACTAAGACGCTACACGTGCCATGTACATGCCTCACCTCCAATGTTCCCTCTAAGGTGCGTGCACGCGCGCACAAATTTAAGTGGTAGCGCGCACAACATTTCTTTGTTTGTGCACAATTTATTTTGCTCAACGGGTATGACGTGCGTTTCCCAAAAGTATGATTTCGGTAGGTTAATTTGACCGAGGTGATTTATTTATTTAGGCATGAGCGGTGTTAGTCGTGGTTGTTTATTTATCCCTAGCTGCCAACGTGTTTGTTTTGCCCAACCTGTGTCGTTTATATCTGCTGATATTTGTGCGCATGCGCAGCCTGCAGGCTGCAGCTATAAATTTGCATAATAGGCGCTATTGGGTGATTTGGATCACGCATTTCATACGTGAGTCAATAAACAAGGACACCGGGATTATTAGTACACATTTATGACATTTTGCTTGATAACTTGACTAAAGACAGGCGTGAACAAACCTAGTAAATATAAGTTTTATCAAATCGCTTTGTTACTTCTTAATTAGGTTTTGAACAACTTTCATTTTCGCCAGCGATATATTGAATTTGAAATATATTGATAAGTAGGCCTACTGTTTAATTTCTTACGTTTATTATTGGTATACATCAGTGATTCAGTGGTGCACAACGTCCGGCCCGCGGGCCACATCCGGCCCGCGACGACTTGCCATGTGGCCCGCGAGAACTAAATGAAAATACCAATATGTCATGCTTTCTCTCAATGCCGTTCGTGACGGTTTTAGAGCCCAGGATGTTGTTAAAAATTAAATCTATAGTGTTCATATCTCTAAATTTTGCTGTGGTCACGATGAGTGGACTGGGTCACTGAGCTTTACTGTTTGCTTAGCTGCAGAAAAACGTTGTTTGCCTGCTATGTCAATCGACATCTGTAAGCTGGTTGCAGAGGTGCAAACAGCCATCACACTGACTTCCTCGTTTCAACCTTTCAAACTGCTAGTGACAAAGTTATAACTGCTAGTGACAGATACAATGGTCCAATGTGTTTCAGTTATTGTACACTAAGTTTAGGCCTATAACTTTAGATTATGAACTTTTCTATAAGTCTTATAAGAGTATAAGACTAGTATAAGAATACTTTAGATTCTGCTAAATATGTTTAACTTTAACATAGCGTATAACTATAAACTTTATGTTTAGAAACTTATATAAAAGCATAACCATGCCTTATTGTACTGATATTATATAAGACACTTTACAGTAGTGTACAATGTATCTCAACTTAAAAAGTGATTTTGTACTAAATTGTAATAAACTTGAAGCAAAGACATAAATGGCAGCCATCAGTTGAGTCTGGCCCCCGATTGGCCCAAAGGATTTCAGAAATATAACTGTGGCCCGTGGCCGAAAAAGGTTGTGCACCACTGGTATACATAATATAACATTGATTGATTGATATTGATACAAGCGCTCATGACAAAACTATTTCTGCTCACAAAAAATCTGGTGCGCTCACGGTCTCAAAAAATTAGAGGGAACATTGCTCACCTCGGCAGGTGATCATACCTTCCAAAGGCCTGGAATAGTCTGCCTTCTGTTATCCAAAGCTTGTCATTACTCCATATGTTCAAGAAGCACCTGAAAACATGGTTTTTCCAGACCAGTTATCTGTCTCAAGTTAATAACTAACAATGTATTGTGTTCACGCAGTCTTCTTTCGGATAAATTACCACATAAATTTTAACTTTTAATAATAAAAAAAAAAATAAATAAATAATAATTGCCCCGTCTACCACTGTATGCTTGCTAGGTGTTCTTTAGGTATCTTTGATGAGACACTGTTGTTTGTGAATCACATAAACAACGCGACACGTGTCTGCTATTATCATTTGCGCAGAATTTGATGCTTTAGGTAATATATACCAACAGGCATAGTGATACAACTGTGTCGGGCTCTCATTTTATCCAGGATCGATCAAAGCAATGGAGTCCTTCTTGCTCTATCTGAGAGCAAGCTAAGCCATCTTCAGTAGGTGCTCGCCTTATCTATGGAGCCTGCCGGAACAATCATGTGACACTGTTGCTCAGGAAGAAGCTCCACTGGCTCGGGGTCCGTGAATGCATCATCTACAAGTGATAAATGATTACATACCAGGATCTTAGCGGCACTACCTGTCCGGAGTACATATCTACACTTGTACGCAGAGCAACGATGAATGATAGACGTGCGCTACTTCCATCCAGTAGCCAGGCACTGTTGATTGTCTCTCCCCCTTCAAAGACTGCAGTGCTCGGTGACCGATCAGCTACTTGGGAATCCCTACCCTGTAGAACTCGTTGCCAGATGATGTGCTTAACTCTCTCGCCCCCTAAAGCCGTAAAAGCGGCTTTGCCTAGTGATACCAGTTCCCGTAAGGCCTCTTTCGGGGTTTCTGTGTCTTTTCTTAACCACCCTATCGGTAGTGACGGCGAATGGTCGTCCATTGTCTCTGTAGGTATTCGAAACAGGTGAAACACCCATTTAATTGCTTTGGTGACCGGCCCAGTAAACACTCTGAGCCAGTTATTGACATTCCAGTGTCGAGTGATTTCCAATGGCCGTCGGCTAGAACCGCGAACCATTGTCTTGTCTGACAGGTGGGTGGATACTTCAGAAAGATTGTAAGGAATGCACATAATTTTCCCAAGGAGCTCAGGGTATAGGGAAAATACGCACAGGGAAGACAGGGGCGAGAGAGTTAATGCATATTCCGTTGGCTGTTGTGAGAAGATCCTAAAGACACACTTATTTAACATATCTTATAAGTGACTCCTTTGTAAAGCGCTCTTGACTTTAGCTCCAGTTATGATACTGCGCTATATAAATTGTCGTATATAAAATAATAATAATAATAATGAGTCAGAATTGGATGATAATATAATCAGTGGATGAAGATTATCGGCCAATTAATGCACAACCGTTCATGATGTTATTGTTAATTATAGTAGAAAATAGAAATTCTTATGAAAGCAGAGCACAATGAACAAGTAAAACCTAAGGTTAAATGGAGGGAGGTTGCATATCCCTCAGTGCACTAACTTAGTTGCAACCAGTGTGTAGTAGTGTACTCATTGCCAGGTGAGAGATTAGTGGAGATACCTCTTTGCAGCATGTCATGTCTCCCCTCCTTCCCATCGGGTACCTCACACAAAGAGTGCCTGATTTCTAAGATCAAGTAGCAAGCAGAGAGGCCATGCTTAATTCTAACTCCCAAGTACCCCAAATGGAAAAGTCATAACAACCAGAGAATTTTTTTAGAAAAGTCTTTGAGTACCAGCATTTTTGCATATTTTCATGTTATATCAGATTTTTCTAGTTGCAATTGCTTGATTTGTTTGAATGCTTAAAATGTGACGTATACACTCTTATTTTGCATTTTTATTCCTCTTTCTAACCCTCTGTGCACAAAATTGAAAAATTGGGGATGAGGGTCCACTATCTGCACCCCTTCCCCAAATTTTTTTGTCCCAAACTTTCAAAAATTTGTTAGTGGTAACATAACTTTGAGTAGCGGCCAAGTTGTAGGGGAATATAATTGTGAAAAAATAAATCAACAATTTTAATGTTGGATAATATTTGGTTGAGATATAATATAGTCTTCCTATCCAGGCCTGTCTTTACATGTTAAAAATCAGGCACAGTGCCTGGGGCCCTGCACATCTTAGGGGCCCCTCGCCGTGCGCAAACTTTTTTCCTTGTCAACATCCAAAAACGTTTGGAGATGACCTTTTTGTTTGCCTGTCAACATTCAAAAATTTTTGGAGATGACCTATTTTTGCTTGTAAACATTTTATCTTCACATCTAGGGCCCCGCTGGCCGCCAGGTGCCCGGGGCCTCACACAGGTATAAGACGGGCCTGTTCCTACTCCAAGGATCCTCAGTCAGATAAATTGTTGTTTCGAAGAAAGCTTGTATTTGATATACTTTGCTATATCTCAGGCTATGTGAAAGGTAAAATGATGAGGTATACGCCATTCTCCTGCATTTTAATTTCTCTTTCTAACCATCCCTGCAAAAATGTATAGTATTTATGAGAGGTCCACTCTCTGGCCTAAAACAGCCCCCTCAAAAAATCAAAAACTTTGGTTTAAAGCTCTGGACCTAAACTTTTCGAAGGCGGACCGGACTGGATCCTGGGACCGTTGTAAGTTATCGACCCGTATCCAATCTTCCCTTCCTCTCCAAGATATTGGAGAGGTTAGCAAACAAGCAACTGGTCACGTTCCTGACAGTGAACGACCTGATGCCTAAGGACCAGTCTGCCTACCGGCGGGGCACTCGACCGAAACGGCGGTTCTGAAAATCTAGTGACCTCGTAGACGGGATCTCCAACGACCGAGTCGGATTTCTCTGTCTGCTAGACCTCTCGGCGGCTTTTGAGTCGGTCGACCTGGATATTCTGGCGCGGAGTCTCGACTCAATCTTTGGCATAAAGGAATTGCTCATTCCTGGCTGAGCGACTACCTTACGAACAGAACACAGATGGTGCATTGCAATGGCTCCTTCTCGAAGATGCGACCAGTACTTTGCGGAGTGCCGCAGGGCTCAGTACTGGGCCCTCTACTGTTCGTTCTGTACCTGGCAGACGTGCACAAACTGATCAGTTCGTCTGGCTTGCACGCGCACGGCTATGCTGACGACGTCCAAGTCTACGCGACCTTTAGGCCATCTGAATCTGACGAACTACGGAAGCAGGTCATCGAGTGCCTGCAGGCGGTCAAATTGTGGATGGCTACAAACTGGCTCGCACTCAATCCCGCCAAAACGAAGTTTCTTTGGCTCTCAACACCGAGACGGATCCGCCTGATCAATCGCGCTGCGTTCACTCTTGGGAACTCCGATATTGATCCGGTCAGAGACGTCAGGCTGCTCGGGGTGACTCTTAATGAGACTGTCATTCGGTGAGCACATCGCCAATGTCACCCGCTCATGCTACCACCAGTTACGGGTGATTAAAGCGATGCGCCGATATCTCACAGTGTCGGCGACGATACTACTGGTCCGGGCGCTAGTCCTGAGCCGGATTGACTATTGTAACAGTGTGCTGTTGGGCCTTCCCGCCAACCTGCTCAACAAACTGCAATCCCTGCTCAACGTCTCGGCACAACTGATCTTTGGATCATGATGGAACACACACGTCACGTCGCTGCTTCGCGACAAACTCCATTGGCTACCAATACAGGAGCGGATCGTCTACAAGCGATGCCTGCTAACTCACCGAGCGTTACACGACCCCACTTGTCTGGACTACATCGCCTCCCTCCTACAGTGGACCACGACGCTGGAACGACGTCGGCTGCTCAGATCTGGTAGTCGCGTTAAACTGCTAGTGCCTCCCCCGTCTATAACGGCTAAGTTCGGGGACAGGTCGGTTACACGGGGCAATCCAGGACTGTGGAACTCACTACTGGACTATGTCACAAACTCTGACTCTCTTGGAATTTTTCTACGTAATCTTAAGACTTACTTATTCACCATTGGATATTCGTAGTTTTGTAAGGCGCTCTTGTCTTTGGCCACTTTTGCCATGCTTATTGAGCTATAGAAATCGTCTAGCCAATAATAATAATAATAATATTAATAATAATAATAATTATAATTATAATAATAATAATAATAATCGGCTTTGTCTGCAGACTGTCCGCCGGCCGTTCTATCAGACATTGCACACTGAACGACATCATTTGGCAGGCTCTTCAAAAGCCGGTGTCGAGCACGAAAAGAACCGCTGGGTCTCCTTCGATCCGATGGAAAGAGACCAGATGGAGCCACTCTCATTCCTTGGGCCAGTGGCAAATATGTGGCATGGGATGTCACATCTGTCCACACCTGCGCCAAATCCTACTTGCATCTGACCTCAAACTCACTCGGGCCGCAGCGGAAAATGCAGCAACACGCAAGCATCACAAATACTCTGGCCTTCCCGTCTCATACAAATTTATTCCGATTGCATTTGAAACTATGGGACCACTCAACGAAGGCAGCAGCGAGTTCATCGCCGAAATTGGTCGCCGAATTGCATGCGTTGCAGGAGATCCGAGAGAGCCATTTTACTTATTCCAGCGTCTCTCAGCCTGCACACAGCGATTCAATAACGTAGCTTTTAAAGGAACCTTTTCATCGAAAACCAAAAACCTGCCAGAGCTGCATTCATTCAAGATTATGACCGACGCCGCGAACGTCAAATCAAGAGTTGAATGAGGAGGCGAACGAACTGTTCATCGTCGACGACAAAACCGCTCGACAGAAGAAGAAAAAGCAGGAGGAATACAAAAGCAAGAACGCCCCAAAGCAGAGAAAGTTCTCTCGAGAATGAAAACGACATAACTGGGGTAAATGAGCCAGAAATGCCGAAGGAGACAGAGAATGAATCTCCACCTGAAAAATCTGAAGCTACTGAGGAATGGACTGAAGATGAAGAAGAGGGCGAAAAGTCTCGCTTTGGAGAAAACATCAAGAAGAAAATGTATCGAAGAAAACGCCAAAAGCGGGAAAACCAGAGCAAACTGTTCCACCGTCCATACCATTTATCGACCTGTTGCCTGATGGAGATCCGGTTGGAGAAATACAGGATCATGACGCGGCGCCGACAGCAACATGGCTAAAGATATATTTACGCCGGAAGAGGCTAGAGCTCGCGATCGAGTTCAGAAACGACACGCATAAGGAGGTCAGGATAGCTGCAGAGGTTCACAGACAGACGAGAAGGTACATGCAGACGATTTTTAATCCAGGACCGAAGCTGATTGATCTCTGCGAGACTCTGGAAGGCATCACCGAAAGCTGATAAAAGAAGACGGTCTCCTTGCCGGTTTGGCCTTCCTAATGGGCGTTTCCATTAACAATTTGTGCTGACATAACAATCCTAACAACGGTGACATGACGGTATTCCAGCATGACGATTTGATGAAGGTCGACTTTGGAATCCACTTCAACGGCCGGGTCATTGATTGCGCTTTTACGGTGGCATTCAATTCACGACACGATCCGCTTCTTGCGCGATGAAGGATGCGTAAAACACGGGATCCGTGAGCGCAGGATCTACGTGCGTATCAGCGGACGCCAGAGAGGCCATCCGGGAAGTCATAGAATCCAATGAGGTTGAATTGGACGGAAAGATGTACCCAGTGAAGAGCATACATAACCTGAGCGATCACCGATGGCGCCGTTCAGGATCCAAGTCGGTAAGACGGTTCCGATCGTCAAGGGAGGTGGACCAGGGCGGAGGAAGGTGAGTTCCTTGCCTTCGAGGGAAGCACCGGAAAGGTTCACGTTCTCGTGGAACGTCTCATTACATGAAGAACTGAAGCCGGTCATGTTCACAAATCGATGCAGCTTCTCGGAGTGATCGACAAGCATTTCAGTACGCTTGCGTTCTGCCGTCGGTGGCTCGATCGTCTGGATCAGACCAAGTTTCTGATGGTGCTGAAGAATCTGTTTTCCGTATCCTCCACTCTGCGACATCAAGGGTGGCTGCTACACCGCTCAGTACGAGCATACTCTTTACGACCGACCTGCAAAGAGGCTGGGAAGACAGCAAAGTACTCAAAAAAACCACCTGCAGCTTCAAAGAAGAAACCTCAGTCACTGGTTGAAAAACAGTAGCTGAAGCCAAAGCTGCATTTGCGGACATTGATCTGTCGGGAGGAAGGATTCTGAGGAAGCGGACAGCTGCTCCACCCAGCAATGCTCCAAAGACATCACGAAAGCTGTCACGAAGAGACAGGCAGCAGGGCCTAAAGCAAAGGGCTCTCAGGATAAGGACAGCAAAACTTCTGCTGTCAAGTAATAGCAGATCTTTCATGAAAACAATAACAATAATTCATATATAATATATAATAATAATAATAATAATAATAATAATAATAATAATCTGGAGATATAGCAAATACACAATACAAGTACCTGGCCTCCAAGCACAAGTACCTGGTCTCCAAGTATAAATACAAGTACATGCATTCCAAAAACTTTGAGTATGAGTATAAGTACCTAGCCTTCAAGTACAAGTACTGAGAAATTGTACTCAAGTACAAGTACCATGTACTATATCTGCCGTGGAGTTGGTGCAGTGATCGCAGAAACAATCTCCCATATTTCGACTTTGGATATCTGGCAACCCTAGAGCACGTAGGCTCTATCACAGGCGTGGGCAAACTATGGCCTGCGGGCCGCATGCGGCCCACTAATGGTTTCCATGCGGCCCGCAAGATCATTTCGAAATATGCATACAAGCGGCAGAAGGTGAGATAATTTTAAATTATTTTAGGGAAATGTGGCACTTTATTTTAAAATTTTAGAAATGGTTATTAAATTTTTTATATTTGAGCAGCAAATATTTAATATCATAATGCTACGCTGCTATGCACTAAGTAAATGATACTAAAAGTTACCTATGATGATGATGTACGTCAGCATCTTAATTATGAACATTTTGGGTTTTTTGTATGTGTGGTCCACATAATGTTGTATTAGGTTTTGTGTGACCCTTTAAGGAAAAAGTTTGCCCACCTCTGCTCTGTCATATCTAATTCAGTAGTTGTTTTATCTGTTAAACTCGCTGACTATTGTTTGTTATAATGAGCATTGCTATGATTAAATTGTATTATCATTGTTGCCGATTTTTGCTCAGGCACTCATGGTGAACCCCAGTGATGAGTATTTCCTGCGATGGCCAATAAAATGTGGATGTCTCAATGTTCATGAAGGCATTGGTGGTAGCTTATTTTCTGTCATACAGGATCTTGAAGACATTTGGTCAACAGCTTTATGCAGCTTTCTGAAATTATCATGTGAATCTTTCAAGGTAAGCAGTTTTTAATATCAGTTGTGCCAACACCTTGGCTCTATTGCAATGAGCAACAACATTTGAGCCATAAGTAGAGCTGTGCAACCTACTTCTGAGCAATTATAATCTAAAAAACAGTCTCACTACAGCATAACAGATGTAGAATGTAGGTTGAACACTGAACAATTGGGGTGCATTGGATCGACCTTCTAGTGGTGCACCCCGTGAATACCCAATTCTATTGGGGAAACTAACGATCCTACCTCACCGACTGAATCCGCACTCAAAGCCAGCAACAAGCAGCTCCTGACAGCTTCCAAGCTGTTGGTCCTGCTCTCCGAGTCCTCCAATTGAATGTTGAGGGGCTGTCCTCTGCTAAACGTGTACTTATTGGTCAACTGGCCATGCAGCACAAGGCAGATGTTATCTGCCTACAAGAAACACACATAGCAGTCAACAAAGCTGCTCGATTTACTATAAGTGGATTTGGCATTCGCTAGAAGAAGACTGAATAATTGAAAAAAATGGAATCTAGTGGTTCAACTGTGTTGAAATCCAGATTAGACAAACTTGTTGTAATAATTATTTGTTGAATAGTTTTTGACTGAAGCAATTGTGAAAGGTATTTAAAACACAGTTTTCAACTTTATCATTTTATAAATGTTTTGGAGTCTGTCAACAGCCTAAAGAATGATGGTAAACATATTGGCTTCAGTGGTTATCTGTATAGGAGGTATAAGGAATATAAGACGACTATTAACTGGCGGTGCAGTGTGAAAATACAAATGTTGTCTTATAATTAGCAGCAGTACTCAGATCGAGGGGAGCATCGTGCTGTAGCAAGCAATTTTGTTGAGCCTAGAAAAATCCTTGCCAGAAACTTGCAATTGTTCGAATAAATGGGCCGAAAGATGATTCACATCGATGAGGGGGGTCACAGTTGTTCAATTGAGACACCAAATCAGCAAAGTCACAATGAAACGACCGAAAAACAACTGTTTTGATGACAGGTGGGCAGAATGCAGCCAGTAGCCTCAGCACGTGTTGAGTAGTTGGCGTAATCATATCTATTTGCTGATATTTGTCAGATATGTCATCGATGGTGACCACATGTTTACAGTGGCAGCTGCCAAAGTCTGGAATAATCTGCCTTCAGCTGTAACTTTGGTGTAGACATTGGAAATATTTAAATGTGAACTGAAAACTGTGCTGTTCGCTTGCAGTTATCCAGCACAATGTTTAATATGCCATGACAGATATATAGTAATTCGGTATGCGACAACTGGTTACCGCTGATTGGGCCCTGGACAACTGAGCCCCACACTTGGGTTATGGGACATTTGGGTAACGGGACATCTGGGTACTGGACATCTCGGCCCTGCACCGTTGAACTGGACTTAATAATAACTTGGGTTTGTTGTATAACTTCGGGCGGTTTCTTTAAGCCCTGTCATGAGCTTAATTTCATTTTGTGTGTTTTTCTATTGCATTTTTTGTCAATTTTGTTCATGTATTCATGTATCGTTGAATTAAAGGAGATTGGTACAAATTCTATTATTATACACTCATTATCATGTCTTCGAATTGCAAAGTAGGCTTATCAGGATATATATATATATATATATATACATATATATAATGAAATGCATCAACACCATTCTCTCTTTCTCTATTGTACGGGACCGAGGTGTCCAGGACCCAGATGTCCTGTTGCCCAAATGTCCCGTTACCAAAATGCGGAGCCCATTTGTCCGGGGCCCAATAGTCAGTACCCAGTTGTCCTGATCCACTGTATTTTCATTTGTCTGGTGTCCTAGCAATACTTTTACGATATGCCACCATAATCAGTTTATGATTATATTGTTATTATCCTTCACACTTTTTCGCTTCGGGCTGAGATATCTTCATTCTTCAGTGATTAGCGCAATCTTGTATTGAATGTGGTACCATGGTAATACAGTAGCCAGTGGAGATGAGCACAGATCGGTGTGATGTGTTCTGTTCAGCTCACTTTACAAACGCTTCTAGCCAGTGAGTTCTGCACCCGCTGCAATTTTTGCAAGTTTGTAAGGGATGGGAATATTGCAAGACATATGAGGGGAGCATTGCTACTCACCTGATATGGTGAGAGTTGAGGTCAAGTGACTACTCCTTGCTTACAGAAAATGCTGTATTCATCATGAATCGACCACAGAGAATCTTCCAGAATGAGGTACTATTTGCTAAGTTAAGAACAGACTGAAGTTTACTGTACTGTATTTTCCCGCATATAGCAGAGGGCGCTGTTTAAAGGCTGCCCACAGGCGTTGTGTATGTTTTGCGTTTTTCACGTTTTCTTTGTCACGGAACGACCTTACCGCAGACTTCTCAGACTGTTTGCTTGTTTGTGGGTCAGGGACAGCATGGATTACAGGCGACCACCATTCTACGGTGGATTTGCTGCAGTCATTGCGTTTTAGCGAACCAAAGTT
Source organism: Metaphire vulgaris (assembly GCA_018105865.1). NCBI lineage: Eukaryota > Metazoa > Annelida > Clitellata > Crassiclitellata > Megascolecidae > Metaphire > Metaphire vulgaris. The sequence continues at coordinate 6,224,959 of CM030863.1, forward strand.
GTGGCAGGTGCCGCCATTGTTGTGGTTCACCTCTAGATTGCACCTGTCAATGTTGTATAGTTATTTAGTTAGTTATGGGCTAACTTGTATAGCACTATTGTCATATGAGGCTAGGATCAAGAGCACTTTACATGGTACTGAACGAGAGTTCGAACAAGTGTGTTTTAAGTCGCTTCGTAAAAGTCTCTAGATTGGTCGTGTTGGTGATATTGTGTGGTAACGCGTTCCACAGAGCCGGGCTCTTGCGTGTAACGGATCGCTCTCCGAGTATAGCTGTCTTTGATGGAGGAGGAACCGTCAGTAGAGCTTTCACTGAGGAATGGACCCTGTAAAGCAGCTTCAACAGGTTGGCTGGGCAACAGCTTAACAATCCTTTAGAGCACATTCTCTTCAATTAGTACGATGCAACATTTAGCAGAAGCGACGCATATGAACAGTCGGCATAACTGCTTACGGTCGTATACGAGTCTAGGGCTTTACGCCATAGGAGATGATCGATATATAACACTTTTGCCTTGAATTCGTAGACGGATCGACAGTGCACTCAGCGGACTGCATTCGTGTTGGCGGCGTGCTCGGGGCTGCAGAGGAGGACGGAGATGTAAAAGGAACATACCGGTCGTAATCACCCGTGGATTCATATCTCAGCACCCCTGCAGCGTGACCAGCGTCCAGCGCTCACTCATAGTCCCGCGGCTTCAGAGGCATGCAAACTCCTCAGCATGGAGACTGAGGGGAAGACTGTTGAACATCCGCTCGGTTTGCAACAAAATCAAGAACATCCCGGACTTGTTCGAGGACTATAAACTCAACTTTCTCGCAATTACGGAATCATGGCATGAGGATTCCGACAGCGTGGCCATGAGGTGACTACGAGGCTTTGGTTACAGCATCGTGGAAGCTGTGCGTCCCATTCCTGCGTCAGCCAGGACTGACGATGTGAATTACTCCAATCATGGCAGAATAGCTCTATCATCCTAGCCCGGATTGCACTTGTCATAAGTGGATACGAAGACACAGGCTACGACGTTTGAGTATCTCTGCTGCCGTGTCGGTGGCGGGTTTGCTCCATTCCTCCTTGTAGTTATTTATAGACCAGGCTCGAAGGCGACCTCAGACCTATTTTAATCTGAGTTTTCGATGCTGCTGGAGTCACTTGCCATTTACCAGTGTCTCACCGTCGTCATGGGAAATGTGAACATCCATCTTGAGAGAGACCTTGACCCCGACAGACAGAAATTCTGCCAGATGATCGACTCTTTCGGCTTTATGCAAATGGTCGAAGAACCGACACATGAGCACAGAGGGCTCCTTGACATTGTGCTAACCTCTTATCCTGAGAGCATAAGCAGTTCGGAGGTGACGGAGGTTGGACTGTGGAGCAGCTTCTGACTTGAGGAGTTCCTGGAGAGGATCAAGTGAACTTTGCCAACCAGTTGACCTGAATAGGTCAACAGCGGATGTAGCAGAAAGTTTCTCGGTGGAGGTCACATCAGTACTTGACGATCTTGCTCCGTTTACAGAACTCTCGCTGCGGGACAGGCGAGGTGCTTTGAGCGAGCTTTCAGGAAGGCCAGAGGGACTGATGCGCAAGAAGCCGCGCACGCCAGCTGGCACACTGCCCTCAAAGACAGTCGCGCACTAGTGCGGAGAAAGGGCAGGTGCTATTGGTGCAATGGTCTTGACTCCACCAAGGGAGATCCAATGCAGACGTGGAGGCATTTTAGGAATGTGCTTGGTGGCGACATCAGGAGAAGCAGACAGCAGTCCAGCTTCACCGCATCAGACTATCATCAGCTCTTGGATCGAAAGGTCACTGAAATAAGGAGCAAGACAGCGGAGGCCAGCCCACCTGAGTTCCAAAGATTGACAATTGCTGTGTTCAACTCTTTCGTCCTCCTGACGATCGGGGAAGTCATGGCCATTGTCAGGAAGGCACCTTACAAACAGTGTCAAGCAGATCCTATGCCGATGTGGCTGTTGAAAGAGTCTATAGACACCGTTGCACCGTATCTTGCGACTCTTGTGGCCACCTCTTTCAGAACGAGTGAATTCCCCGAAAAGTGGAAGGAGACGGTCGTTCGTCCACATTTAAAGCGACCAGGACTTGACCAGAGACAGAACTCGGCAACTATCGCCCGGTTTCAAACCTGCCCTTTCTTTCTAAACTGGCAGAGAGACTGGTTAATAATCCGTTGGTCCTGTACCTGAATAAGAATGGTCTGTTGCCAAAGAACCAGTCCGCCTATCGCAGGGGCATTCATCAGAAACGGCAGTTCTGCGGATCATGAATGACCTGACTGAATCGGCGGCCAGTGGTCGAAAACAGCATTTCTTTAGCTTCGGCCGCGGGCCGGGCCGGGCTCAAAAAGATTGTTAAAACGGGCCGGCCGGGCCGCCCGGATGAGTGACGGGTCGGGCCGGCTGCCATAAGTCGGCCCCCTCTCTGTTTAACATTTTTTGGAACCCCGATCAAAGGAACTTGCCAATTGTTTCCGTATAACGAATTAAAATGAATCCCCTAAAGATGAATCACCCAGTCATCTTTCTCGTGTAATAAATACTCCCCACCTCTTTATTCTACGAAGAATATTAACACCCTCTGAAATGTAATAACTCCCTATAGTGATATGCAGTAAAATGTATAAATGGAGTCATCAGATATGAAACTGTGCCAACGCACAAGAGATGGAATGACGTAATTTGGGGCAAGTAATGTAGGGGAGTAGAAATTCTAACCGTAGAGTCTTCAAAGGCAGAGTCTGACCGATTATATTAGCATTACGCAATACGCATTGTCCTTCTTGTCCAGATACGTATTCTAGTGACTAGCGTTGGGGCCTGTGTAGTGCCAGGATCGCTTGAATGTATTGTTTGAAATACTTTGATCTCCTTGCCTTGCTTCTTCTCTTCACACTACGGGAAATCTTTAGACAGACAGACAGACAGACAGACAGTCAGACAGACATTCTAGAACAGTGAGCTATCTTACTGAACGTTGCAGCACTTGATAAATACTTGGTATTTATCCAGGCTTCCTTGGCCTAACCAAGCAAGCCGATTCTTGGCGGCTATATGTAGTATTTAATGTGACTAATAGCTCCATCTGATGACGCTGATCTCTCTAGTAAGGCGCCAGACTTGAAGTCTTTTAGTAAGAAGACTAAAATGTCAACTGAATCATGACTGATTTCCCAAAAGTTAGGTTTTCGCAAATGAGCGGGGCGGGCCGGGCCGGGCCGAAATTTGGCGGGCCGAAACGGGCGGGCCCTAAAGAAAAGCAATGAAACGGGCGGGCGGGCCGGGCCAAAAGAGTGACGGGCCGGGCCGGGCCAAAAGAGTGACGGGCCGGGCCGGGCTGCCATAAGTCGGCCCGTGCAGGGGTCTATTCTATATACCGTTGTTTAACATTTTTGTTGGTCTTTCGAACCATCCGTGTAAAACATTTTTTGGGGGGTAGGGTCCACTCTACATCCTAAAATAGGTCCCCTCCCCAAAATTTTGTTCAAAGCTCAATAGCACAAAATTTTCAGCAGTGACCCCCTTATGTGAGCGGCAAATTTGTAGAGGGGGTGTAATTGGAACAGAATAGTGAAAACATTTTGAAGATCGGACCCAGTAACGGTTCACAGTTCATATGAACGCTTTTCCCAAATTTATTTAGCGGAATGGTGATGACTTTAAAAATTTTATTAAACCTTTAAGGGGTTAAAGAGATGACGCACTTTAAAATTTGCATTTTGGTATACAAACCTGTCTAGAGCCTCATCTGTTAGTTTCAATCTCTCTTACTCAGACAGTTTTTGGTTCTTGTGCTTTCTCAGTGGCCACCCTCAAACTCAGGAACTCATTGTGTCAGCATGTGTGCACTGCAAATTCACTATCAAATTTTAGAACAAGATGAAAACCCATCTTTTCTTCCGGCTTTTCCATCATGGGCTGTCATCTGGTTGTGCGGCCTAATATGCAGATATCAGGGATTTGACCTGGATACCTGGATCTTGTGTGATTGTGAGTTGGTGTGTCATCTGCATTATGAAGTGACACTACAGAAGAATGAGATTCAATTAGAAGTTTGAGATTCAATTAGATTAGAAGTTCTGTAATTATTAAGATATCAAACGATCTTATGCTGTACAAACTATGCTTTATTGTTGACGTTGCCTTCATCATAATCATGAGTTCAAAATAAAGTGCAAGTGTAAATAAATGGGTAGCAGTGTGAAGCTTTGAAGATCAAACATGGGTCTAGAAAAATAAATAGCAGACTACTCTAGATTAATAGCATAAGCCACCTGCGTCATTGCCTGCCTAGTACATGCAGATCAGCGCCATACCCTCTGTTCATTCAAGTGCAGAAACTATACGTTTTTACGTGTCAATTTAAGCAATAATCAAGTTCTGTAGTTTCACTAAAATTCTGCTTTGGTCTAAGTTGGCGGTCATCATAGTACCATTATATTTGCTCCATAAAATTATTTTTTTCTTGTATATTTCACAGAATTTACGTGCAGTATTGCTCATTTCTGACACATATCAACGGCAGCATGTCAGGGAATTGACTGCCCTTCTTTTGGAGAAACTTGGATTTGGAGCAGTATTTGTGATTCAGGTAGGTTATTTTATGTTGACTGTCATTTTACTCAGTGTATATTCTTGTGTATTATTATTTATTTAAGTGCATAGCCTTTCGGCTGTTGTGATTGTTATTATTATTGCAGACACTTTATAGAGCACAGTAAGCATAGCGAAGGCCAAAGTCAAGAGCACTTAATAAGGGACGCTGTAAGAGGTGTTAAACATATGCGTTTTAAGGCACTTGATAAACAGTTCAGGGGAAGTCTCAATTGTCACTTTCTACGGTAGAGAGTTTCATGGGCTCGGATTGCCCCTCCGAAAGGATCGGTCACCAAAGAGAGCCGCCTTGGATGGAGAAGGAACCACCAGTTGGTGACGGTAGCTTGAGCGAAGCCGCGATTGCCGGTCGACCGCTGTAGACTTGATGATCAAGCCAGATAAGTAGCTGGGGCAGAAGGGTCGTACAGTGCCGAGATGTTAGCCAACAACGCTTGAAGGCTATGAGCTCCAAGATTCGGAGCCAGTGAAGATTATCGCATATAACTGGTGTCACATGCTCGTTCCAACTCGAGCCAAAGATCAGACGAGCTGAAACATTTAGCATTGACTGAAGATGATTTAGTTGGTTGACAGGAAGTCTGAGCAGAATGCTGTTACAATAGTCCACTCGTCCTAAGACAAGGGCACGGATGATATTGATGACGACAGGCACCGGCAGGTATCGAGGGATCTCCCTGATCCTTCGCAGCTGATAGAAACAGGTATGAGTGACGTCCAAATGTCCGACAAACGAGAGTGACTCCTCAAAAAGAACTCAAAGGAGGTGTAGCTCTGTGCTAGGAGTGACCTCAACATCACCGATCGGAAGCATATTCTGGCATATGAGATGCCTCCTCCGAGGAGTGCTTAACCAAAGGAGTTTGGTCTTCTCTGGGTTCAGGGAGAGTTGGTTTTCATCAGTCCACCTCCGAACTGAGGAGCTACAGTCCATGATGCAGGACTGCAGACGTTCAACCGCACCTGGACGTCGTCGTTGTAGGCATCATAGAGAAGCCCTCACTTTTCGATGATATGACCAATGTCGGCCACATGGAGCATAAACAATAGTGGACCGAGTACAGATCCTTGTGGCATTCCACTGAGGACACAGCATGGAGCTGATTATTATTATTATTATTATTATTATTATCTACGACAATTTATATAGCGCAGTAGCATAACTGGAGCTAAAGTCAAGAGCGCTTTACAAAGGAGTCACTTATAAGAGATGTTAAATAAGTGTCTTTAGGAGCTTCTCAAAACAGCCGATGGACTTCGCATTAATAACATCGCTCAGCAACAAGTTCCACAGGGCTGGATTTCTCCGCGTGACTGATCTGTCACCGAACACGGCAGTCTTTGAAGGCGGAGGGACGATCAGAAATGTCCGACTACTGGATCGAAGTTCCGCGCGTTTGTCGTTCGTCGTTGCCCTGCATACGAGTGTTGATATGTAGTCAGGACAGGTGGTGTCGTTCAGGGCCCGATATGTAATCAGGCATCGCTTGTAGGTGATGCGTTCTCGAACCCCAAGCCAGTGAAGCTTGTCTCTAAGCAACGGTGTCACGTGATCATTCCAGCAGGCTCCAAAGATCAACCGAGAGGATGCATTGAGCACCGACTGGAGGCGGCTTAGCTGGCTCTCGGGAAGGCCGAGGAGGACTCCATTGCATTGGTCAACCCTGGATAGAACAAGATGTGTGTCCCTTCCAGCTTACAGACTGAAATCTGTTGGCCAAGTAGTTCTGAATCCAAGAAAGAGCCGGCCTTTTTAGTCCATAAGTGGATTCAAGTCGGCGAATAAGGATGTCATGGTCCACAGTGTCGAAAGCAGCCGAAAGGTCCAGGAGGCAGAGGAAGGCTAGCTGTTCGTTGGCGACTGCTTTAACTATGTCGTTGTAAATATGTCGCACTGCGGTTTCGGTGGAATTATTATTATTATTTTTATTAATTCTGACAATTTCATATAGCGCAATACGCATAGCGAAGGCTAAAGTCAAGAGCGCTTTACAAGTGTCCCTAATAAGAGATGTTAAATAAATATGTTTTAAGGTTCCTAGTGAACAGTTCAGGAGATGTCACCCTAGTCACGTCCGCCGGCAGTGAGTTCCAAAGCAAAGGGTTGCCCCTCGAAACAGACCGATCCCCAAATTTTGCTGTCGTAGACGGGGGTGGAACCACCAATTGAGAACGGCTGCTTGATCGAAGCTGGGAGCGCCAATCAGACGACTTAGGCTTACAGACCAGAGCCGTTAAGTACTCGGGGCAGAAAGGGTCATTTAACATCCTAAATGTAAACCAGCAACGTTTAAAGGCTATACGCTCCGAAATCCAGAGCCAGTGAAGTTTGTCTCGTAATAGTGGTGTCACATGCTCATTCCACCTAGCGCCGAAAATCAGACGAGCTGAAACATTTAGCACCATCTGAAGACGGTTTAGCTGGCTGACAGGAAGTCCAAGTAAGATACTGTTATAATAATCCACTCGTGATAGAATGAGGGATCGAACCAGTTTAATTTGGAATGGCCCTTCCGATAGGCAGACTGGCCTTTGGGCATTAGTCCATTCATCGTCAAATAGGCCATGAATTGATTATTAACAACTCTCTCCAGCAGCTTAGACAGAAAAGGGAGATTGGAGACGGGGCGGAAGTTAGATAATTCCGCTTGGTTCAAGCCTGGCCACTTGAGGTGCAGGTAGACTACCCACGCTTGCACGACGATGGAAAGTCTCCACTGCTTAAAGAGGTCGACAGAAGAGTCGTGAGAAACGGTGCAAGTGTCTCAATGGCCTCTTTGAGGAGACAAGTCGGTAGGGGGTCGGCTTGGCATTGCTTACAAGGTGATGCCATCAAGATGGGCGTAACCTCTGCAATTGAAGGAACAGAGAACGAAGTAAAAGCAGACTCAGAGTAATCCAGAAACTTGGCTGGGCCAGCGTTTGCTGTTCTCTTTCTGATATCATTAACCTTGCCATCAAGGAACTGGTGGTAATCTTCAGCTGAGAAACACTACGGCTGACAAGGGTTCTTGCCACGATTACCCAGCAGCTTGTCCAGGTGTTTCCAAGTCTGCCCTGTTTCACCTTTAGCGGCATTAACCTCTTCCAAGGGTTCGCCGTTTATAGACGGCAGCGGAAAACCATAGCCAAACTGCGTTCGCCGTCTATAAACGGTGCGCTATATAAGCGACTGTGTACCGCGGACCTGCAATATTTTCAAAAATCCAACGCGGGGACCGATTTAGTTCACATCCATTCGATAGGCGGCAGCACTGTTTTTCGATATTGCTGACCAGTGGCGGCCGGTGACCATGTCGCTGGGTTGCGCAATCCCCAGCTCAACCCCCAATTTTTCGCTGCACAATTTGTCAATAACATTAATAATTAATTTCATGTGGTGTTGCTTGGTAAGCAGACTCAGCAAGCCAATTCTCGCTTAGGTAAATGAATAGGTTCGAGTGTTTGACTGCGCTTCGGTGTTTGCAGCGTGCTGTTAACTATTTGGGTTGCAGAGGGACAGCGACATCAGTAGACTATCCACGCTGCGTATATACTACATAGGACGCAATGGAATATTACTGCAAGACTTTGCCTGCCGATGTGGACGTGTCTGGGTTGCAGGACTATAGCGACACAAACGTTTCTATTGGCCGAGACTGAGCATCAGATACACTGAGACTTCCTCTGGCTAAATACGGGGAGGAGGTGGGGGAGGAGGAGGGAGGTTGTTGGCGCTTTGCCAAGTTGCCAACATGCCTTAACTGGCTCTGTCTTTTACTGATTTACTGTAAGAAGCTGGGGCGACAGAACAGTTCACCCGGAAATAGTATAAGTTTAATAATTATTCGGCGACTTTGGTGTATTTTATAAGAAAGTGACATTAGCTTACACCGACACCGTTAACCGAAAATTACCGTTAAACCAAGATGGCCATCTGAACGCATTCTTATCGCTACCCTTCTCAACTGGATTTTTGATTTGGAACTTCAAACTTAGGGCATGCTCAACTATTCGTCCACTGCCCGCCTCGGCTTCAAAAACTCTCGTTTTCGTTCATGGGGACGCCGACTCATATACTGGGTCACTTGGAGTAGTTATCGGATCTTTGGTGGATAAAGTGAAGTTAAGCGTCCGTTTGTCGTGACTTTCAATCGACGCTTACTGCGTTTGCTGCTTACTGTGTACACTATACTCGGCTCATTATGCGCGTCTCACTGATACGTTGTGCATATCGGAGTGCATACGCTGTCTTGCGTGCACGATAGTATGGCGCGGGATTGTTTCGTTACACGTCGAAGGAGCTGTTGGCCTAATCGGCTGCTGTCCTACACTCCGCAGTGTTGACATTTTTACTGAAATCGGGATTATCAGAACTGACGGGACCCAGAAACGAGTTCGGTCATCGCGGGGCACGAGGGCTGGCCGAAGCGTATTGACCGATGCTGGAGCAGGTCGGAAATGGAGCGTTTCACTTTGTCAATTTCAGAAGGAGGAAACTCTCTTCATGTTGGCACGAACTCTTCTGACACCGAATGCGCGGGTAACGTTACAACTTTCGGCCTTTTGAATATCCGGTCGCTTAGCAACAAGTTATACGATCTTCAAGAAGTTTGTCGGGAGCACTCGCTGAAAGTCATCGGCATGCGAGCGTGGCATGACGAAACTCGCCTGTATCGGTAGACTTCTTAGCGATGGATATCAAGTAGTCGAGAGGGCACGCCCCGCCTACTAGGGCGACGGAGACCTTCTAACCACCAACCATGGCGGAGTAGCCATCGTTGTTGCTCCTGGTATCCGGCTGTCTAAGCTGAAAGACAGTTTCAAACTTTCGAGTTGGTGTGCGCTCGCGTTTCCTCTGTGGAGTCGTGTGTACTGGCCGTGGTATACCGACCGGTTCAGCTGCGATCACGCAACTCTTCTTCTCCGAAATGTCAGAGCTGCTAGGAGACCTCGCGACTTATCGGGACCAGTGTATGTCGCAGGAGATCTTAACGTGCGGCTCGATCGTGAAGATGAGACAGCCAACGTCAACTCGGAGAGCTCTTCACGACCTACAACTTCGTGTTCCAGAAGACTCAGGCGGCGCGACACCGGTGGTGGTGTGCTTGATGGTCGTCGCGTACCACAACGACACTGTTCCGCCACAGATCAGTGTTGTTGACGTAGGCCTGTCCGACCATCATCTGGTCCGATGGACAGTACCGCTCACCAGACCACGCCCGGTCTATGCTCCTGTCACACGTCGTGTTTGCGCATGTTGGACACCTCCGTGCTCGGAATGATCTAATGATGTCAAGACTCTGCCAACCAGAGTTATGGTCCTCGATGACCATCGACGAACTGGCTCAACTCGACCAGGAAATTACCGACATTGTGGAAAGGCTGGTGCCGGAGACGACGGTGAACTGTCGACGCCGCTCCTCTGACCCCTGGTTCGACGAGGAGTGTCGGATGGCCAAGAGGAAGTTACGGCTTGCTGAGCGGAAATCTCGGGAAGTTTACTCGGACCCGGATGACGAGGCAACGGCAGTAACCTGTTGGACGGAATGTCGGAGAGCCTACAGGCAACTGCTCCGCCGGAAACGTGAGGTCTTCTGGAGCGTAAAGTCGACTCTGAACGAGCCGATCCGCCGTCTCTGGAAGTCTCTGAACACTCTACTCGGCCGCGATTTAACGCTAGCTCACAGCGCCTCCGGCAGACTTTCGCCGAATATCTCAGTGAGAAGGAAGCACGGGTTTGCGAGGCTACCGAGGCGCATGACCCGCCCACGCTTAACGACGGTTCTCACAATGCCAATTCGGTTTGTTCCAGTCTCTATCCCAAGACGACGTGGCATCGGTGATTCGAGCACTGCCGGACAAGCAGTGCGCCAGCGACCCTCTACCGACATTTCTTCTCAGGAATCATCCGACCTACACCTTTTATCACCGAGCTATTTAACCGTTCGATGTCTGCTGGAATCGTACCGACGACTTTCAAGTCCGCCTACATCATTCCCAGACTTAAGAAACCCAGCTTGGATGCCGGCGACATCAGGTTACAGACCGATTTCCAACTTGACAGTGCTGTCAAGCTACTTGAGCGCTCGTCTCTAAACAACTTATTCGCTACCTGAAGTCTTCCAATCTGCTCCCTGAGCTACAGTCTGCATATCGTGCTTACCATTCAACTGAAACCGCGCGGTGCTGAAAGTCACCTCGGATATTCTTCGAGCTCTGGACGCTGGGGACGAGCGGTTCTGGTGCTGTTGACCTCACCACGCTTCGATACTGTGGATCATGCTACGTTGCTGCAGAAGATGGAAGTATCGCACGGGTGGGCGGCTCTGTGCTTCAGTGGTTCTCCTCATACCTGGAGAACCGGACACGACGCTGTGCCGGTTCTAACGCGCCCACACGGTAGTAGTGCGTGGGGTCCTCAGGGCTCCGCCCTGGGACCTATCCTCTTCGTACTATACGTTGCCGATATGGTGAGAACGCGGACGACACGCAAGTCTCACGGAGCTCCCCCTGCGGCGATCCAGCAGCTTCAACAACGCGTCACGATGTGTTTAGCTGAGATGACCAGTTGGTTGAGGTCACATCGACTGCAGCTCAATGCTGCTAAGACGGAAGTGCTCTGGATGGCTGCTGAGAGACAGAAACACTGGATACCGTCGTCTTGCATCTACATCGATGGAACGGAAGTGCAACCGTGAAATGCGGAATTTAGGTATATATCTTGACAGTACGTTATCAATGAAGTCACATGTGGCAAATGTAGTGGCAGGGTGCTTCAAAGCCCTGCGGCTGATCAGGAGTATCCGCTCGATCAGTGTCTGCCAATGGTCTTAAAACACTGGTCTTTGCACTGGTGCTGAAACGGCAATGCAACTCTCGCTGGACTACAGAAATACCTACATAACCGTCTCCAGTCCGTCCTGAACGCTGCTGCGCGCGAAAGTGATATGCCAGGCCCCATTAGGCGATCCGCTGCTACGCGATCTGCACTGGTTGTCTGTGCCAGAGCGGATCCATTTCAAGCTGGCAACACTGACCTTCCGTTGCCTGAATGGAGCCGGTCCAGAATATTGCGTCCGAACTAGGGGTGGCTGACCACGCAAGCCGGCAAAGATTGAGATCGGCCGGAATTTTTATTGGTGGTCCGAGGATGCGCCTCGAACCGCCGGAGATCGAGCATTGGCATGGAATTGTCTACCGCCATCAATATTCGACCTTGAATACTTTTAAAGAGAGACTTAAAACCTGGTTATATCGCACGAGTTATCTGTAACTTTGTAATGTGTTCACGCAGTTCGTTCGGACGAGTTACCACATAAATCAGTACGTTAATAATAATAATAATAATAACGGGCAGAGGAAGTCAGTCTGTCTCGGGAAATTAAGAAAATGAATGCGGTTGAATGTCTAGTGCAAAAATCGTTCTCTTTATGTTCGGCCGAAGAGAAACGCGAAATAAAAAGGTTAGGCCGACCGTTGCCAGATCTAACACGAACTCTGAGACAAGATGTCACATGCGGCCAACGAACATATTCGAGAGCATTCAAACTGGATTATTACAATCAGACCGACTGGCTTTGTGGCTGTGAGATTAAGAATGCGTTATTAAGATTAAGCTAGCTAGATTAATTAGGACTAATTATAATATATTCGTCTTGAGGCAATATGCTGCGGCAAACAATCACTATCCACTTAATAGGATCAAATTGGAACCGAAGTATCTCAGCCTAATTTTAAAGGTGAAATTTGTCTCACTAACATTGCAACCCCCACTTCTTAGACCCACCGGCCGCCACTGTTGCTGACTATATATGCAAGAGATATTGGCTGTGTAACAACCAAGGCTGGAAAATGTATAGTAAAAATCTTCAGCCGGAGGCTAGAAAAATCATAACTACTCCAAATATGGTCCGATCTTCAAAATTTTTACACTATTCTGTTCCAATTACACCTCCCTACAACTTTCCCGCTCACAGTTGGGGGTCACCGCTGAAAATTTTTTTATTGAGCTTTGAAAATGTTTTGTCGGAGATGGTCCGATTTGGGGGTGTAGAGTGGACCCTAACCCCCAAATTTTTTTTGCATGGAATGTTCGAAAGACCAATAATGCTCAAAAATGCTCAACAATGGTGCAAACCGCATCTTTCTAGCATCTATATAGCCTGAAATATACTGAGTTCGGTTTTTACATTGAAAATCCGTTCGCGTAATTGTCATTTCAGCCAGCAATTGGCACTTGGGTATGAAACTTCATAACTACCCCAAATATGGTCCGATCTTCAAAATTTTTGCACCATTCTGTTCCAATTACACTCCTCTAGAACTCTTATCACTCACATTTGGGGGTTTACCACTGAAGACGTTTTGCTATTGACCTTTGATCAAAATTTGAACAAAATGTTGGGGAGGGGTCCGATTTTGGGGTGTAGAGTGGTCCTACCCCCAACTTTTTTCTTTTGGCACGGATGGATAGAAAGAGCAATAAAAATGTTCAACAACGGTGCAAACCGCATCTTTCTAGCTTCTATATAGCCTGAAATATAGTAAGTTTATAACGTATATGTTCACGTTTTCATATGAACGCCTTTTCCAAAAATTAATTCCCCCGTCTGGGGATGACTTAAAAAATTTAATTCCTCCTTTAAAGGTTAAGCGCACTGTTCCTTGTTCCAGTAGTGTCATCCCTTCTGTCTCACAAGGTTTCTACTAACTTTAAGAGCTGAACGCCAAGCACTGTGCGCAGCTGCCTCACCATCCGCCCCCTCACGTTTTGGTATGACCGCTCGTGGCATCGCGCGTCTCATCTTGACAGCCTGCAGTTGGCATCGTAGAATGGCTGATGAGGACGAGTGCGCCCTGACATCTCATTCATTGATGCCAAATCATGAAGGATCTCCGTTATATCAGCAAAGTAGCAGTCTGCGAGATCCGAAGCGGTTCTTCCTGAATCGACGGGTTGGCAGAGCTGTGTCGCTTTGAGTCTAGTGATAAACTGTGTCATCAGAACTGAAGCCTTTCCACTTCCTGCAGGGTATTTTTGTTTATGTTGGGGGGTGGACTAGCAGTCGAGAGCTTCCTGTGGACCACCTTTTGGTCAAACAGACTCTGACAGGGTAACATCGTCAAAGCCATCATCAGCGGACGTTAAAACGGCATCTAGCAGACCTTGTATCATTAGTATGATTAGTTGGCTGTTATAAAATAATGAAAAACATTCTGTATGCATTTAAATAATAAGTTTATCTATCTACTTTTTGTTCACTAAATTGGCAACGTTTTCCATCTACCAGTGTGTTGATGTTTGATGTAATATCCTAAGATGCAGCCACTTGGAAGTGTGCTCTTCAGTGAGTTTTGTGTTCAAAGAAGACTTTTTACAGTTTCATGGGAGAGAAAAACTGTTTGCATATGTAGGTGCTTACGAATATTGCCATCATTACAGCAGCAGCAAAGTGTAAACGTGGGAATATTTCTATTGGAAGAAACTGATAAAAATCTGGGTTCCCAATGTCTATGTATTTCTGCTTCAACATGGTGTCACACTGCAACTCTGCTAATTACATCTGCAGCTGTTCCATAAATCATTCAGTATCAACAGAAAGGGGGGTTGAAAAAAGCTCACACCATGATTCAATGGCCCTGAAATCTGTAAAACACAATTCAAACTGTTGTAGCAGATCAAAAATAATATCTTCATAGTTTTGCAGTGATGCAGGCATCATCTTCTCTAGACTTTCTAGTGTAGAAAACAGTGACAGATTCCTAGTTATCATCTGTTTCCTACACAATGTTAGTTTAACTTTGAATGACTTAATATTGTCATACAGCTCTGCTACTGACTGCTTTCTACCTGAAGTTGCAATTTCAGTTGATTCAGGCAATTAGTTAAGTCTCTTGAACCGCTTGGCCCTTAACCCGGCCAAGACCGAGTTCCTGTGGATGTGCACCCCCAGAAGGAAGCATCTTCTGAGCTCTGCACCGTTCATGCTGAGTTCATGCTGAGTGATGTGACCGTCGTCCCCTCAAAGAGCCTTCGACTACTGGGGGTACTACTTGATGAGACACTGTAGTTTGAGGAACATATCAGTAATGTGGTCCGCGGCTGCTACTACCACCTATGAAGGATTAAATCAGTACTCCAGCATCTTCCGATCAGCGGGGCAGTGCACCTTGTGTGCGCCCTTTTCCTACCCAGGCTGGACTATTGAAACAGTGTGTTGCTGGGCCTCTCCGGCGGAAAGTTGAATCATCTGCAGTCCGTGCTCAATGCAGCTGCTTGGATTGTCTTCAACTGCCTATGGGGAGCACATGTGACCCCTTCCCCCTACTGCATGACCAGCTGCACTGGCTTCAAGCTAGAGAGTGACCCGGTAACGGTTACCGCGGGAAATCCGCGGTAACTACGGTAATTACCGCGGTAGTGGGGACAATTTGGCCAAAAAGTGCGGTATTACAGCGGTAACAGGTTCTTGTCATGTGGTAATACCACGGGAACGGGGACATTTACCACGGTAATACTGCGGTGACGGTATCTGTATTATCAAGTTGATGATAACAATAATATTGATGACGTTGTACAGGCGTTCTTGTTTTTCTGCATGGAGAGTATTTAGTAACCCAGTAGGTTATTCATTAGGTAGGTATGAGTGCAATTAATACACGGTGCTGGAGCAGCCAACTGATATAGCAATCTGCCGGAAGTACTGCCTTGTACTTCCTTTTTCTGTGTCCCTTTTAACTTCTATTGTCTTGGGCACATGGCCTGTTATTTTTCATCACGTGAAGTTATAACTGGAAAAATGCACATCAATTAATTGATTAAAAGTAAAAGTGAATGAATATCCTTTTAAACGTATAATTGAGTGATGTGTGGCCACACTATGAGAAGGATGCACAATGGAGTGCTGATGCTGTTGTTTA
Organism: Metaphire vulgaris; assembly: GCA_018105865.1. Taxonomy (NCBI): domain Eukaryota; kingdom Metazoa; phylum Annelida; class Clitellata; order Crassiclitellata; family Megascolecidae; genus Metaphire; species Metaphire vulgaris. The sequence goes on from CM030863.1 coordinate 6,240,496, forward strand.
TCTTTTTTGTTTGCTGACTTAAATCTTTAATTATATTACCATTTAGCAGTCGAAAACATGACGCTATAATTTTGAGGCAAAAACATAGTAACATAATTTATGTCTTTGTTAACGTATGTTAACGGCTTACTGCGGGGACAATGAGGGGACGAAAAAGTCTGGTGAGGGGATGGGGCGGGGATGGGGAGAAAGAATGCGGGGATGGGGTGGGGACGGGAGTTTGACTGACTAAAATCAATTTAAATCTGTAATTGTTAAGTATATGGATGGCTTTATAACAGAAGCTAATTAGCTCATTAATAAATAAATTTAGAGTCTTTGAAATTAGGTACCATACTAGCCGCCGATTCCTAAGCACTTAAGGCTACAGTTGAAATGGCTATAACCGAAGTGTCGGGCAAGGTCAGTTTCAAAGATCAGTTCAGAACAGAAAGCATTGGATGTTGCTTATCCATTTGCACAGTCAATCACTACATAGTGATGATGGCGTGTGATGTGCGTGACCCATCAAATGCGCGACCGACATTTACGCGCCAACATTTGCACGATGTTCGTTGATATGATACACACTTTTGTCGGTCACACATTTGTCGGCTCACATTTGTCAATTTTACGTTAACGCATTTGTCGTCACACAGATGTCGGGTGCGCAGATGTCGGGCGCACAAATGTCAGGCGCGCAAATTAGTGTTGTGCTTATGTAACTTGACAAGGTGGTAGCACATTAACAGCTATCATATAAGTGCAGCAACTAGGATGGAAATTACTAACTACCTGAAATCACTCTGCTATGTGTCATACAGAATACACATTGTCATCATATGCTACTGCTGGATCATGGATCATAAAAGTATAATATTGCCTTTTAATTGTTTTACCCATATTGCAAATTTTAATTATCAGGCAGAGTACAGAAAATTGATCCCAAAGAGTAGACTTATAGCAGAACTATTTTGTTAGGTTTGATTAACTTTTGTTCCTGTGGCGAGTGTGCGTCTCTTAGGTGTGCTTTTGGACGAACCGCTATCGTTTGATGTGCACACCAACAACGTTATCCGATGCTGTCATTATCAGATACGGAGGGTCAAGCTGGTTCGGCGCTACCTAACGGTGAGTGCGGCCGTTCAGCTTGTACGGGCCTTCATCTTGTCAAGAATGGACTGCTGTAACAGTGTCTTGCTAGGCCTACCGGAAAACAAGCTAAATCGACTTCAGTCTGTACTGAATCTGGCTGCATGAGTGGTCTTCGGTTGTCGCTGGAATGACCACATCACGCCGCTGCTGAGAGATCGCCTCCACTGGTTACGCTTTCAACAGCGTATTGTTTACAAGCATTGTTGGCTCACTTTCCGAGCTCTTTACGACCCACACTGCCCAGAATATCTGAATGCGCTGGTGCACCGAACGATGTCAAATGAATCGAGAATGAAGCTTCGGTCAAGTCGTCGAGTCCTACTACTTGTCCCTCCTCCGTCAAAGACCTCCAAGTTTGGAGAAAGGTCATTCTCCAAAGAGAATCCGTACTTTGGAACTCGTTACCTGATGTTGTGTCGGAAGCTGTCTCTGAGGAATCCTTTCTTAGGAACTTAAAAACACACCTATTTAATATAGGATTTTACTGATAGAATTATGTCAGAGTGCTTTTGTCATAGGCCTTAGCCTTGTTTACTGCGCTGGAGAAATTGTATAGAAATAATAATAATAACTTTGCATAGTTATAACACAACTTATCTGTATAATATGTTCTTGAAGTTTAGGAACTGAAGGTTTCATTCCTTGTCATAGTTACCCACTCTGTTACTATCTTCTATGTCAAAATCTGGTTAACAAATGATAGTATTTCAGTATTTTGCTGTAATTTTGGCTGTTTTTTGGTGTCCAGACAAAATCGCAGAGACAAAATCGCGGACGACAAAATAGCGCGAAGCAAGAAATGATAGAGAGCACAACTTTCAATTTAACATGTTTATTAAAATTCATAAAACGCCAAAGCAATTATATTATTTGGTTGATAGGAAATACAAGTGCTGGGATTGCCGGGGCGGTTGGGGGGGGGGGTTGAACCCCCCCAGCTAACTTTGCAACCATCCCAAAATCGCATAGCAGGTACATGCAGTCTCTGCCCTCTTTTGAATTTCAGTCCGCAAACCCCCTTTCCCCAGCTCAAATTACACAACGATACTGATTATCTTTAACAAGTCATAGCCAAGTAGTTAGTCAATTATTATTATTATTATTTCTAGACAATTTCTCCAGCGCAGTAAACAAGGCTAAGGCCTACGACACAAAAGCGCTTTGACATAAATTCTATCAATAAAATCCGATATTAAATAAGTGTGAAGTTCCTAAGAAAGGATTCCGCAGAGACAGCTTCCAACACAACATCAGGTAACGAATTCCAAAGTAACGGATTCCCTTTGGAGAATGACCTTTCTCCAAACTTGGAGGTCTTTGACGGAGGAGGGACAAGCTCGACCAAGCTTCATTCTCGACTCATTTTTCGCTGCACCAGCGCACTCAGAAGTGTGGGTCATAAAGGGTTCGGAAAGTGAGCCAACAACGCTTGAAAACAGCTAACCAGCAACCATCCCAAAATGGCGTGATGTGGCATAGCAGGTACAGATTCAGTACGGACTGAAGTCGATTTAGCCGGTAGGCCTAGCAAATTTCAGTCCATTCTTGACAAACCCCGCACAAGCTGAACGGCCCACTTCCTAGGTAGCGCCAACCAGCTTGACCCTCCGTATCTGGTAATGACAGCATCGGATAACGTTGTTGGTGTGTGCATCAAACGATAGTGTTATCTTTAACAACGGTGAAAGGGACTCGACTCAACAACTTCCTTCTTCCTGGAGTGCTGATCCAGAGGAAGATTCAATGCCCATTTTCTTCTGTCCATCTGATGATTGCAGATTGCAGTCATCCGGTCGCTCTGTATCCGACGGCATGCAGAGGAATAAATTTGCTCATCGTCAGCATAGGAGAGCGATGACAAGCAATAGGAAAAACGATACTGAATATCCTTCACATAACATATAGCCGAAGCAAGAAACGATAGAGAACACAACTTTCAATTTAACATGTTTATTAAAATTAACAGTGATGGGCACTAACTAATTTTTTCTAGTTAAACTTTAACTAAACTTTTTTTGCAATCAAGCAGTTTAACTTTTTAAGTAACTAACTTTTCACTGTAGTAGTTTAACTTTAACTGATAACTAAATAAAAGCAGTTTAACTTATAGCTTTAACTTTTTAACTTTGACTTGAGCTACTGAGCTAGTAAAACTAGGCTACAAGCTGCAACGAACACGATTTACAATTATAATTTCATGTAGAACAATTTTAACAATAAATATAATTATAATAATAACGGTAATAATAATAATAATTCATAATTGAAACAGGTAATTATGCGGTTGACATGAAAAAGTAGAGCTTACGCATGACTTAGCCTGTGCTGAAAATGGCATAGAATCTGAATAACTCAAGTTTAACTATTAGCCAGTTAACTAAAAAAATTCAGTTTAACTAATGCCTTAACTAAACTTTTACCCAACCAGTTTAACTTTTGATGCAACTAAAAAAAGTAGTTTAACTAAAAGTTAACTAATTTTTAGTTAACTTTTGCCCATCACTGAAAATTAATACAACTACAAAGCTAATCAAAGACGTAGAAGCATATACTAAACTGTTAAAAATGTCTCTTCATATTAATCAATAACGTAGAATTAAATAAGGTCTCTTCATATCAATCAATCACATCGCTCCGTTCCTATCGCACGATTACGTCAGCGCTATTTTGTCGCGTTTTTTGAGCTATTTTGTCGTGCGCTATTTTGTTGCGGTGTTTTCACTATTTTGTCGTGCGCTATTTTGTCGTCCGCGATTTTGTCGCCGCTATTTTGTCGTCCACAATTTTGTTATGGTACCCTGTTTTTTATGCAAACCTTGGTCTTATTTGATCTTATTTTGTTTGCAGCATGTAGCTTATTCTTGCTTTGTTTGCAGTAGTCTTTGAATGGTGACTTCATGCTTTCTCAAGTCCACACACTTTAGTGCTATATAAATCAAAGTTACATGTGTCAGTGATTTGATTAGGGTTCAGGGTTTTAATTCAAAGCTGGTAGTTTAAAATTCCAGTAGATATGTTATAGAATTGAGAATATTAGATGTTTGGTATATTAAAAATTAAATAAAAGTACTTTCTAATTTAATAACAGATTTAATTCAAGTTTAAAATGCTGAATAGAAATATATGTAATTTCTTATCCATTTTGGTTGTGAAGTTACTAGGACATAATTTGATTAATTACCCAATTTTCAGTAAAAATGCTTGTTTGTAATTTAGCAGAAAGTAAAATTCATTCAGAAGTTCAGAGTGACTTTATTTTCTGTTGTACTTTGCAATTGTATAGGAATCGGTGTGTGCTACTTTTGGTGCTGGAATTGGCAGTGCCTGTGTAATTGATGTTGGTGACCAGAAGGTTTCCGTATCATGCGTTGAAGATGGCCTTTCTCTACCAGCGACTCGGGTTACCATGAAATTTGGTGGTAGTGATATAACTCGCTGTTTTCACTGGTTGCTTGGTCGCATCAATTTTCCATTTGAAGACTGTGACTTGTCAAGAAGAATGGATGCTCTCTTTGTTCAAGATCTTAAAGAGAACTTTTGTCATTTGGATCAGGTTTATGATATGCAAATACAATGCATTTGATGTTTATGGACAATTTGATTCACAAAAATTTCCTTATAACTATCACATTTTAAATAGCCGTCAGCATACTTTTTGGGCCTGAATAGAGGAAATGTTATTTTTTCATGTTATTTAATTTATCTCAGTGACCTGTTTCTTTTTTGCACTTGTAGATCCTCAATAAAGTGCAATCCACTTATAAGCACGACTTTTCAGAACTAAATAAAATTGTGCTTATAGGCGGAGTGTGCTTATAAACAAAACTAGGCTGTTGCGAGCAAATATAACAGAAAAATTCCATAACAGTTCTGTACAGATAACTGTAGAATCAGTGTAGATACAGTGTACTCACGAAAGTTGGCTCTGGCAGTAGTTGAAGTTATTTCATCAATCGCTAAAACGTATTGACAGTGTTTTAATAATGCACTAAGGCATCAGTCTATGATCAACATTAAAATACAGATACAGTGGTGTGAAAAAGTCTTGCATAGGCTGAACACGATTTTGCTATTTTGGACATTGGGTCTGATATTCTCGCCAAATCCCCTTACACAGTGCTGGCTTATTATATACCGTTTTATTGGAAATTTAATTCTGCACCTATTTTTGTGCTTTTTATTACGTGCTTGTGAAAATTTTCAACCACAACTCAGACTCGGTCTTCACTTGACAAAAACTGCCCCCTCCTCGCCATGTTAGAAATTTAAATGAAAAGCAGACAATCCATGAAAAATTTTTACTCCGCGCGCTGCAGAAATACTGTCCACTGATTGGCTGCAAAGTATGAAGTCTTATTGGTCGGGAAAGTATAACTTTTCATTGGATAATTACGATCCAAATTCACCATACAATCTCGTTGGTTCATCTTCCCATGAAAAACCGGGTCAAATGCAATAAAAAGCAGCACCATGCACAGAAATTTGTGCAGAATTAAATTTCCAATAAAACGGTATATAATAAGCCAGCATTGTAAGGGGATTTGGCGAGAATATCAGACTTATGTCAAAAATAGTGAAATCGTGTAGCCTATGCAAGACTTTTTCACACCACTGTAAGTAAGTAAAGCCATACCCCAGGTAATGTCCTTGTTAATTCATAGGTTGCTAATCCATTACAGTAATCAGTCCATCTACGTTTGTTTAATTAACTCATTACAGAGGATTAAAATTTTTAGATGCAGTCACCGTGCTGGGGATTTATTTTTGGAAAAAATTTCCTTCAAAACGGAATACTGTAGTTTTAAAAAATTTGCTATATCTTAGACTAGATAATAGAGTGCTCTATGACCCATGCTCTAAGAAGATAAGTTATACACCATTGTTTAGCTTTTTTAATCCTCTTTCTAACCATGCGTGCAAAACAAAATTCGGGTAGGGTCCACTCTATGGCCTAAAATAGAACCCCTTCCGAAAAAATTTTTTGAAGCTCCATAGCTAAAATTTTTCAGTGGTAACCCATTTGGTTGAATGGCAAAGTTGTAGGAGAATGCCAGCGTAACAAACTAAATCAAAAAGTTTTGAAATCAGTCAACATTTGGTAAAGATATATCAATTCTAACCCGTGCACCTTTTGTTGAAACATAAGTATTAGCGATGAATTTCGAGAAAGTTCTGTAATTTTTTGAATTTTCTATATCTCCGGCTATATAAGAGCTAAGAAGATGAGGTATATACCATTATTTAGCTTTTTTACTCCTCTTTCTAGCCACATGTGCAAAACAAAGAAGTTTGGGGACAGGGTCCACTCTATGGCCTAAAATAGAACCCATCAAAAAAATTGTTAGAAGCTCCTTACCTAAATTTTTTAGTGGTAACCCTAATTTTATGAGCGGCAAAGTTGCAGTGGGGTGTCAGTGGAACAAAATAAATTTTTAAAAATTGAAAATCGGTCAACATTTGGTAAATATATATCAATTATAAACCGAACAAGTCGTTTTCTCTAAGCTATTTTCTGCACAGCGCAGAGGGGTCTGACCTCTCTATTCAAAAAATATATATTCCCTATCACTTAGAGCCGAATTAGCTAAAAACAGGTGTCATCTAGCAAATGGATAGTTACTAAAGTGATTTAGGAAACAGTGATGCAGACTAGGCGCTTTGAAGATTCGTTCCGTTTTATTTTGTTTTAATCCTATTTTCTCATGTCTCATATTAGACAAATCTTGGAAAAATATATTGAGACTAACAATACATGCTACATTAACTTTATTGACTACAAACAAGCTTTTGATTCAGTGTGGCACGATGGGCTGTGGCAAGCAATGAGAAATTTCAGAATTGAAGAAAAATTGATAAACCTAATCCGAACAGTTTATAGAAAAGCAGAAAGCTCTCTGAGGGTGAAACATGACCTAACAGAATGGTTCAAGACAGAAGTAGGAACAAGACTGGGATGTATTCTTTTGCCAATGCTGTTTATAATTATTCTTGAGGCCATATACAAAATAGCAACCAAAGACTTAAACATTGGTGTAAAGTACTATGGGGAAAATATTTCTAATCTAAAGTTTGCAGATGATGTCATCTTGCTTGCTGTATCCAGGAAAGATCTACAAAAACTGACAAAGTCAATATCATGAGCCAAAGATGGAGCCTTACAATGAGCGCAGCAAAAAATAAAACCATGGTGGTCAGCAAAACAGGAGAAAAGAAGATGCGGTGAGCTCTAGAAAGAACAGAAATTGAACAGGTCAAAAGCTTTGTATATGTAGGAAGACAAATAACAAGCAATGGAAGCCACCAAGAAGACATCAGACAGAAAATAGCAAAAGGATTACAAACAATGGGAAGACTGAAACTCATCTGGAACTCTAAAGAAATCAGAATAAGCACCAAAGATCTACAATACTGTTGTCATTCCACAAATACTATATGGATCTGAAACCTCGGTCACAAAAAGAGAAGATGAGAAAAGACTACTCATTGCAGAAATGAGCTGCCTAAGAAGAATTCTTGGAGTTAGCAGACTTCAAAAACTTAGAAATTAAGATATATGGCAGCGGATTGGGCTGAAGAATACCATCATTTACAAACTCAGAAAAAGGAGGCTAACATGGTATGGACATGTAAACAGGATGGAGAGCTCTTGGCTTCCAAAAAAGCACTTTACACATACAAGGAAGGTAAAAAAGGAAGAGGCAGGCCCAGAAAAAAATGGATAGACAACATAAAAGAAGATTTCAAATAAAGACAAGTCTGACAATTGCAGAAGGAAGAAAACTAACATTTGACAAAAAAGCCTGGAAATGTTTTCTGACTAGCTAGTGCCACTAATGAGTTGGCAGAGAGCAATTATGATGATGATGAAAGCGATTTATAGCATAAGACGAGTCTGAAACATTGCGCCCGGTCGATGGACCACTACGAAACTTTCAGGACGATTCAGGCTCATCACGCCCATTTAATGGGTTAATGAATTCCTTAATGGTCATCTGTACAGTTTGTGGAGGGCGCATGTTGTAAGCGTGATCCATGCGGCTGTAGAACTTATCATAAGATTTGCAGCCCGCAGCCTCGAAGTATGATGTAACGTTTGCCAAACTTTCAATGGCACATACAAATGACAGGGGCACTGGAAGCAGACCCCCTACAGCCTGACTTTCATATTCATTGTCTGAGTCGGGGAAGGTATCAGCAATGACAGTTTACAGCAGAGGCCAAGTAGCATAGTGGTGTCAGTGTACTGCAGCTGTTAGTGTGTGCTTCTGCAGGTAATTCTCTGTTGGATTTAATTCCACCCACCAGATGCTATTCTTTAATCCCACCTACTAGATGCAACCAATTACTGCATAGAAATGCAAGTTTGATTAGGTGGGAGACTGGATGTCAGGCAGTAAGCCAACATCTACGTCTGTTATACATTAATGAACCTGTGAACTTTATGGAGTTCCAATGCTGAACTGAGAATGTGCTTTTAAGCGAATTCAGATGCAAGTGCATGTGGTCTAAAATAAATGAAGCCAGTGCTTGTAGCTGACTTGGCTTGTAGGCAAATTGTACTTATATGGCATGTTCTTATATGCTTAGTTGACTTCCATTGAATAAGCATAGTCTCAGAATGGGACCAGATGCCTACTGTGCTAATAAGTGGCTTGTTCTTGTATCCTATGTCCTTATAAGTGGATTGCACTGTATTATTAGGTTTATCGGTGTAGCAATGAAGGGACACACGAGGCTGGACCTCCCCTATTTAGTCATAGACTGGTCATTAAGTTTGTGCAAAATTGATAAGAAAGATTTGTGGCATTAAGTTAAAGGTGATTGCCAACAATTTTTGACACAATTATTTTATTTTGAACATTTATTACTAGGCAGGGAAAACAAAAGACCCATGCACACACGGTCACACAGAGGTAGACGCACGGGCAAGGAACCAGAACGAGAGACATAAAAGAATGCATCGAAAGATATGAAAGCAAGGTTGCGTAGATATGCAGACACTCTCTTTCTCTCTTTGTCTCTCTCTCTCTCTCTCTCTCTCTCTCTCTCTCTCTCTCTCTCTCTCTCTCTCTCTCTCTCTCTCTCTCACGCCAAGGCATGATGCAAAAATCTTGAGACATGGATTTAAGTTAACCCAAGAGAATAAGAGATAAGCAGGCAAGAATAAGAAGAAAATCGAAAGAGTTTTATATTATCACATGGCTGTTAACACGCGTAAATAATTTGAAATGTGAAGAATCGTAATTGTGGGACAATTAAGGGTGAACAATTTCCAAGGTCTCTACGCAGACGCAGTGGTGGAGAGTGGGAGAGAGAGAGAAAGAGAGAGAGATGAGATGGTTAGCCCAGTGTGTTCATGCTTTCACTGGGGTAACCCTCTTCTCCCCCACCCACTTCGCTGTCCTCGAGCCATTGAGGGAGGGTTGTGAACGGCCTCTCTGACTGTTTAATTAATCCATACACCAACTATTAAGCAAGATTAGACAGTAAATAATTTGGATCATTTATTTAACGTATTTCTCGCAGCCCTGGGCTATAAAAATACTTGATCTAAATTTGATCTAAATTAAATTTCTTTTTCTGTCTTATGAATGTTGATAAGATAAAAGATTTATTTATGTTTAAGATTTAAGTCAGAATAACTGCACATAGATATAATGATACTGCAACATCAGGGCACGCGACCTATATATGTGTGCAGTTTATCTTTGAAAATATTTATATGCTACTGGATTTCTGCGGCCTATAAGCGTAAGCAGCAATTTGGTGTGAAAACATGGTAATCTTTCCGAAGAAGGAAATGGCAGTGATTTCCAAGAGTGGTTGACTCAACTATATGGAAATGTTAGATAAGCAAACTCACCTGTTTACAATCCAGTTTTTATGAAGGTTATTAGCAGTATATCTAACTGAGTGGTTGCAAGTTTTGAAATGTCAAAAATCATCGCTATGCAAGGCAAGCCTTTCAGTGATGGTGATTATGTGAAAATGTTGTGGTTATTATGTTCATCTTATTTGTTTGAAAACTTTCATAATAAAGACAAAATTATTCAGAGAATAAAGGATTTGCCAATTAATCGAAATATGGTGTGTGTGTGTGTGTGTGTGAGAGAGAGAGAGAGAGAGAGAGAGAGAGAGTAATGAAATTGAATGCTAATATTTTATGTTATATAATTAGTTTAGGACTGGCCTATAAGCTTTATTTTGCTATAATAAAATATCCAAACAGCTACTGGTCTACTGGTATATGCAGTACTGCATGGCTGCAGAAAAATATCACATTATTTATTTACTTTTATTATGGCATAATATATGTAATACAATTCAAAAATCATACATTTCAGCTATAAAGTCAGCACATTTTGTGTTGACTGGGGCTTTACCCCAAACTCCCGTATAAGTGAGTCACTGGTTGGCCTACTTGGCAGGCACCAATATTTTTTAACTGATATTATTGGCATGTTTACGAGTGGTCCTATGCACTTTCTCAGGGTAGATTAAGATGTTTTTGGTCGTTTGCCATTGAGTGTATGGACCGCCATCTTGAATCGGCGCCATTACATCAGCTATCTCATCGGAAGAACACAAGCTGTATGGTGTAATGGTCTAATGTCCCAAAAGAGCCAAGTCCACCATGGAGTTCTGCAAGGATCGGTCCTGGGGCCCTTACTTTTCATCTTATACGTTGCAGACATTAGCTCAATCATCAAGGCTTTTGGCTTGTCATCGCACTCCTATGCTGACAATGGGCAAATTTATTCCTTGTGCATGCTGTCGGACACAGAGCGACTTCGGATGTCCTTCACGAATTGCATATCTTCAATCATCAGGTGGACAGAAGAAAATCGTCTGGCATTGAATCAGGACAAGACGGAATTCCTCTGGATCAGCACTCCAGGAAGAAGGAAGTTGTTGAGTCGAGTCCCTTTCACCGTGGGTGATGCCACTATTGTTCCTGTGGCAAGTGTGTGTCTCTTAGGTGTGCTTTTGGACGAAACGCTATCGTTTGATGCACACACCAACAACGTTATCCGATGCTGTCATTACCAGATACGGAGGGTCAAGCTGGTTCGGCGCTACCTAACGGTGAGTGCTGCCGTTCAGCTTGTACGGGCCTTTGTCTTGTCAAGAATGGACTACTGTAACAGTGTCTTGCTAGGCCTACCGGAAAACAAGCTAAATCGACTTCAGTCCGTACTGAATCTGGCTGCATGAGTGGTCTTTGCTTGTCACTGGAATGACCACATCACGCCACTGCTGAGAGATTGCCTCCACTGGTTACGTGTTCAACAGCGTATTGTTTACAAGCATTGTTGGCTCACTTTCTGAGCTCTTTACGACCCACACTGCCCAGAATATCTGAGTGCGCTGGTGCACCGAACGACGTCAAATGAGTCGAGAATGAAGCTTCGGTCAAGTCGTCGAGTCCTACTGCTTGTCCCTCCTCCATCAAAGACCTCCAAGTTTGGAGAAAGGTCATTCTCCAAAGGGAATCCATTACTTTGGAACTCATTACCTGACGTTGTGTTGGGAGCTGTCTCTGCGGAATCCTTTCTTAGGAACTTAAAAACACACCTATTTAATATTGGATTTTACTGATAGAATTATGTCAAAGCGCTTTTGTTGTAGGCCTTAGCCTTGTTTACTACGCTGGAGAAACTGTCTAGAAATAATAATAATAATTACATCAACATGACCAGTAGAGCTCTAGACTAGACACACACCCGAGAATGCTATGATGCTGTTTTCAGGCATAATTATGCAATTCAAGAAATCTGTAGGCTATAAAATTTTCTTGTTGAGTTATACGAGGGTCATAGCAAATTATTTAATTTTTGACCAAAAAGTAAAATTTTTATTCAAAGCTCGGTGGTCACAATTTTTGAGCGCAATTTATCTAAATTGAGCGGCGAAGTTATCAGGAAATCAAAATGGAGCAACATAATACAGAATTGTGCGTATCAGATCAAATACAACGGAGATATAGCTTTTTAGCCCGCCGACTCATGTGACTGAAAAATGTTGCTTTGTGCAATTTAACGAGAAGGCAGGTCAGACGAGTTCTGCGTATTTAAGACCTTTGAAAATCATGTGACGCCAAATTTAAATACCATTTAAATACCGACTGTATTTCAATAATCTATTAATTTGTGTGTGTCTTATTTTACTCGGAATTAATTGTTAATCATCTAACCAACTAATATCTAGTCCTCGGACTTGAGAAAAAGAGTTCTGCGCATTTAAGACCTTTGAAAAATCATGTTAACGGCAGGGCAGGTATGGGCGGCCTCGTAGTACGGCGGCAGGGCAGGTATGGGCGGGCTTGGCGTTAAAGAGTTAAGTGAGTGAGCATGAAATTCTCTGGCTTCAAAAGAAAAGCATTCGCTAAAAAGAAAAAGAAGAAGCATGAAACCTGAGAAAAAGAAATGTTGCGTGTCCCAAACTTTCTCATTTTCGTCTGTTGTTGCATTCATCACCTTTCATTAATGCAGTTTTGCTTTGTTTGGTAGAGCAACAGTCTCTCACTACAATGCAGGTCATTCCACAGTTCACTGTGCTATCCATCATAGCCTGGTGACCGAACCAGACCCACCATCTCTAATTTATCTTATTCGTTCACACTTGCAGTCCACCAGCTGCTGCCAATTATGCTCTATGTATGTCTAGGCATGTGTATGTGTTTCATAAAATCGCCTGCCACAGTGCATTGGGTAAGATTAACTACAAGAAGAACGACCAGCAACAGGAGCACCTGGGAAGCACTGCAAAGACTGCTTCATAGCCATGATGAAGAAATGTAACATCTCTTTCACCTTCCTTGAAGCTTTGACACCTGATTAAAGTCTATGGAAAGACATCTATAACACTGGCCTCAACACCTTCCTTTGAAAACTCTGGCACACCGCCAGTGAATGTTGTGCTTATTATCACCATGCTGCCACTTAGACCTCCTAGTCTGGACCCCAATGTCCCACCTGTGCAAGAGTTTTGTACATCTGGCTTCAGTCTCCACAGTCACCTTGCTCATACAACACAATCCCCTCAACCCTATTACAGTGGTGTAATGTTGTGGTTTGCTTCCACAGACAGCTGAATGAATGAGTGGATGAGTGAATGAGAGAAGGAATAAATGAATATTAGCCTTTCAATGGGTTTTGCGAGAAAGGATTATGTGCACTGAGTGTTTGTCCCTGCTGTTCTTTGCGGCATTGGCATCATTATCTTACTTTGCTGGCATTTAACTTTCTTGTAAGCCTGTCGTAATTCTGCATTCAGATGTTTCATTTTGTAATTGAAGCACTTGGTTCAAAATGGGTTTAATGGTGGGTTCTACAGTTGGTTTACAGGAACTGTTTAAAGACACTGAGAAAAGCAATAGTGAAAAATTTAGGGTGTGTAAAATGGGCATGCACGGTAGTTAGTACCACAGTAGCAAAAAATCACACAATATGTAAAAATGTGGGAATGACTCATCGTATATTTGAAAAATTTAGGGAAACCAAGGGGTGGTAAGCATTTCCAACTAAACCGTCTTCAGATGGTGCTAAACGTTTCAGCACGTCTGATCTTCGGCGCTAGGTGGAATGAGCATGTGTCACCACTATTACGAGACAACCTTCACTGGCTCCGGATTTCGGAGCGTATAACCTTTAAACATTGCTGGTTTACATTTAGGATGTTAAATGACCCTTTCTGCCCTGATTACTTAACGGCTCTTGTCTGTAAGCCCAAGTCGTCTGATCGGCACTAGCAGCTCCGATCAAGCAGCCGTTCTCAATTGGTGGTTCCACCCCTGTCTATGACAGCGAAATTTAGGGATTGGTCTGTTTCGAGGGGCAACCCTTTGCTTTGGAACTCACTGCCGGCAGACGTGACTATGGCGACATCTTCTGAACTGTTCATTAGGAACCTTAAAACATATTTATTTAACATCTCCTATTAGGGACACTTGTAAAGCGCTCTTGACTTTAGCCTTCGCTATGCATATTGTGTTATATGAAATTGTCAGAATTAATTAATTAATTTCCTTTAGCAATGCAAGGATTAATATGTATTAAAAAATTTTATTGTAGCAATTGTCTAAGCTTTGTTGTTGCTTCTGCAAATTTGTTTAGGACAAGCAAGGGTTCCAAGATCAGCAAGTTTTGCTCTGTCGCCCATCTCAACTTGTTGTCAAGTACCTGGTTAGAATGGGTGATGAAAGAATTCTTGCTCCAATGGGAGTTTTCTTTCCAGACATGTTTGGTCTTAAAGGCAATAATTTGTATAAGAAGCAGGAGAAATTCTACAGTGACCCAAGTGATCCTAATGACGATGACTACCTTATACAAACAATGTCACGACATGAGCAGGTTCGACATTATTGTGGAAAATGAATTACCCTGTTTTCACATATATAACAAGTGTATCATGCAGTTTTTTACCTACTGCACACTCTCAGCATGCTGTACTCATAGGTAGATGTACTATACAACTGTTTTTATGCAAGTAGCCTTCAAGATCTGTCATTGATTAGCCCCTTCACTGTTCATTAAATTTTTAAAATCCAATGCCATGGTGGCCTTTTATTTTAGCACTGCAGTGCATTGCTTCAAAATATTTTAAATACTTTCAATTTTGAAGTGTAGAAGCTAAGAAAACTTTAAAATTGATATAAAGGTCAGATTTAGTATCCCTTTATCACTTTACGACTTCAAGCATTCAATTTATACTTGGGGATCGCAAGAGTGAGGTCTTACAAACGCTACTTGAAAGGCCGCTCACTAGATCCAAGGGAACTCTGGTTCAACTTCATAAAATTTTATTCAACTATGACCAGAAACCTTAAAATTGCTTTATTCTGCTTAGATTTGATTTTGATTTCAGGTGACTTACCAGTATCCCCACTTTCTAGAGGAATTTTTTCCCCATAGCTACGAATCTCCGGTCACCAAGGAACTGCCATTATGGGCAAAGTCCAAGGTGTCAGGTCCAAAGGTATTGATTTTCTAGAGCTAACAGCATAAATATTCGAAAAATAAGTGCTGTCTGGCGAATAAATGGATACTAAACCCATATGCATATTATAACGAGCCAGATTCGTGTGGAATGGTTGGCCGTCAGCTTTCAAATCACTAGATGTATGGTACTCATCTCAAATGGTTAAGTGTAAATAAAGTAAGATGAGCTTTATTTGTCGCAAACGGCAAGGGGTTAAAACCAAGAGCCTTTAAGTAAACAATTATACCAATATCATTACCATTTGGCTTCATGTAAGACTACCGGATAAGGAGTAGCATTAGACTGTTCAGTACCTATGCAATCGGCAATGGGGCGAGGACTTTGTTTGCACTTCCAATTCCAAGCAGAATTTGAAAGACGATTGTTATTATTCAGGTTGCTGAAAAAAGATTCCATCATTAATAGTTAAACAATTGATGTAGGCCTATTATGGCATTTGGGTTATCAGTGACAGAAGGAAACTTTGTGTACACTTCCAGTTCTAAGCAGAATTTGAAAGGTGATTGTGATTAACCAGGTTCTGTAATTTATGATTAAATAATTAATGTTATAACGCAATCTCTGCGCAGTAGCATGCATGAGTGACAGTAAGCATGCTATGCAAAAACGTTTTTCATAAATTCCTATTCTCATGTTATATGCATGGGCACATCCTACACATGGGAAAGTTATTTGCTTGTAAATATGGTAGACTGATTTAAAGCTTTATTGCTGTGTTGAAGCTGTTATTTACAATATGAAAGTTAAAAATTAGAGGTGCACCGATTGTCGGGTGATAATTATAATCTATGTCAGCCAATAATCGGCCAACGTCGATGATTAGCCAATTTATGCACAACTATTCATGAAGCAATTTTTTATTATCATAGAAAAATAAAATTATTAAGAAAGCAGAGTGGAGGGAGGTTGCAGACTGCAAAGCCCTCAGTTCACTAACTTCGATGCAACCAGTGGTAGGAGAGACTCCTCCTCCTCATCTGGCATCCTTCCCAAGCCTCATGGGCTCATAGGGCGGCACTGATCTCCATTGCTATAGCCCTCAGCTAGGCGTGCAATGCCGCGGATATGGGGCTAGTGTATCATGTAGTGTGCCTGTTTGACTTATTGCAGGGATTTTTACCACTGCTCCTCATTTTGCCACCATGAAAAAGCCTGAGTCGACCTTTAGGGCTCCTGCGGGACTTGAACCCGCAACCTCCTGCTCCATCACCCAACGTTGTTACCACTCTGCTAACTTCCCACCCGCTGTCTCAATAATAATAATAATAATAATAATAATAATAATAATAATAATAATAATAATAATAATAAGGACCCTAGAACAGTGACAGAATTCATTGACCTCTCTCAACTAAAGATGAAAGCTCAAATTGTGCATGAGAATTTAAGAAATAGTTTTAGCACAACAGGTCTTAACCTGCTTCACACTTTTATGGGAAAGTGGTGCATTAAACTGCAGTACAAAATGATGACTGGTCAAAGTACTGGTCTGACCAGTAGCCACCTATGCATCTGATGCATGGACCTACAACATGACAGCGTGAATATGATTAGACTGCTTAGAAAACAGAATTCTTTGGACAATGGACATGGTCTGGGCTCATTTTAGTTAGGTGAAAGAACCAATTGTCACTACAAAAATAATAAAACTCTAGTATTTGGGGCATGTTGCACTGAAGATTACGAAAGTCAGGGGCACAATTGAAGGTGGTCATTGCTAATGATGGGAAGGCAGCATCAAGGAATGGACAATTTGCAATATCATGAATTAATTCTTCTATTTGACAGGCACTTGTGGAAACCTGTTGGTATTCACAGCAATGGTGTGTTTATTCTCCGATTTTTCAATCAGGATGACTGTCATTCTTCTGCAGAAGGTTTAGATGTTTGTACTGGTCTGCGCTCACCTTAAAGACCACAGCTGCCCCAACACAAAGTCTCAAGGAAAACACTAACTATTCCAGGACTTCAGACATTGCCCCATTCGTCATTGAGCTCTAGAATTACTCTCTACTCTCTGGCCAAGTATCAGCCTATCAGGTTCTTTCAAGGTTGCTCAAATCACTACTCTCCTCAAGAAACCAAACCTTGATTCTTTGAATTTTAAATCTTATAGGCAATGTTCCCTCTAATTTTTTTTTGGTGTGAGTGGAAAAGTATAATGTGTGAATGGCACATTTTCATGGCTGAGCACCTGAATTTTTTCACAGACAAAAACAAAATTAGTGCTATTTGAAACTCAAAGTTATGTTTATTCAATGTACCTGGTTAATTAAAAATGTTATATATATTAGTATCACTTATAATACTGCAAGTCTGCAATATTTAAATACTTGTATAGTGTTTATGGTAATGTACACTGTGTTATTCCACGAACATCTAAATACATGGACCGGGAGCCTTACAATTCTTCCAATTGTTTTATTACCGCATGAGGCCAGCTGCCTCAAACTCCTTTTGTCTGGTCTGACACACCGCTCTTACAGCCAGGTGCTATGACTCAGCTATGCCTGGGCTTGACCCAACTGTCCAGCCACACAGCCGTGGCTAGATGAGCAATATCCAGTTGTCTGTATTCTGTGGTCTGACATATATGTGCGAATCATAAGTTCATAACGGATTTATCCTGATTTTGCGTTAATAGTGTATTTGTTAGTGTATAATGCCGAACATGGACTTGTGCAGAGTGCAAATGGATATGGTCTACTTCGTATATTTCTCAAATTCTAGGCACACACATTGGATTTTTACCCGTATTCGTTCTGTCATGGATACAACTGGCTGCACCAGAGGATATATTCAGCTCATTCACAGATCCAATATTATTTCATGGCTATGCAGCAAGTGATTAGAAACTACAGTGGATTTGGGTGAATCTTGTCATGATCTCAAGCGCACAAACTATTCGAGATAATGTTAACTGCATTTCCAACTAACCGATGATGACACTGGAAAAATGGACAACAACAAACAACGAATGCAGTAGTTGTAGTGGTGGTGGTAATGATGATGGTGATGGTGGTGATGATGTTGGCTGTGGTAGTAGGTGGTCATGTAGTAGTGGCAGTAGCAGTACAGTGTAGTAGTAGTAGTAGTAGTAGTAGTGGTGGTAGTAGCAGCAGCAGCAGTAGTAGTAGTAATAATAGTAGTAGTAGTAGTAGTAGTAGTAGTAGTAGTAGTAGTAGTAGTCAGTGGTGAGGCGACGGGGAGGCTTGGGGGGTTTGAACACCCCCACTTGTCATCAGGGCCACCCATCAGATTCGTGCAAAATTGCAGAGAAATTTTTTTGTTAGGGTGGAGGGGGTAGGGGGGTAGGGTGATGGTTGAGGATCGACTCTACTAGTCTAAGTATCAAGCGTTCTCTATATATCTATATAGCAAGTTCTCTATATATCTATATAGCAAGTTCTCTATATATCTATATAACAAGCAGTCGTGCGTCAGGCGGACTGAGATCCGCCATGGCCGTTCATGTTACTATTTGAAAGAAATTTTATCGGATAGATAAAATTATTGTTTAAAAGTTATTTAATGCCTTCATTACGTGTGGAATAGTAATTCTAACGAATTCTAATGTTGTAAAAGTAAAAGTTGTTCAGCTTCAGGGGGCTTTGCCCCTGACTCCCTGACCAGGGGCTTGGCCCCTGGACCCCACTGGGGGCTCTGCCCCAGACCCCCTCAACGTGCACGCCATAACCCAGGGTTATTTTTAGGATTATCAATTTGGGGTGTATGTAAATTCTGGGGGTCCCTTGCCAAAAAAGTCTGACAAGCAAAAAAAGGTAATCCCATAGCTGAAATTGGGGGTGTTGGGGTGTCTGTCTCAAATTTGGGGGGCATGTTAGGGGGGTGTAAAAATCTCTTGCTGCTGTTGTTTATTTTATCTGTTAGTTCTTGCAATCCATCTTCTGTCTCTCCCATAAGGTCTATGTCATCTGCAAAACGGAGGTTATTTAGCAGTTTTCTGCTTACCCTCACTCCTGTGCTACTGACCTTTAGTGCTATTTGTAATATTGCTTCTCTACTGATCTAATATTGATCTCTACTGTAATGTAATTAGCTATTTATGTTGCACCTGTTCAATTAACAAGTGCATTACCCTGTCAATAATTATAACCACATGTCATGTCTATGTCATTTGCAAAACGTAGATTATTTAGCAGTTTTCCACTTATCCTCACTCCTGCGTTACTGTCCTTTAGTGTTATTTGTATTATTGCTTCCAGCAGTAATATGAATAGATATGGCAAAAAATTGCATCCCTGTCTGACCCCAACTAGTATGTTAAACCACTGCGTCAATTCACCATCTATCCTCACAGCACTTTCACATTTGTTATATAAGTCTTCCAGCAATTGTACAAGATTTTCTTGTAGTCCATAACTCCTTAATACCCTCCACAGACCCTTTTGCACACACTGTCGAGGGCTTGTTTATAATCTATAAAATTGTTGTATAAGGTTCTGTTTTTCTCGCAGAATTTCTTTGCTAATTGTCTCACCACAAAGAATTGGTCTATCGTCTCTCTGTTTGATCTGTATCCAGCCTGTTCTTCTGCAACAATTTCTTCTACATACTTTTTGATCCTCTTTTGTATCATTCCTGTATATATCTTCCCAGGTATTCAGGGCGTCTACACCATATAACCTGGAGCAAAATGCTCCAACGAAAAAGAGAGGGGAAGGAATTTTTGATTTATGGGGGGGAAAGGGAAATTTTTTGAAAGAACTTTCGAGGAAAATTACGCGTTATGGTTCATAATCTGCCGATTACAAATTATCATCTCTATGACGTTGAAGTTGATGTATGATAAGATATGTCATTTCATAGACTCATAGATTATTTCATCACGTTGAACATTGCAGTGACTCCAAATAGCCTACTTGTAGTGCTATTGGACAGAGACAGCTCAGACAGAAGTAGCCTAAATAGCATGGCAAAAATTAGCATGCATTGTACTTTTCTCTGTTTGTTGGCGAAAAATCTCACATAATTGCAAGTTGTAATATGTTTCACAACACTTTTTTTCCACCATCATCCCATCATCCCATCATCATGGATTGATATTAAGAAAATAAGCAAAAAAATTACATGGTCTAAGATAAAAATCATGATGTATCAGGTGCTCAATTGTGAATTGTGTTTAAAACTCCACTAAAACTCACCTACGAGCATCTGTTTTTTCAAAATTTTTCCGGGGTTATACCATCGGACCCCGTGGCGGAGGTCCTGGTCGCCTCCCGCAATCACCTCTGTTTGATCTGTATCCAGCCTGTTCTTCTGCAACAATTCCCAGAACATACTATGTTTGATTTGGGGGAATTATTCCAATGAAAAAGGGGGATAGATCGCCCCTAGGTATACTCAGTAGATTAATGGCATGATAGTTGCTGCATTCGGTTTTTATCATTTTTATTGTATACCGGTATTATTATTGCCCTCCCCCATTCTTCCGGGCATCTTCTTTCTGTGTATATTTTGTTACATAACATTACACTGAGAGATCGGTGTCTTGCGGGAATCCGGCTCTATGGAATGCACTGCCGGATGACGTGACAGAAGCGACTTCTCCTGAAATGTTCGCCAGAAGACTCAAAACACACTTGTTTAATATTTTGTACAGTTGAGATATTTTATTTGCTGTAAAGTGCTCTTGATTTTGACATTTTTCATGCATACTTACTGCGCTATATAAGTTGTCAGAATGAATGAATGAATGAATGAATGAATGAATAATGTATATAGTATATTTATTTATGTCTCTCCTCAGGCCTTGATCATCTCTGCTGTTATATTGTCTGCTCCTGGTGCTTTATTTCTTTTTAGATTTTTTATCTCTTTCTCTAATTCTTTCATGAAATTTCTGATGATAGCTACTCTAGTCATTGCTCATCATGATTATGGAAATGCAACACTGTCTGAACTCAGCAAAAATCAATGCCACCTGTTTCAATTCATGATGAATGCAGATGCTAGATTAATTTTTCATGCCAGATATCATGATAATGTTACATCATTACTTACGCAGCTCAAGTGGATAAAAGTTCCCAAGTGTATCATCTGTAAATTGACAGCATCATGAAGTCCTGTCTGGGTTGTCATGTCCCAAAATACCTATCATCAAATATCATATGCACACTTGCACAGCTGACATACTAGGACCCAATCATCTTTTTCACTCCTCTGTTATTTCTATGGTACCCTATGCTGTCACAAAAACAGGAGACAGGGCATTCTGTGTCATCACTCTCAGGATTTGGAGCAGGCTGCCATTCAGACATCACCATCTGCTCGTCAGACACCTTCACTTCAATTATTTACTTGAATCCTCTTTTTATCAGCTGTCATTTTCCGAAATGTTGGATGCTTTTATTAAATTTAGTCATTTCAATCGGTACATGTCATTCCTACATGTACATGTCTGCATATCATTGTTATATTTAAAACTATTAGCTGTACATAATTTCATGCTCTTGTGAAGTGATAGAAGCAGCATTGTGCACGATCACTTAAATACTTTATAACTTAGCTTTTCTATTTTATACCATAGGCTGCTCGACAGAGAAAGAGAGACAATACGATGGACTCGATGAATGTAAGCCAGGACAATTCTCTTCCTGAAGATGTTCAAATGGATGATGATGATCTATTAGATCAAAGTTATCTGCTTAACAAAAGCAGAAATGATGAAGAAGCCGAGGCAGTAAATAATGTTCAGGAACTTATTGGAATCCATGATGCTGTCATCTCAAGCATTGACAAATGTGGTATGTACTTGTTGATCTTTGCATCTCTAATTTTGATTTAGATTTAGATTTAAATAGATTACATTTTAACAAATGATAGATGGAGAAGAATTATGATGAACTGTAAAACTTACCCTGGGGCAGATATTAATAGTGACCACCAACTACTAGTGGCAGTTATCAAGATACGACTAAAAAAAATTAAAGAAACCACAGCAACCTATCAAATATAACTTGGATAAAGACACCGATGAATATTCAATGGAAGCGCAGAATAGGTTTGAAATATTACAAATGTACAAGAAGAAAAAACACCTGATGAATTATGGGAAGACATAAAAAACATAATAAAGGAGACGGCAGCACAAAATCTACAGAAGAAACAAAAAAGTAAGAACAAAGAATGGATAACATCAGATACCTGGAAGCTAGTTGCAGAAAAAAGGCGATTGAAAAATGCAACCACACCGGTAGAACAACAACAATACAAAAAGATAAAACAAGAGGTACAAAAGAACTTAAGAAAAGACAAAAACCAACAAATCAATAGCATCTGCACCGAACTGGAAGAACAAGCAAAAAGAGGAAATAGCAGAGGAACATATGAAAAATTAAAGGATCTGACTAAGAAATTTGCTCCAAAAATGCAATGTATTAGAGCAAAAAATGGTTTAATGTTATCTGATAAAAAGATGATAGCAGACAGATGGAAGGAATATGGAAATGAATTGTTTGATGGAGAAATTGAATATAAAAGCATGGAAGAAATAAACACACATCCAAATAACAATAGGCAAGACTTTGAACCTCCCCCCTTGAGATCTGAGGTAGAAGAAGCTATGAGGAAAACAGCAAACAAAAATGCAGCAGGGATTGATGCTGTCCCTATAGAATTATTAAAACTAGGACAAGATGAAGCAGTTAACATAATTCATAACTTATTTTATTTATTTATTTATACTGGACAATTTATTCGGCGCCGTAGGCATAACTAAGGCTAAAGTCAAAGGCACCTAACAACAAAAAGAGACTCTGAACAGATGCGTCTTAATGCTCTTTAGGAACGCTCCGGACTTATGTTGTAAAATATGGCAGACTGGAGAATGGCCTAATGACTGGCTAAAATCAATATTCATTCCAATACCAAAAAATATGTCAATGTCAATATGTCAACTTATATAGCGCTTATTTAAAGTCAGGCTTAGCGAAGCGCTTTACACATTACACTTATACGAGATCTTAAATAAGTGTGTCTTTAGTCTCGTTGCAAACGAATCAGGCTTCGTTTCTTTAGTTACTTCGTCTGGTAACAAGTTCCATAAAATTGGATTCCCACGAGTGACGGATCTTTCTCCAAATTTGGCCGTCTTTGACGGGGGAGGAACCGCCAGGTGGACCCGAGTACTTGACCTCAGCTGAAGGCGACGCTCTGTTAGCATGATCCTATGGAGAAGTTCGGTTAAATAGCCCGGCAAGTATGGTCGTTGAGTATGCGGAAAGTCATCCAACATCGTTTTGTAGGTGATTCGCTCTGTAACACGTAACCAGTGGAGCTTGTCTTTTAGCAAAGGGGTGACATGGTCACCCCATCGAGCTCCGTAGATCATACGAGCAGACGCGTTCAGAATCATCTGCAGGCGGTTCAGTTGTACTTCGGGAGGCCGAGGAGAATACTGTTACAGTAATCTACCCAGTAAGAACGAAGGATCGGACGAGTTGAATCACTGCTGTCAATGGAAGGTATCGCCGGATCGCTCTAATCTGCGGAGCTGATAGAAGGATGTACGAGTAACATTCCCGATAATGCGTATTAAACGTAAGCGCCGTCAATGAGTACACCAAGAAGGCGATGAACGATGAGAGCACCGCCTATTTGGGAACGGGTGCATGACTGATCAAATGCCTCCTCCTGGGGGTCACGATCCACAGAAACTCCGTCTTGCTGGGGTTCAAGGCTAAGCGGTTGGCTTCAGTCCAATGATTGATCTTGGTTATGCAATCGCTGACACGGACTCGTACGATCCATGTCAGCAGGGAGGCATGAGGAATGTATCTGAACATCATCGGCGAGTGCGCGCCAGCCCAAAAGACCTGATGATTTCTCTATGTCAGCGACATAGAGGACGAACAGAAGGGGTCCGAGTACTGACCCCTGCGATGCGCCACTGTGGACGGTTGAGGAGCAGACATTTCACCATTCCAGCTAACTGACTGCGTTCTCCGGTGAGGTAGTTCCGAGCCAGGAAAGAACATCACCCTTGATTCCGTGGGTGAGTTCGAGGCGCCGGATAATTATTTCATGGTCGACAGTGTCGAACGCCGCCGAGAGGTCAAGTAAACAGAAAGGACACCTGCCCATTCGATATTGCATCAACGATGTATTTGTAGATTCAAGAATGGCCGTCTCTGTAGAGTGACCCTTTCGATAGGCAGACTGTTCGCCGGCATTAACCGTTCTTCAGCAGGTATTCGACCATATGCGTATTAACAATTTTCTCTAGCACCTTGACAAGAACGGGAGGTTAGATACTGGGCGGTAGTTAGTAACATCCTCCGGTTAGCCCCAGGCCTCTTGAGTCGCGGATGGACTATCGCGTGCTTCCATGATGACAGGAAATTCCCCATTCTGAGAGAGTTGGACAGAAGCGTTGTCAGGAATGGAGCCAGCATGTCTCGACTTCTTTAAGGAGCCATACTGGGAGTGGATCTGACATACACTGTTTGTTCGGTAATGACTGAATGATCGCTGTGACGTCCGCAGTCGACAGCGTAGGGAATTCGATAGGGACGAACTCGTGACCTCTGTGTAACCTGCAGGTCCGGCGTCAGACGTTCTGTCCCGAATGGCAGTTATTTTGTCGTCAAGGTGTTGGTGATATTCCTCTGCAGAAAAGCCGGTAGGCATACGAGGACCATTGTCAGCATTCCCGAGGAGTTTATCCAGATGTCTCCACGTCTGTTTGGGGTCCAGCGTGTCCGAGTCAAGCACATTTCTCCAGTATTGTCGACCTTTAGATCTTACAAGTCGTCTGCTAGCCCGGAGAGATCGACGCCAAGTGTCACATGTCACTGGAAGCCCGTGGAGTGCAAAGCGGAGAGCTCTTGAGCCGCTCAATGAACTGTTCTTTGTTAAGGGACGACCATCGCCTCCTCAATATCGTCGTATACTCAGGACGAGGTCGAGCGGCTAAGATTGACCAATGGATCAATTTATGGTCAGAAAGTCCTGTTTTGGCTACTTCCACGTCATGAAGCTCAGTGTCGTCAGACGCGATGACAACATCTAGCAATCCTCTACGGTCGTGTGTCGCTCACGCATTTAATTGACACAAGTTAAATGTATCCATGAGTTGAGCAAATTTACAACTATCATTGTCTGTGGTTCGCTCGAGATGTAGGTTCAAGTCACCCACTATCCATATCGGATTGTTGTAAGTGACAAGCGATTCGAGTAGGGAGGAAAATTCCGCAAAGAATTGGTCGGATGCACGCTGTGATCCTGACCTGTAGATGGTCGCTATTATAAATGGCGCATGACCACCGCCGACTCTGCAACATAGAAGCTCAAACGTTTTAGGTTTTAGCTTAGTGTCGAGCTTGGCGATGATGATTCCAGGCTTCGAGATTATAGCAATGCCTCCATGATTGGTAAAGGTAGCATTGTCCAGCAGAGTCCCGCCCGGAATAGTACGTGCCCTTTCGATTACATTAAAACCCATTCCACAAATCCTTTTCACGGCGATACAATCTCCGTCTTCGTGCCAAGTCTCAACAATTGCCAACACACTTAACCGGTAGTCCGTGAAGCGATCCGGAACATTCTCCGTCGTTTTATTCACAGAGCGAATATTCAGCATTCCTATTCTGAGCTTCCATGCAGAGGAATCAACATATCGCTCCATTCTCGGGTAAACCAGCGCCGGTCGCAGATGGCTAACCGAATTGACGTGTGTTGTAACCTGAGTTTCATTGATCGGATGTTCTCGAGCGATTCTGATAGGGATCAATCTTTGAAGCCTGTGTCCCGCTCTGCATCCACGTCCTCTACTTCTGTGGAAGAAGGAGGGATGAACAAGGCGATCGAGACGGCGACGCATGAGTGCAGAGAGACGCCCAGATGACCGATATCGAAGTTCGAGGAGCTCGGCTCGAGTATAAGTTAAAGTATCCATCATCATCTGATAGTCTTTTTCGCAACGCGGACTAGAGACAGAGATCAGGAACTGAGTAAATCCTCGCAGTGCCGACGACAACAACAACGCTGAGACCGTCAGCCTACAGCCTCCTGGCGAGTAACGACGTAACAAGAGGGACAACGCCGCCCCCAATGTACAATGAGTAAGTTACACGAAACTCAAGCGTATCGATCCGGATAGGATATCCAATACCTACGGTCAGTTCCCGACAGCAAGTCGAAGCTAATAGTCAAGAAAGTCGCATTTAAAAAAACTAAGAAACTTCATCGAAATGTTCACTGACTAGCGGGTACACACACACCTGCAGGCGGCTAGACTCAGCGCCTCCCTAGCGAGCCAAGCTAGGAGGCGCTGAGTCTAGCCGCCTGCAGGTGATAGGAAAGAATGCACAAATTATAGAACCATTGCATTGATAGCACATACAAGCAAAGTCATGCTTCGAGTAATACTGAATAGAATTGACAAAAAGATGGAGGACGAAGTGACAGAAGAACAAGCTGGTTTTAGGAAAGGGAGAGGAACTAGAGATCAAATAACCAATCTCAGAATTCTTATGGAAAAAGCAAAAGAATATCAATAACCATTGTACATGTGCTTTATAGATTATACAAAAGCCTTTGATTCTATCTCTCATGAAAAGCTCTGGTATGTCATGCTAGATATGGGATTTCCAGCACATCTAGTACATCTTCTAATGAATTTGTATAAAAATCAAAAAGGAGCAATAAAAATCAATGACATAATAACAGACTGGTTTAGAATTAGAAAAGGTGTTAGGCAAGGTTGTATATTATCACCATTCCTATTTAACATCATATCAGAAATGATAATGAGAAATGCATTAAATGGATTTAAAGGAGGGGTCAAATTAGGAGGAAAAACATTCAACAATTTGAGATATGCTGATGATATAATCCTAATAGCAACACCAGAAGAAGAATTACAGCAACTGGTTGACAGAATAAGTTTGGAAAGCAAAAAATATGGCCTACACCTTAATGAAACTAAAACAAAAGTAATGACAACAAATGGAAAGAAAATTAAGATTACTGTTAATGAAAAGAATCTTGAACAGGTGGACAAATTCACATATCTAGGAGCAATAATCAGCAGTAATGGAAATCTTGAAGAAGAAATAAACTCACGATTAGGAAAAGGCAGAGAAGTAATGAGGAGATTAAAAACTGGAAAAGCAACAAAATCAGCATGAAAAACAAAGGAAGATTAATGGAATGTATGGCATGGAGTGTAGCAACTTATGGATGTGAAAGCTGGACCATCAAAAGAAAATAAGACAAAGACTAGATGCTTTGAAATGTTTTCTCTCAGAACAATGCAAAAGAATATCATGGACAGAAAAACAAACAAATGAAGAAGTCATGAAAAAAGCAAATACCAAACAAAAATTCTTTAACATCTGCCAAAGACGAAAATTGAGTTATTTTGGTCATGTACAAAGAAACAACAAAGATAGCCTACAGCAAACAATACAACAAGGTATCTTGCCAGGAAAAAGAAAAAGAGGTCGGCCGAACAGAAGATGGGTGGACGACATAGAAGAATGGACTGGAATGGCTATAACAACAGCAATAAAAGCATCTAAAGAAAGAACTACCTGGAAATCCCTGATTCATGACGTCACCTCATCTTCAACTAATGAAGGAAAGAGGAAATGATGATGATGATGATGAATTGCCTGAGCTTTTTGCTCTTTTCCTTTAACCTTTTTTTGGCAATTTTTTTTTTTGGATAATCAACCTTATAATCAATTTTTAGGCAACATAATGTAACAAACTATTTATATAGCACCTCTTTTGAAGAATCACTCAGAAGAGCTCCCGCTGCAGTTATTGCATATTGACAAAGAGATAAGTTTTAAGTTGTTTCAAAAAGAGGGCCATAGAATTAGGAGTAGCTAAGCCACACATAGTGGCATCAAGAGCATACCAAAGGATAGGGCCAACTGATTCAAAAGCTCATTTCAGCAACAAGGAGGTTCGTGCTTGGGGTACACTGAGAAGTCCATGGGTTGTGGACCGAAGACATGGCCGACCAGGGATAGAGCTAAGAGGATGGAGTAGCTCTGAAAGGTAAAATGGAGTGGCACCAAAAAGAGAGAGTGCAACCGCTCTCAAGACACGAAACTCAATTTGAGAAGTATAAGGCAGCCAGTGTAGAACATATATCATATATTGTTATTGTTCATGACAATTTATATAGTGCCGTAACATAGTAAGGGCCAAAGTCAAGAGTGCTTTACAATGAACGTGGAAATGAGATATTAAATAAATACTAGGCCTGGTAACGATTAAATTTTTTTTAATAGTTAACTAATCAAAAATTAACGATTAATTAATCTTTAATTTAGTTAAATGTGACATCGCATTCGGGCCACAAATCGTAAACAGTAGGCCCCCTACACTAACAGCAACATACAACAAAGAGCGTTTGTTCAGTCTTCTGACTTCTAAGTTCTAATATCATGTGACTTAGTTCAAACGGGCTGCAGAAACATTACTAAGTTCAACATTACTTGCGCAGCCAATCACGCAGACATACGAGCATTGTAACGTTTTGTGGGTCAAGAGAACAACGGGTCTTGTTCATAATGTAGCCTGCAGAACTGAATAGTCTCGCAAGGTACTGATGTTGCTGGAATACAAAGCATAGTCTTAGCCAGCGTAGCCAGTCTGGGGAAAGCGATGTTGATTCGATTTCCACCATAACAGAGGATCTTCAACGTCACCAATTCTTTTCTCCAATTTGTAACGCCAAGTTCATCAGAAGCAGTTTCAGAAACTTCGTCAATGTCAGAATCCCAATCCATCAGTTTCAGGCGTTTGGTTGTTGTGTCACGAACAGTATCAGACACCACAGAATCACTGACATGGGACTGTTCAGCATCACTGACTGATGTTGCAGATAATCTGTCGAGTATAGCTGTCCAAGTCTGACATTTAGCTTCCTCTTTGAAAGATCGCAAACTTTTGTAACGTGGGTCCAGTGCAGTTGCAATCCTGACTACTTCAATGCCATTCATGCCAGTTACCCGAGCTTGAAAGTCAACGAGTTGATGACTTAAATCTTGCTATGTATCCAGGGTCATCATCGTGGATATTTAAATGCTTTGTTAATGATGACAGTACAGGAAGAACACTGCTGCAAGAAACATACTTGTCACCGCTAAGCAACTCAGTAGCTTCACAAAACAATTCCAGGACTTCAACATACTTGACATTTCTTTCCCAGTCACTGTCCAACAGTTTTGGACCCTTAAAGCTTTTACCGCAAGGTGCAGCCATGTAAGCGATCATAGCATCTTTAGCCTGCAGCAAACTCTTCATCATTATGCAAATGCTGTTCCAGCGCGTTGGAACATCCTGCTGTAACTTGTGTAATGGCGAATCTGAGTCATTGCAGTTTTCCAGTTCACTGGTATTAGCAGCACTATGTTTGAAATGTCCCACCACTTTTCTACATTTAGCAAACAGCAAATTAGTGTCAGCTTCTTTAAATCCGGCGAGAATGCTTAACTGCAAGGTGTGAGCCACACAAGGGATGTGCTGAAACACCGTTTTTGCGACAGCAGCAGTCATATTTCGAGCATTGTCAGTTACAACAGCCATCAACTTTGTGGTTATATCCCAATTAGCTGCAAATGTCTCATAAACTTGAGCAACATTAGCAGCATAATGACGTTCTTCCATATGCAGGCATTCCAAAGCTGCATACTGCATTTTCCAGTCATCATCTACCCAATGCCCGTTATACCACAATAAGATTCATTACCCATTGATGTCCAGAAATCGGAAGTTATTGCAAGTGCTGTTGACTTTTCAATTCGTTTCTTCAGTTCCAGTAGCTCACTGTCATACATCTTAGACAGCAAACCATCAACAGTACGCCTACTGGGCAGTTTATAGGCGTCATTCTGAAGAGCTACACGAAGTGTCTGCTGAAGACCTTCATCTTCTACAATTGATATTGGTCGACCAGATGTTGCAATCCATGTAGCCAACGAACTGTTGAGATCATTCTGCAATTGAGAACTCACTGGTCGTTCATTTCATGGATAAACTGTAGCATTTTACCCTGTTGGGAACTACTAGATGACGACGCAGATGGCTTACTGTCGAGAACCTTTTGATACTGAACAGGGTGTACATGCTGCAAGTGGTAGCTAAGAGAAGTGTTAGAACCGTGAAACGCGAACGACTTGTGGCAATGCACACAGCAAACACTTTCCGCATTTATTATTGTTCCATCGGACGCTAATTTGAAACCAAAATGGTCAGACAAACGGCCTGAAATGGCCTTATACTTATTTGATTTATCGCTAACCGCATCCATTTTTGTTTTTGTGTACAATTGTACAACTTCCGGTTCTGAAAAAATCAGTAAGTAAGATTAATAGTTTAACCAAAAAAAATTAAAAAATTAATCGTTAATTATAAATTAATCGTTAATTTTCTTTGACGATTAATCGAATAATTAATCGTTAATTTCCGCAGCCCTAATAAATACGTCTTTAGTTTGTTCGCAAACTCTACAAAGGAAGTGACGGACGACACGCTGTCCGGCAAAGAATTCCAAAGAAGGGGATTTCCGTGCGAGAATGAACGTTCTCCAAACTTGGCAGGTGGAACGTACAGCTGGATTCGTCTACTGGAATGAAGGTGAAGCCGTCGATCGCTCCACACCGGTCTTCGGACGAGCGTCATGAGGTATTCCGGGCAGAATGGATCGTGTAGAACCTGGAACATCAACGAAAAGCGCTTGAACACGATACACTCCGGGACCCTGAGCCAATGCAGTTTGTCCCGAAGAAGAATGGTCACGTGATCGCGCCAACGCACCCGAAAGATTAACCGAGCTGCAGCGTTGAGGATTGACTGCAGCCTGGCGAGCTGACGGTTGGGAAGGCCCAGAAGTAACCCATTGCAGTAGTCGATCCGCGATACCACGAAGGCGCTAACCAGTTGTATGGCCGCCACAGTCGAAATGTACCGACGGACCTCTCTAATCGTTCGAAGTTGCTGGAAGCACGCACAAGTCACGATGTCGACATGTCCAGCGAACAACAGCGTTTTGTTGAAAAGTACTCCAAGCAGGCGCACCTTCGTCGATGGTCGAATGTCGGCTTCTTCAAGGTGAAGCTCGGTGGCAACGATCAGAGGTTTCCTCCTCGGAGTACTAAACCAGATCAGCTCGGTCTTCTTAGGGTTCAGGGCCAGCCGATTGAGAGCGGCTCAGCGCATGATCTCGCGTATGCACTCCTAGACGCTTTAAAAGATATTCGGACTCCGATGGCAGGCATGAGGAGTACACCTGCCCATCATCAGCGTACGTGTGCCAGGATAAACCGAACGATTCGATAATCCGCCCGACATCCGCCACATAGAGCACGAACAGGAGAGGGCCGAGGGCTGATCCCTGCGGCACACCACTCAGTACCCTGCGTGAGGCGGACACAGAACCATTCCAGGACACTGACTGTGTGCAATCCACCAGGTAGTCCTGCAGCCACGCCAGGGCTGGACCCGTGACCCCGAAGGTAAGTTCGAGGCGACGAGAGAGCGTAGCATGGTCTACGGTGTCAAAAGTGGCCGAGAAGTCGAGAAGACACAAGAGTGACAGTTCGCCATTCGCCATCTAGTCTACAATGTCATTAAGTATTTTCAGCAAGGCCGTCTCGGTTGAGTGGTTGAGTTCACTAATGTGATCATGTCTTGTGACACCAGCAATCATCCTGGCTGCCAAAAGAAGAACCATCTGGAGTTTTCCTGGAGTTTTCCTGGAGTTTATGTGACATGGGTGTCCATTTGAGCGTGTAGTTGAAGTATGTTTGTTCATAATTGATTGTCAGACAAATAAAGACATGTTCCCATATGGAAACGTTGCTGGAGGAGTACAATGTTCTCATATGGGAACATGCCATTATTTGCTAGGTGGCGCTTTGGCGATTACATGTACGGCGATTGACATCATTGCTTGATATAATACAATAAATGTAATGTAATGTGGCATTTGTATAGTGCCCCTTCTACTTCTACTCAGAGGTGCTCCTGACATTGGAGTCGCAGGGTAAAGTAGTGAGACTTAGCTTTTGCATTGAGCAGAGCGAGGGAGTAAGAAGTTATCACACACTGCTCTTATTCAGTGTCGGGCTTTTGCATTGTCTGGACCCTCCCTCTGGAATCCCTCTTCAGTCCATAAATCAGTCACCATTAGCCATCACTCCACAAACTTTCCGAAAACAACTCAAAACTATTCTTTTCAAGAAATCCTATGGTGAAATCTTTAGTACAGACCTGCATTCTACCCGCTGAAAATCTTGTTATCATCCTCCATAAAAATACTTTGCTGTGACTGCCTACCTGGATCTACAACCTCGACCACTACGGACTACGGATTACGGACTATGTATTTACCTAGATCAGCGGTTCTCAACTCAGGGGTCGCGATTTACGGGGTCGAATGACGATTTGCCAGGGTCGCCCCAGACCATCAGAAATATGGGGTTGTCTCTTGTCTTGTTATTGTACACAATTTCCTCAGTGGTAGTTACGACGTACTAGTTGTTTTACTATAATTGTCATTCGAGGATAGACATGGAGACAATTAAATAATAACGATTTCGAACATTTTGATTGTCGTAGCATTATTATTTTTATCAGTTTACATTGTGAACGAAAATAATTTAACCGTTGGGGGTCGCCACACCATGGGTAATTGAATTAAAAGGGTCGCGGCACTATAAAGGTTGAGAACCGCTGACCTAGATTTACCACTTATGTATTTACCACTCATGAATAAGCTGGTGCACTGCGCCAAGCTTTCAGGCAGCGCTATAGAAATTTTGTGTTTACTTACTTTTATTGTGAAGCACACTGAACATTCCTTTATCACAGTGCAGACGAGCATCACATTTAGCACACTTTTTGTACATGTATTTTCTTGACACATGCCACAACGTCCCTGAGAATAACTCATTCGATGATGCCCAACTCCCTCAAAACGTAGACTATCCGGTAGGCCAGGACATGGTCCACCACCAACTTGGCGCCTTGGTTCGTCAAGTTCGGTCTTCAGCAAACACAGTGCAATTTCATGAAGGAAGGTCAAATGATCAAACTTCTATTCTGCAACACTGCAGTGTTGCCTCCATGCTGCTACAACAGACACATTGACTACATTCAGAACCAGTGGCCACCACCACTTCTTTCCTCAAATGGTTGGCCTGTAGGCTGCGAGTACCGGTAGTCGGCAGTGTTGTGACTATTGAAATAGTCAATACTATTTAAATACTATTTAAATAGTTCTGAACTATTTAAGCGACTATTTTAAATAGTTAGCGATCTTACCTATTTAAATAGTATTTATAAATAGTTTAGCACTATTTATAAATACTTTATTTTAAATAGTTGTATTATGTTATCATCTCAAAACATAGAAATCGCTTAAGTGACAAAACATTTGAGAAACTGCTGCTCCTCAAGATTAATCAAGACTTTTGGTGAATAACCTAACAGCCTATTAACAGGTGACTGTATTACTGATCAATGTGATCGTGCAGATAACTAGTGACAGTGCTTTTAGATTATAACATTCGCCAGTGATAAATGATAATACAGTTTTCATTTTGACATTGAAAAATTAAATAGTATTTAAATACTATTTAAATAGTTGCGAACTATTGGCTATTGGAAAACTATTTTAAATAGTGTTTAAGCTCAACTATTTGCAATAGTATTTAAATAGTCTAGTCAACTATTGTTCCAAACACTGGTAGTCGGTCCATAAGGTCGACGCCTCCCATACATTCATTGTATGGCTTCACTAGATGTGGCTGTGTGACAGCAACTTGTGGGCTGCCTTTGACGTGGTGTTTTACAGAGAAGACAGCCTTATGGGTGTAACAGTTGCTTGCAACATTTACCACAGCATTGCCAAGCCATTTTGTGACTTTTCTTTTGCAACAGTATTCAAAGCTTCTCCTGGGGCAGATTTTGTCTTCATTGTGCTTGATGCTACAAGATGCTGTTTTGCATCACCAATTCTGTTGTCTCTCACAGTTCCTGATGCACGAAAACCTCTTGCAGACAGTGTCTCCAAAAGCTTTTGAAAGATACTGGCTTTTCTCCACTTGCTTTGCCCAATGATGTTGGCTCTTTTCTTTCTTCGCACAGGAGGGTCTTCTGTTTAACTCTCACTACTCTCGGTTTCTGCTTCTACTTCTATTTCAAGTCCTTCAGCTGTTTCAAAGGCAACTTCACTTTGCAGATCTTCCGGAACGTTTTCCGAGTCACTGTCAACTCCTCGATCTCTATCTGCTGGTCAGTGGCGGCTCCACATGTGGGCCCAGGGGCCCGTGCCCCCTTATTGAATTTCTGGCCCCAGTGGCCCTTGTTGGGACCCTATACTCAGGCCCTCCGAGAGAAATTCCGGGCCCCTGTGCAGAATGGCCGACGGGCCCTTGAGAAGTATTAATTTCTTGATGACCTTTTTTTTGCTTGTCAGTCGTTTATAAAGTGTTGACGACTTTTTTTTTGCTTGTCAGCCATTTAGCACTATGTCCCGGGCCCCCTTGTGCTCGCCGGGCCCCTTTGCTGAACTAACATCTTAACCCTTATCCGGCCAAGGTGGGTCCGTCGGACCCATACATACGTTTGGCGAGTGACTGAGCCCAAACGCTTTTTAAAAAAATTCTATAAAAATTCTAATTCGTTAAAATTACCATTCCACATGAAACGCATGAATAAAATAATTTTTTAACAAAATATTTATTAATTTAAAAAATTGTTTTGAAAATAGTAACACGGACGGCCATGGTGGGTCCGACGGACCCATAATGACATTGCCGCTGGTTATCATCCTGAATAAGCTAGTTAATTCTTAACTTTCGCATGGCCCTTTAGAATATTGAAGAATTTACATTACAATGCACCTGAAATTCATAAAGCTTAGCAGCACATTTATTTATTTAGTTTGAAATGACATAATTCTGATGTAAACTTGCCACAGGTGAGTAATTTGTGAATGATATTAGGGCCTATATGAAGTTTGTCTACGTTTGTTATTCGAAAGGTATTATTTGAAAGAAATTGTCTAATTTATTATTAAGTCGATGCTTTTGTAGCTAAGTTTTTTAAGTCATATTATGTAATAGGCCCCTAGCGATCTACACGTAAATGCACAATGAATAGTAAAGTACATCTAACACGAAGCCAGTTACAAAAAAAACTATTCAGAGCATTGTTGACGATATTACTGAAAGTGACAATGAGGACAACACAGAATGAATGGATTAACTCTCATTCAGAAAACGAGGATGATCACAAGAACAATGCATCAGAGGAGGACAGCGACACTCAGAGTATAGACACAGATGGAAGTAATGATGCGCCAAAATACAGCGAACAAGTTTTCAATGCCAAGAGGCAAGAACGGACAGGAATGTCATTCAATTTGTCCGCCAATTGGAAGAACTAGAGTAAATAATATAGTAAAGACCAATCCAAACAAGGTCACTGTACCCCCTGGTACAATAGTCGAAGATCCTGTCGATGCATATTCCCTATTAATTACTGACCAAATGGTGAATAGGTCTACTATAACTGAATATACAAACGCAGAGGCTAAAAAAGTCCCTTCAACAGTGAATCCGAATCTTGTAAAGGTACTGATGCTACTGAAATTGGTGCATTTTTTGGTCGTCTTCTTACGGCTGGTCATCTGAAATCCAATCACCAGAGTTACGATATGTTATGGGACAAAATGTATGGCCCACCAATCTTTCTTGTAACTATG
Organism: Metaphire vulgaris; assembly: GCA_018105865.1. Lineage (NCBI taxonomy): Eukaryota > Metazoa > Annelida > Clitellata > Crassiclitellata > Megascolecidae > Metaphire > Metaphire vulgaris. The sequence continues at coordinate 6,276,383 of CM030863.1, forward strand.
GGACGTAACCGGTTCATGGCTCTTCTTGGATTCATCCGGTTTGATGAGAAGTCCACAAGGCGCACTAGGTGCCACAAGCTGGCACCAATGCGTGAAATATGGGGTCAAGTCTTCTTTCCAGCTTTTTCACTCATTATTTACCTGGAACCGACAAGCACTCATGCAAGTTCTACTCCACCTGCTAAGCGACAGAAGAAAAGTCTCTGTTACTTTTGTGTGAAGGACAGGAAACAACACCAATGTTGTGACGAATGCCAAAAGCATGTAGACCTATGCAACGAACATAGCATATCACGACGACTACAGTATGTGGAAAATACCAGAAACCGTTAAAGTAATCTCGAAATACACATATAACAGACGACAAGTACTGTACATGGATGATGAATTTTTTTAGCCTATATCTGATTCAGGTCTATTCTCAGCCAACATTTTCAGCTAGAACTGGTTTTAACATGTATGATTTACATACAAACATTAATTTCAGTGTGTAATATTGAGACGAAATATTAGCAAGTAGTTTAAACGTATTAATTATAGAATTTTTAACGCTTTGTAATCTGGGTCCAACGGACCCAGCTTGGCCGTTTACGTCGGAAAAATACCTTGGCCGGATAAGGGTTAACCATTCTTTAGTGTTATTACTCATTTTATTGTTAATTATACATGTTCATCATCGGCCCAGGCCCCCTCCAGACCGCCGGGCCCCTGTGCAGTTGCCCCCCCTCTCGGAGGCCCTGCCTATACTTACTACTATACCTAGCAACAAAAATAGTTGGCCCCCATGCTTAGAAGTTTCCACCCCAACGCCCCCCCACTCCACTTGCCAAATCTTGGAGCCGCCATTGATGCTGGAGGAAGTACCACAATGGCTACAGAGTTGCAAACTGAACTGACAGCCTCTATAGCTTCTCCTGTGGTGGAAACCTTGCAGCTTTTCTTTTTATGCCGTAACAACGTGTCCATCCCTGTGCAGGTGACATAAAACAAATTACCGGTACCGGTATGCAGTCATCTGGCAAGTCATATGGGAACATGAAGGGTAACATGTACATTGTGTGCAATAATGCAAACTTGTAACAACAAGTAGCAGTTTATCAAGCACTACTATTGCAAAACTGAAAGAATACTCAAAAAACACCTTTAAAACTTGCCTGGCTCTTCAGGAACACTCTTTGACAAAATGTATGAAAATATGTGACAGAAATTCTAATGGCTCAAGACTTATTCTTCAAGAATGTACATAGTTATAATTAATATTACTAACTTTGGCATCCACTTTATTATCACTCACAGGTAACTCTTTTAAATAATCTACTTTGTGGTATTTAAATATTTGAGTAAGTCATCAGTTTCTTGCAGTGTTTGTCGATGTTCCCATATGGTGCCCTGAAGTGCCAGGTTGCAGTCATTGTTGGACAGTTTAAGCATGTTGGCATGTGAGCCAAACCATGCAAACTCAGTCTTGGAAGCATTGAGCTGCAATTGTTGCAAAGAACACCACTCGTGGACCTCTGTGATAAAGTATAGGAGACAACTGAGAGCAGTCTACATGTCTACATGATCGTTGATCTGTTTATCATCACTGAATATATGGTGGCAAAGGTCATGACTTTGAAAAATGAGGTAAAGCCTTCCGTGTATATGATGGAGGGTGTGTGATGAAGGCAATCGCCCCTAGAGACGAGGCCTGAGGCACAAAGCACTCAATACACAGCGCAGACGAGGACTCATTGAGGTGGTGACATTTGTGCTTGTGCCCAGTGAAGTAAGAGCAAAATCAGCTAAGGGGAACTCTGCAGACTCCGAATTGTTCCTCCAGGACACAGAGATAGGATATACAGTATGCAAAAGTAAAAAATGGACCGACGTATCACATATAATATCTCTGCCGCATGTGTATTGATTTCAATAAAATTTATAAGCCATATGCCTGGAAATGTGTCTGATGTAGTTGCCAAATTTCATGCTGATATCTTTAGTGTTTGCTGAAATATGGCCAAAAAACTAAAGTACACACATTTTAAAAATTGACAATGGAATATAACAACATTATAAAGTGATACAAAATTATTATTTTTGATTTGTTGGCCCTGAAAAGGGCCGTTTTAAAGGGGTTTTTAGATGATTTGTTGTGGGAACAGGTGCTCAAAATGCCTACCCTTAGTCTTCATACATGCCAACAAGTGCTTCTTCACTGACAGTATCGACTTCTTGATCTGATCGTCAGGCAAACTCTCCCAGATATTCCTCAACACAGTCTTCAACTCCGTGATGTTCTATGGCTTTGGCTGATACTTTTGATATCTCTCAAGCATGATTCTCCAGACGTGGAAGTCAAGTGGATTGATATCTAGGGAGTTGGGTGGCCAGTCATCTTTTTGTGATGAAATCTGGACAATTTTGCTCCAGAAAATCCTGGGTTCTGAGAGCAGAGTGGGCAAGTGCTCCATCTTGCTGTAATATAAAATCTCCTAGCAAATCATGACAGTCCTGCAGGAGATCTGGTAGCAGCTGAGTTATGTAGAATTTGGTGTTCACTTTGGATTTGTCTGGTACGAAGTGCAGGCGACCCTTGCCCTGATTGCACACTCCAGCAGACACCATGAGATGTCTGGAAAACTTTGCCCACTGCCTGACAAGTCGTTCTGATGGCAAATCTCTTTTCCTTCCCACACCCCACACTCGCTTTCTTTTACTGTTGACTGATGGATCAAGGTAGAAGGCTATTTTTAGACTTTAAAATGAAACATTTTGTAATGCCTTATAGTCTGTTGTCAATTTTAAAATGTGTGTCTCTTTTTTTGGCCATATTTCAGCAAACACTAAAGATATCAGCATGAAATTCGGCTGTTACTTCAGACACATTCCCGGGTATATGGCCTATAAATTTTATTGAAATCACAACACACACGGCCAAGATATTAAATGTCAAACATCGGTCCACTTTTTACTTTTGCACACTGTTTAGTGGTGAACTGTGTTGAAGGTCGAGCTAAGATTGTCACTTTTTCAGTTGAGTGAAATTTTCGATATGCTGATTAATGGACAGAGAAAAGATGATTTCGCTTGGCAGACTCAGCGAATCGAGTCACGACAATTCTGTCTATGAACTTTGACACAAAGCTCAGGTTGGAAATAGATAGAAAAGAATTGATATCTCCTGGATCTAACGCTGGCTGTTTCATGCGGGGAATTACGATAGCCAATTTACAGGCATTAGCGCAGTTCCCAGTAGTACTTGTTGTCAGAATAACAAATGCAATAATTTACTATTTGAGTTAGTGCTCAGTTGAACATGCAATTTAGCTATGTACCACTATGGTACCAATCAAGCTTTTGCAGTTCAACACCGTTTATTTCTAAATCCAGCTTCGGCCAGATTTTACTTTGTAAATCTGGCTCCGGTTGAAATTGAAATACAGTACTGCCCTACTGGAAATCGATTGCTTGGCGTGCAAGATTAACCTTTTAATAACAAATGCAATAATTTACTATTTGAAGCTAGTACTTGTTGTCAAGATTAACCTGGTTTAAAGGGGGAGTTAAATTTTTAAAGTCATCTTTGCGTCGGGGAATTAATTTTTGAAAAGGCGTGCAAGATTAACCTTTCGTATGAAAACGTTGAACATATAACGTTATAAACTTACTAAATTTCAGGCTATATAGAAGCTAGAAAGATGCGGTTTGCACCGTTGTTGAGCATTTTTATTGCTCTTTCTATCCATCCGTGCCAAAAAGAAAAAGTTGGGTAGTAGGACCACTCTACACCCCAAAATCGGACCCCTCCCCAACATTTTGTTCAAATTTTGATCAAAGGTCAATAGCAAAACGTCTTCAGCGGTAAACCCCAAATGTGAGCGATAGAGTTCTAGAGGAGCGTAATTGGAACAGAATGGTGCAAAAATTTTTGAAGATCGGACCATATTTGGGGTAATTATGGAGTTTCATACCCAAGTACCAATTGCTTGCTGAAATGACAATTACGCGAACGGATTTTCAATGTGAAAAGCCGAACAACTCGGTATATTTCAGGCTATATAGAAGCTAGAAAGATGCGGTTTGCACCATTGTTGAGCATTTTTATTGGGCTTTCGAACCATCCATGCCAAAAAAATTTTGGGGTTAGGGTCCACTCTACACCCCAAAATCGGACCATCTCCGACAAAAATTTTAGCTCAAAAAAAAAAATTTTCAGCTGTGACCCCCCAACTGTGAGCGGGAAAGTTGTTGGGAGGTATAATTGGAACAGAATAGTGCAAAAATTTTGAAGATCGGACCATATTCGGCGTAGTTATGGCCATTCTAGCCTCCGGCTGAAGATTTTTCCTATACATTTTCCAGCCTTGGTCAGTCTACAGTCAATATCCCTTGCATATATAGTCAGTATTATCGAAAACGGTGCTGCCGCCTATCGAATAAATGTGAGCTAACTCAGTGCCCGCGTTGGATTTTTGAAAATCGTGCAGGTCCGCAGTACGCAGTCGCTTATATAGCGCGCCGTTTATAGACGGCTAACCCCGTTTGGTCAAAGTTTTCCGCCGCCGTCTTAAGACGGCTAACCCGAGCAAAAGGTTAACAGTGTTTTGAATTATCTTAATTTTAATAAAATAGTTAATTGCTTATCATGGCTGGCTGATTATAAACCTCAAACAATCAGCTGATTAATTATCGGCCAATTATGGACTATTGATTTTAAGAAATTCTTTTGTTCATTGCTAAGTTTAATGTATTGCCAAATGAGCAGTTGTAGCTCCTATACGTGGCACTGTGTTTGACCTATATTGCAAAACAAGTGAAGTATTAAAATTAATTTCATACTACCAGATATATATATATAATTATATATATATAATTTAAGTGACTTTTGTCACAGACAACAGAGCAAATTCCTTGCTACTGAGCTATGTGCATTGCAGTGAAAGGGGCAGAATGCATGTGCTCCCTCTCTGGATACAACCACTGCCATTTGCAAGACAGACTGCCTCTGTGCCACCTTAGGATGCGCCACAGCAGTAATCTGATGCTTGAGCCTCAGCTGATTGAAGAATGCCAGGCAACAGCCACCTTCTTAACCCGTTGCAGGGGGATTTAATTTTTTCAAGTCGTCCCCAATCGGGGTATTTAATTTGGGGAAAAGGCGTTCATGTGAAAATGTGAACATACAAGTTTTAAACTTACTATATTTCAGGCTATATAGAAGCTATAAAGATGCGGTTTGCACCGTTGTTTAGCATTTTTATTGCTCTTTTGAACCATGCATGCCAAAGAAGAAACTTTTGGGGGGTAGGGTCCACCCTACAGCCCAAAATAGGACCCTCCCCAACATTTTGGTCAAATTTTGTTCAAAGCCCAATAGGAAATAATTTTCCGCGGTAACCCCCAAACTGTGAGCGAGAACATTGTAAAGGGGTGTAATTGGAACAGAATAATGCAAAAATTTTGAAGATTGGACAAAATTTGGAGCAGTTATGCTTTTTCAAACAATATTACTCATTGCTCGAAGAAATGACAATTTTGCGAACAGATTTTCAATCTGAAAAACCAAACAACTCCGTATATTTCAGGCTGTATAGAAGCTAGAAAGATGCGGTTTGCACCGTTGTTTAGCATTTTTATTGCTCTTTCGAACCATGCATGCCAAAAAAGAAAATTTTGGGGGGTAGGGTCCACCCTACAGCCCAAAATAGGACCCTCCCCAGCATTTTGGTCAAATTTTGTTCCAAGCCCAATAGGAAAAAATTTTCCGCGGTAACCCCCAAACTGTGAGCGAGAACATTGTAAAGGGGTGTAATTGGAACAGAATAATGCAAAAATTTTGAAGATCGGGCCAAAATTGGCAGAGTTATGATTTTTCAAACTCCAGACTTGAGTCTTTTTCGAGGCATTTCAATGCAAAATCAACGACAAGTTGGACGATCTTCTGCAAGTTTTCTGGCTTATATTATAGTCAACAACAGCGAAGAAAGTGCTGCCATCTATCTAATGGCTAGTAAATAAATCGAATAGCCGTTTTTTTGGCGGTTTAAAACTTCAATGTTCGGAGTACACACATCCTTATGTGGCGCGCCGTGAGCAACGTTTATAAATGGCTTTACCTGTCTGAATATGATTTTCTGGCGCCGTCTTAAGACGGTGTTGCCCGGGAACGGGTTAATGAGTGATGGGCAGATGACCACCCTCAGGTCAATGGAAGCTGCTGCCAGTTCTGTTTTGTCACCAATCTTTCTCTGATATAATCATTAAGCACTGTGCCTCAGCTTGCCACTTTATCTTAGAAACCAGGCACTGTAGTTGCAAGGTGTTCGATGAGGAGGAGAGGAGGGAAGAAGAGACATGATATGCTCCAGAGGTATCATCGCTAATCTCTCTCCTGCCACTGTGCACACTGTACTATATATAGGTTGTAGCGAAGCTAGTGCACCGAGGGCTCTGCAACCTCCATTCTAGACCCCATAGCCGAATTTTTTCAGCAGAATATTCCGCTCCTGATGAAAATTCGGCTAATATTTGGCTAAGCCATAAAATATCAGTTGGAGACATTCTCGGCTAAAATTTGGCTAACTGAATCTATTGCGGCTAAAATCTGGCTAATACAATATATTGAGTAATTATGATTGTAGCGGTGATAATTGATTTTATTAACAATGCAATACCTTGCAGTCAACAAAAGAATACATAATTTATTATGTCCCACAGTGTAGTCATAGTGAGCCAATGGACTCACTATGACTACACTGTGGGACAGTCATATTACTCAAAACTATTCACTGTCTTAATATGCTTAGCATCACAGTATACCGTATATACTCACGAATAAGTCAAGAAATTTATGCCTTAAAATTCACAAAAACGCCAAGTCGACTTATCTGCGAGTCAATGCAATTTTCCAAAGAATTTTTGTGAAGAAACACAATTCCTAATGCATTAGCAGCATTACAGTGTCAAGCCATGTTGTGTCTATTTAAAGACGCATCAGTCAAACGGGGGTGGGCGTCTGGCTCCTCCTTTCTCAACTGAGAACGGTTCAGCAGTGATAGATTGGGCCAATCAGATTCTGTTCATAGTATAACAGACATTGTGGACAACAGATACCTCAAACCAATGACCGTTGGCCTGTAAACAAGCATGGAGGCATTGAAGACGTTGGGAGGGGGGAGGTGAGGAGAGCGGTGGTCTGTTTGACCGCGCGTGCGACCTTGGCCTCTGTGTAACACAATTACTTTTGACCTGTGAACAGCATGGTGACGTTGGGAAGGGGGAGGTGAGGAGAGCGGCTGTCTGTTTGACCGTACAGGCGACCTCTGTGTACCGCAAATAGGCCTACTTTTGACCTGTCCAGCCATCTGTTGACTCAATTTCAGTGCAGATCAGCTATTATTAGACAATTCAACATATCTGTAAACTCCTAACTTTCCTTGTCGTCTTATATGCGGGCCATAGCAAATTACATAAATTTTTACCAAAAAAACGGGATCAACCTATCTGTGAGGTCGACTTTACCGCGAGTACCTATGGTAATTGTACAGGCAACAAAGCTTTGGAATTTTCATGCATTTTTGGTGTCTTGACTAGCTGTCAGGGTCATGAATCTTTCTTTCAGGTCTTTCTCTGCTCTTGTCAGTGTTGATGATGAATACTTGTTTGTTTTCTGTGTGAAACAAAAACATTACCAGTTATTAAGTACAAAGTACCAAGTTATTATTATTATTATTATTATTATTATTATTATCCAGAACGATTTATATAGCGCTGTAACATAGTTAAAAGCCAAAATCAAAAGTGCTTTGACAACGCTGACATGTCAATGAAGGCCAGAAGGCAGTGATGTCAAAAGTCCACTCTGATGAAAGAAAGAACTTGATGCTTGTCTACGATTGCAATTCTGCAGAAGGTGCAAAATGCCGCTGCCCTGTCTAGTCCTGGACTTGAGACCTAGGGACCATGTCACCCCCGCGCTGCGAGAACTTCACTGGCTCCCTATACAGTTTCGGATTCAGTATAAACTGTCCGTGCTCATGTATGGGGCACGAAATGGTCTCAGTCCGACGTACCTGTCAGACCTCATCATACCACAAGCAGCAGCAAGCGGAAGAAAAGGCCTACGATCGGCAGATTCTAGTCGATGCAGCTTGCCTCGCCTCCATACAGCAATGGGAAGAAGAGCATTCTCGTATTCAGGACCGCTTGCTTGGAATGCCCTACCACAGGAAATACAGAACCTGGTGACAATTACGGCTTTCCGGAAACAGCTGAAGACTGACCTCTTTAACTGTGCCTACCACAATTGACTTTTGTAATGCACCTGCTAACATTATTCATTTGGCACAGGCGCACTATAAATACCTAGGAATGAATGAATGAATGAATGAATGAATGAATGAATGAATGAATGAATGAATGAATGAATGAATGAATGAATGAATGAATGAATGATGCCGTGACAAAATCCGGTGTCATGTCCTTAAGAAGTAGTCCTTCACAAGAAAACTGCAACCTTGACACGTCAGTGAGGAACAGAAGATCCGGAAGATTAAAGGTCTGCGAGTTGGTAGTAGGAGTTCTCCGCACGGTAAGATCCGGTGGTGAATCCAAGTAGCGGTCTTCCGTAAGAGTAAAGTTCGTCACCGAAATCAGCAAATCCGACGAAGATGGAGGCTCCAACGAAGTCTGGAACGATCGTCAGCCACAGTCCCGTTGAGTTGCACGCGGTGGCCATATTAATGGCAGACAATGGCAGTCCACTCAGTGGCTTAAAACATTCCAAAACGACGTGGAGAAGAGGAGGACGGCAAGAGACTCGTCGGAAAACTGACGAGTAGAATGCAGTCCTCGCGATTGACGTAAAATCCAAGCGCATAATGTTGGAAATTGCCGAGAACGGCGACTAAACCGTGGCACGTAGAAACACATGCTAGCAGCCGTGAAAGGTGCCAAAACCGGTTATAATATAAAGTTCAAAAAAGTTATAATGCAAAGTACAAAGAAAATGATGCATGGCGTGGATTGAAAATACTAACAGAACAAGTTTTTTAATTGCACATGTAGTCACAGACAGTCTTTGGTTACTCATTTAATATACGTAAGGCCAAATAATAGGTACCTTCTAAAAATGCATAAGTTAGTTATGCCAGACCATAGTCTCACCTTTAAACTAAGCCCTATTCACGGGAGATGCCTTAACCCCTTTACCGATTAAACAGAAATTAAGTGACTGTGTCTGTCAAATTGAACGATGGCTGGAATCGAATGGTCTCAAACTCAATCTCTCGAAGTCTGAAATTATCTGTCTGGGGATGAAGACCAAATTGGATCGCGTTGACTTCACAGGGATTACCTTCGGTGATGTTGAAATTCATCGTTCAAATGTTGTTCGTAACCTTAGAACACTACTCGACGAACATTTAACTTTCAAGAAACATGTATCTAAACTGGTTGCAAACAGCTGGTACGAACTCAAGCAACTTTGATTAGTCATCAACTCTCTCCCTCCAGAAGTTTCAAAGAAGCTTGTACAAGCAATGATCAGCTCGAAAATTGGCTAAACCAGCTGAAACCCTGATTCGTCATCTTCAAAGTGTTCAAAACGCTGCTGCTCATCTCATCACTCATACTCAACGATGAGAACACATCAAGCCAATACTGAAGGAACTTCATTGGCTATCTGTCAGATCTCGAATCGATTTCAAGACTATCTCTCTTGTATATAAATGTATATGCAAGGAAGCTCCAGACTACCTCATATACATCACAAAGCAAATTCGAAATGAAGACAGACCAATCAGGCTGAAATCAAATGACACTAAATCACTTGTCACTCCTCGAACTCGCAGCATGTTAGGCGATCGTTCCTTCTGTGTTCAAAGTCCAAAGTTATGGAATACTCTTTCTCCAGATATCCGTGATTCCACAAGCACAAGACTTTCCTTCCTTACTAGGCTCAAGACTTGGTTTTTCATTAGCAGCGGCGCTTTTGACTAAAAGCGCCTTTGACATAAATAAACTATCATCATCATCATTATGATCATCATACCGGGAACCCCGAATATATCCGTCCATTTTACATTGAGTTACAGATAATTACAGAAAAGGGGTTAATAGCTAATCTTAAATAGCTGCGATAATGATATGGTAATTTTACCCAAGTTACCATCTGCAATTTTATGCCAAAGCCTTTACATTAGAATAAGTAGTGTGCACCGACTGCTTTAGGTTTGTTCTCTGTTCAAATTCACTTTGCCATATGATATTTGATATCCATCTACACAGAAGAACTCATAAGAGAAGCCTTTGAGAACACAGAAGATGGAGTAGTGGTGGGTGGAAAAAGGATAAGGGGCATAAGATTTGCTGATGACCAGGTAATTATAGCAAGCACCAACCATGGATTGCATAGGTTGATGGACTCTCTTAACGCAACATCAAAGGATTACGGAATGAAAATCGATTTAAAGCAGACAAAGGCAATGAAAATCAGCAGACACGGTGGAGAAATGAAAATAATCATTGATGGAGTGGAAATAGAAAAGGTAGAAGAATTCTGCTATCTTGGAAGCCTGCTTGACGCAAATGCCAAGTGTCATAAATAAATAAGGAGAAGAATTGCCATGGGGAAAGAAGCCTTTATGAACAGAAGAGAACTACTGAGAAGGAATTTTAACCAAAATCTGAAAAAACGATTGGTCAAAACACTGATCTTGCCAGTGACACTCTATGGATCAGAAACTTGGACGCTCAGGAAAGAAGACATAAAGAGACTAGAGGCATTAGAAATGTGGATCTGGCGAAGAATGGAAAAAATCAGCTGGACGGAAAAAATAGCAAATGAAGAAGTATAGAAGAGGATAGAAGAGAAGAAAAGCCTAATTAACACCATTCGTACAAGACAAAAGAAGTGGATAGGCCATGTTCTGAGAGAAAATCAAACCTACTAAGATAAGTACTAGAAGGAAAGATGAATGGAAAAGCACAGAAAGGGCAACCAAGGACATCGATGCTGGAGTGGATGTTCGACACTAAAGAAAAAAAACAAGTATTCAGCCCTGAAGATAAAAGCTCAAGATAGAAAGGAGTGGCGACGCTAGAGTATGGAACCTGTCTTTGGACAGAGCACCTGAAGAAGAAGAATCCATCTAATCATGCCTTACTTATTACTCCCACACTCAGTTCATTGCAGAGACCTAAGTCTCATTTTCTAAGCGACTTTAAAGCTGGGAGCGCATGTGAGTATATAAGAGGCGTATAGAAGTCCATTATTACATTACATGCATATTGCATACACATCCTCGCAGTTGCTTCATCCTTTGTACCCAAGTTTTTGCTCATTTGTTGTCAAAAATTTCTTAACTTATACACGTGTTTATGGTGATAATTTAATATGTATACCATGTATACACAGTTGCCTTTGTTTAAAATTTATCTAGATTCTGATGAAATGAAGAAGCGGATGTTCAGTAATATCATTGTAGTAGGTGGAGGTCTAATGTTTCCAGGTGCGCAGTCATGGCTTCGTCATCTAATTTTGATTCACATGCCATGCAATATCAGATTGTCTCTTGAGAACTTGGATATTAATATTCGACCCAAAGTGAGCGATTTTATATTCTTATTTGCAATATATAAAATTGCAGTATGATATAATAATATAAAAATGACTGTATTAAGAAAAAGCCTTCAAAATCTGACCCACACCTCACAGCGGTGAGAGGGTGGCAACGACCACGTAAGGGTCTGCTTGTTAGTAGTAGTAGTAGTAGTAGTAGTAGACTTCTTTAGCGCCATTGTAGTAGTACATCTGCACCAGTCGATGGTCGCTTCAGTGAATAATCGTAGTCGTGAATCATTGTCCGTGGTGAATCAAGGTTGTAATCCAAAGGTCAGTCCGTACTTCCAGATTCCAGGTTAAGGCGGATATGCAGTCAGGAATAGATGTGTTTTAAGTCTAGACCTGAAGGTAGTAAGACAATCAGTTTGGCGGACCTGTACCGGCAGAGAATTCCAAAGTCTGGGTCTGGCGACAGAAAAAGCACGTTTTCCAGTAGTAATCCTGCTATAGGGTATGTAAAGAGTACCGTATATATTCGTGATAAAGTCGAGAAATTTAAGGCCAATTCACAGGTTATCAGGGTGGATATAAATCGCGATTTTTTTAATAAAAATCAAAAAATCCGATTTTTTGGATTAAAATCTGATGTTTTTGATTTAAATCGGACATCATGATTAATATTAAATTTGACTTAAATTCTTTTTGTGTTGGTCAAAATTTCAATGTATTATATTAGTACTACAACTGTAATTGTGTAAACAATCTAGCAGACCGGCCATCTAACAAGGCTTAGATGTTCAATAGTAATTATTGCACCATAAAACAAAACGACAATAGAATCACATGAAACATAAAAGTACTACATCACTAGATTCACTACTGCCACTGTACTGCACATTATAAGTCATCAATTTGACAACAAAGTTGGTTGCAGAATGCAGACAATTAATACTAATACTATATAATACTGTTAAAAAATAAAAATAGAATGTGTATGATGTCATCATAGGAATTAATCCGAATCATTCAAATTACTGTGTTCATTCACGCGTTAAAGCATATCGTTACATCACTACTACTACATTAATACTACATGTTATTACGGCTGTAAGTCAACAATCTGACACCAAAGTTGCTGACAGACATCTAACCCTTATACTGTTTTCGACTTTTCGTATAATACTGTAAAAAAATTAAAAGATGTCAGTCAACTGTTTATGATGTCAGCATGGGAATCATTCGACAATCAGTTATTGTCATCATAGCCATCATCATGTTCATCAATATCCAGTGGCTTTCTGTGTGTGATTTTTCGTAAGAAGAATGAATGCAAAACCCACAATACAAAAGTGAATGATTATAAAGAAATAGTTAGTATAATAATGTACTACTACTAGGAGTACAGTAAGACTTAGCAACTTTAAAAAATCAGTTCTACTGCAGGCCTGCCACCTAGTGAAAGAATAATGAGTTATGAAAATGACAGGACGTCACAGGAGGAAAATATCTAGCACAATAAATTTACGTACAATTAAATTTTGTTATTTTAATACTTTTTTACTTAAACCATGATTTAAATCATGATTTGTATTGTCGATTTAAATCACGATTTAAATCGATTTAAATCGTTGATTTTAATCATTTGATTTAAATCAAATCCACCCTGCAGGTTATATATCCTGACCTCGACTTATACTCGAGGCACTAACTGTTGGGTAAAGTTTCCATACATAGCATGCCAAAAATAATTAATTTAGCTAACTGCGTAATTATTTTCAACATGCGCTACGGTATCTAAATAAAAGTTCACATCAGCGCTTTTAAGATTGGTAATTTATAGGCGCCGCATAAATATTAATTAAATATTGGCGCTACATAAAAATAAAAAAATTCAAGATTACCGGTAATTAAGATTTTTATATTGTCAAGAATGAGCGAATAGCAGGTTTAAAATTTTCTTAATCGTCAGGAATCAATCTGGGAATGTCAAAATCGTTCAGTTTCTCGATAGTTCAAAGCTAAAACGCAGTTTTTCAATCAAAACAATGGCGCCGCTGCCGCCACATGCCCACTTCGCGTCCGCCATTTTTCCGACCCTCACTATCACCTCAAGAGGGTTCGCCGCGATGACGTCACTTCGACTTATTCCCGGGTCAATGACTTTAGACACCACAAATACCCTAAATCTAGGGGTCGACTTATACTCGGATCGACTTTATCTCGAGTATATACGGTAGTAGCATCAGATGACCTCGTTGAGTGCTGGTTGTCTTGAGCAGTCAGTAACGATCGGAGATACATTGGCTAATTTGTGTGGAGCGTCTTATGCACAATGAGACTTATCTTGAATTCAATTCTTTGTTTGACAGGTAGCCAATGAAGTGATTTTATGATCGGTGTGATGTGCTCATATTTGGCAGTTCCAGTGATAGCCCTGGCTAATGAATTTTGAATCCTTTGCAGGCGGTTTAAGTCGGATTTTGAAATACCAGTATACAGTGAATTGCAATAGTCGAGACGACTCGATACCAAAGCGTTGGCCAGAGGAATAAGTGCAGAGGAAGCGATGAGGTGTCTAATCCTCCTTACATCTCGTATGTTATAGTGAGCAGAACGGCAGACGAAGGCAATGTATTCTGAGAATGAGAGGTGATTATCAAAAATAACTCCAAGATTTCGAGCAGACTGATAGGGATGAATCGGTGAAGTGCCAAAGGAAAGACATGTTGATGACAAGTCAATCTTCTTAAGCTGAGGTGGTGTTCCTATCAGTAGAAATTGGGTTTTTCCTGGATTTAGGAGGAGTTTGTTTTTATTCATCCAAGTGTGCACAGAAGCCAGAATGCTTGACAGACGTTCAAGGGATGGTAAGGTAGATGGTTGGTCGAAACTCAGGAAAATTTGGGTATCGTCTGTGTACAAATGATAAGCAGCATTTTGCATGGTGAGAAGGTGACTGAGAGGGGCAGTGTAGAGTGTAAAAAGAAGAGGTCCTAAAACAGAGCCTTGTGGGACACCGCAATCAAGCTTTCTAGATTCTGACATGCAGTTCTTGACACACACAGATTGCATACGATTTTGAAGATAAGACTTGAACCAATTTAGTGCAGCACCGGTAATGCCAAACCAGTTTTCGAGCCGGTGAATGAGTATCGAGTGGTTCACCGTGTCAAATGCAGCGGTGAGATCCAGGAGGACAAGAGCAGTGACTTTACCCTGATCCATAGCGGTTATGATGCTATTTTGAACAGTAAGAAGAGCTGTTTCTGTGGAATGAAGCTTACGATATGCCGATTGAAGAGGTGTATAAAGAGAATTTAACGAGAGATGGTTCTCCAACCTTCGTGCAACTATACGTTCAAGAAGTTTCGATATGAATGTAGATTAGAAATTGGCTTATAATTGTTTAAGTTCTCCACATCGAGAGATGCTTTCTTAAGAAGCAGCTTAACAATAGCTTGTGCAAAAGATGGAGGGAAAGTCCCTTCTGACAAAGATAGGTTTACTAAGGAGGTGAGTAAATGTCCAAGTACATCAAAGCATTGTTTCAAAAGAGAAGTAGGAACTGCATCCAAAAGACACTGTTTATTTGATGAAGCAAAAATAACCGACCGAACTTCATCAATGGTTGCGGGAGCAAAAGTGTCAAGAGTAGGCACGTGGTGGTCGGGTAAGGATAGATCGTCAGAACCAGAATCAGAGAAAGAGACGTCACTCTGGCAATTTTATCTCCAAAAAATCAAGGAATGCTGCTGCAAGAGATGATGATTCTACATTACTAGGTAAACCAGCCGATGTGTTTCTATGCAGAACCTGATTTAAAGATTTCCATAGTGTTCTTGGATTTGATGAATTTTCAGCAATTAACTTTGTGAAGTAATCTGATTTAGCTTGAGAGACCAGTTTCGGGTTACTTAGCATTGAGCTTTGAAGCAGATTTTGTCTCCTGGAAGTCTAGAACAGCGCCAGCATCTCTCAAGCTGGCTCCGTTTCCGCTTGGCTTTTGCGGATCTCAGAGTTATACCACACTTTGGGTTGACGGGATATGACTTTCCTTAACTTCATGGGTATGTGTTTGTCAAGAATGCTAACGAGAGTTGTTTGTAATTGCAACGGCCAGGTCTGCTGCAGAAAGTGCTGGTGCTGTGAATAAGATAGATGATCTTAATTCATTTTTGAAGCACTCGAGATCAAGTTTGTGCCAAGGCCTAGAAGTAATATAAGAGAATGATGAAGGAAAAGTGTGATTAAGAGTCAGTTCAACAATGATTGCGAGGTGATCTGACAGATATGTTTCCATTGTTTTGTTGATTCTAGAAGCAGACAGTCTGACCGAGTAATACATACGTCAAGCGTATGACCCTTGTCATGAGTCGGTGAGTTGATATGCTGCCTGAGGTCAAAAGTGGCTAGGAGCTCAGAGAATGCTACAGAGGTGGCATCTTTTTCATCAAGGTGTATGTTGAGATCACCCGTGATAATAATATCCAGCGGGGAAGAGATAATGAACTCCATGAGTGATTGGAATTCGAGAAGAATCCTGAAATCGAGAGAGCTGGCGGCCGATAGATATTTATCATCTTGATACATTTATTCCCAATGGTTAATGACGCAGCGATCATTTCAAAAAAAATTTGGTTTGGGCATAGGTAATTCGATCCTCTTAAAGGCCATATGAGAGCGATAAATAAAAGCAACTCCTCCTCCTCTTTTTTGGACAGACGTGGTTCACCAAGAAATGAATATCCAGGCGGAGGAATATCACGAAGAAAGGTTTCGGTATTGTCTGGTTTGATCCAGGTCTCGTTCAGTGCCAGGATGTCCAAGGAATTATCAATTACAAGATTCTGTAAGGAAGCAGATTTTCCACGGACCGGCGATGTTCAAATGGCAGAATTTAATCAGTCTTGAGGCATAGAAGCACGTGGGCGGGATTAACTTCTATATCACCTGCGTAGGAAGAAGAAAGATAGCGGCGGCAACTGAGACTCCCCTCTGCTTGAATGAAACTTAATAGACTTAGTCCTAATGGAAGAGGAGTCACAGGCCCAGTTTTGAAAATGAATCATGTAGATTGGCACAGAAAGGCTGCTTGAATTATTGGAAATTGCAGTAGAAAGACCGCCTGTGAACACGCAATAAGCACGATTCAGACAAAGGATCGAGAAGGCGAACACGAGGCCGCATGTAATGTTCTGCATGTTGATGCCAGATCACGCAGAGAGAACATAAGATTACGACAAAAGCTTCGACGATGATCCACACTAACGGTCTTAATTCGAATGTCGAGTATTTTTAGTCAATAGAACCGAACGAACAGAATATTATTATTATTTTCCGAATGAGATTAATTTAGAAAAGGGCTATGCCACCAGGGGTGAAAGTGCTTGCACTGAAGTACCCCTTGGGTGTTATGCGAGATGGACAGGTCTAGCAGAAACCCTGAAAATGGTTAGCTAACGTGGGCTCCAGTGAAAACTCCAAAGAAGGAGAACTCAAAATTCAAACCCGGATAGGATGGGTCTGTGAGCCCTGGAAAGCAACCGGTCTATGAGAAGACAACTTTAAACAAATTACCTCGAGGAAGGCAAGGGGAAACCATCTCAACTATTATTCCCTTGAAGCTCCAATGAAATTCTGAACTGTTCACGATAACGACGTAAACGGGACTCCTCGACTAAACTCGGGAAGTGTTGCATCCAGCAGGGAAGGTAGCAAGCCTCCTCAGTTGTCATCCAGTGAAATCCTTGTCAACAGCAGAAAAAACGAAAACAAATGAAGGAGTGTATAAAAATAAGTACTTGGAATATAAGAACACTAAACAGGCCTGGAAAAGTGTACAACTTAATAAGGGAGATGAAGAAGGGTAACATGTTAATATTGGGTTTAAGTGAGGTAAGGTGGAAAGAAGGAGACTTTATAAGCGAAGATGTAAGAATAATACACACGAAAGCAATATGAGGACAAGGAGTTGTAGCAATTCTGGAAAAGTATGCAGAGAAGAGTGTGAAAAGCATACAGATGTTTGAAAACAGATTAATCGCTGCAGGCCCAGCGGATGTCACCATTGTACAGGTATACATGCCAGCTATGGCACATGAAGGCGAAGAAATAGAAAGAATGTATGAACAACTAGACGAGATCCTGCAAAAAGTAAAAGGAAATGAATACTCAATCATCATGGGACACTGGAATGCAGTAGTGGGAGAAGGAAGGGAAGAAAACTGCATAGGCAAATATGGCCTAGGAAAAAGAAATACCATATATATTCATGATAAAGTCGAGAAATTTAAGGCCAATTCACAGGTTATATATCCTGACCTCGACTTATACTCGAGGCACTAACTGTTGGGTAAAGTTTCCATACATAGCATGTCGAAAATAATTAATTTAGCTAACTCTTTGCGTAATTATTTTCAACATACGTTATGGCATCTAAATAAAAGTTGACATCAGCGCTTTTAAGATTGGTAATTTATAGGCGCCACATAAATATTAATTAAATATTGGCGCTACATAAATATTAAAAAATTCAAGATTACCAGTAATTAAGATTGTTATATTGTCAAGAATGAGCGAATAGCAGGTTTAAAATTTTCTTAATCGTCAGGAATCAATCTGGGAATGTCAAAATCGTTCAGTTTCTCGATAGTTCAAAGCTAAAGCGCAGTTTTTCAATCAAAACAATGGCGCCGCTGCCGCCACATGCCCACTTCGCGTCCACCATTGTTCCGACTCTCACTATCACCTCAAGAGGGTTCGCCGCGGTGACGTCACTTCGACTAATAGCCGGGTCAATGACTTTAGACACCTTCAAATACCCAAAATCTAGAGGTCGACTTCTACTCGGATCGACTTTATCTCGAGTATATATGGTAGTCACATTTAGGTTTGCATTTTATATAGTCCGGTTTTTTTTGTTCAACCCTGTATATGAATCAGAAATTCCTCAAACACATCTACTAATATTTTTAATATAATAATAACACTAATAATGAACAAGTTCAGGTACGTAGCATAAGGACTTCTGATATATCATATGCATCATCAGTAAAAGTATTATGTCCGTTGTTATTGATGCTTTTACTGAATCATAAAAGTGTGCAGATATTTTCAATTTGGTTTCTGCTTTTTTCAATTTTTCATTCTCACATTGGAGGTAGTGATGCAGATTATCATGAGCTTTTGATCATATAATGTAACATTGAAAGCAGGTCATCAAAGTATAACAAGCAAATTAGTCTACTTATTTTCTTATCCCCATTACATTTTTCAGAAATAAATTTAAATTTTTTTATGTCGTATTAAAATTTAATCATTCAAAGAATAATTTTCAATCTTAGCCACAACTTCACAACAGTGGCCATGATAATCCGGTGTACGGCCTTTTGGTCATAGGACTATTGGTCGTAGCCATTTGGTCATACGGACTTTTGGTCATAGGACTTTTGGTCATAGGACATAGGTCATAGGACAATTGGTCATACCCATTTGGTCATACCATTTGGTACAGAAGTCATACATGTTTTAAAATTGTATTTAAACATTACATTACAAGATATAATGTTTGATACATTAATCATAAATCACAGAAACATGAAACAAAGCGATGAAAATGCTATAGCTAATAAAAACATGACACGAAAAATGCTATTAATACAATACATATAAAAGATATAATGTTTGATACAGCAGTCATAAATGCTACAGCTGAAAAAAATTTGCAGCAGCATATATATATATATATATATGCAGAGAGGCACCCCCTGTTACTTCACTGATGTCGTAATAGATTGATATGAGAAATGTTATGCAAATATTCAATGGGGTGATGTCATATCAGGCTCTTTCAAGGTCTTAGCTGGGGTAAGACAAGGTGGTGCCTTATCCCCATCATTGTTTGCTGTATATATGGACAGGCCCTCCGAGAGGGGGGCAGGGGGGGCAACTGCACAGGGGCCCGGCGGTCTGGAGGGGGCCCGGGCCGATGATGAATATGTATAATTAACAATAAAATGAATAATAACACTAAAGAATGGTTAAAATGTCAGTTCAGCAGAGGGGCCCGGCGAGCACAAGGGGGCCCGGGACATAGTGCTAAATAAACACGACTGACGAGCAAAAAAAAAAAGGTCGTCAACCACTTATAAACGGCTGACGAGCAAAAAAAAAGGTCGTCAAGAAATTATTACATATCAAGGGCCCATCGGCCATTCTGCACAGGGGCCCTATATATTTATAATCAATACAATAGAACAAACAATGTATAGATAGATAGATATAGTTCTAAATTTTCTATTTAATAATTTAATTTGGCAAAAAAACAGTCTTCGGATTTTCCGGAACGCGGTCCGGATTTTCCAGAGCGCCGCTCCGCCTAGCTCTGGCACAAAAAAGCCCTCTCAATAACTCTTATTAGTTCTTATCAAAACTGGCAGAGAGAATGGTCAATAACTGTCTGGTCACCTACATGAATCAGAATGGACTTATGCCAAAGAATCAATCTGCCTACCGTTGGGGACACTCGACAGAAATGGCTGTTCTGCGGATTATCAATTTAAACAATTTTCATCAGTTTAAAGTTTCGATTGGTTGTTAGACGCCTTTGACTTTAGCCTTAGCTCTGCGTACGGCATTGAATAAATCGTCCTGAATAATAATAATAATAATAATCAATGACTTGATCGAATACTGATTCGATCAAGCCACCTGGCTGCTGGCCAGGTGGCTCTCATCTGCCTCCTCAACCTTTTGGCCGATTTTGATACTGTCGACCACAGGATCCTTGTCAAACGACTTGAGCATTCCTATGGGCTTAAGGAGCGGCCCTTGCGTGGATCCACAACTTCCTGGCTGACAGATCTCAGACTGTCAGTTGGATGGGGTCGACGTCGGCTCCTGGCTGGATATATTACGGTGTTCCGCAAGGCTCGTTCCTAGGACCACTACTATTTGTCCTGTACACTTCTGACATCGGACATTGAATCATTCGGATTTTCAATGCACGCCTATGCGGACAATGTGCATCCTGCCAACCATCCAACGCTGGTAATCTTCGAACTCGGGCCGAGGCCTGCATTGTGGCTGTCTGGACCTGGACTGATCGGAACCGACTCTCACCGAATCCGGCCAAGACCAAGTTCCTGTGGCTGACCACTCGCGGAGGCAGCACCTCATCCACCATTCCGAGTTTTCTGTCAACGGTGCGGTCGTCGCCCCCAGTAGACAATTGCATCTACTTGGGGTTCTTCTCGATGAGACACTTAAGTTCAGCGGACTTTTGGACAATACCATCCGTTCCTGCTACTATCACCTGCACCGGATCAGAAAAGTTCGTCGCTACTGGCCTACTTCGGCAACGATAGACTTGGTTCGCGCACTAGTCGTCTCTCGGGTGGATTATTGTAGCAGTGTGCTCTATGGACTACCGGTCAGTCAACTTAATCGACTGCAGTCAGTTCTGAATGTCTTGGCCCGCCCGGTGTTTGGTACCAGATGGAGCAGCCACGTAATGTCATTCCTAAGAGATCGCTTGCACTGGTTACGGATCCCCGAGTGTGTGAAGTTCAAGCGCCACTGGCTCACGTTCCATGCGCTGAATGACCCCTACTGCCCAATGTATCTGTCAGAACTAATCAACCGATCGAAGACAGTGCCACGTCCCTCCCTTCTACGTTCCAGCGCCAGCAATCGTCTGGTCGTCCCACTCCGCTCAAGACAGCGGGGCTAGGGGACCGGTCCTTTCAGCTTGGTAACCCGGCATCGTGGAATCTGCTCCCAAAGGCTGTGACAACCGAGACCTCTTTGGATCGGTTCCTACAACATCAAGACACATTTGTTTAACAGTTTGTTCCCTGTACAGCACCTTTGACCTTATCCACCTAGCTATGTTACTGCACTTAAGAAATTGTCAAGTATAATAATAATAATAATAATAATAATAATAATAATAATAACAAAGACCAAAATGAAATTCTCTAAAAAAACTTTAATAACTTGTACAGCAAGAGCAAATCTCTTCTGAGTTGATGTGTTGACTTACTCAAATCATATTGTTTACCTATTAATACTATTATATTATACGCTACTGAAGATACGGTACTTGTTGGAACAAGAGCATTTTAAATACTTTAAATACTTTGGATCATCTAG
Source organism: Metaphire vulgaris (assembly GCA_018105865.1). Classification (NCBI taxonomy): domain Eukaryota; kingdom Metazoa; phylum Annelida; class Clitellata; order Crassiclitellata; family Megascolecidae; genus Metaphire; species Metaphire vulgaris. Next base: position 6,298,080 of record CM030863.1, read on the forward strand.
TACAGCAGGCTGTATTTAAAATCTTTGATGTTTATGATAAAGTAACAATTGACTGTATTTGTGGAATGCTTGGATTGAATCCAATACATGATGTTAACCCGTTAAGCGTGGAATTAAATTTTACAAACCGTCACCAATCTGGGTAATTAATATTTGGTAAAAGCATTCATATGAAAATGTGAACATAAAAATTTTAAATTTACTATATTTTAGGCTATATAGAAGCTAGAAAAAGAGGTTTTCACCGTTGTTTAGCATTTTTATTGTTCTTTCTAACGATCCGTGCAAAAAAAATTTGGGGGTAGGGTCCACCCTACAGCCTAAAACAGGACCCCTCCCCAACGTTTTGTTTAAATTTTGTTCAAAGCTCAATAGCAAAATTTTTTCAGCGGTGACCCTTTTAGTGTGAGCAGCAAAGTTGTAGGCGGGTGTAATTGGAACAGAATAGTTCAAAAATGTTGAAGATCGGACCCAATTTGGGGTAGTTATCATTTTTCAAACCCTAGAACTCATTGCTTGGAGAAATGAACATTTTGCAAAAATTTTTCAGCCTGAAAAGCGAACATCTCAGTATATTTCAGGCTATATAGAAGCTAAAAAGATGAGGTTTACACCGTTGGTTAGCATTTTTATTGTTCTTTCTAATCATCTGTGCCTCAAAAATTTTTTGGGGGTAGGATCCACTCCACAGCCTAAAATCAGCCCCCTTCCAACAACTTTTTTAAAAGCTCAATAGCAAAACATTTTCAGCGGTGGCCCCTCTAGTGTGAGCGACAGAGTTGTAAGGGGGTGTAATTGGAACAGAATAGTTTAACAATTTTGAAGATCGGACCCAATTTGGCGTAGTTATCATTTTTCAAACCCTAGAAATTTGTCTTTTCAAAGCCAAAAATCAGACCCTCAGTCGAATAAAATCTATTTCCCCTGCTTATAGCGGGCACAATAGCTAAAGAAAAGCTACCATCTATCGAAGGGATAATAACTAAATCGAATTATTGCATTGGAGGTATATATACAACAAACTCATTTGAGGAACAGACGCTGAAGTTAGGCGTCGTATATATACAACGAACCCATTTCAGGAATGATTGACACGCGTAGTATATATACGACAATCCCAGTTGACGGGAATCGTCAACACTCTTTTACACTTCGGTTCTCTTAAGAAACCACTTTATATTGTCAACTGTATAATAGCGGAATGTGTAGCTGTTAGTTAAGAGTTGTGTTTGTCTTGTGTTTTCTGAGTTTGTGAATAAAGATATATATATATATATATATATATATATATATCATAGACCTCTGACGTCTGCCATGCTCGGGTCCACAAACTTGGGTCCATTCAGTATTTAACACCACCGCGTCTATATTATATAACTGGAGTTCGCACAGTGATACAGCTATGAAATTTGGTAATCACACTCAGGAATGAACACTCTATGCATTTCAAGCAACAGGAAGTTGTTGACGTCATTACACTGCAAAATACACTGATTTTAAAATGATACATAAATCATGTTAAAATCAATGCATTTTGCATATATTGGATGCTGCTGATCTAGGCCGAATATATAGTAATTAGCATTGGAATCTAGTAGGCAAGAATTAGGCTTTATGGCACTATATGCATCGAGTAGGATCACAATATTATTACCAGTAATATAGTCCAGTAGCATAGCCAGGGTTCCAAAATAAGGGGATATGTAGAATTTTGAGGAAACAAGGCTCATCAAGAAGTTATTTGCAAATTTATGTATTCTCTTCAATCATGTTCGAAAGGGTAGCTAACAAGCAACTCGTCGACTATTTGGTCTGAAACGGTCTACTGCCGAAGCATCAATCGGCGTATCGCGCCGGTCATTCTACGGAGACTGCTCTCCTACGGATTTTTAATGAACTGGTGGAAGTGATTTCGAGCGGTTGTTTTGCCATACTCTGTCTCCTGGACCTCTCCATGGCATTCGACACCGTGGACCACCAAATGCTTATCCGTCGCCTCGAACTCTCCTATGGGATAATGTGGATAGCCTTAAACTGGCTGGGCGACTACCTCACCGAGAGGTCACAGGCAGCCAGCCGGAACAGATCTATCTCTGCACCACGGAGGGCTCTGCCCTCGGTTCTTTACTTTTCATCCTCTATGTTGGAGACTTGGGACGACTTGTAGGCCAGAGAGGGCTAACTTTCCATGCCTATGCAGATGATGGGCAGATAAGCTCCTCCTGCTTACCATTGGAGATGGAGGTGATGTGGATACGGGTCCAGGACTGTATAAAGGAGATCATGAAATAAACTGCCATGAACCGACTTGCACTCAATCCGGGCAAGACTGAGATCCTATGGGTTAGCTCTCCGAGGAGGAATCATCTCATTGATCGGAAACCGCTCGTGATAGGGGCCGTCGAAATCGTCCCTTCCAAGTTGGTGTGTCTGCTTGGAGTCCTCCTGGATGAATCACTTTCATTTGTGGGCCACCTGAGCAACATGACACGGCGTGCTACTCGGAGCTACGGAAAATCTGAGAAATTCGATGCTACATCCCAAAGGCAACGGCGATTCTCCTCGCACATGCACTCATTGTCACCAGACTGGACTATTGTAATGGTCTCCTATTGGGTCTACCAGACAGCCAACTCAAATGGATGCAGGCCATCCTCAACACTACAGCAAGGACGATCTTTGGATGTAAATGGCATGATCACGTTACGCCATATCTCCGGGACAAACTCCATTGGCTCAGGGTGCCGGAACGCATTGTTTTTAAGCGATGTTGAGTGACCTTCCGGGCTCTCCGTGATCCTACATGTCCGGAATATATTTCCGCTCTACTACGGACCCCGCAGATGACGGATGAATGCCGACAACTTCGTTCCAGTACTCGATTACTGTTGTATGTCCCTCCCCCGCTCAAGACTGCAAAGCTAGGCGAAAGATCCATCTGTCGAGGGAATGATGGGAATTCTCCTCTGGAATTCTCTCCCTGAATATGTCACCAAGGCCACCTCCTACGAAGTTTTCTCTAAGAACCTTAAGACGCACTTATTTAGCTTATCGTATGCGTGTTGATGTAAAGCGCTCTTGTTTTTGACTGTTAGCCATGCTACTGCAATGCATAAATTGTCCGGGATAGAATAGAATAGAATGTTACCTACCCCTCTCCAAAATTTCTCAACGGTCTTGCTCAAATCTCACGACCGGAGTTCCTGCCAGAATATGGGACCCATGTTCTCTCAGTTAACTGTAACTCTAACTGAAGACCTAAAATAACTGAAAAATAACTCAGTTAACTAAAACTTTAACTGTAACTGAAAAATGACAAATAACTGTAACTATAATTGAATAAAGTGAAGCAGCTAAGTAATAGAAAAATGTGTACCAGTGGAAAATAATTTTATAAGTTTATTTGTGTTTGTTGAACAATTCTGTAGGACTTCAATTGTTATGGCAGAGAGGGCAATGTTCTTTTGGGCCAAGATTCAGGGCTATAGTACAGACCTCAATCAAACAGTGGTTGCTTGATTGGATGTCCTTTGTTAAACGGTCTACATTCCATTGTCCACACCTGATCAGACCAAGCTTTGGCCTGCATGTGTTTACTGTTTGCGTCTCTATTGCTATTCGGTTTTGTTTTTCATGTTATTGTGCGCACATTTCGTAAAATGTCTAAGCCAAATATATACCAAATAGATACAAGTAGTGACCATAGACATGAAAACGGTGTCTGGCATTTCTTTGCGTATGAGGCAATGGAGGCATCAACGGACAAGTCCAGATGCAAAGCAGATAGCTGGAATTGATTACTGAAAGGAAAAAATGCAGCAAACAAACATGGTTAAATGTTTGAAACAAACATTCAAAGGCTAAGCATAAGGAAATTGCAGCTGATTTTAGAATCAAGATAGAATTTGAGAGAAAAGAGGCAGCTGATGCAGTTGCAACTATAGGTATTGAATGCCTACAGTGTGAAATAGATGTTTTTTCAACATAATAGAGGCATAACCAAGTTTGAACTAATTATTTCTGCTTTACTTCACTAACCCATAACTAGTGATGTTTGCTTTCATGAAACTGGAGTTTGCACAATGATACAGCTATGACAGCCATGAAACCTGGTAGTCACACTCAGAAATGGACTACCAGGTTTCGTGGCTGTTATACCTGTATCATTGTACAAACTCCAGTTGCAGCATGTAATTGATGCTATTGTATTAGCAACCCAATGGACACACATTAATTTGTTTTATTTCATAATTAAGTAATGACGTCATCAACTTCCGGTTGCTTGATATTTGTAGGAAATTCAATTCTGAGTTAGACTGCCAAATTTTACAGCTGTATCTATACCCGAACTTAAGTTGTGGCATGTAATAGATGCTGCGGTGTCAAAAATTCAATGGACCCAAGTTCATGGACCCGAGGACGCGCGCCGCCAGTCCTTCACTTAACCCCTTAACCGTGTATTTAACTGTAACTCAATGTAAAATGGACATATATATCCGGGATCCCCAGTTAAGGAGTTAAGGGATCTATGGCTAGTAGTCTAGCAGAATGATTATATACTGAAAACTGTATCTGCTGTTTGGCCTACACTGTATAATATGCAAATATGGTAGAGCAGGTAAACTGATAGGCTGTTGGCACACTGATTGAATTAGATTCTAACTTTGGCTTAGTACTACCAAAAGGTTCCCAATCCTTGATGTAGATCATTTAGATTAATTGTGAACTAACTTTCTGTCTTTAAACATCTAGGTTGTAGACTTTTCATGTTTAGGACTTGGATCCACGAATGATGTGTTGGAAAGGAGGTGCTGTTATGTCTTATTTGGATACTTCACAAGAGTTATGGTTTTCACAGAATGAATGGAAGAAGCATGGTGTGCGCATTTTAAGGGAGCGTGCGCCATTTCTTTGGTAATAAATGATATATCAGAGATCATCAGTTAGATGCAAGAATAAATATAAACAGTCTGACTATTTCATTGACTTGCAACTCGTCTGCACATGCTGTTTGTTTTATTCTATAATAACATAAATACAGAAGGCGTATTTCAAATCTGATATGTACGTACATATACTGTAGATTAATTATCAGTTATGGTTATTTTGAGACTGGAATGCTTGTATGAACATTTTAATACTAAGATTGCTTGGTTGATTGTTTTTAATACCCGTTGTCCAACACAATCAGTGAAAGTAATAATTGACAAACAGGAAATGAAGCAATTAAGAAAATTTCCATATCTAGGTTCTGTCTTAAGTGAGACCACACTACTAGATGGCGAAATAGACACCAGGATACAGAAAGCTGCTGTCAGCTTCGGATGTATTTGCGAAAACGATTATGGAAGGCACATGGCATTCAAGGGCAGACAAAAATTAATGTCTACAATGCCGCTGTTGTCGTTTTACTTTATGGAGGTGAATGTTGGACCGTCTACAGATGCCACTTTAGAGCAGGGGAGGCTTTTCATTTCAGGTGTCTACACTCCATCCTTTCAATTCGTTGACAAGATGAAGTACCTAACATGGAATTGCTGAAGAGCGCCAACTCTGTATTTGTATTGAAATGAGGCTTAGATGGACGGGGCATCTCATCGCATAGAAGACAGCCACCTTCTAAAATCCTTTGTATGGTTAACTTTCATCCGGTCACAGACAGCAATGCAGACAGTTCAAAAGATATAATGATCAGTTGAAGGTTTCCATGAAGCAGTGTAGCATTGATTCGAACAATTGGGAAACAGTTGCTGGTGACCGCACCCAATGGCGCAAACTTGTCCATGAAGCAAATCGCATCTCAAATGCAGAAAGAAAACAAGATCAGAAAACTTGCCTCAGTTCAGCATATTTTACCACTGCCGGTTTTCCTTGTGCAGATTGTGGCAGGATATGTGCAGGCCAAAACCAGGCTCATCAGCCACTGGCGACACATTCAACATTATTATAGCGAACACAATTAACTTGCACATTTAGCCTGTCAGAAAAGTTATCATCAATCCTGATGGACTGCTAATACAGATATTTGCCATTAGTATCCGAATAGAATTTATTCATATTCCATGAAAGCAGGACTAAAATTTAAGGAATTAATAAATAGATATGCAAATATGTGCAATCATTTCATGAACTATAAATTGTTCGTTCATGTATTTCAATTAATGACAAAATTCTCATATCAGCCGCAACCACTGATGTAATGATTTGGAAAACTCAGTCATTGAATTTCAATTACAGTTTTTCTGTGTTCGCTTCATTGAAATTTATTAGTTCTGCATCAATGCGTCGAGTGTCCAATTCAAAAGCCTCCAGTTCTTCATTCAGTGTTCCCTTTGTTCTGCAATTCCATATAGTCCACTTCCAAAGGTTTTTCAAGAAAATCAAGCGCATCTTTTTATGTTTCATTGCCGCTATATGCAGCAGGATTTCGGGATTGCAGCCTTCGCTATACAAATACCTCCCCATCAGTCCTGGCAACATTCATTTGTTCCGAAGACAGTAAGGCTGCTTTTTCTTGACATGTTCATGTGGGTCGTGCCCTGAGGTGTAGCCACCATATACCGTAGCACGAATAAGTGAGGCATTAGGGCCCAGAAGAACTGGGGCCCTTTTTGACCATCAATATAAAAAAGAAAGTAAATAATAACAAAAATAAATAATTAAAACACATTAAAAATCAGTCTTAATCAGATAAATTTCTTCTTCATCTTCTCTTCTTCAGCCATTTTCGCTCCCCATGAAGCATAGGCCGCATACAAGATCTTTCCATTTCTCTCGATCTTCTGCTAGTTCTATTTCATTCCAGGTGTATCCAAGTTCTTTGTTTTCTTTTTCTTATGATCTTTTCCATGTAATTCGTGGTCTTCCTCTTTTCCTTGGCAGTTCCATGTCAGCATTTGTCTTGTGATGTTTTCGGTCGGTTTTCTAAGGGTATGCCCCAGCCATCTCCATTTCCTTTTTTTAATTTCTTCGGTTATCAGTTCTTGGGATGTCTTTTCCCATAAGTTTTCATTGCTGATTTTGTTTGGCCACCAGACTCCTATAATTTTCCGTAGACATTTGTTTATGAAGCTTTGTAGTTTTCCTGAAACACTATTAACTGACTTCCAACTTTCGGAGCCATAAAGAAGTACTGACTTTACATTTGAATTGAATATCCTTAACTTTGTCTGTATGGTCACTTGTTTTGATTTCCATAGGTTTTGCAACATGCTGAAGGCCGCTTGTGCTTTGCCAATCCTTGCTTTGACATCTTCTTCTGTTCCCCCTGTGGTTGACATCACACTTCCCAGATATGTGAACTTGTGTACATATTCAATTTCTCCTGTGGCTAGTTCCAATTTCTGGTGTTCTTTGCCGTTTATTGTCATTACCTTAGTTTTGGTTTGGTTAATATTTAGTCCAGCTGAGTGGGCAATTTCTTCTAGATATTTGGTTTTTATTTGCATGTGGTGTAGACTGTGTGATAGCAATGCTAAATCATCTGCAAAGTTGAGGTCGTGCAGTTGTGTACCTTATGTCCAATTGATGCCGCATTGTCTTTCATCTGTGACTTTCTTCATTATCCAGTCTATTTTACCAGTAAGAACAGAAGTGGGGATGAGTCAACCTTGTTTTACACCGGTTTCTATTTTAGATAAATAAATAGATAATAGATAAATCTGGTAGGTATTAAATATGACAGCGCTACAAAAACAAAGCCGTTTTACAGTTTCAGTTTCGAATCCGGTGACAGACGATGCTTTATTATTAAGTTGGTTGTCAGATCTTCCAATAAACTGAGCATTTTCAGATCTAGGTTTGAAACACATCTCTTCCAATTAGCATTTCCTCCATAGTCTGTCTTGCTGTTTCCCTCTGATTGATCTCTGGAATGACCTGGTCTTTTGCTGATGGATTTGAAGTACCATCGATACCCTTGAGTATTAGAAATGGTGCTATAGAAGTTCATAATTATTATTTTATTATTTTAAGTGTTAAAATTTGCAAAATGTGTTTTAAATAAAAAATATTAACTGTAATAAATATCGTAATTTAATTAATTTAATTATGGATGTTGAAGGGGCCCGTTAATAATTTTTGCATTAGGGCCTAAAAATCCTAGCTACGCCACTGGTCGTGCATTGACTTTATTGACTGATTGTGCTGAAGATGCGTATAAGACATTTGGTTTATCTCTTGTGTCACCAGTTGGTCGACTAGCGCCGTCTTCATTGCAACTGGACGCATCTTTTCTTCCTGGTATTCTCCCAAGCGATTGTCAAGTGCTTGTTTCTGCACGATATATTTTTGTCATCTGTGTAACGTGGTAACTAGTTAGTTCGCGTAGCCTCAATACTGTGTCCTCTAAGAATGGCACGTCGCCAGAGGGAGGTGGGAGGGATGTTGTTGTCCTGTCGGAGCTAATCGATCCATTTCTTTCTAGGTCGCCCCAGAGAATGCTTCCAGAAGGAATCAGGGCTATGTCCAGATGTCAGATGGACCTGATGCCGTAGGATTCCGTGTGCAGTACATCCTCCGAGACGAGCTACGTGGCAAAATAGAGCAAGGCGACGCTTGGACAACATTTCAGTTGACTGGGGTAGTGCTGCAGGCTTGAGGACTTCGTTGTTTGTGATAAAGTCGTGCCAGCGTATTCCCACGATTATCCCCAAGTTTCTTGTGTGCAGGGGCGTCGGAACCATGGGGGCAATGGGGGCAGTTGCTCCCACACACTTTTATTCGTGGGGGCAATTGCCCCCACATCCTCTTAGGAAATTTCAAGTTGCCAACAGAAAAGGGGCGTGTCTGGCAGCCAACGATGTACGAGTGATCACTTTATTTAGTTAAGTCTATGGCATAGACTATGACTATAGACTATGGCAGAGGTTTTCAAACTTTTACAAGACGCTGACCCCTTTGGCATGTCGTTTTTATGTGGCGGACCCCCAACCCCAGAAATAAAACCAATTGGCAATTCATGTATGGAATTACAACAAGTGTACTACATTAGTTCAATACCGTAACTACATTGACTACATTCTAATCTAGTGGAGTGCACTGCTTCATTCACCGATAAAAGTAGGCCTAATTAGATAATGAAAAATAATCAAAATAGTAGCATCAAGTAATTAAGACAGTTACTAAAACTGAGATCGACCTTTGTTCAGTGTTAAGGGTGTTCCTGCTTCGTACCGCAGAGTTTCTCCAAACATGGTGGTATGCTTGACAAACATACGCGAATATCAGCCTCTATGTTCAGTCGTGATCCGTATCTGATTTTTATGGCAGTGACTGCAGAAAAAGCTCTCAGACAACAGGGGATATTCCAGAGAACATGCCATCCAGATTGACAACAGTGACTTTCAATTGAACTCCAAGCGAAGCAGTGGCATAGCCAAGGGGGTTTGGGGTTAAACCCCCTGGTTGGCCGACCCAAAATTTATTTTATCGCATATTATTATTTTGTCCTGAATGAGCTCTTATAGCTACAGTACATGTACCGACATAAAGTACCATTGTATTGAATTCTCTGTAAAGTTTGATGTTTCGGGATTCCTTTGGCGAAAAAACGGATTGGGTGATGTTTCACTATTTCCTGAGTAAACATTTCTCGCTACTTCACCTCTCTCAATGATCGTTCGTAACCCCCACCATCAGAAAACCCTGGCTACGCCACTGAAGCGAAGTTCTCTGTCACATGATAATTCAGCATGCAGTTCTTCCTGTTCCCGTCTAATTAAATCAGTCAACTGACATTCTCAAATGGATTTCGAACCCAATCAAACATGCATATGTCATCATCCCGAAATACTTGTGGAAATAATGTGACAACCACTGAAGAAGATGAATTGCAACAGTCATTGTAATAATTTCTCTAGCAGCCTCTTGCACTGCCAAAAAGTCACATAGTAACGGAAACATTTCACGGACATCTTGCACGCTTAGTCTTTCTTAAAACAGCCATGGAAAAAGTGAATGATCTAAAAATTAAACTTTTCTTTGGAACATCCGCGGACCCCTTGGCACCTTTCCGCGGACCCCTGGGGGTCCGCGGACCACAGATTGAAAACCGCTGGACTATGGCATGGACAGAATTTGATCTAGGCCTTTTCCGAGGGAATTGCCCATTTCCCCCGAAAATTTTGGCACATTAAGCCTATATCAACTAACAGCAGCCTTGTTTCGAGTTCGCGCAACAACGGGTGAACGGACAGCATCCTGGCTTTAAGAAAGCGCCACAAGAACAATAAAAAAGGTGAAGTCTGGCAGCCAGATCATATTCCCATACGGTGAGCAATGTTAACCTTTATTTTCCCAATGTCCCCAAATGGAAAGATTGAGCTGAAGGTGATGTAGGCAGTGAACCAGGCTATAACATCCGGGTGTCACGTTCCCTTACCTTAGAGAACGTGTCTGTCGTTGATTTCTATATAAAATATTTATGCAGAAATATTTGCCTTGTAACGATCTCTAACACTAGAATTAGCCTTATTGTACAGGGGCGTAGTGACGGGGGGTATATCGGTATATACCCCCCAAAATCTCGTTGTGTTTTACGTTAATTCCTCATGCATAGGCCCTATATACAACATTCAATTCATTTTGAATTTTTGAGAACAGTATAATTATGATTACATGTACTTGTCTTAAAATTTATATCATGGTTACAGTTACAATTGAAGTGATACAAATTAGATACAAATTCTCGCTTTGTACTACAGGTTGTGAGGCTGATTGATTCTTTTATCAGTTTCGGATGCATAACTGAGCTCGAAAATAGGTCCTAAATTAATAAAAATCCGTTTTCTGCTGGGGCTCCGCCCCAGACCCCGCCGGGGGAGCTTAGAGCGCTCCCCCAGACCTCCTAGCTGACTTCCTCCCGGCCTCGTCTGTTTTCCACCCGAAGTCCAGTAGTCTAAATGACACACACTGAGTATGACTCTTCTTGCTAACGGTTAAACCGTTAGTGAGTACTTAGCTACTAATTGGTAATTTAGCCAAATTTAAAGTGAAGTATTGTCTACAAGTATGGCACTAGTCGTCAGTTTCTGGGGGCTTTGCCCCTCAGACCCCCTGCCCCTGGACCCCGCCATGGGCCTTCCACGGCCCCCGGACCCCTGCCATTTTTTCCTGCCCCCACATCGCTATATAACTTCCGACGCTCCTGCTTGTGTGGAAAGCTTCCAGTGCTCTCAGGTTTTCAGCGAGTAAGGTTCGTGTTTCCGCTGCATAGAGAAGGGTGGACAAAATGAGCGCACGGTACATGCGAATCTTGAGATCGAGAGACTGTCTTTCCAAATCTTGTTAATTGAAAACATGGCTGATGAGTGATGATGCTAGACAATACGACTGTTAAAAGGCTACGCCCACCAACCAATAGGTCTACAGACTTCTGTACTTGTACTGTAATGTATATGGCTATAGGCCTACTATGTAAACCTAACCTTTAGAAATATTGATTCTTCGAGCCGAAATATTATAAGAATTAAGACGAAAAATATATTGGCCTAATCTCGTAATTTTTTAGCCGAAATTGGAGAAAGGACCGAACTGAAAAATACACGGAACAGCGTAATTTTGATGTGTAAAGTGGTTAAGCTCTGGAATATGTTGGTGAACTGACCTTAGCATCACGTTACGTCCAGTGGCGTAGCGTGACTTTTGCGGACCCGGGGATCATTCTTGATATGGCCCATATGGGGCCCCCAGTGGCTGACAAGCAAAAAAGGTCTTCAGATCGTTTATATAGTGTTAACGGGCAAAATAAAAAAACGCAAACCACTCTTCAGGGGCCCCTCTCCCGGGGCCCGGGGGCATTCTCTAAAGCAGCGGTTCCCAAACTGTGGTCCTCGGACCGGAGGGGGTCCGCGAGAGCCTCCCAAATATTTAGGGTTAGGCTTAACCCTAACTCAGATGACCTTTTTTGCTTGTCACTACATTTAGGAAGGATGATGATATTGATGGTAATCTTTTTCTTGTCACTTGTTCACTTGTTAAATAATGTGGTCCGCGAGCTAAGCTGGGAACAAAATAGGGGTCCGCGATCAAAAAAGTTTGGGAACCTCTGCTCTAAAGTGTCCCCCATGTTATGCCACTGGTTACGTCTTAAGCGGTTGAAGGCGTTGGCAAAATCCAGCTTAACGAATAGTTAGTTGGTCGTGACGTGTCCCAAAGTGTGCTATTAGAATTCTGAGAAGTTGAGGTTGGCGTGTGAACGTTGTATTACTGGAACGGTCTCAATCGAGTGGATGTCCCTCTCGACAGTCACTAGATTGGAGTGTTGGGCTCGTGTCGTCGGATAGTACATGAAGTCCATCCACCTCACTCGTCTTCTAGTGGTGGGAGATGTAAATGGTTAAGTAGTGAAACGAACGGACGACGATTGGTACCCAACTATAGGTTAAACAGCATGGGGCAGGCAACGGGAAACCACCTTACTAAACAAATCATGAGAGCACTGGTCGAGGATATTTTTACACCTCCCAATGCCACCCCAATTTGAGGTCGACACACCACCCCCAAATCTGGTGGTGTGACAATGGTATTGTGGCGAAACCAGGTTATGACTTTACCAGATGACCTCACCTGGCTTCGTGCACAGTGTTTATCAATTATCTGTATATTATTAGCTCTCTAGGCTCGTGGCGCTCGACCTAGGCTTTTTGGCTATAGGGTTTATCAGTTCTCGGTTCTCAGTCCTTTCTTCCCTCGTTCCTGCTCTCAGATATCTCGTATCTCCTCTTACTGATACCTTCCTTTCTTCTCCAGCCTTTCAGGCACTGGCTATACTGATGTTCAGTACTGAGGTATTACCAGCATACAGCTCTTGCTGTTGACCACTACTCTTCCACGGTTGGTACCGTCTCCTTGCTTCGACTGATACAACTGGTACCTCTCCTTTCGTCAGCAGTGGCGGCTCCAGGATTTGGCAAGTGGGGGGCCGTTGGGGTGGCAACTTCTAATCATGGGGGGGCCAACCATTTGTTGCTGGGTATGTAGTATTAAGTACAGTAGCGTCATTTCGCACTTTTCTTGGGGGCGAGAAAATTTTTTGCCAAATTTTAGGCAATTTGTGCAAATTGTAGGCAATTTTTGCAAATTTTAGGCAATTTTGGCAATTTTTGGGCCAATTTTGGCAAATTTGCAAGTTTTAAATATTTATTGGTAAATTTTTATGTATAGTATATATATAGTATATATATATAATATATATATATATAGTGTAGGGTAGTATATATATATATATATAGTGTAGGGTCTCAACTGGGGGCAGTATCTCAGTAGGGGGCACGGGCCCCCCTGGCCCCCCGGTGGAGCCGCCACTGTTCGTCAGCCGGTACCGCTGCTCTGACTATCCTCTACCTGGGTACCGCTCTCCAAGCTAGCGCCTCTTCCCCTTCTCTCGCAGATACCGCAGCCGGTACCGCCTCTCCTTTACCTCAGGGGCAGGTACCGCTTGGTACCTCCTAACCTCAATGGCAGGTACCACCTGGCACCTACTCTCACAGCGGTTACTGCCTGTCGCCGCTCCTGCCTTCTGCCGTCGTTGGTACCGCTTGGCACCGGGATCCTGTATCGAACGTCGTCGGTACTGCTTGGTACCGGTGTAGCATATTATGACTCCCATATAATAATAACTCCCCCTCTCATTATTATATATATAATAAAGACTCCCCCTCATTATTATATATAGTAATAACTCTCTCTATATTATAATAACTCCCCAGAAGAAGTAGGCCTAAAATTGAAAAAATAACCCCAATTTATAAAAATGTCTCTAAACTGGTTATATGAAATTATAGACCCATTTCCAATCTCCCAGTTTTCCTAAAATTCCTGAAAGGGCAATGCTTACCAGAATGTTAAACTACTTAGATGCATTTAATATGTTATCCAATGATCAATATGGTTTCACCCCTATTTCTCCATTTAAATGTCAATAATGAATTTAATTGATACCAAAACAACAAATTTTGAATCCCACAAGCACACTACAGTATTGGAACAATCCTCGTTATAAAAACGTTTGGTGTTCTAGACCATGGTAGCTCAGCTGTCTTCTAAAAAACTAAGGGAGTTATAATATAGAGAGAGTTATTATTATATATATAATAATAATGATGGGGGAGTCATTATTATATATATATATAATAATTAGGGGGAGTTATTATTATATGGGAGTCATTATAATATGCTATACCGGAAGCCTGCCTTCCGCCTCCGTCGGTACCGCCTGGTACCGGGATCCTTCCTTCCCTTCCTCCTTCGGTACCACCTGGTACCGGGATCTCAAGGGGAACTTACTACCTATACGCCTCTATTATCGGCCTTCGGTACCGCCTGGTACCGGGATCTCAAAGGGAATCTTACCTTCTATCCCTTTCCACAACACACGCCGCCTCGGCTATCGGTCGCGATCTGAGAAAGGATCGCTATTTATACTGTTTCGGACTGGCTGGATAGGTTCTCAGTCATCTACTACCACCTTTCCCATAAGGCTGAGCCTCATCCATCGTACACTGTTACGATACTGTTACCTTACTACACGCTCAGGCCACCCACTAACCTCACATCATACTATCAGACTCTAGGCTACCTCATCATCAATATTCATGCGTTCTCGCTACCTGTCTATTGTCTGGCTACTTATTAATTATTAATGCACTTTTATGGTCCTAGATTTAATTGTGCTTAAATGTTATATGATTTCTCCACAGTATGCATACAAAATGCATACTAATTAGCCCTGAACACCACCCCCAATGGAGAAGTACACCCCCAACTTTTATCCTCGGATGACCTTTTTTCTTGTCAGCCTTTTTCGGAAGAGTCTTCCAAATTCCGACACCCCCAGATTTTCCCGACATCCCCCAATTCACAATTCTATAAATAACTGGCACTAGTCACCAAATGGAAACTTGGCGTGATTTAAAATAGATTAGGTGACATTACTACTTGCAGTGGCGCAATCCGGGGATCAGTGGTTAAGCCCCCTTGGTTGCCAGACCTAATTTTTATTGTGTATCATTGTTCTGGATGGGCGACAAATCGGGTTTAAGGTAGCAAAAAGAAAAATGGAGCAAAGACAAATACCAATATAGTTGTACGTGCTCATATGCCCTGTAGCTGTATAACTAACTTAATCGAGCAACATAATAGGTGACGACCTTTTTTACTTGTCGAGATTTTTGAAGTTAGGAATGGTCATACCGCCTCTCTTCTGGAAATCCTGGCTACGCCACTGAGTACCTGCGTTAAAGCCATTAGGGACGCTAACGGGGCTTGAGCCCGCTCCGTTAGCCTACCGCTTCTGCGCGCAACGCACTCTGCCAGACACACCACAGGAGTTGAATGGGTGAAAAGCATGAAATTATATGGCGGCTCGGTAGTCGCCCGAATGAACAAGAACCGCGATTCGCATTGGAACAAACGAGAAGTTAAATAAGAACGCAGAAGAAATGCAAATGAACTTCATAGAAAAGACCAGGGATGTAAGAAACACACAGAAGTGGAAGGAACTCATTCAAACTCATCGTCCAACCCAATAGGGAACGACGGTCTTGTCAGTCCCCCCGGAGTCCAGAGTCTAGATTAAACACTTATCTAGATCCGAGCCGGGAAAAGTGTGGCATCTAAGCTACGCCCATAACTGATAGCCTATAGTGGTTCGGACTATAAGAATCAGAGACACAGTTAGATAAGACTACTGCTTGTATTCAGCGCAACGTCTGGACATCAACTAACTACCAAGTCACAAGTGCTACTGCAGCTGGCTTCTACAGGCCTAGCTGGTGAAGTGTTAATCTATTGGAGAGTAGGCGTGGTCAATAAATGTCCATCACTCTACATCCTGTCACGTGGTTAAGAATGCCAGCATTGAGACCACGCCGCCGTCCAATAAGGAACATTGTAGTGACGCTATGAGGGTATCCAGTGTTTATCAACAAATTTATAAACTATCAGTCTTGGCCCACTGGTCGTCAGAGGTGACATTCTATTATGCATGGCGTCCTGTACGCTTATCTTTGTTTAGTATCAGTTCGTTAGTCAAAGTTAAGCACATTCTTTGGCCCAAGTTTCGAACTCTGAGTCGTGTCAGAATGGCTACACCATCTCAAATTATGATCCTCCCAAGTAAGATTTTGCGTCGAATCCGTACGGAATTTCTGTTGGATGGACACAGCCAATGGATTAACCGACTTACAGTTCTGCGATGTTTAAAATTTGACCAGGAAGAACCGGACTGTTGAAGGCTTACAAATCACACCTGTGTAGGCACGGACGCCTACTGCGTGTACGAAACCATGTCTCACGGATGCTGAGAGAACGATCACTACGTCACTTCTTGATGCGTTCAAGCGCCATTACGTCGGTGACGTCAGTGAAGTCTACGAGCGCTACGTCTTTCATTGCAGAAAGCAGGCGAGTCGATCGATTGTTACATCGCCGACTTACGGAGATTGGTTCGTTCGTGCAGCTTCGGGGACTCGGAGCAGTCAATGATCCGTGACAGAATCGTCATCGGGAACAACGAGGACGTCACACGAAAGAAACTTCTAGGCACGAAAGACATAGACTTGGAAAAGGCAATAGACATCTGCAGAGCGCAAGAGACAACTTCGCGTCACTTCAAGGCGATGACGTCGCCTGAAGAAGTGAACGTCCTCACTCGATATTCTACGCCTCGCGGACGCGGAAACGGCAGACGTCAGCAGCGCGTGGCAAACTGATTTCCGACGACGCTAAGATAAGAGTGTTGTGCCAAGATACTTTTCGGAAGACGAACGAAACTACAAAAATCTCGGATTCAAATTTGAATCTTTTCTAAACTTCGAATCACAGATCTCCTAACTTTCAAAAGCCTGCTGTGGAAAATTTGCATTCTTTTGTAGACCTATATACGCGGCTATGTTTATCTATGGGTATCATGGTGGCCCGCTACCTGGAATTAGCCCAGACGTTGTCAACAGCCGTATTTTGGGCAAATAATGGCCATCCATTATTAATTCCACCGAAATATGACCCTAGTTAAGTTGAGACGTGAGCGAAAGCTGTAATTATGACTCCTGGTGGTATATTTTGATAAATATTAACAGTGGCGCCATTTCACACTTTTCTTGGGGGCGAGAACATTTTTGGCAAATTTTTGACAAATTTTGGCATATTTTTTGCAAATTTTGAGCAATTTTGGAAAATTTTAGGGCCAATATTGGAAAATTTGCAATTTTTTGATTTTTTTGCAATTTTTGCAATTTTTGCACATTAATACATTATAAATTAATATTTTCATTTCCTTGGGGGGCCAAGACCCTCCAGCCCCCCCAAATGACGCCTCTGGATATTAACGGTTTTTAACCAAGTTTTTTAAGCCAGCGGGTCCCAAACTGTGGTCCGCGGACCGAAGGGGGTCCGCGGAGGATATGGCGGGGGTCCGCGAGAGCCTACAAAAATATTCAGTAGCACTTCATAGTTTTAGCATTAACAGTCTGTGTTCTCAAATTATGTGTGCCGGTCGAGCCACCAATAACAATAATAATTAATATAAATCATAAGATATAATATACTAAAGCCACATAATAATATCTAGTTGTAGGCATACACCGCCAGCCGGAGTATAATGTTAGCGGTGAAAGGGGGAAACCAAACAGGCCTCGCGAGAGCGTACGAGAGGGCCCAGCAGACGACATCAGTTCATTTTATTGAAAGTCCTTATTGAGAACGCTATTTATAACAGATTTTGCTTCATTAAAGAAATATTTCGCTCTGTACTGGTGCTTAGTCAGCTACCAGCCGCCTGGCCTTGGAGAAATCAAGAAAAATTAAAGGCGGGTCAGCACTTTCTTCTCATGTAATTCTGACACAAATTTACCTACACGGCCGCCACCAGATCACCTAGAGCTGCATCTATCAATCATAAGCAAAGACCACCAGACCTCAGCAAAAATGAGAAATAATAGTAAAGTACACAGCAAGCCTCACTATTTAGAATTATAGAGTTTAGGCCGTTATGGCTAACATGCAAAAGAATTGGGAAAAGTTTAAAAAACAGTGAAAACACGTAAAAAACAAATAAAATCCTCGTGTGATTTTAGTATCAGCCATATTAAATATAAGTAAACAAAAATGAAAACGAAGTATTGATCGAGACTTTTCGTTGAAATTGACTTGCGTGCGTGCGTGCTACGCAACTACAGAAGACTAAAAAGGATTGCTGAAGACAGAACAAAGTGGAAACAACTCATGACCGTCAACCTTCAGATATGAAGATGACACATGATGATGATGCGTGCGTGCTTGTCAAATACCATAAAAAAATTGACAGTTTGTGCAAAAAAAGGCAAGCACATCCATCTAATTAATAGCAATTAATTAGGCCTATATGTAAGAGAAATTAACCAAGTAGGTGATTCTGGAAATAAATAGGGCCTAAGTGTGTTCAATCTATCTGTAATGTAACAAGTAACTAACAACGTTTATTCAGTGTTTAATTGTAGGCCTATATTATGATTGTCCGCATCGTAGCATGTCGTCAGTGATGTGACCAAGGTAGTACAGTACAAGTCCATGGCCAAGACACTAACCCTCAAGACCAAGGCCAATACCAAGACTCTGAGCCCCAAGGCCAAGGCAGTGACCTACAAGACCGAGGCCAAGCAGTGGCGGCTCTAGGATTTGGCAAGTGGGGGGCCGTTGGGGTGGCAACTTCTAATCATGGGGGCAACCATTTGTTGTTTAATGTATGTAGCATTAAGTATAGGGATCCAACTGGGGGGCAGGCACTCAATAGGGGGCACGGGCCCCTGACCCCCGGTGGAGCCGCCACTGAGGCCAAGGTCAAGACATTTAACTCAAGGCCAAGGCTTTGATCCATTCTAACTATCGGCAGGGTCACACTCGTAATGTAATATAAATATGAAATATGTACACTAAAGTAGCAATGACAATTGTTACAGTATTGTACTATGTGAAAGAGCTAACACCACGGCCTAATAATAAACTAGTCAATCTTGTTGTTTTGTAAATGTATAATAATGCAGTGAACATTTTAGTTAATATGATCTCCATTCTGCAATCAGCTTTTGGTTTTTCAGTTACTTGCAGCTATAATAATAAAGATGTTGTCATTATTTAAACAAAAAACTGCTCATTTCACTCATTTGCCATTGCAGCGCAAGAACATCAACGTTTCAAGCAGCTCATTCCCAAACCTGGCTCGATGCGGTCTCATTACAATTCCTCCTTGTGAAAATACTCTTTCAAAGTTTCAATGGGGGCCGAAGTTGCAGGCACACAAAGAAGCCTAGAAAACAGTGGCCTCAAGCTCATGAAATTCCTCTCAGCAAAAATGTTATAGTCAGAATCTGGATCAAACGAATCACTGACTGACTGTTCATAGTTCTAGTACAGTTTGCTTCTAGTCGACAGATGGCTACGAGTGCTCCTATTGGTTGGTGGGTGTGGTTCTTGCTAGTCAGTTATCAATACCGTTACATCCCTTTTCCTTTAGAATGTTATTTATCTAATGTATCTAGTTACTAAAGTTCTAAATAAAATCTACTGAAGTATAGGCCTAATGTATCCAGTTATATATGAATCTAAATATGAGTTAGGCCTACAGTCTACTCTAAGTTATCTATATCGGTTGGGCTTTATAACTCTTCTGCCCGAAAGTGTTTTGTATGGTTCCCCAGATGGCGGTAGTGAAACTCTTTCAGCTGTCTTTTGTTGTTGATCCATTGATGTCGTTTGGGGTGGGGTGGGGCAGGCAGTCTCCGACTCGGCGCAGCGGAAGGCTGATAGTCGCTTCGCTGTGAATTGTACGGTGGACCTGAAGGACCATTTTCTTGTTCTTTTCCCTCCGACATTTCTGGTTGTTGAATGTCGTTTTCAAAAACTATTGGCTTTTCTGAGGAGAAACGGACATGTTTTGCTGTGCGTCGTAAAGTTGTACCATTTTCAAACTTTATGTTGTAAGCGCGATGAGGTCAAACGTCTTGAATTTCTCCCTTGCGTCAATGGTCTTCCGTAGGTTTGAATTTGATCCTGACTGTTTGCCCTTCGGGTAGAATTGGTCTGGCTTTTGTCTGGCGGTTGAAATAAAATGATTGCTTCTTCTTTGCTTCTTCTAATGCTTTCTTAGCAATCTGATCCGTGGGAGTTGATAATAATTTGTTGCTTGTAGGTACTCTGGTCCTGGTCTTTCTTCCCATGAGAATCTGAGTAGGAGATAGATTTGGCATTTTTCAAATGGAATATTTCTCCACTCTAAAAGCGAAAGGAAAGGGTCTTCATTGTCCTCTCTGGTTTTCTTCATTAATCGTTTCGCTGTTCTAACAGCATTTTCCGCTTTTCCATTTGACATTGGGTAATGTGGGGAGCTAGTTGAGTGCTGGAACTCGTATCTAGTCGCAAAACGACGGAATTCTTCTGAGCTGAACGGCGAATTATCTGTTTGAACAGTTTCTGGTAATCCATATCGAGAGAAATGTTTCTTTAAACAGTAAATAATCTCTGAGGCAGACTTGGAGGACAGCCTGTCTATTTCAAAAAAATTGAGAAATAGTCAATTGTTAATAGGAAATCTTGATTCTCAAAAGTAAAAATGTCACAGCCGACCTTTTGCCATGGTCTGTCGGGTGGAAGGTGAGGTGACAGAGGCTGTCTGGGTACTGCATCTCGATACTTATTGCAAATTCTACAAGCCTCATTTTTCTTTCTCAGTTCTGACGCCATACCAGGCCAGAAGACACATTCACGGGCTCGTCTTAATGATCCATTAATTCCGACATGGCTTGAGTGCAGTCTCTTTACAATTTCAAGTCTCGCCGGTAATGGATTGACCAAACGATTTCCTTTGTACCTAAGGCTAGGGACCTGCGAAGCATCGATATTCGATTCGAAAACGAATCGCAAGAAGTATTCGATTCGATTCGGGGTGAGCCGATCGATTCGAAAGTTTTAGAATCAGTAATCTTGCTCATTGATTTGTCTAGCGGGCTGAGTCATCAGTACATCCCACGCATTTACAGCTATCTGCTGCCTCAGGCGATAGCTGAGCTTATAAAATTAGAGCTAATCATTTTTAAATCAATCTCATTTTTGTAGCCCACAGAAATGTCTTCTGTTAGAAATTATTTTGAAGAGAAGGAACGTTGATTAGCTTACAAAATATGCCAAAAAATTCTCGTCTCAAGCGTCTGGCGCGACGTCCCATAAAAGCATACTACCAGTGTTGTCAAATGTGGCGCGCAACTTACTTTCTATAGAAGCTATTCTGTTGGCAGAGCCACCTTAACCACCAGGCAGTTTAGGCACTGCCTAGGGGCGAAAAATTTAGCAGGGGCGAAATAAAACGGGGATGAAAATTTGTTCATGAGCGAATAACGTTGTTTGCTTGTCAGGCTATTTCGTAGAGCGCTGGCAACCTATATTTTTGCTCGTCAGACTTTTTCCGTATGTGAATGATGATGGGCGAAAATTTCCGAAAATAAAAATCTGCATAGGGCGCCCAAAATTCTAAAGATGGCCCTGTCTGTTGGCGGACAAATAATAACAGACCTTCGCTAAAAGCTCTCCAGAAGTAATGCAGAAACTCTTATTTGGGCTCGGCATAACAAAGATGTGTTATTTTGTCAATTGACATGTAGACTAAGCAGTAAACTTCTTGAACTTGGCTAAAACTTAAAACAAATCTAATGCAAGTAGTCTAGTAATATCACAATGATTTTGTTGATAAACACATGTACTTAGATATAGGCTATTCTATTAGGCCTATCTGTCAGATTGCATTTGTAATGTAAGCTGAACCTGTATTACACACACTTATCCCAACCGGAGAACGGCACTCACGGATTCGATTCGATATTCGATTCGAATTCGAACCTTAACAGTCGATTCGATTCGAGATTCGATTCGAGTGCAAATTTGTGATTCGCAGGTCCCTACCTAAGGCCTCGGCTAACTGCAAGTTCGTCTCCAAATGTCGAATACGGGCGAATGTCCTCAGGCAATTCTTTCGGAGACGCCGGCCAACAGCTGAGAATTTGTTCTCGAAGACGTCTGTAATTTGGGTCGTCGGACGCATCTGTTATTAGTTTCAACGTCTCAGTTGAAGCAATTGTCTGATTATTTATTATTATTATTATTATTATTATTTATTATTATTATTATTATCCATTATTATTATTATTATTATGGTTTAAAATCCAAAATATTATTATTAGTTTATTAAAATTGAGATGATATTATTATTATTAGTTCGGCGCAAAGTTCCTTCAAGGGAATTATTAGGAGCGGAAGATGATGTTTATTATCCAGGACAAAATATGTATCTCTGAATAGAAGACTTTGATCAGTGCCTTAGTAATAAAATCCAAAATCGAAAACCTCCTCGACAGACTTTGACATGCGGCTGACATGTCAATGAAAGTTCGCCACTGTTGATCGTACACTGGATGTTAAAATCCACTGAGATGATGGAAAAAACTTTGAACTCCTGCAGAAGAAGTTCGGCTCAAAGTCCACCTTGCCACTGCCGGCGACCGTGTCCTTACTGCAGGAAAGCCTGGAATCGTAGCCCCATTTTGTCCAAACATCAACTTCTCTGGACAACGAAGCGGAAGCGGAAGATGATGATAGATCCTGACCTATAGGCCTATTAACAAAAATCTTAACTTTCAATAAATAAAATAAATAAATAAATAAAGTCCGCGAGTTGGTAGTAGGAGTTTCTCCGTGCGGATATAACCACCGGAAAAGTTCCTGAAGAAGCAGTCTTCCGCAAGAAGATAGTTCCGTCATCGAAATCGGCAAATCCGACGAAGATGGAAAATCCAGCGAGGTCCAGAAACGACAGCCAACCGCAAACCCGCCGAATTTTCACGCAGCAGCCGATGCGGCTGACTTTGGCGCACACCCGACGGACGGCGACTGACTTGAACTTCCAGGACGACGTGGAAAGGTAGAGGACGGCACGAGACACGTCGGAACCGAAGAGCAGAACGCCGTCCTCGCGAAGATGAATGCTCGAGCGAAGCCCGGAACGACCGTCGATCATCGCATGGCGCTATAACAATAGCCAACATGGCGACGTTCTGCACAGGCGGTGAGACCGACTCGAGGCTTCCGAAACGACGAAAAACAGTAGAGGACAGCCAAAACTCCTCAGCAGACCGACGGACTCGAAGAAATCCTCATCTCCGGCGCAAGATTCACGCACGGAGCGTCAGAAATTGCGTCGAACGACGACGAAAAGTGGCATGCACAAAACGCATGCAAGGCAGCCATAGATAGGCGCCATAAATTAGGCGCCATAAATATCAGCTGTCTGTTCCGCATCGATGGTTTGAAGTAAAGCTATTTCCTCCGTGAATACGGTTCCTTTTGCCGTAGGGGAAAAGGCTCTTGATAAAGAGTCCGCGATTAAGAGTTCACGACCCGGGCGGTAGCGTAGCTCGAAATCAAATTTTTGTAAACGTAGCAACATACGTTGGACACGCTTGGGTGCGGCTGCCAGGCTTTTCTTTACAATTGACACTAATGGCTTATGATCGCTTTCGATTATAATATGTCTTCCAAAAGTGTATGTATTCCAGCGTTCCATCGCATAAAGAACCCCGAGAAGTTCTTTCTCTACCATTGAATAGTTGCATTGTTCAGTAGCTGTCAAAGCACGGCTCGCAAATTCAAGAATCCGTCCGTCCTGAATAAGCGCACAACCAAGTCCCGACTGGCTGGAGTCCGTTTGAATTAAAAGCTGCTTTTTCTCATCAAAATAGGGAAGCACTGAGGCTGTTTTTAGCATGTCTTTAAGCTTACTGAAAGCCTTGTATGTCTTTCATCCCAACGAAATTCCGATTGAGTTTTCAGAAGATCGCGAAATACTGCAGTCACTTCGCTGAAATTTGGGCAATATCGTGCTAAATACGTTGCAAATCCTAACAAGCGTTGTACAGCCTGTTTGTCTTCGGACTGTGCAAAATTTTCAATAGCTTCAATCTTGGATGGATCAGGCTTTAGTCCATCTTTAGTTAAGCATGACCCATGAATGTAATTGACTCACGGTGAAGTTGTAGTTTCTCCCGGCTGAGCTTGATGCCTTTTAAGCGACACCTAGCGAGAAGCGCGAGAAGATTTTCGTCGTGGTTTCTAAGAGCTGAATTCTGACAGTCTCCAGAGCCTGTGATTAGAATGTCGTCTGCTATGCAAAAATTCCTTTCAATCCAAACAAAGCTGATTGGATTCTGGTCTGAAAAATCTCGGCTGATACCGCCAAACCAAATGGAAGACGAGAATAACGGAATTTCCGAACGGAGTATCAAATGTACATAGATAGCTAGATGCTTCGTCTAGCATTAAAAGATTGTAAGCGTTTGGCAGTCGACAGTACTAAAAACCTTGACTTCAGACAGGTTCGGTAAAATGTCGTCTAAAATTGGCATGCAGCATTTGTTTCTAATCAAAACGGGATTCAGTGTCCTTGTTGGGTCCCAGCAGAGTCTGATCTTACCGTTACTTTTCATTGCAGAAACTACTGCCGAAATCCAAGGCGTTGCTTCCGCCACTGGGGTAATGATGCCTTGCTGTACCATTCATTGTAGCTCTGATTCGACGCGGTTTTTCATTGTGATGGGTAGACGTCGTACCGTTAGCTGTACTGGACGTGCCGATGGATCGATATCCAGATGAACTAATCCTTCAAGTAGTCCTACATTTCCGTCGAATAAATCGCCATACTTCGCAAGAACGTCTGCTTCGGTTAATATTCTGTTCATTGCAAAAGTTTCTGCAGTTTCTGTAGCGGTACAAATGTTCTCATCGACTATACGGAGTAGATCTAAGTCTCTGCATACGCCTATACTCAGAATTGGGTTTTCGTGCTCAGTGACGTATGCCTCGATGTGCAGTTGTTTGTTTGTTCTGGGATGTGTGAGAATGACATCCGCCAGACCTGCTGTCTGCAACTGCAGTCCATTAAACATCTTCAAAATGGAGCGGGCAGGTCGTATTCTCGGTTTTGATGGCAGCTTCTCGTAGACTGCTTTTGGAATTGCGGTAGCTGTGTTCCCACAATCTAACACGAACTTTACTTTCATTCCGTTGACCAGAATGTTTGTGAAAACACGACCTCCGGCATCCATATTTTCGTTTCCCAACATCAGCACAGACTCAAATTCGTCAGTGAGCTGTCTAATGTTAGCTGTTGATGCCTTCGTTTTGCAAACACTGGCATAATGATTTTTACCTTGGCATTTGTGGCAAATGACTCCGTAGGCGCTGCAGTTGTCCCATCCACGCTCGTGGTGACGACATGAATCACGTGACGTACTTTTTTCTGGATGCTTCTGGTGTTGTCGGCGTTGGCTTTGGCCGCGGGCTTCGTGACGTCGGCTGTCGGACCGATCCTCGTTCTGCTGACGATGATGTCGGCTCCGGCTTCCTCGGGCGCGAGATGCAGACGTCTCCCGGCGCAAAGCATTAATTTCTTCCGGCGCTGTTATCGCCTTAAACTGTTTCGTTGTCGCTTCATTCGCACGACACAAATCAATCGCCTTTTGCAAATCAAGGTCTTTCGTTCCGAGTAATTTTCTCCTCACCGCATCATTCGAAATTCCGAGTACGATTCGATCACGTTATCATCGATTGTTCTGAATCTCCGAATTCGCAGGAGCGCACTAGACGTCGCAGTTCTGCCACATAGATGTTGAAAGACTCACCGCTTGCCTGCTTCCTGCTGTGGAACACATAACGTTCGTAAACCCGGTTGACAGCTCCAACACAGTGTTTCTGAAACGCTTCGAGAATCGCAGTGGTGCTTGCTCGCTGTTTATCAGAGAGTGCCATTGATTCGAATACACAGTAAGCGTCCGTCCCTATTGACGCCAAAAGAATTGCTGCTTGGCAACCTTCTTCTTCTTGTTCCAGTTTTTCCGCCTTCGTGTAGTTAATCCATTGGCTTTGAAATCGACGCCATTCAGTTGCAAGATTTGAGGCTTCTAGGTTCAATTTTGCTGGCAATGGAAAGTGAGATCCTGTCGCCATGTTCGCGCAGAGTTCGATCAATTTCTTACAAAAGTTCGATAAACTTATTTCAAAGTTCGATAACTTCTCTCAAAAGCTCGATAAATTTCGCTCAGAGTTCGACAAATTTCTTTTATACAGTTCGCTAGCTTTAAACTGACACCATGTATAGTGTATATATAATGTATAAGACGTAATAGAGGACGTATGTTTATTCTCAGCAACGATCATACAATGACTGACTGCTCATAGTTCTAGTACAGTTTGCTTCTAGTCGACAGATGGCTACGAGTGCTCCTATTGGTTGGTGGGTGTGGTTCTTGCTAGTCAGTTATCAATACCGTTATATAATAATATAATATAATATAACAAGGTTTAAAGTGGTTCAGTAGGGACTGCCCTGTGTGAGAACCACCGTTACAGTGAGAGAGGACGTGAACTGCGAGCAAGAGCGCGTAGAACGGAAGAATTACTAACATGACGATTTGTAAGGTTATTGAATGAGGAGGAGCAGGGTGTGCAGATATGTGTATGACGAGAGCAGTGCAAAATGGCCGAATCAAACCAGGAGCAAGCGTTAAATATGTGACTTAATCAAGTTAGTATTGTCAAGGTGCTTCGATCTGGGTTCCCTGTCACTTCCTGGACAGTCACTTCCTGGACCGTCATTGTAAATGGAAGTAAATAGGTAGATAGGTAGGTAGGTAGGTAGGTTGGGGCTGTCCATTGTGTCAACAATTTTTGGGCAGTTTTTGACCCCTCCGCCCAGTGTAGGTGGTAAAAATTAACCGTAACCGTAATCCAACGATTCAAAATTTGAATAGTTCTAGTCTGCGTCACTGGTTCACTGCTTACTCAAACCATTGTAAGGAAGTAAGTAAAATATCTTGAATTTCTATATTATATATTCTAAGTAAGTAATTCTAAGTATTATTGCAGATCACAACGATTTGTATATCATAGTGTTTGTTTACATACAGCCTCGGTGTGTACATTGATTGTAACATCTCCATGACAACACATGTTCAGAAAACGGCATCCTGCTGCTTCTCAATCCTGAGAAGAATTAGAAGCATTCAGAACTCAATTCCACCTTCTGTTGTAAAGAGTTTAGTGGTGTCTCTGGTTATGCTACGCCTGGACTATTGTAATGTGCTCTTGGCTGGGCTACCAAGGCAACTTACTGACAGACTTCAGGCTGTCCTCAATACAGCAGCACGTCTTGTCTATCAAGCCAGAAGATCAGATCACGTGACACCGCTTCTTTATGAACTTCACTGGCTTCGTATTCCACAGCGGATTGAATACAAATTGGCGATCCTTGCTTATCGGTGTCTTCATGGTCTGCTGTCGGCTGGTTTCTGCAAGACTTCTGACATCAACTCTCGTCAACGATTGCGATCTGCGTCCAGTCTTACTCTCGTTGTTCCGTCTACACGCCACGTTACCATTGGTGACCGCATGTTACCGGTAGCGGCTGCCAAAGTTTGGAATAGCCTGCCACCATCAACAACTATGGCAAAGACAATAGAATCATTCAAACGAAAACTTAAAACTGCTCTATTTGTTCGTAGTTACCCAGCACATTGATCGTTGTAGGATATACTGTTTGTTTTTTAGTTGTAAGATGTCCTAGTAGTACTTGTACGATATGCCACCATAATCAGTTCATGATGATGATGTTGATTATTATTATTATTATTATTATTATTATTATTATTATTATTATTATTATTATTATTATTATTATTATTATTATTATTATTATTATTATTATTATTATTATTATTATTAACGTCTGTTCCTTTCGCGTCATTATTATTATAATTGTCTTGAAAGTTCCTCGGAAGGCGGCAGCGTTAAATCTTTGGAGTGTCACTGATATTCGCTGTAGCAGAAAGGATGTTTCTCTTTCGTCTCCGGATTGAGGCTTAAGAAGACCGCCGACTTCCTTTAGGAAGCGGAGACCTTCTTCGTTGATTGGCCCCATCGTCTCCAGAGCCAGAGGGATGAAACGGTACTGCCCAGACAGTTGAAGGTGTTTGGCCGTTTTCCTTTCGGCTGCACGTTCGGCTGCAGCACCCGCAGTTGATGCTGTCTGATGACAGTAGGAAGCGGCGAAAGTGTCTGCGACCGTAACGTCCCAGATAACGCATTTTCCTGTCCTCCATGGGATGAGAGTGCAGCCATCCGGTCGTTTTCCATCGGATCTTGAAAGACCTGAAGGTTCCTTTGACGACGGGAAACCGGCCTTTATCAGCGAACGACATAAGATATCGTTCAGGGCGGCGTGACGGGCGATTCGACCAGGTCCTAGCCGACAGGAGAGACCATGGTGCCCATCTTGTTCGACTAGAGTACCGCAGGGACAGCTGTGCGGCATGCACAGTGTCGTTCGAGTCGTAGACCAGTTGCTACACGCACTGATTCGTTGTCGAGTCTGAGGCCACAGTTGCTGATAGGCAGTGCAAAGAGCCAGTCACCTGACTGCTGTGATGTCACTGCGTTCAATCTAGCTCTGTCGATGTGACTTGTCTGGCTTGAGAACAAGCTGGAGAATTCTTTCTCGATCAGTGGATTGTCCCATTGTGATTGCTGATGCTGCTTCTCTATGTTCGGCGTTTGCAGGCTGGTGATACTGCACCATTCTGCGGTTGCCGATGACAGACGTTCGTCTTCCGACAGTGGAGTACCTTGAAGGATGGCGGACTGTAGTGACGCTGTGCCGGCGGCGGAAGCCAGAAAGGCAGAAAGTGCCAGCGGTGACACGCGTCGAATTCCGAATCCTCCATGTCTGATTGGAAGAGAAGCCTGAATCCACTGAGGATCCGATAATGAAATGTTCAACCCGGATGACAGGCATTCACGAAGCATGTTGTCGAACTTTTCAAGCAACGGATGTTGCATACACGGTGTCGCTCCTAGAGTGAAGAGCATTCGCTGAAAACCAAGCGAACAACGGAGGATGATAAGCGCCTCCTGGCTGTCCAATAGCGGCATACGTGAAAATCCTACTGAAAGTTTTGAGATGATTGACTCCAAAGCATTTGTCAGGGCAGCACCTGTTGATAATGGTGCTCCTAACAAGCATGCGTCATCCGGATTGGTAAGAGTGAATAGATTCAAGGGATGTATAGTTGTCGATTTCGAGATAATTTCGCATTTGCTGATGTTCAAACTTAGGCCAATTGTATTTGCCTCATCCTTTAGAATTTCTACATCCTTTGCCACCACAGTGCTTGCTCCTCCAAGGCTTACGTCATCCAGATATCCGATCACTAATGGAGATTTCAGACGCATTAGCAGTTGTTGTAGTGGCAAACAGAATAAAAGGGGGCCCAGTGGGTCACCTTGCTGCGCACCTCTTTGGGAAGTGATTGGGAATTCTCCAAATGTTAGAATTGACGGCTTGCTATAGGCCAGGTGGCAATAAGGGTAAATGTCCGGAATGTGTGAGCATACGGCTGAGAGCATAGCTGCTCGGCTTAAGCTGTTGAAGGCGTTGCTAAAATCCAGTTTTACTACCACTTCGTCATCGTGCATCTGTTCGACGAACCGCCTCGCTGAGTGCACAGCAGCTTCGCAACCTCCAGGAATGCCAACGCCGAGTTGCTTTGGCGCGAAGAAGTTGCAGAGTTGGCAAATGGCGTATGTGTTGGCACATTTCGAAGCAAGCCGTCGCCAATAGTACCCGATGGCTATTGGCCGGAGACCTCCTGTCTTTTTCTGGAGTGCCGTGAGTGTTCCTCCAAATAGCACAGGAGACACCGGTTCTGGGCAGATGCCTCTTAAAAGGAGATTGATGAAAGAAGTCAAGGATGAAAGCAACATATTGCCAGTTTCTTTGCATTTTATAAGCGACAGAATGTGTTGCGGACGAATACCGTCAGGCCCTCCGGCTGATCCTGGCGGAAAAGAGCGGATGGCCTTCAGCACATCATTCGGTGATGCCTGGAAGACAGTCGAAGGCAGTTGCTGTGAAGGCATTGATTCACTTGCCTCTGGCTCTGGATGTTTTGTTATCAACTCTCTCAGTCTATCTCTGTTTGGCAGAACTGGTACATCCTCTGAACAAAGAATTCTTGCAGCAGCACGAATATTGCACACTTCCAACTTTGCAGACACGGCAGCTGCAGTTTTTTCATCCCTTGAAAAGATTCTTCGAGAAGTGTCAAAATTACCTGAAGATTTTACCGTGGTGAGCATGAAATCATTGGAAAACGAAGTTTCTGAGAACACGGTAACATTTTTCTTAATTCGAATTGACAGAAGCTGTCTTTTACCGCCTCTCTTAGGTACGGGGAGGATGTATTCGCCAAAATGAAAAAGTTTCGACCACAGATTGCAGTTGTCTGGGTGGGCCACGATGCCATCTAAAAGCTTGCTTAATGCCTCACTCACAGAAGGACGTGCGCTTGCTGGTATGTGCCTCAAGAGTCGACCTGAAACGCACGGATGTGACAGCAGAGTGCTGTCAGTCGAGCTTTCGGCGTTGTCTACTTTCTGATCAGCGATCTTATCTGAATCTGGTCGGTTGGAAAGTTCCGCGTTCTTACGTTGGTCGACGGAGGAATGTAAGATGGACGCTGGCTCTCTGTGTGACCCTGGGCAAGGGCTGTTGCGCGGACCATGTCTATGAATTAGACCGTCACGGTTGTGTAGTTGCCTAACTTGGTGACACACACTGCAAATGCCCTTCGCTTTTTGTAACGTCTGCGAAGTTGGCCACGGTTGGTCCGAAGTCAAAGACATTTAGCGACGGGATACGTCTAACTGGAGACGACGACGACGACGACGACGTCGACGTCCACAGAATGTTTACGAATTGCGGCCATTTTTAACGGTGAAGTTAGGCAAAGATTTCACGCCAAATTTACGAAATCCCGACCGAAAATTACGACAGTGTACTGGTAGGCAGGTGCGACAAACGAAATTATTATTTATTATTATTATTATTATTATTATTATTATTATTATTATTATTATTATTATTATTATTATTATTATAGATAACAGATGGAACATTAGGAACGGTCCAGGAAGTGACGGTCCAGGAAGTGACGGTCCAGGAAGTGACGGGACACCTTCGATCTGTGGGTCGACTCACAGAGTCAGCTAAGTATAAGTAGGCTACCAGATCAATGTTAGTATTTGGAGCTCAGCTAGGATAAGGCTTAACAATAGAACTACAGACGTGGCGGCGCTTTCTGCTGGAATGATAAAGCGAGGAGTCACTGCCTCCAGTTTGCGATAGAGTGGCAGATGGACTGAGGCGATCGAGTTACAGCTTTTGAATGTGACCACTGACATTAAGGCTCAGTATTAATGTTAGACTGTTGCTATTTTTTCTTAAACTTTACATAGTCACATAGCTTAATAATATGAGTAAAATTGAACGAGAAAAATACTCCCATTATGTCATTGATCGGTTGTTGAGCGCAATTGATGAAGTTTAATCATAGACGCCAGATATAAACATTTAAAAAAGAGATATTATAGGAGACAGAGAACGACCGTAACCATAGGTGTAACTCCGCCCACCACCACGTATTGTCAGCAAATGGTATTTTGAAAAATTAAAAAGTAATACACTGTAAGAATTTGACTAAAATGTTAGGTTACGGTTAGGCACAACAACAGGTTGACCCTCACAACTTTTGCAACAGATTGACGCCACTGATACAAACAAGTGTATAGGTCTATGTATTAACGCATTGCAAAGCTGACTCACCAGCAACTCTGTGCTGTTTTCGCTACACCTGAACTCATAGGCTATTTTAAGCGTGCATATTAAACAAATGTGCATCATTAAATGTTTTTATGCAACATTAAATCTTGATTTGTGCAGCTTTAAATTTGCCAAAAGCGATGGTGTTTCAACGTGTTTGACAAAAAATAATAGGCTATAGAATCGCACACTCAAACAACTAAATCACGCCAGATGTTATATTTTAAGCGTTTTTAAAGCTTAGTTCATAAAAATTTCCTCGAGGGGCTCACCGCCCCCAACCCCTCGTCCCGTCGGGGAGGGGGTAACCCCTCCCCGAACCCCACCCCCTCGGCGCCTTTGGCGCTTCAATTATCGCGCTTCGCGCTCGCCTCGGTTGGCCCGCCCATTTTTGTGCATCTTTATATTTTCCTTAGAATAGCCTATGCCTGAACTACAAAGCTAGTAGGCTATAGCTGACCATCTGCGTTGACCTAGATTTTTCGCGATTTCGCTACAACCCCTACAATGAATTGGAGACTGGAGAGTAACTTGATCGAACAAAATGACAGGTGTGCATGCAGCATAAGCGAACCGCTTTAGGTACAGGAAAACTAAATGCATCAATTTTCGTCGAAAACAAGAGGAAGTTTCGAGTGATATTGCAGCTAGTGCGCATCTAGAATTCTGACTATTTTCTGTAAGTAATTACAAGATTTGTAATAGTTGTTATAGCAGTTATAAGTATTCCGAATGTGGTTCAGCCTAGGGGTTGTCCATTTATTACGTCAACAAAATAGGGGAGAGGGGGTTTGAAAAAGTTCGACAGTTGTTGACAGGGGGGTCAAGAGACGTTGACGTCAACAATTTAATTTTTGACAAATGATAAAAATTGGAAATTTCATGGAATACTATTTATTACAATGGGAAAAAGCCTGACAAGCAAAAAAGGTCACCAACCACCACATTATGACGCTTGATGAACAAAAGAAAGGGAAAAAGGTCTCATCGCTGCAAAACTAATAACCTTCTAAACTTTTAGGGGGACTCTTCACTGGTATTAGGGGTCGTCCATAAATGACGTAACGCGACGTAACAAAAAGTAAGACTCCCCTAAAGTATGACGTAACAACGGGCCGACCCCACTTTCGTCTTCCGAAAAGTCTTGACAAGCAAAAAGAGGTAATTCATCCTTCTATTTTTCCCTCTCCAAACATACTGACAAGCAAAAATAGGTCATCCTTGTATTTTTTGCTCTCAAAATACCCTGACAATCAAAAAAAGAAAGAAGGTCGTCACCTAAAAATTTAGTGTTGCGTTACGTCACATTTACGGAACCCCCTCACCCCGTCAAACTTCGTAACTTTCTGCACCTGGAGCAGCCCACTGAGCGTGCTAGTCAGAGCTTCAACGAGATTCTGGACACATACCACTTGCAGCAGCTGGTGGCCGAATCGACCCATGATCTGGGAGGACTACTGGATGTTGTCATTGCGCCTATGGAGCTGGCGATGACAGAAACCACGGTCATAGAAACGGGCCTGTCAGACCATAAGCTTGTTTGCTGGAAATCCATGGTTGAGTGTCAACCTCCTGAGTACAAGACGGTGAGGTGGAGGAATTGGAAGCAGTTCAACAAAGACCAATTCATACAGCGTCTCAGAGATTCTGAGCTTTGCTCTCTGACTGTGCAGGAGAAATCGACATAGGAGATAGCTGAGTGCTATAACTTCATGATCTCTGGCATTCTTGATGACCTAGCGACGGTGACAGAGTTGATGGCCCGTGTACGACCCTACCGACCGTTCTATGACGAATAGTGTTGGCGGGCGCGTCGGCTTACGGTGCGGGCCGAACGGGTCTTCAAGATGTCCGGAGGGACGATTAAGGAGGCTACTGCCAGAAGCCATTGGCGCCATGCTCTTAGATCAAGCCGGCGTCTAGTGAGGGAGAAAGGTCGGAACTACTGGAAGCAATCTCTGCACCAGGCTGAGTCTGACAAGAAGGTGACCTGGAAGCTTCTGAACTTGCTTCTGGGGCAGGATGATAGCAACTCGACTGCACATCCGGGCTTTAATGCAGAGGACCATCACCAACACATCGAGGAAAAGATCAGTAGAATTCGAGGAAGGACGGCCATGGCGGGCCCGGCGACTTTCTCTTACGACGGCCCACATCTCACGGCATTTTTTGGCCCAACGCTCGATGAGGTGATGGCAGTGGTGCGATCGTCCCCGAACAAGCACTGCTCCACTGACCCACTCCCTCTGTGGCTCTTGAAGGAATCTATTGCAGAGCTGGCACCATTTCTGACGACGCTCATGACGGCTTCGTTAGAAACTGGCGAATTTCTATTGACGTGGAGGCACGCGATTGTAGTCCCTCACCTGAAGAAATCGGGACTGGATCCGTCCAACCTCAACAACTACAGACCGGTATCCAATTTACCTTTTCTCTCTAAGTTGCTGGAGAAACTCGCAAACAAGCGGCTGGTGGGACATCTGTGTGAAAATGGGCTAATGCCTATAGAGCAATCTGCCTATCGTCGAGGACACTCTACAGAGTGCCATTGTAAAAATCTTTAATGACCTGGTGGATACGACTTCGAATGGACGAGTAGCACTTCTATGCCTACTCGATCTTTCGGCAGCGTTTGATATGTTGGATCACCAGATCCTCTCCCGGCGACTGGAGATATCTTGCGGTCTGGACGGCCTTCCACTTCTCTGGATCAAGAGCTATCTAGCCAATAGAACACAGGCAGTGTGGTGGAACAATCAAATGTCTTTGGAGCGTCGAGTCCAACACGGTGTGCCACAAGGATCAGTCTTAGGCCCCTTGCTATTCATACACATATTACAGCGGATGTCCATCGCGTCATCAAGGCTTTCGGTCTTATGCCGCATAGTTATGCAGACGATGGACAGATCTACTTGTCATGCTTACCCTCGGAAGTGGAGCGACTATGGATTCGTTTCACTGACTGTATAGCAGCTATTGTTATGTGGACGGAAGAGAATCGGCTCGAACTGAATCTGGCCAAGACGGAACTTTTGTGGATGAGCACCCACAGGAGAAGGCATCTGCTAAGTCATGCCCCGTTTGTGATGGGAGATGCAGCCATTGCTCCCTCCGAGAGCTTACGTCTTCTGGGAGTGCTCCTAGATGAGACTATCCTTTGATTCGCACGTTAGCAATCTGATACACTCCTGCCACTACCAACTGCGGAGAGTGAGGTCAATTCGACGGTACTTGCCAGTGAGCGCGGCTATCAAGATTGTGCGGGCCCTGGTACTGACACGAATTGATTACTGTAACGGTGTGATTCTTGGACTTCCGGATACTAGACTGAACCGCCTACAATCAGTGCTGAACCAGGCTGCACGAGTGATTTTCAGCTGTCGCTGGGGTGACCAGGTCACTCCTCTCCTTAGAGATCGACTCCACTGGCTCCGTGTTCCACAGCGCATTATCTACAAGCGCTGTTGGCTTACGTTTCGGGCTTTACACGATCCACTCTGTCCTGATTATCTAACTGCTTGTACGAAGATCGACTGTGATCGAGAGGAGATCGGTTCTCAGGTCCAGTCGGAGAGTTCAGTTGTTGGTCCCTCCCCCGTCCAAGACCCTAAGTTTGGGAAAGATCATTCGTGCAGGGGAATCCCGCCCTGTGGAACTCTCTTCCAGACAATGTGACTGGAGCAGTCTCAGCTGGACTTTTCATTAGAAATTTGAAGACACATTTATTTAATATTGGATATGAATTGTGCTAAGCGCTCTTGTTGTAGACCTTAGCCTTGACTACTGCGCTATATAAATTGTCAATAAATAAATAAATAAATAAATAAACATGTCCGGACCCCTCTCCCCTAGGCACGTTTCGTTATTTGTGGACGAGCCCTTAGTGGGGGTTAAAAGTTTTTGACATACCGGTAATTATAGGTGGTCACTGAAAGTTGACAGTTGTTGACAAGGAGGGGTCAAAAATTGCCCAAAAATTGTTGACATAATTAATGGACAGCCCTCCTAGTAGTTTCTTCAGATTTCATGCGACTAGGGTTGCAAAGTATGCATTTGTTTATTACATTGTAAACATTGATTGTTAGAAAAGAGAAGAGATAGAGAGAGGATTTGATAGAAGCATACAAAATAATGACTGGGAAAGTAAATGTGCCATACGATTGATTCTTGACATTGGCACAGTATAGCAACACAAGAAGCTACAAATGCAAATTGTTTAATCAGAGTGTGGGTTCAGAAAGACATTTTTTAAGAGCAAGGATTGTGAACAAATGGAACAGTCTGGATGAGGTGGGAGTGACAGTTGGAAAAGTAAATGGATTCTAAGGCTATCTCGGAAAACTAGGTTATTAAATGTAGAGAGATACTACAGTGATTTTCACACAGGCCTACACATCCTCCTAAACCACTTTAAATCACATTATTATTATTATTATTATTATTATTATTATTATTATTATTATTATTATTATTATTATTATTATTATTATTATTATTATTATTATTATTATTATTATTATTATTATTATTATTTATTATTATTATTATTATTATTATTATTATTATTATTATTATTATTATTATTATTATTATTGTCACCTGTACAATTGTCTGGGATACATCTGAGACACCCTAAAAATCGTTTAATTCAATTACATAAATTTCGTCGGAAAACTAGATTGCTGAATCGTAGTCTTTACAGGAAGCTTATGCTGCTCAACATGTTCTGTTATCTTTTCTAAAAGTTCTCTAACTCTGACATGCAGGATATGCTAATGTCCTGCAATAATTTAGCAGTTTCTGGTCTAATTCGTCTTAATCCGATACGACCAAATATACCAATATAGTATATGTATCATCTGAAGTATTTTGAATGAATTATGTGCTTTTGTACTTCAATCACTTAGTCAAGTCTTAGTGGATGTCAGCAATGTTCCATTTAAGGTGGGCACGTGGGCGCACGCCCAAAAACGGCGAGACACGTGCACAAAATAATTTATATTGTCCAAAAATTTTGCAGGAGATTTTAATTTTTTAGATTAAAAATGACTAAATATTTAAATATTAAACATTTAACTTAGCTAGTAAATGGATTTACAGGCTATACTTATGTTATGTTTTTAGCATATTTTGATGCATGAATCTTTTAAACAGTGGCAGATATGCTAACGTTATTGACCAACATATTTTCGTGTGTTTTGCAATTCTGTTCGCCTACAAGAAGTAAAACTGCCAAAAAGTTAGTCAACTGGGAAACAGGGGCATAGCCAGGAATTTGATTTGGGGAGATATAAATATTGGGGAAGGTATAAATGTTAACTATAAACCACATAAACCATATAAAGACATAGAAAACTTAAAGGTAGACTTTTTGGGGTATATATATATACCGATATATCCCCGTCGCTACGCCCCTGCTGGGAAATTGTTACCCGGGAGAAATTTCATGTGTCCACTGACCCTCAAGAATTAGAGGAATTGGTTGCCCGTATAAGTTGGTTGTATAATAATATTGGACGTATATGGCAATTGTAGCTAAAATGTAATGTGGCTAATGGTTGAGGGCAAATTATGTCGAAATGGTGGCACCATCCACTGGTAAGACTGCCCCAGGCTCCTGAGGAGCGTGGGGCAAAAAACCGGACTATATTAAATGCAAACCTAAATGTGACTAGTCTGTTTTTTGTGCAACTCTGTATATATTAACTCATCAAATGTTTGCCCGCCCATTTCGATCCCTTATCATTGAACAGGCATCGACCCCTCTCCCTCTGGTGACATGATGACCGCAGCGTTCTGTTTATCGCGAAATAGTAACAAGTAACAACATCAGATTTTCGGCCTGATTTCTGGCATTGCTGCATTTAAGTATCTTTTACGGTAATTACGGTAACAACCATATCCGAATTTTTGTCGAGAAAATATATGCTGTTGTATAGTGTCTGCTCTACACTATAATAACTGAGATGAATATAGAGGAATCACGTGTACTTTTACCGTGTGGGGTATTGACCCCCTATTGTGGCAGGGACACCGGCCGTGGGATTTTGACAAGACCGTTGGGAAATTTCCAGAAGGGGTAGGTAGCATGATCGATAAGAATACATGAATTTGGGGATATCTCCTTGACGAAACTTTTTTTACTCGAAATTCTACATATCCCCTATTTCGGAATCCTGGCTACTCCACCGGTCTATATTCCTGGTAATGATGTTGCAATCCTACTCAATGCATATAAAGCCAAATTCTTGACTATTAGATTCCGGTGCTAATTACTATATATTCTGCCTATAGATCAGCAGCATCCAATGTATGCGAAATGCATTGATTTTAACATGATATATACATATATATCTTTTAAAAATTATAAATCAATGTATTCCGCAGTGTAATGACGTCATCAACTTCCGGTCACTTGAAATGCATAAAGAGTTTCAGTGTTTCAGTTTTAGTCTCAGTGTGACTACCAAATTTCATAGCTGCATCTTCAAGCAAAATCCAGTTGCAGCATTTTAACTCAATGGTTCGCGGACCCGAGATTGCCTGACTTAATTGCCTTAATTTGAGAGGTCTGTGCCATCACTGGACTCTAGCGTGAAGTACCCTTCAGGTGAGCGATGACAGTAAACTCAAAACTTAGCATGATTTAAAGTGGCTTAGAAGGCATTACTGCCTGTGTGAAAGCCACTAGGGGGACTAACGGGGCTTGAACCCGCTCCGTCAGCCTGACGCTCCAGCACGTAACCCACTCTGCCATCTTCTGCCACCAACAGTAGAATGGCTGCCCCCTCCCTGTCTCTTCATCTACTCATGACTTGAATATGGTTGAAATAGAGCATAGATCCCAACCTCCCGTCCTCTCTTCTGGTGTGTGTAATACATTTATTAGAGATGCGTCCGTTACAAAGACGATGAGCGTCTCTTCTGGTGTGTGTTGTGTTTGTTTATAGACGCGTCCGTATCAAAGATGATGGACGTCTATGTGTCTAGTTTAGTTTAGACCCATGGCGGGCCAAGCAAGTTGTAGCACTTAATATTGCATAATTATGATATATGTATGGCATACCATATAAATATGTATAAATATGTATGGCATACCATATAAAACTGTTATAGGACCTAGGACCTAGTCCAAGTATAACCCTATAAAATAACGGTAATAACCGGTCCTATAGCAAAAATTGTTATTTTCTCAAACTCGGTGGCGGGCCGGATGAAACTGGTCCGCGGGCCGGATCCGGCCCGCGGGCCGCCAGTTGGATAACCTTGCCATAGCGGCTCGCAAATACTCTATGCTATATAATCTGTCTCTTTAACTATAACTCTAAGTGGCAAACT
The DNA here is from genome assembly GCA_018105865.1 of Metaphire vulgaris. Lineage (NCBI taxonomy): Eukaryota > Metazoa > Annelida > Clitellata > Crassiclitellata > Megascolecidae > Metaphire > Metaphire vulgaris. Next base: position 6,337,147 of record CM030863.1, read on the forward strand.
CTCGCTTAGCGATGAGTTGCTAAGGTCAATCTTATCAGCTGGCTAGCGGCCAGAAAATCAACTTCGATTAAAAGAATAAGATTTGTCCTGAACACTTCAAACGACTCGACACACGGAGTCACAACTGAATAACTAACTGAACGAACAGTTCAGATTAAACTGACAAATATTTAAAACATTCAGATTTCAATCGAGAACAGGAACACTTCTTCGGAACCGTCTCTTTCCTTCCGCGGCAACGTCGGAACTCTCCGGTCGTTCGAAAGCCGTTAAGTACTCTTCAGTGTATCTTCATTAGATAAACTCCTACCATGGAGTATCTACCCAGTACCCACTGTTGGGTACTGGGTAGATACTCCATATATGTGTCTATGACTTGCTTGTCAATACCATGCTGATCATGATGATCAATGTCAACGTCGTCATCGTCAGTCCACTCGGCAGCTTCTCAATGTTGCATCAGCAAGACAGCTTGGCTTTCTTTTTGCGTGCTGCTGTACCCAATTCAATGATCGGCTCTTTGACCTGATGCTCAAGGTGTGCTTTCAAGGTGTGATTTCTCCTTTAGGAATGTTCCATGTTGCAATAGCTGCATCCTGTGCTTCATGTGCAGACTTACCAACTGAAACTGGTGCGCAGAAATCTGTTATCTGACAGGCGAATGGAACTCAGATCCAGTTGCCGAATACAGCTAGTTGTCCCCCCCTCCATCCAAGACAGCTAAATTTGGGGACCGATCTGTCTCGAGGGGGAATCCCATACTTTGGAACGCCCTCCCCGAGGAAATTACCAGGGAGACGACACAAGATGGTTTGCACAGAAACTTAAAATGCACCTATTTAAAATCTCATATCAGATGTCTTTGTAAAGCGCTCTTGACTATGGCCTTCGCCAGGCAGATAGCGTTATATAAATTGTCGTTTAATAATAATATAATAATAATAATAATAATAATAATAATAATAATAATAATAATAATAATGATAATAATAATAATAATAATAATAATAATAATAATAATAATAAAACTTTCTTATGCAATTCTAAGAGGTTTTGAAATAATTGACTACAATCCATAAATGCGAAATGTTAACAGTTTTCATTAGAACAATTACAAACAATTATGTCACAAATACAATTGACATATCAGGGCTTGAGATATGATGCATTTGGCTTGCATGAGCTAAATAAGGCTGAAGCTGAACAGATGTGTAATGTCATTATGTGGATCAGTCCCATGCCCGCGTCAACAAGCTCATATCCTCTCACTAAGTTCATTGGATGTTATATATGGCCGACCAATGGGAGAGAAGACACTGGATGCCCCTGATAAGGCTAGTGCGAGGATATCCAAGAAAAATGTTATACAGGCAATTTTTAGGTGTTTATTTCAAGTAACCTTTATGTGTAATTGTGTATCCATTTGAGATCTTTTAGTCTAAATGTAATAGTTCATTATTTTCTGGCCTGAAAATATTTATGACGCTTCCAATAGAAATCGATAGTAGCAGTTGGTGTAATTCTAGTTTACCCTGATCGAGGCGCATGCCGCATTTACATAGTAAAGACGAGTCAGGACGAGACTAATTCATCATCATCATGCTTCTCCGTCACACCGACGCTGATAGATGACATGAACCAGCTGTCTCCATTAAGTCCTCTTGGGCTTTCCTGTAGGCATCCAGAATAGTTGTATTGGTCCAGTCTGTGATGTTTTTCATCCACTTTGTTCTTGGTCTGCCTTTCTTTCTTTTACCTTCTACAGCTGTACCTTCCCTAGCATAATTATTGTCTTCAGTGTATCGTTTTGTCGAACTATATGACCAATTCGTAGCTTCCTATTCTTTACTGCTACCAATAGACTTTTTGTTTTGGCCTGTTCCATTACCTGTATATTTGTTACTCTGTATTGCAGATTGCCAACATTTTCTCAAGCATTTAATTTGTTAACTTGTTTTTCTTCAGATTTACTGATAATCCAAGCCTCACAACCATGTGTAGCTACTGCCCAAACCATGACTTGCATTTGGTTTGCATACTGATGCTCTTATTTTTCCTAATTTTATTAAATTTTTTAACACTGTTAGTCCCACAGCCAGTCTGTATCGTATTTCTGACATTTGGTATCATCTGTGATTTTAAGCCCCAAGTATGTGAAAGTTTCAACTGGTTCTAGTTTTTTTTCCAATCGCATTAATATTTGTTGGCTCTGGATTCAATGCCATTACTTTGGTTTGTCCACATTGAATTTTATCGTATATTTGGATCCTATCTTTCTAATAGCTCTTGGAGATTTTCTAGTGAAGTGGCAATCAGGACGATGTCATCTGCATACCTTAAGTTGCCGATCTTTCTGTCTCCAATTTTAAAACCCTTGTTATATTTTTCTAAGGTTTCCCCATGGCCACCTCATCTAGGGATGTAACTTTTCCGGAAAAGTAGAATGGCCGGAAATATTCCGAAAATTTCCGGAAATTTCCGAAAATTTCCGGAAAAGTTCTAAAAACCTTCAAAACTTCTCTTTTTTTAGAGGTAAACAGACAGCAGTGGACAAAATTAATTACCGCAGGTCCCACAGCTAAGAAAACGAAGTTTTATTATATATTTTTGGCACATAGGGGGGAAATTGGTCGAAAACGGGTTCTCCGATATTTTAACGAGATCTCGCCAATTTAAGTATTCTACTTGCTGCTCAGGGAACCAGCTTCACACGCGCACAACTTAGAAGGAACATTGGGTCCAAACGTACTTTCAAACTTACAACTAACAGCTGATAGTCTGTGTTACAGACTTTTCTTGGGTAAGTTTTACATTTCCTTATACTTCCTGACCAGTTATTGTTTACCAATATGTAGTCAATTTGATATCTAGTACGACCATCGGGCAAAATCCAAGCGTATCTTCTTCTCTTTGGGACATTGAACTTAGAGTTTGCTATTACTAATTCGTTCACTTGGCAGAATTCAGTTAGATTTGTTCAGCTTCATTTCTTCTACCAAGTCCATATTCTCCTACAAACTTACTGTCCTTGAGTTCCCCTATTTTTTAAAGTCCTTTTCGTTTCCAGCTTTATATTGTGGATTCTAATATTTCGTAAAAGTTCTACCTAGTACCTCTATTTCTTCTTAGGTTTAAATTGGTGCATAACACTGTATTATCACGTGGTCCACTGGTTTAGAACACAGTCTAACCATGAAAATACGTTCATTCACTGGTTCAAAATCAATAGGTGCTTTTCGCTGTTTCCCAACGCATGTAGCACCCCTGATGGTTTAGCCCTAACTTGGCTGCTCATCACTCTACCATGTTGATGGAATCAGGCCTTTGATGCAGATGAGACTGCATGAGACTATTCTGTTGGAATTAGTGCAGCGCGACCGCGCTGGAGGGAAATCAAACTGTCGACCTTATGGTTACGCGAGCACAAGTTACACGAGTTACAGGATGTTTACACGAGTTACAGGATGGACTTGGCAATAACTTCTACTGAATAATATTGTCCATATTTGCATTAGTACAGTTGACTGGGACTGGCAATTGCATCACTAGCATAGTCAAGAGGGGTATGGTGGCTGAGCCCTCATTTGGGCCAAGACTAGTGGTAGCAAGCATTTGCACAAATTTCATTAGAACATTCTATAGAAGTGGAAGTGCTGGTGATTCCCGAAAGGTTGTCTTGCAGGATTTGAAAATTGTTCCAGAGCGCAAGAATTAACTCAACTACAGTCTTGCCCAAAATTGCTTTTGAGACTCTGCCGCAGAGCCTGCCTGTGGAGCTGACGACCTTCTGCAAAACCCTAACGCAACTCACCTGTATAAACCACTCATCTGTAATACCCTGTATATAGTTATGCTACTGAACTGCAGTTTTATATGCATTGCGCTATACCGTCCACTTTGCGCGATTTCTTTTTCCATTACTACTTGTCGCTTTTGTTTTTAAGGGTCGTTATGTCATTAACCCTAAGTTATGTAGTTAAGCAAATGTGTCAATATAGCCATGTAATGCATGAAAGAGGCAATGACATCTTATACGGAAATGTGGTGACAGAACTAGTAGTAGAATGCACAAGAAAACGTCGTAGACCAAAAATATCTTGTAGCGATAAAATCACTATGTGGTGTGGCCTTTCTGAATCCGACATTCTATGGACAGTTCAGAACAGATAACACAATGAATGTCACACCCACTTACACGGCCGATTGTCGCATGGCGATGTTGGCGCGTGACATGAGTCACATGACCTGGTGACCATAATGTATTTTAACAACTGATTTGGTCCACATCTATGAAGTCAGAAATCCTTTGGCCTGCACCGATTTTATAAAGTCGCATTCCGATATGGTATAAATTGTGGTTTAACTTTTTGTATGAATAATCGGTCAATTTGCAACTGTTTAGTTGCCCCCAATGAAAGTGATGGTGAGAAAAACGCTAATGCGAAATTTGATTGATTTCTTTCTCTGTGAAACGTGAAACACATTTTACGCATTTCACAAACACAGTCCTATTTTATTGATATTTGTACTTTTTAAAATCAGTTTCTTATTTAATACTTCTTACTTGTGCGCTTTCATAGATCGATGCAATCTCTTGTCAACTAGACTTCTCTATTCAATGGATAAACTTTTGATATTTCTGTCTGATGTTGGAGATGCCAGAGTCGGAGGTGCCGACAGCTACAGCGATCGACTAAGTTGCAGATACACTGTGTTTATATTGTCTTTCTTTACTTTAATTGTAACGGCGAGACAGTATTTCAATGCACCCATTAGTTGCTGGTGTCCGAAGGAATTTTCTAGCAGTCAATTTGAATATGTCGATTGGGTACGTATGATGCTAGGCCTACATCCAGGAGCGTAGCGACGGGGGGTATATCGGTATATATACCCCCCAAAATCAGTCTACCTTAAAGTTTTTTATGTGATTTACCTGTGGTTATATGTGTTTTATATGGTTTATGTGGGTTATAGTTCAGATTTATACCCACCCAAAATATTTATACCCTCCCAAATCAAATTCCTAGCTACGCCCCTGCCTACATCGTTGCAAATTTTATGTTTCAACTTTCATAAATATACTTAAACCAACACTTTGTCGTAAACACGACATTTGCATTAAACACTAGCGTGGCCACAAGAGAGTACGAAGGCCGCCTCTCCTATTCGGTTTTGTGTTTTGATAAGTCTGGGAATTTTGCGAAACCTGAGCAATATTTACCGGCGTCACAGGGTGTGGGTTTATGACGAATGCCTACAAGACCAATAAACTGCCTGACAGCTGTATTCTTTCTTCCTGCCTGCCCGCCGACATGGAGTGACTGATACGTCGTTTCCTCGATTGCATTGCGGCGATTATTACTTGGACGGAGGAGAATGGCTTGGTCTTTAACCCGGCTAAGACCGAGTCTCTGTAGATGAGTACCCCAAGAAGAAACATATGCTGAGCCCTGCACCTTTCACAGTTGGTGATGTGACCGGTATGGCGGTGCTCCCTCAAAGAGTCTACGACTCCTGGTACTACTAGACGAGACGTTGTCGTTCGAGGAACACATCAGTAATGTGTTCCGTTGCTGCTATTACCACCTACGGAGAGTCAGGTCGGTCCGCCGGCACCTCCCGATCAGCGGCGCTGTGCACCTCGTGCGTGCCCTCGTTCTGCCCAGGTTGGACTATTGCAACAGCGTGCTGCTGGGCCTCCCTGAACTGCCTGCAGTACATACTCAACACAGACGCTCGAGTCATTTTCAGCAGCCCCTGGGGAACCCAGGTGACCTCTCTATTGCGTGTCCAGATGCACTAGCTTCGAGCCTAGGAGCACATCATCCACAAGCGCGGTTGGTTCACCTTCCGGGTGTTAATGACCCGCTCTGCCCACAGTACCTGGTCGAGCTGGTCCTAAGATCGACGTCGAACGCGCGGAGGTCGGCATTCGTTCCGGCCATCGAGCCATGCTGCTCGTCCCGCCTCTGTCGCACACCCCAAAGTTCGGGGACAGGTCCTTCACCCTCAGGAACCCGTTGCTCTGGAACGCTTTATTGCCCGCACTCCCGCAGTGACTGAAGCTGGCTCAGCTGGGCTGTTCCTGAAAGAGCTAAAGACGCACCTTTTAAGTCTAGGTTATGGTTGACAGCGAGTGCAGCGCCCTTGTTGTAGGCCTTAGCCGAGTGCACGGCGCAATAGAAGTTGTCTCAAAATAAATAAAAATTGTTTGTCTTACAGTTGCACTATAAATCACCATCCTATTTGACTTGTCAAGCACCGGTTGGTACTTTGGACAATTGGCGTTCACCAACGCTCTGGGTATTGCTGCTGCTCATACCCAGGACTTTTTTGATCTTAGTCTATGTAGACTTAGTCAAGTCTAGATCTGCCGTGTTTTGTTATAAACAGAAGAATCACAACCTCTCGTATATATTGTGATTCTTCATCACGCACAGATGGTCTTGGCGAAAAGGAGAGGGTAATGATCCAATTGATCTATATTGCGCAACCTTTGCCTTGGTAGTGGGGAGGACCAGTGTCTATATTTTAATACAGTGAAAGGTGATAACTCTCTTGCCAAAGTTTTAGCAGTCAGTGGTATTTTTAACAGAGGCGGCTCCACAGGGAACACGTATCCCCTACTGAATGATTACCCCCATACTTTCAAAATTTCTGGCTCCCCTAGGGCCCTATGCTTAGAAGTTGCGAGGGAAGGGGAGGAGGGAGAGTAGGTTGGGGAGGGAGGGGTCCATTTAACCAGACAGACTCAGCCACAGCAATGCGTCTGGGGACAGCTAGTATTAATATAAATCGGTTTTGCAGTATAACAGTATCGACTATTGCTAAAACAATATCATGGGCAATTTATAGCCTTGTACAAATATAGTATGCAAGTAAAGCCATTTCATGTTGATTTGCCTGTCTAGGTGGAATTTCACAAATCTTCTATTTAATATGTAATAAATAAATAAGCGGCTATCGCCAATTACTGCGGGTAGAGTTCAGCCAAGTTATTTGTGTTGAGAAACTCAATATAAAAATAGCTCTGCAGCTGATGATGTTTGAAATGTCATCGGCTGATGAAATTTTGCTACGACTAGAATAATTGCTGTACAGCTAGGGTTGCCAGATACCTCCATGTCTAAAGGAGGACATACAGAGGTCATAAAGTAGGACAACGCCGGGCAAAGGAAAAGCCCGTAAAATTCACACATTAAAATGCCGTGAAGACTTTTAAACCACTAAAATAAAAAATTGACTGCACGTGTATTAACGGAAGGGTGCAGCGATCATGGTCGTCAACAGGCATCTTTCCAGGATGGCGCGACATTTTACCTGAAAGCACAATCAATTGGTTTTAAATTTAAATTATAAGGGGTCGTCCATTAATGGCCACGCGATTTTGGCAGTTTTTCGACCCCCTCTCCTCGCCACAAGTCGTCACAAAAGGCCAGACCCCCTAAAAATGACGTCATAATGCGTTGAATGTAAAAATTAATGTTTCAATTCACTTATTTCTTGAATTAAGCGGGTATTGCAATGAATTCGTTTGAAAATCATCATCGTCACACCCCATAGTCTATAAGGACCGTCGGAGCCAACGGCGTAGAAGTGTTCGTCCATTGCCCTTTCTTTTCTCTGGCCATGTGTATCGCATTTTGGGTGTCAAGTCCAGTCCATTCAAGAATATTGTCGATCCATCTTCTCTTTGGTCTTTCTCTTTTTCGTGTACTATCTGATCTTCCCATCATCACTGTCTTTATTATATTTCATCCCTCATTCTGCGGATGTGTCCAAATATTGATAACTTTCTGTCTTTGATCTTCTCCATAACAGTCTTTGTTCGTCTCAGCCGATGGCACACCAAATCCAAATAGAATTAGAGCCAGAGTACGCCTAATCTGGAAGATCAGTCAGAACAGCGGGGGAGCAATCTAAGGGGGATAAGCCCACTCAAACAGGTATGTTTTAAGACCAGATCTGAAAGATGATAAATCGATGATAGTTAGACTGATATTGGTAATGAATTCCAAAGCTTAGGGCCACACACACTGTGAAACAACTAATACCAATGACTGTGCGAGAATAAGGAACAACAAATGAAAGTCCTGCCGAATACCTATGGATTGAGTACATAGGCTACATAGGCTACTGGCAAAATTGTGTTTGATGGAAATGAAGAAGAAATGCTAACAGATATAGTGTGTACAAAAGAATGTGTTATCAAGGTTTTGACCAATTTAAAGACGGACAAGAGCCCAGGATTAGATGGCTTACATCCAAAGTTTCTTTACGAGGTTCGAAATGAAATAGGACATGCAATTGCTTTGATAATCAATGAATCACTCAGAACTGGAGTAGTACCACAAGACTGGAGAGACGCATTAGTCAGCCCACTGTTCAAGAAGGGAAAACAAAGTGAACCAAGCAATTACAGACCAGTGAGCCTAACATCTGTAATCGGTAAAGTTATGGAAAAAATACTGAAAGAAAGCATTTTGGAACATTTGACTAGGCATAAAATTGTTAAAGATAGTCAGCATGGATTTACAAAGGGGCGTTCATGCCTGACCAACCTGTTGGACTTTCTGGAGGAGGTTTTTGATAAGCTAGACAAGGGCAAGGCAGTAGACGTAATATATTTAGATTTTGCCAAAGCTTTTGATAAAGTACCCCACATAAGGCTGGCTGCCAAACTGAAGTCCTGTGGAATAAGGGGCAATATTCTCAGATGGATTGAAAATTGGTTGAATGGAAGAAGACAGAAGGTTGGCATTAGGAGTGGCCATTCGCAATGGGCAAGAGTTATCAGTTGAGTGCCTCAGGGCTCAGTGCTTGAGCCATTGCTTTTTCTAATATATATTAAAATGATATCGATGAAGGATTACTGTCCAAAATTTCAAAGTTTGCCGATGATACAAAGTTATGCAGAAATATAGACTCGGAGGATGATGCAAAAATTTTACAAGAAGATCTAAGGAAATTGTTTCAGTGGTCTGTGGACTGGCAGCTGCTTTTCAATATTGATAAATGTTCTGTAATGCATGTTGGGAAGTCTAATAATGGTAATGAATATTCTTTAGGGGGGAAGGTTCTAACCACAACAGAAAAAGAAAGAGACTTGGGGATAATCATCCTTAGAAGTATGAATCCATCTCACCAATGCATGGAGGCAGCAAAAAAGGGAAACCTAATGTTGGGAATGGTGAAAAGGACAATTGTGAGTCGTAACAAAGAGATAATCATTAAACTTTATAAGTCATTAGTAAGGCCTCATCTAGAATACTGTGTTCAGGCTTGGAATCCATTCTTGAAAAAAGATATAGAACTTTTAGAAAAAGTGCAAAGACGAGCAACGAATATGGTCAATGGGTGCCATAATTTAAGCTACGAAAAAAGACTTCAATATTGTGGACTGACAACATTAGAAAGGAGAAGAGAAAGAGGGGATTTGATAGAAACATACAAAATAATGACTGGGAAAGTAGATGTGCCATATGATCGATTCTTTACATTGGCACACTATAGCAGCACAAGAGGCCACAAGTGCAAATTGTTTAAGCAGAGGGTTGGTCCAAGAAAGAAAAACTTTTTTAGTGCAAGGGTTGTGGACAAATGGAACAGTTTGGACGAGGTGGGAGTGACAGTTGAAACAGTAAACGGATTCAAAGGCTATCTAGATAAACTAGGTTATTGAATGCAGATGGTTACATCAATGGTTTTCACACAGGCTTACTTAGCCTCCTAAACCACTTAAAATCACATTATTATAATGCCTTCGGCGGGCGTTTTTGACTTCTTAACTGTAAAACTCCCGTCATGTATAAAATCAAGGCATGGATTCTGGCGCCCCTTCCAGGACGGCGCCCCAGGCAGCTTGCTAACCGCAGCGGGAGCGCTGAGGGAGTTCTTTTAATTAAGATAAATAGGCGCTATATAAATACTCTGTTACTTACTTACTTACCTAGTTACGACTCTGGCCGGCCCTGATGGTATTCTTCCAGAGCTACTGAATGTGCCATGTGCCTGCAGAGTGGAAAGAATGTGTTCTTGTCACCTTATATAAAGGAAAGGGCTCAAAACTGGAATGTGGAAATTACTGACCAATTGCTCCCTTGTCAGTACCTGGGAAGGTATTTTCCCACATTCTGGTTGCCCACATGCAGCCATTACTCCTTAAGACACGTAGACCACAACAATCTGGGTATACCCCCGGCAGATCCACCATTGACGCCATCCTAGCTATAAGACTCCTTTCCGAGTTACACCTGGAATTCGACTGCCCTCTAAATGTAACCTATCTGGACTTTAAGGTTGCATTTGATTCAGGGGTTCGGACCACCTTGTGGAAAGCATTGCGCGGCAAAGGAATTCCAGATATTTTGCTTCGTCTGATGGAAGATTTACACCAGAATACAGTAAATCGGTTGTCGAAATAAAAACAGGAATTTTGTTGGACCTAACATCTGTAAATTTATATAAGTAAGTAAGTAAAATCTCGTAAATTTATATAGCGCTTTGGAAAGCAGCACAGCAGTAGCTGCTTATTCTTATGAGCTTAATCTTTCTTGAAATAGCTATAGACAAGGTGATTTGTCGGCCGGGAAAAAGACAGTATAAGCATATCCATGAGGCGACGGGTCGGGTTGTTATAGCTACGGAGGAAATGACTTTTGGAATAGGAAGGTTTTAAGTTTATACCTGAAGGCTTGGGGAGATAGTGAGTGGTTAAAGAAAATGAGGATTCAGAGCTTGGCCATATCGTAGGCTATGGAGGAAAACTGAAATTGAGCTCTAAAGTTCTGGTGCGGTGTATGAGAAAGCGCGTTTGCTGATTTTGAAGGATGCCTGATTTAGCGGACGTGAAAGTGTGAGATGAGATGACGATCGTGTAGGTCCAGGAGGCTGAGGCGTTAAGAGTTTTCGAAGGTAGACCGGTTTTGATTAATGAAGTGAACTGTAAGTAATCATAATTATCTTGTACTGGATGCGTTCGGATATTTTAAGCCAGTGCAATGACTTGAGTAGGCCTATAGGTGAAAAATGGCAGAATTTGTTGATTTGGTTACTGCTCGGGCTAGTGCATTTCGAATTGATTGCAATTTGTCGATGGAGGTTTTTGAGAGGTTATAGCAAAGGGATTTGCAGTAATCTAGTTTGGAATGGACTATTGAAGTGGGGATTGCGGAGGCAGTTTTGGTGTCAAGGCAAGGACGGGGGCGACCAAAGGCGTCGATACACCTAGAACAGGGATGGGCAAAGTGCGGGCCGCGGGCCGAGGGCCGAATGCGGCCCTCGAAGCCCTTTTGTGCGACCCCCGACATCGAGAAATATTGCATTAATGTGCGGCCCTCTAAACATATGAAACATTTGACAACGCCTCACTGGAAAATTCAGCGTTCAAATTGGATTTACACTTTGGCACTTGATCGTTAACTAGAAATAATGCTTTTAATATTTACTAACCTTTCTTCGACTTGACAGTCTTGGCTTATTAATAATTTACTTATACTGAACAGTATACAGTATAATAGGCCTACGTTATGTTAGTCGTTTTGGAGACTACTTAAAAATGTAATTCTAAATGCCGACAAAACTTGTTCGGCCCTCGGTTTCCGTCACAGACACTTTTGTGGCCCTCGGATAAAAATTTGTGCCCATCACTGACTTAGAATATTGGGGGAACCTCCGAAGTTAGGCACATGAAAAGTTAATGCTGTCATTTCTCTTTGTCCTGGTCACTCACGACTCTATATATATATATATATATATATATATATATATATATATATATATATATATATAATGTCTCCAACGTTATGTCTCCAACGTTCTGTCTCCAACGTACGTTATGTCTCCATGGCAACGTTATGTATCCAACGTTATGCCTCCAACGTTCTGTCCCCAACGTTATGTTTCCAACGTTATGTCTTCAACGTTATGTCTCCAACGTTATGTCTTCAACGTTATGTCTCCAACGTTCTGTCTCCAACGTTATGTCTCCAACGTTCTGTCTCCAACGTTATGTCTCCAACGATCTGTCTCCAACGATCTGTCTACAACGTTATGTCTCCAACGTTCTCTCTCCAACGTTCTGTCTCCAACGTTCTGTCTCCAACGTTATGTTATATATATATATATATATTAACAAGAAATTAACAAGATTTTACTTACTTACTTACTTATTTTGTTTATACCAGGAAGTGGTATAAATTCAGCCATAATTTTTATTTACTTTTGGGTTTGTTCAATAATTAATTTACTTTCAATTAAGCTATTTAATGTTTATAAAGGCAAAATTCATAGTTCTGCAGTCTGCACCACTAAAATTATTGCTGACCAATCATATTAAAATGTAGGCGTGTATACTGTACATTACCTGCTTGAGTAGTCTATCTCGTAATCTCAATTAGGCTTATCGCCTAAGCGATTCCGTGACGTCATGCATCTAATTAAAATAAATAGGTCAAACTGCGCTCAGCTGTTTATGCAAATGTCGACAGCGAAGAGCTAGTGTACAAGGCGTCAGGCACTGCAAGCAGCGCGTTTTTCGAAATAAAGCTGTTAGAATCAGACGTTCCAGGAGCAAAACTTCGCCGTAGTGATGTTTTTTTTTGTTTTTGTTTTTGTTTTTTTTTTTAAGCATCTTAATACACACAGCTGATAATGTCGCAATCAAATGGCTGACATCATTTAGCACATTAAGCATTCGATAATAATAATAGCATCTTAATTTGTCTACACACACACACACACACACACACACACACACACACACACATATATATATATATATATATATATATATATATATATATATAATAACATACATGTTAAGTTAAGCAATGCTAATAAAGAATAAACGACGATCTTGAGAATTTCAATGTTAACATATCAATTTTGAGTTATAATTTTTAAACAAATTTCTTGTTGGCTCTTCACCCTAGCCAGAATAAATTAACTAGTTATAGAGATTTTTAGTAGGCGAATACCCACGAGTACGAGTGAAACTGCAGTGATATCATGTAGGATGGTTTAACGTTTGACCAGTAGCGTCATTTCACACTTTTCTGGGGGGCGAGATAATTTTATGGTCAAATTTTGACAAATTTTTGCAAATCTTAGGCATTTTTTGCAAATTTTGGGAAATTTTAGGCAATTTTGGCAAATGACGCCACTCCGTTTGGCTAGTAGGCATCAAACTTTAACAGTTACTGAACGTATGCCCTGTGCCCCGTCCATGAAAATATGCAATTTGATATTATTTGCAGGTAGGATTGCATGATGTGTGGAGTTTACTTGTAGAGGATCCGGATTCATCTGAGTTGGCCCAGTTGGATCTAAGAAGTGCTTGTTGCAAATGTATGTCCATCTGGTAATGTTCCCGATAGTAAAGTTCTCTCGTCGACATGCTACAGCCCACCTCTCTGCTTTTGCTCTGTCAGTCGACGACTCGACGGACCGGGAACTGTATAAAACGAACCCCTTCTTTCAAACAAATGTCAGTTTTCCTATTGTCATTTGCACATGTTCCATAACAACAGTGTTTGATGGGCATACTTAATTTTATCGCGGAACAAATTAAACTTTAAGAAATCTATTTAGTAATTCACACAATACCGCGTGAATTCAACTATCTAATGGCCACATTTGCATACGCATGCGCAGTGAGCGTGACCTCCTTTAGGACCGATTCTAATTTTAGTTCTGCGATAAGCCTAATTAGAGTGTTGAGTCCAAGATGCAGAGTTAAATGAAAAGCTTGACAAATAAAAGAGTCCAGGTTTCGTGGGCAACATCTTAAATGATATTGCATAGTCACTTAGTACTTAGTAGTACTTAGTCCGTCCTCGTGCTGGAAGCACATCGGGCAGCACAGAATGTTCTCCAACTACTCCGGTCCATGGCTAAATCTTGTGCCCCCTCCATGACAAACCCATATAGACCAAATCTTGTTCGATTGTTTTCTTCCATGTTATCGTCGGTCTGCCTCTCTTTTGTTTTTTGGTTGCCAGTCCATTGCATAGTCGCTTACGAGACATTATTAAATTTTTATTATCTATTATATATTTTTATATATTATCTATTATATATTATTTTATTTATTTACTCGGATTTAGACATATGAACAACATAGGAAAGATACCAGCATGAAATTTGGCAATTACATCAGAAACATTCCTAGGTATATGGCCTATAAATTTCATTTATATCGCTTTACACGCGGCCGAGATATTAAACATCAAAAGGGGGCCAGTTTTTACTTGTTCACCCTGTAGATAATGTATATGGGCATAGCAGGCGTTCGATAGTATAGTTGGAAGATCTGTGAATCGAAATTTAGAGATGAATCACATTTGGAACAAAGATTTTATTGCAGTTTGTGGTGGCTGTTGTCAAAACTAGCTTGGCGCTATCAATTTTTAACTTATTGTGGTAGACCTATTAAGAGGAATTCTGTCTTGGATTGATTAAGAGCAAGGAGGTTAGATGACATCCACGAAGAAATAGACGAATGTTGATTCAAGCCTAGTAATTGATTTGTCAAATGAGGATGGTGAAAAGGAAAGGAGTAACTGAGTGTCGTCGGCATAGAATTGGTAATTCAAGTTGAGGTAATTGATTGAGGATGATAGTGGCGTGGTATAGAGACTGAACAATACAGACCCAAGGATAGATCCTTGAGGCACTGCGAAGTTTGCGTTATGAGATGATGAGGTTTGTTTAGACATGAAAGTCGGAAAGAACGAGACTTGAACCAGTGATGAGCTTTGTCGGATATACCGAACCAGAGGGAGAGTCGCTCTAGTAAAATATTGTGATCGATATTATCGAATGCAGCAGAAAGGTCGAGGAGGCAAAGACCGGTGACTCGTCTGATCCCGATAGCAGGACAGTTTCTGTAAAGTGATGTTCAGTATAGGCGGATTGATGAGTGTTATATAGCGAGTTATTTGAAAGGTGTTCGGTGAGTCTAGAAAGCGCGTTTTTCTCGGTGAATTTTGATAGAAGAGAAAGGCTTGAGATCGGGCGATAGTTATTAAGATCCTCTCTGTTAAAGCCAGGCTTTTTCAGGAGTGACGAAAGAGTATGACGCCTCATTCAGGTCCAGAATGGCCGTATGGAATGCATTTGTTTTCGTTGTATAAAGTCTTTGGTCGAAAAGGGGTGCGTTTCTGTGCCTCGTCATCGTGGATACGGTAACGGCTTCCAGCTTCCTGTAACAATTACTCGAAAAATTTAAGGTAGTATAATATTATATAATAATATTTGAACCAAATATTGAGATTTAGAGCATATTTCAGACGACATAACAGCATATCAGCAGTCATCCTTCCACTCCTGAACTAACAAAAAAATCAGTTTTGCACGAATCTCCTATATACCCAGTGTTGGCTTAAATGGGGCCACTCTAGGCGCCCCTCCGTGGCCCATTAGCGACGAAGCGAATGCTCACTAATCTCAGCGTCTTTATAAATGATTGAAGCAATTATATGCAGATCGGCAATTTCTGAAGGGTTCTAGCTCTGTTACGAAATTAATTTTATTTTTGCGCTCCATTTGCCAGATATTTGAGTAATATGTTATGTCGAAATCTATCTACCGTAGCCTACACGTGGAATCCCTGTCTGAGCTATTCCTCTTCAAAGACTTACGAGTCGTTTGATTGAGCGATAAGCTAAAACGCATCTGATGTCTGCGTTGGTGAATTGGTTGTCCGTAGTACCTTTTGCTCATTGTTTGGCGCAAACCTAGCAGGTTACCCGCTACTGTTCTTAGGACTTCCTTAATTCACAATATGCCCAGTGGTGCGCAGAGGAGGCCCGGGTCAACCAGATGGAGGCATCCAAAGCATCCACCCATATCCGCAAAGAGCAGCTATAGCATCTATAGGCACCTATAGGAGGCATCTATAGCACCTATCCGCAAAGAGTGGATAGGTGCTATTTAAATTAAGTAAGTCGAGGCGACAAAGGATCCGAAGATTAGTTGGGGAGCGGTAGGCAGATTGAGAACGAGCGAGAGAAGTTCAAAGCGCTGCATTTTTACACCACGACTACGTTTTGACACCAACCAACCTCTGCCGCCACTGCGTATGCCGTTGCACCCCCCAGCATACTGAAAGCATTCTAGAATCAATGAATTTTACTAATGAAGTCAGCATTTAAATAATATTGCAGGTGTGTTGGACAAACGGAACTTATTATCTTCCATTTGAAGTAGAAGATATACCTAACTCCGTCAACAAACGACAACGAATCAGTTACTACCAGTGGGTTCCTTTGATGCTTGTTTGTCAAGCAATACTCTTTTATGTTCCAAGAGCGTTTTGGCGTGCTTTCAATAGCCATTTTGGCATAACTGTCCATACAATCACCGACGCAGCTATTGAGAGCCAGTGTGAAACTGATGCAAACAAGTCTGATAAGTTGTTGGGATTTATGGTACGTCACACTGGACGCTATTTGAAAGATCTTCGTAAAAAGTTAGAATCCATGAACATCAACGCCTTTACAAAATTACTGCATCTGGTTCGAGGAAGCTATCTCACTATGTTATATATTGTCATTAAATTTGTTTACTTAGGAAATATTATCGGTCAATCATTTCTACTAAACCGATTTTTAAGCACGGATTACCATTTTTATGGCATTGAAGTGTTGCAGAAAATGTTCAAAGGAGAAGATTGGACAACATCCGACAGATTTCCACGAATAACACTCTGTGATCTTGAAATTAGACGAGTGGGTAATATCCATCGACATACAGTTCAATGTACATTACCGATGAATCTATTCAACGAAATCTTTTTTATATTTCTTTGGTTCTGGTTTGTTTTCGTTGGCATAACGACCTTCTGTAGTCTTATTTTATGGGTACTGAACTCTTTCAGTGTTTCGAGAAAACTCGAGCTTATTCAAGGAAATTTATATGCCGTAGGGAAACTTAGAAGCAGCACTTTTCAAACAAACAAAGCAAAGTTAAAGGATTTTGTAACCACTTATTTGCGCAGCGACGGATGCTTCATTATAAGAATGGTTCTTAAAAATGCGGGCGATGCAATCGCTGCTGAACTCACTAGTGGCCTTTGGGATCATTTTACAAAGCAAAAAGGTAAAATGACACGTGAACTACAATTAGACAATGACGCCGAATTTGACGTGTCTTTGCCTTTGCGTGGGTCTAATAAAGAAGATTGAGGTTATAACATTTCAAACATTTTTTGGTCTACGATTGAATAGTGTGGTCTACACTATATTAAAGACAACTCTCAGATTATATAATATGTATTTCAGGTTCAGTTAGATCTTGAGTCCTCGACTGATAGTGATCGACTGCTAAGTCCTAGTTAGATACTACAGAGCTACTACTAAAACGTTCCTTATTGGAGGGTAGGCGTGGCCTCTAGAATGTCAGTCAATACCACGTTATACCTTCCTTCTTTAACTTAGACGGTTATCTCATTAAACATAATGAATGAACTAAACTACTAAAATATAGATTGTTAATATATAATTGCTAATCAATCATCTGAACTGATGAACTAGCATGCTAATGTATAGACTATCTAAATCTCTGGGGTTTCATAATTGCTCGACCTGAGCGGGTTCTATAAGGCTCTATAACGTTAGTCTTTTGGGTTGGTGCTTGTTCTGGTTGCACCTTTGTTGATCGTTCCTGGACTGGTGGTGGTTGAGCTGGAGGTGGCTGAGGGGCATGAGACGGTAGCGCCGTTGCACCAGTAGACCTTCGGCCCTATGCCACATTCGCCGATGAACTAAGTGTCAGTAGAAATTTAATAGACATTTCAGACCCCTCTGAATGAACAGACATTGAGACATTAGAAAATAGCAACTGGAAACTACAGGCGTTTCCAATGGACTTTTTAGACGTTATAGTTATGGATTTATTTTTTTAGTTATTTTATCTCAAGAAAGAAAGATGTCACGTGATAGATAACTGACGCTGTGGAGGCCACACCCACTGGCCAATAGAGGACAATCGTATATATCAATGTAGTAGCTAACTGATATGGTGGACAGTCACTCTCTGGACGTGAACCTGATTACATGCTTTATATCTTACGTGTCCCTAGCTCTATACATTAGCTGTAGGCCTAAGACTAGACTAGTACCTCGGCACACGTTATAACGATAGCTAGCAAGACGATGGAAATGCTAAAATGACACCTGGTAGAAACATAATAATTGTATTCAAAATAGATGTTTATGAATAACTTTCTCACATTTGCCCATTTCCAGTTATCGTCGTCGTTATCGCATAGCCCCTAACCATTAGCGTCGCCACGGGGGGGCAAATGGGGGCAACTGCCCCCCAACCTGCCGCCAGACCACCTACCAGATTCGCGCAAATCCGGTGAGAAAATTTTTTTGTGGAGGGTGGGGGTAGGGTAAGGAATCTGACACGCCAGCCAGTAGCCGGCGTATAGTGACTGCAAACAGAGAAGATTCAGTCAGCTACTGTAGCCAGACGTCAGCATTAAGACGTATAAGGGAGGAGGGGTCCAGGCATAGACTCCAGGTCACCGGAGGACCTCCACAAAAGGGGCAATTAAGCGAAGCGATAATCGAGTAGAAAGTAACGCCTGGGGCGAGGAAGACCTTAATGGGTGTGTGTTAATTAAACGGCAAGAGGTTTCTTTCGTCGGAAACGAGGCGGGCAATTGCAATTAAGCTTCCACTGATTTAATCTATGCCAGTCGATGCATTTCAAAAAAGGCCGGGGAAGACACTCGGGCAGGTAGAGCGAAGAAAGAGGGGAGAAGGGGCGAGCCCGGAAAGGCGACAGAGGGCGCAGGGCAGTCGACGTTGGCCTCTGGTGATGTGCGACAGTGCGATCGACAACTGCCGGACTTTATATCGGAGAAATTCTGAAGAAGTACTGGGAATATATAACAGTTATAAATTAAACAACATCTACCCTAAACGTCTACTCTAAAGATGAGTATGCAACTGTGCTCCTGCTCTCAGTTTAATGATGTTGATCCAGCTGTGCAATCATCGAATCAGACTCCGAGAGGCCGAGATGAAATGCTACATTACGTCAAGCATGGTCCGATGCAGCCCAAGGAAGGTTTTAAAAGAAGTGCAGACGGTCGATGTTTCCCATCCGAATGGTATGTGAATTTTCCGTGGTTAGAGTACAGCCTCTCGAAGCAAGTGGCATTCTGCTTTTATTGCCGTCTTTTCTCGCTAAACGGCTCTTCTACTGTTGCTGGGGGCATAATAGACACTGCGTTCAGTGCAACCGGCTACAGCAACTGGAAAAAAGCGCCGGAGAAAGGGCGCGGTTTCAGAAAACACAACGACAGTAAAAGTCATGCGCAAGCTGAAATGGCTTATCGTTCGTTCATCAATTCAAAATCTGTCGACATGCAGTTGTCAGAAGAAAAGGATCGGGCAGTAAGCCGACGCCAAGAGCTGGTTCAACGGAATCGCCAGACTCTTCAGCGTATTTTCAATGTCGTACGGTTTATTGGTCGTTTGGGAATGCCGTTTCGTGGTCGTGATGAGTCGGAGGTATATATGAACATTCGTTTATTTCTCAACGACATAAAACAGAACTTCTATTATAGTTAACAGAGTAAATATATCAGTCTCTATTGCACAATTAATGACACCAGAGTTGCTATAGTTTGATAGATTGATAACACACATAATGGGGGCGGCAAATTTTGGAAGCGACAATTTTTTTGCTTGCCGAGTTGTCGAGGAGTTTTGTCGAAGGGGCGGCAAATTTACAGATTTAGCGACGACGATCTTTTTTGCTTGTCATCAGGTGTGATAAGAGTGAAATTGGGGCGGCATTTTTTCCAGGAGCCATAGGCGGCACTTGTGCACGCTACGCCACTGAGTACAATATGTTAGGTAGGAGTGTATCAGGGAAAAAGTTTGTGAAGGGCTCTGAAGTCAAGTAGATTATTTAATATGTCTAATTATTTTTAATTTTTAGCTAATTTATTTGATAATTCATCAACATGTTTTCCCAGTTTAAATTCTGGTCTACAGTAATACATAGGAATTTCATGGATGATTTTTGGATTATGGTGGTATTGTTTATTTTTATCGGATCTAATTTATGATTGTTAGACTTGCTTTTGACGTGGAAGTATATACAATTTGTTTTATCTAGATATCTACGAACCGCGGAGTGTTTATAGAGCTCATTACCTACCTCAGTCAAAATGGGGACAAAATCTTGGCCGAACATATGGACCAAACTGCCGGAAACGCTAGCTATCTCTCACCAAGTTCGCAGAACGAAATGATAGAAATTGTCGGAGAGGAAATACAAAGAGAAGTAACCCGGCGTGTCAAAAATGCAGGTATGTTTTCCGTTTTAATGGACGAAACGACAGATGTTTCGCACAAAGAACAGGTGTCGATTTTCGTTCGATTTGTAACTGAGGATGGAGATATAGAAGAACGGCTGCTTGCTTTGACTGATACTGCAGCCACAACAGGCGAAGCGCTAACGTCCATACTAATGGAATGTCTCAGCAAGCACGAACTTGATATTAACAAAATCGTAGGACAGGGGTACGACGGTGGCAGCAATATGCGCGGTGCAACAAAAGGTGTTCAAGCCCGCATTAAAAAAATAAACCCAATGGCTCTCTTCACTCACTGCTTCGCCCACAATTTGAATAGAGCACTGGTCAATGCGGCGTGTGATAGTGATAACCCGGATGTGCGTAACTTCTTTGGAATTGTTGAACTACTTTTTACTTTCGTGGAAGGTAGCGCTTCTCGACATTCCTTTTTCGTTGGACATCAGAAGCAAATCAGCCCCGCTGAAGATGCGTTACACTTGAAAGGCCTGAGCGAAACCCGCTGGAACTGTCGTGCTTCTGCTTTACGTCGTCTATCTACTGAGAGAGTTTTTAGTGCTGCAATGGCCACCATTGAACACGTTAGTGCAACTACTATGGATGGCACTGTGAGAGGAACAGCTGCTGGCTTGTTGGTCTCGGCTGGCAATTTTAAATTCATTTTGTCGCTCCTGCTGCTGACGCCAGTGCTTGAGGCGATAAACACCGTCAGCGAAAGTTTACAGTCGCCATCCGTCGATATAATCGCTGCCCAGTGCCAAATTGAAGCACTCATAACAGAGCTGAGACGTTTGCGCTGTGACGACAGTTTCAATTCTGCTCTTGCTAAGGCAGAAACTCTTGCGCATAAACTTGCGATTGAGACAGATATGCCTATGACGCGTCTTAAAAAATTGCCACGCAGGATAGACGATAACCCATTGACTGCAGCAGCGAGGTTGTCACAGAAAGATCAAATAAAAATAGATCTTTATTTCACAATCATTGACAGATTGGTCATGGAGATTCGACAGAGATTTCCACAAGAACTTCGGGAATTTGGATATCTCGACAGTCGTCATTTCGCCGACGCAAACGCAGAAGAAGGAGTGCGTCACTTGGCGACTCGTTATGCAATGGACGCAGACGCTACAGTCTGTCAGTGGAGATTGTCCCATCACTTAATAAAAGCGGGCACATCTCTTCAAGAGACGTATCGTACATTACCGGAGACGTACTCGCAGCTGCGCTACTTATATAAAGTTATCCTTACACTACCTGTGACAACTGCGTCAGTGGAAAGGGGGTTTTCAAAACTGTCATTCGTCAAAAATAAATTGCGTTCAACAATGGGACAAGATCGCCTTCAAGCATTGTTACTGGCTTCTGTTGAAAAGGACATTCTGCTGCAGTTACAGGACTCTGACTTAGTTGCTAAATTTGCCAGCAGAGCGGACCGTCGAATGTTACTTGCATAATCATATTTGCAGAAGACATGTTTATATAATAATAATATATAATAATAATAATAATAATAATAATAATAATAATAATAATAATAATAATAATAATAATAATAATAATAATAATAATAATAATAATAATAATAATAATAATAATAATAATAATAATAATAATAATAATAATAATAATAATAATAATAATAATAATAATAATAATTGCATCTGACCTCAAACTCTCTCGGGGAATGCAGCGGAAAATGCAGCAACACGCAAGCATCACAAATACCTGACCTTCCCGTCTCATACAAATTTATTCCGATTGCATTTGAAACTATGGGACCACTCAACGCAGAAGGCAGCGAGTTCATCGCCGAAATTGGTCGTCGAATTGCTTTGCGTTACAGGAGATCCGAGAGAGGCATTCTACTTATTCCAGCGTCTCTCAGCCTGCACACAGCGATTCAATAACGTAGCTTTTAAAGGAACCTTTTCATCGAAAAACCAAAACCTGCCAGAGCTGCATTCGTTCAAGATTATGACCGACGTCGAGACGAACGACGTCGAGACGAACGACGTCGAAATCGAAGAGTTGAATGAGGAGGCGAGCGAACTGTTCATCGTCGACGACAAAACCGCTCGACAGAAGAAGAAAAACCAGGAGGAATACAAAAGCAAGAACGCCACCAAAAGCAGAGCAAGTTCTCTACGAGAATGAAAACGACATAGCTGGGGTAAATGAGCCAGAAATGCCGAAGGAGACAGAGAATGAATCTCCACCTGAAAAATCTGAAGCTACTGAGGAATGGACTGAAGATGAAAAAGACGAAAAGTCTCGCTTTGGAAAAAACATCAAGAAGAAAATGAATCGGAAGAAAACGCCAAAAGCGGAAAACCAGAGCAAACTGTTCCACCGTCCATACCAATTATCGACCTGTTGCCTGATGGAGGTCCGGTTGGAGCAATACAGGAGCATGACGTCGGCGCCGACAGCAACATGGCTAAAGATATATTCACGTCGGAAGAGGCAAGAGCTCGCGATCGAGTTCAGAACGACACGTACAAGGAGGTCAGGATAGCTGCAGAGTCTCGCAGACAGACGAGAAAGTACATACAGACGATTTTTAATCCAGGACCGAAGCTGATTGATCTCTGCGAGACTCTGGAAGGCATCACCCGAAAGCTGATAAAAGAAGACGGTCTCCGTGCCGGTTTGGCCTTCCTGACGGACGTTTCCATTAACAATTGTGCCGCGCAATACACTCCTAACAACGGTGACATGACGATATTCCAGCATGACGATTTGATGAAGGTCGACTTTGGAATCCACTTCAACGGCCGAGTCATTGATTGCGCTTTTACGGTGGCATTCAATTCACGATACGATCCGCTTCTTGCCGCGATGAAGGATGCGACAAACACAAGGATCCGTGAGCGCAGGATCGACGTGCGTATCAGTGACGTCGGAGAGGCCATCCGGGAAGTCATAGAATCCTATGAGGTTGAATTGGACGGAAAGATGTTCCCAGTGAAGAGCACACATAACCTGAGCGATCACTCGATCGCGCCGTTCAGGATCCAAGCCGGTAAGACGGTTCCGATCGTCAAGGGAGGTGACACGATCAGGGCGGAGGAAGGCGAGTTCCTTGCCATCGAGACCTTCGGAAGCACCGGAAAGGCTCACGTTCACGTCGTCAAGGAGACGTCTCATTACATGAAAAACTATGAAGCCGGTCATGTTCCGACCCGAGTGACGAAATCGATGCAGCTTCTCGGAGTGATCGACAAGCATTTCGGCACGCTTGCGTTCTGCCGTCGGTGGCTCGATCGTCTGGATCAGACCAAGTTTCTGATGGTGCTGAAGAATCTGTGGGATCCGGAAATCGTCGATCCGTATCCTCCACTCTGCGACATCAAGGGTGGCTGCTACACCGCTCAGTACGAGCATACTCTCCACTTACGACCGACCTGCAAAGAGGCTGGGAAGACAGCAAAGCACTCAAAAAAACCACCTGCAGCTTCAAAGAAGAAGCCTCAGTCACTGGTCGAAAAAACAGTAGCTGAAGCCAAAGCTGCATTTGTTGACATTGATCTGTCGGAGGGAAGGAGTCTGAGGAAGCGGACAGCTGCTCCACCCAGCAATGCTCCAAAGACATCAACGAAAGCTGTCACGAAGAGACAGGCAGCAGCGCCTAAGAAAGCAAAGGGCTCTCAGGACACGAAGGACAGCAAGACTTCTGCTGTCAAGTCGGTTCAGCCTTAGGACGCGAAGACGCTGTTCAACATGAAAGCGCTGCATAATAATAATAATAATAATAATAATAATAATAATAATAATAATAATTATCATTATTATTATTAACGAATCATCAGTGTAAACAAATGAGTCGTTGTTTTCACATTTCAACTAGCTGTCATTACTGTGCCACGCCCTCTTTTGCCCCCCAACCCAAAATTCCTGGCGACGCCACTGCCCCTAACCAAATAACAATACCAATGCAAATAGGCGGATTTAGAGTTTAAGATTTGGGTAGGCTAACCTGGGGGTCTGGAGCGAATCCCCCAGAAACTGATGCCATTTTTATTATTAGGTATCCTATTTTTCACTTGAAAATCACCATGAATTGATGACCATTTCAACAAGTTACGACCTATAGTTAGTAGTTCTGTTACAATGAACAAGAGTAATTAGCCTATAGTATTTTACAAAGCAGCATAGTTTCGACAGCTATCGAAACTATGCCGCTTTGCTATCTAATTGCCCATGTATATTACTGCCTGACTGTGTCACTGTGACTGTTCATCTGTTTATTAATCATCACTGTTAACTAATAAAAATTACGATAACAGGAGGAAAACGTATAGTTATAGAACAGCAGCAATGAGGTTCGGACACCGATTGTTAACGCTCACTGGGCATTTCTTGGCATCAGTTGACTTGGCGACCGTGCACTGCGTGAATCAAGTGATATTAAAGTCAATGGATTGAATGTGTGGCACTGTGCTTTTATATGTAAACAAGTAAGTAACAAAAGAGGCTTAGACACACCTGGTGTTGATGGAATTAGTTGGGTAGGCTTAAGCCTATTCTAGCCTTTAATAAAATCCGCCGATGCCGATGTAGCCAACGCTCTAACACACTCACGCCAGCCATTTGAATGCCAAACCCCAGCCATAATCGTCAACCGCAAAGACCATTATTGAATTAAATAATCCAGTTACAGGGGCACAATTTAATGTCCAGTGATCTCAAGTTCTCAACGATCCTCCCCAAAATCAAACCACAAGGCACGGAGCATACCCTAGAGAACACAACATGGAACAGAGTTCAACAGACGAAGAGAAGAGAACCAGCATGAAAACCTCTCTTTTTCCGCCAACATGTTTTCTGACTTCTTCCAGGAGAAGGTCCAGAAAGTTCATGAATCTCTAGAGGAAAATCCAGCTCTGCTCCCCACTTGTAGACGAAAATCAGGCGGTGAAATTAATTGAGAAGTTCTCAGCAGTTACAAGAGAAGAGGATAGGAGAGTATATCTCTGAGTCTTCTACCAAATCATCCGAGCTAGATCCGATTCCAACTTTCATTATTAAAGAAGGAATTGAAATATTTCTAGACCCAATAACGACAATCATCAATGTATTGCTAACACAAGAGACAGTACCCCGTTCACTCAAGCGTTCGATTATATCACCGAAACTCAAAAAGGGAAACATCGATGCAAATATATCACACTATCGGCCAATGTCCAACCTGTCCTTCCTCTCAAAGACAATAGAACGAATCGTCGCAAAACAGCTCAGAAGCCATCTTGACAATAATTACCAGCCCACCGAACAATCCGCCTACAGATGCCACCATTCCACAGAAACTGCTCTCCTCAGCATTCTTTCCGACAAAGGCGTCGATCCACTTGGAATATTGGGGGGCCAAAACCTCCGAAGTTAGATACATGAAAAGTTGATGCTGTCATTTCTCGTTGTCCTGGTCACTCATGACTCGTTATATATATATATATATATATATATATATATATATATATATATATATATATATATATATATATATATATATATATATATATATAAATAATATATAAATAATTAGTTAACCTAGTATATAATATATATTAATAATATATATATATATAGATACATACACACAGGGTGTAGACCCTATACATAAAGCTCTATAGAAATTAACAAGATTTTACTTACTTAATTACTTTGTTTATATCAGTAAGTGATATAAATTCAGCCATAATTTTAATTTACTTTTGGGTTTGTTCAATAATTTACTTTCAATTAAGCTATTTAATATTTATAAAGGCAAAAATTCATAGTTCTACAGTCTGCACCACTAAAAATTATTGCTGACCAATCATATTAAAACGTAGGCATGTATACCTTACCTGCTTGAGTAGTCTATCTCGTAATCTCAATTAGTGTGTTGAGCCCAAGGTGCAGAGCAAAATGAAAAGTTTGACAAATAAAAGAGTCCAGGTTTCGTGGGCAACATCTTAAATAATATTGCATTGTCGCTTACGAGACATTATTAAATTTTTTATTATATACTATACTCGGATTTAGACGTCTAAACAGTTAACTGTCTAGTTCAAGTTAAAGAAATGTCTTGAATGCAGTCAGACGACTCAGTTCCCGTAATCTCCATATAATTTAGACGCTTCACCGGTGATTTCGACAGACCCATAGGATTGATCTAAACTTCTAAAGAGTTAAACGCCATTTTCTCAGCAGGGTGGCGTAGTTATCCCCCTCCCCATGTTACTAACGCAGCAAGACTGTTATACAGCCGTCAACTATCTAAATCTAGTAAATTCGGCTCAAAAGCATCTTGACATCGTTCCCATGATGACCGTTAAGTGATATGAAAGTTTTCACATAGGGTCAATCAACCAGAGACCAGGTTCCTACAGTTCGACTGTTTGTTCGTCCCCAATGGATTAATTATCAGGTTTAAAAGGTTCACATTTGCAGGCAATCTGGATAAACGCAGTGACGGTACTCCAGTGACTGAGTGTCGAACTACTGAAACTGAGCAAACGTTATAGGGCTTACGTGTTGGAGTGGGACAACACATGATGAACAAATGCTGACCCCACTCTAAATCAATGGAGAGAATCGGGCCCTCGTGGATCGTCATTTCTGAACCGAAACTCCAAAAATATGAAATTTCAAAAATAGAAATTTCAGGAAGATCATGCATTGAGACTGGAAAATGTGTTAACTGGTATATAAACAGTTGAAATATTGGGGGGCCCAACAAGTGCTGGGCCCCCTGCCCGAATTATTGGGGAGCCCGGGCCCCCGGGCCCCCTATGGATTGACGCCTATGCTTTCCGATGTATTCGAAGCAGCCGTCAATGGACAGGTTACGACACTAGTCATACTTGACTTAACAGCGGCTTTTGATTGTGTCGACTATCCCATACTCCTTAGGAAGCTCGAACACTCTTTCGGGATCTGCGGACCAGCAATTGCATGGATCAAATCATATCTGACCGACCGCATGATGCAGGTCAGGTACCGGGGGAAGCTTTCCAGTCCAAGGCCAGTTACTTGTGAAGTTCCACGGGGCTCTATTCTTGGGCCGATGCTCTTTCCTCTTAGTCATTAGTAAGCTCAAAGAGGTCATTAGCCGCCACAATGTTTTATTCCATCTATATGCAGACGGCATGCAACTGTACTGCAGCTCCAATCCAGCCAATCTAACAATGCTACTCCTATATTAGAAAACTGTATTGCTGATATCGAGAACTGGCTTAAAATAAATCGACTAAAACTAAATCCGACAAAGTCAGAATTCATCATACTTGGTCAAAGCGACAGATAATGAAAGCTGATAGTGAAAACGCTAATCTCAACATCGGAGGAGTCAAAATCAAGAGCTCTCAGACTGTCAGGGATTTATGAGTAATCCTAAATAATAGTCTTTCTATGACCGATCACATAAGTAAAGCAGTCTCAAGCAGCTTCTTCCAACTGTCAGCTCCGTCCTATCATAGACTCTAGACCTAACCACAGAAGTTGCACAGAACACTTATTCATGCGTTCATTACATCATGTCTAGACTATTGTCATAATCTGCTTTACTTAAATCTTGAAAGGCAACTCACGAGACTACAGGTAGTTAAAAATGCCGCTGCACGTCTCCTAAGCCGAATTCCTAGACGCCAACACATCACTCCGATCACCCGATCCTACAGACCCTTCACTGGCTACCGGTAAAAAAGGATCGTGTTCAAAATAATATCACTGGTAGACAAATGCCTGAGAGCAGAAGCACCGGAATACATCATCCGGGATTGCAAGTTACTGTGACAACATTTTAGGCTTAGCCTTCCTTTCGTAATCGCACACCTCTCGGCGTTTGTTCGTTTAATTAAGTAAAGCTTCGCTGTTGTACGCAGAACATTCTCGCTTCATTCACCAGATGGCGCTGCGACATTATACGTTTACCATGGCTTGATACGTTTGCGTTGTTCGATATTTCAAATAATCATTATAATTAAGCCATCGCACTTTCGATCGTTATTTGACGCATATATAGTGTTAAGAAGTTGAAACTATTGCCTCTTAGATTAATTATTAAGTAACTAGGTGTTTACCCGTCAAAAATGACGGGGGAGAATGGCTGTTTTACCACCCGATTTTGCGCAAATGCAATAACATTTTGCACAATTAATTGTCCTTAAACTCGCCGCCTTTTCCTTCAACCGAGTTAACGCCCATTCGCAGGAATTTTCTGAAATTTGATAGTCAACGTAAGTGTAATGATTTTTGGCAGTGTCGAACGACATGCAGTGCTTGATTCCCCTGTTTGCTGTGCTGCTTTTTCACTCCGACCAATAGCCTGCTCCTCATTCTCACTTTATTGTCGCAAACCTCGTGAACGCTAGACTTTTTTGTTTTACACGGACGGTTAGAAAGAGGAATAAAAAGGCTAAACAATGGTGCAAACCTCACCTTCTTAGCTCTTATATAGCCTGCGGGGGTTTGGGGCCGGACGGGAATGATTTTGGGCCGGGTGGGGAAGGGAACGGTTTGGGGCCTGTCATGATCCAGCAATAGCATCAAGGGGAATGGGCGTCCTAATGCCCCCTGGATTTTCATTGGAGCAAGTTCCAGAATTCAAAACTTTGAAATTCACAGATAAGGCGTTCTGGGACCGCGGTTAGGCGGTTAAAATTGATAGATCTTTGCAAATGTCGCCGAATTTTCGGGGTGATTTTGGTTTATTTTGTTTTAGGACCTCCCTTTATAACGGGGTCCGATGGTATAACCCCGGAAAAATTTTTTGTTGCAGATGCTATAAAAGGTGATTTTAGGGAAGAGTTTTGGCACGTAAAGTGGACTTGAGCATTTTTTTTTGATACATCATGATTTTTAGAAAGACCATGTAATTTTTTTGCTTATTTTCTTAATATCAATCCATGATGATGGGATGATGGGATGAGCAATGGAAAAAGTGTTTTCCAAACATAATTACAACTTGCAATTATGTGAGATTTTCGCCAACAAACAGAGAAAAGTTACAATGCAAAAAATGGCCTAATGCTATTTAGGCTACTTCTGTCTGAGCTGTCTCTGTCCACTACGCACCACAAGTAGGTTTGGGGCTATTTGGAGTCACTGCAATGTTCAACGTATGATGACTATGAGTCTATGACGACGTCATATCTTATCATACATCAACTTCAACGTCATGGAGAGAGATGATAATTTGTAATCGGCAGATTATGAACCAATGGGGGCGTAATTTTCCTCGAAAGTTCTTTCAAAAAAATTTTGGGGCCCCATAAATCAAAAAATTCCTTCGCCCTCTTTTTCGTTGGAGCATTTGAATGATTTGGGCTTATATGGTGTAGAGGCCCCTGGCCTGGGGGGCAGGGGCCGGTATGGGTTGGGGCCGGAGCGATTGGGAGAGGGATGGGAGAGAGAAAAGGGATGGAGAGAGGGAAGGGGAACGGGGGTTTGGGGCCGGGCCGGAATGGGTTGGGGCCGGGGCGATTGGGAGAGGGATGGGTAGAGGAAAGGGGGATGGGAAGGGAAGGAGCGGGGATTTGGGGCCGGGACCTGAATGGGTTGGGGTCGGGGCGATTGGGGAGGGATAGGGAGGGGGAAGGGGATGGGAAAGGGAAGGGAAAGGGGGTTTGGGGCCGGGGCAGGGAAAGGGTTGGGGCCTGGGCGATTGGAAGAGGGATGGAGTGAGGGGAAGGGGAACGGGGTTTAAGCTGCAATTAAGACGCTTCGTTAAACGCTCCGTTGATTTTAATACATTTTTGATTAAATAATATTTGGTTGTCAATGACAACAGCGTCTTGCAATACCCGCCGTGTTGCGGACGGACAGACGGACGCGACAGACATCGAGAATTATATAATAAGATTAGCGTCATTCGTTTCCGAATGTCGTTCTTTTGTTTTCGACTTTCTGCATACCCCTTTTCAGTAAGCCGTATTTCTATACGTCGCGGCTATACGCGTGTGTGGAGTTCGCGTTTGTTCGCAAGGTGGCGCCACAGCGTTTCACCGTTGTCTAATACGATATCAGCGATCAATACTTTGATTATTATAATTAAATTAGTGAACTATCGATCATAATTCGATATCTATATTGTGTTATATGTTCGAAGTGACTTACCTTTCGAGTTTCAAGCGAATGGCATCTTTCATTACTAAATGCCGCATGATTAGTGGCGTATTTTGAATTTTGGTAAGGGGGGGCCAGACACTTTCGACCTGACAAGTTACAAGTTGACGACCTGTTTTTGCTTGTCAAGCAAGACCAAAGACCAAAGGGGGGGCCATGGCCCAATGGTAAATACGCCACTGCGCATGATTTTTTAGGTGTATTTTGTACACCCATTTTTAGCAAGTACCTAGGGTCTTAAGTATCGTCCCTCTTCAGTCAGCAGCGACGGACCAGCATTAGAGTTTTTACTCCTGCTAGCGGTAGCCATATCAGGGGAACTTGAACGCGCTTCAGATTGTGCATCTCTTCGCAAGTAAACGAACTCGTATGCCGGATCGCGCTGTCAGCGAAGGAACGAAGAAACACGCCTGAGGTTCTGAATCTCTCGCTGTTAAGTACCCGGACCGACGGGCTTTGGCTAGGGTTGCCAGATCTCCCGTATTTTACGGGAGTCTCCCGTATTTCAGCCCAGTCTCCCGTCTCCCGGAAGGATGCCACACGGGAGACCAAATCTCCCGTATTTGGCTAGGTCAACAGACTTAATTGAGACGCAGCTTAAAATCGAAACAATACAACATTTCCGGCGTGATAAAACGTTAAATAAAACTCTGAAACTACTTGTAGTATTGAGACCCAACAAATAAATTAGAGTTTTTTTTAGAAGCAATTAATCTAGTTTAGTACAATTAGTTAGTTTAGTACAATATCAAACAAGAAGATAAAAGAGGCTCTGAGGCAGGCAGCAATGCCCTCTGCTTCTTACTTACTTTAACGGCAGCTTCGCATATCCATGACGTCACGAGTTTCGTTTTCGCGTGACTCACGTTTTCAAATGTCGAATAAAAAGAATGTTACCGACAATGCGATGGACTCGGACGCTCCCGTTAACAGCCAAAAAGAATCAATATTTCTGCCAGTACAGACGGTAACAGACCTACATGGACAGCAGAATATCCGTACCTCTGCAGTGTTTCTGGTAATTCTTTGAGAGCTTACTATACATTATGTAGACTCTAAGGCTTCTAAGCGATACTTTTCCGTAGCACACGGCGGTCTTAGCGAGTTCTGAGCACAATAACAATGACCGATCTGCTACAACTTTTGCTGGCATTGAGACGTTTTTCGTTAAGTCGTTTTCTGTCGAACATCATAAAGTGTTGGATGCCGAAATGACCTCAATTTATCACGCCATAAAGGTGATAAAGCATAATCATAGTCAGGGGCGCCCATCCCCTCTGGCTGCTGGAAGCAGGTTCCCCCTTCCCTGTCCTCCCTTTCTCTCCTGCCCCTAAACGGGTCCGGCAGGGATTTATCTACACCACATTATTATTATTATTATTATTATTATTATTATTATTATTATTATTATTATTATTATTATTATTATTATTATTATTATTATTATACGAAAAAGTAGCCGTATAAGACTCGACACTGAACATTGACAATCCCCATCCCCGCAAATTCATGAAAAAAAGTCTGGGGTCCGGGGTATAACCCCGGAAAATTTTTGAAATCAATAGGTGCTCGTAGGTGAGTTTCAGTGCATTTTGGACATTAAATCACATACTTTGGTGCACCAGGATAGGTCTCATACCAGTAACTTCTAATTCTTAATTTTTGGAAAATTCCAACAGCCACAAAGCACTATTAAATGTAAGTTGAAACTATGGAGAGATATCGCAGTAATTGCGCTGTCAAACTATTTAAAATTACCTGCAAATTATCTATTGGCAATATGACCAGATCCAAATGCAAATAAAATAAATGCTACTTTTAGTATTTATTTTAAAAATTAGATTCTCCAACAGCCACACCTACATTATTTTACATAGATGATAGAGGCATTAATTAAGCTGCAACAACTGCAAATTGGGTAACTAGACTTAAGGCAACTGACTGAAACAAGCAATTTCTAATTATTATTAACAGTATTTAATTGCACCGTTCCACAGTTTTAAATGGATTGTAATTTGTTGATGGAGGTCTTTAATTTGGAAGGCTGCAGTAGTGGAGGGAGTTGCAGTAGTCTAATTTGGAATGTAAACTTCATGTGAGTCTATTAGTTTGTTATAAAAGATTTATATTTCACAGGAAGTTTGCACTCTTCATCGTTAGAATGACTACGTAAAAGTTACAATAATAATAACATTTTATGAATGCCTGATAATAATGAACTTGAGCTTGAATTGAGTACTGGTAATCTTATATGAAGTTACAAAATTGCACTGCAATAAAGCCAGTAATTGCGCAGTCATTGAGGGGCCTATTGAATTAATATACTACTCTAACGTGATACCAAAACTCAGGGGGGGAATTTCTTCCCCCCCTAGGTTTTCAGGAAGCATTTGCTTCCTTTCCCCCTTGTGTGGGCACCCCTGATCATAGTAATGTAGTGCACGTACAGACTGCCTGAACAAACTGGTACATCTTTTATATTTTCATGATTCTGAAGTAGCCAAAAAGTGTCTTGCGGGCGTACAAAGTTCTACAGACTACACTACAGAGTGTAGAGTAGGGCCTATGAAATGTGTATATTCGTAATTGTTACTTACCTGTTTATGTACTGTAAGGCTGTAAACCGTTTGACGTTAGGAATGGGAACTTAGGACTCGTTAGGAGGTCTATGATAATATTTTTATAACTTCTTTGTAATATTATTGATTCACTACATGCAGATGATGCAATGCATTGAACAGTGTTGCTTTTTTCTAGTCTATACTCTATAGTAATGTAGTGTAGTATAGCTCTAGCCATAATAATTCTAAATGAACTGGACCGTGGAGTGGGCGCATTGATCGCGGAAAAATCTCCCGTATTTCGACTTTGGAAATCTGGCAACCCTAGCTTTGGCGGACGATCGCTACAGTTGTTTCTGCTGTCGATCGCTCCGGCCAGTGGGGAACGCTCTCGCTGCTAGTACCTGAATCCAACCGGTTGTGTGGGCTTTTTAGCAAGCCTCTTGAACGACTGGAACGGTTAGAACTCTTTTCTGACCGTCTGGGATCAAGGCCCAGAAGACAGTTCGCCGTCTCTCCGACGAGACGTGCCTCCGACAGTTGGTCAGTTTGCCGTCAAAGTGCCCTCGAGTGCCCTCGACTTCGTCTCCCGTCTTCGTGACCGGACGACCCCTCTGCTGAAACCACTGCAGATCCTGGAAGCCTCCCGGCGTAAGGCCGCTTCCGATATCAAGCACCTTCCTCAGCCTCGCTTCCCCTTTAACTATTACGTAGAACTCTTTGAAGAATTACTAGACACTCGCGCAGCCGAGGCAAAAACCCTTCTTTAATGAACTGATGAACTATTCGTAACGAGATTGACATTTATGAACGCTTGCTTTCCCCATTCATATTTAAGTTTTCTCTGCATATAATAAACTGATTATAACTGAAACGTGTCTTTGATTCGCAAAGCTCCTACTGCTCAAATACAAGGGCAGGGCCCACGTAAAAATTTATTGTAAGGCGATATCTCTCTTGCCGAGCAGAACCCCTCTTAAGAAATTCGTAACAATTGACGCCCGGTGTGGGGCCTTTTGATTCAAAGGTAGTTGACAACCGCCCAGGGAAAGTATCTGCCCCTGAGGGTTCTGTAGGAAGAGGATAAACCGACAATTGGCGCCCAATGTGGGGCTTTTTGATTCAAAGGTAGTTGATAACCGCCCAGAGAAAGTATCTGCCCCTGAGGGCAGTGATGTTAATCCTTGTCCTGGTCCTTGAGGACTCCTTAAGGACCAATTTGAAGTCCTTGTCCTCGTCCTTGAGGAGCCAGTCCTCGTCCTTATCCTCGTCCTTGCAGATCGGTCCTTGTCCTGGCCCTTGTAACTTAGTCTTTGAAAAGTCCTTATAAGGACCAAATTACTTGTATACCATTTTCAATTGTACTGATAATTATGTTCCAAGGTAATAGTATGTGGATTTATATTTTGGCTACATACTTGCGTTGAGTTACTCTAAATGTTTAGTCATTGTTTCCTTTATAATATCAGTTGATTCTTTAGCAGAATTCTTTGTTTCCCTGCGACGTCGGCTCCAGTTGAACGAGTGTTTTCGCAAAGTGGTCTCATAATTAGACCTCACTGTGTGTGCATGACTGATCAGCTGCTGGACACACTTTTTCATTTATTTTATTATTATTATTATTATTAAACTTGACAATTTCTTAAGCGCAGTAACATAGCTAGGTGGCTAAAGTCAAAGGCGCATTTGAAATGCAGCATTGCTGTTGACTACATTATGTTTTTTTAAAATTTGCTTTTCTAATTTTGTGATTCGAATTGAAATTGTGTTTGGTTTTTTCCTATCCGACTTTTTTGTCTGACAGAGGTTGGTCCTTGTCCTTGATCCTTGGGGGTCAGTCCTTGTGCTTGTGGGTAAGACCTCGTCCTTGTCCTTGTCGGTCAGTCCTCATCCTTATCCTCATCCTTGGGAGTTCGGCCTTGTCCTTATCCTCGTCCTTGGGGAGTCGGTCCTTGTCCTTATCCTCGTCCTTGGGGATCGGTCCTTGTTAACATCACTGCCTGAGGGTTCTGTAGGAAGAGGATAAACGCGACATTACTATGTGACATAAACCGAAACCGCACAGCAAATGCGCTGTCAGTCAGTTTTGGCTATTAAACAAGTCGTCAGCTTCTTTCTGAATGAAAGTAAAGACCGCTCAGAGCAAGCGGAGGTTGGTCCAGCAATAGCCAGGCTGCAGACTGCAGTCTCCGTACTTTGTCCGCGTCCGAGAGGCAACTACTGTGCCGGGGAATGCTCGGCGATCGGACCAGTGTTTATTCTAGCCACTTTGACATGGGGGGATTTTGAAATGTTTAGGGGGGAGCAAGGTCTGAGTCTCCACACTTTTGGGGGGAAAATACCACCCCCAGCCAACATATAAAAATTGGGGAATTTTAAAACTTTTGGGGAGAAGAAATTCCCCCCGAGAAGGCCTAGAATAAACACTGGATCGGACAGAGCATTTCGCACAGGTACAGTGGTGCCAGGTTGTGTAATAGTGAGACTTAAACTAATATATGTGTCTCATGTTTTGAAAGGTTTTCTTAATAATAGAGATGAGCAAATAATCAAAACATTCATTCAAAAATGTAAAAAAACTAATCTTTGTTCTAATTTCATTCCGAATTTTGAAGACAAGGCAAATCAACCAGACCACAATTTATTCCAGGTAATTGACGACGGATGTATCCTACAGTGTAACATTGTCCATCATGGGTGGTTAATATAATTTAGAACATTTCAAACTCAATGACCAAATTGCACTTTACTACTGCATTTGACTGTCAGAATCATTTTAATGTTCATTTAAAATACATGTTCTTGCAGATTTGAAAGGTAAAATTTAACAACTTATAAAATAAAAGTGCACAAATGTTTTTATTTCATCTCAACATAAAATTCATCTCCATCCTTAACTCGATAATTGAGAAGAGTTCGATGTAGGAAATTCATTACAGAGTGACCATAAGATGCTCCAACATCATGATGATAAATATTAAAGGTTTGGTGAGGTCGTTTAATTAAATCTTTGGCTAAGCTCTTCTTCACATCTAAAGCTGTTGCATAAATACTGAATCTGTGGAGATGCGATCTGTTCTTGTAATGAACCTGAACCATTACAGAATCAGTTGCCGAAAGATCAACATCAACAAGTGGATCCAGATGACCATGGACTGCCACCAATTCATGAAATCTAAAATAATCATAAAGACTGCAAAAACTATAGGAACACACTAATATTTATTCACTCTCAAATAAGATGTCAAAAATGAAATTTTATTTAGCACAATGAAACAAATTTAGAAAATCAGTGAGAATTGCTCATATAACACATTTCCTTTATATTTCTATACAAGATTCTACTTTGTCATTTACCGGTACAGTAGTTGGTTATAAGGCTCAGAGGCGGATTTACATTTTGGAGGCCCGGTGCAAATATTTCCATGGAGGCCCCGGCGCCATCGTGGTCACTTAAAGACAGTGTTTATTCTAGGCCCTTTTGGGGATTCCCCAAAATAAAAAATCCCCCCCAAAATTTTGTGTTGCATGGGGAGATGGAAATTCTCCCTCCCCCAAAAAAGTGTGGCGACGGGGGATCTTTTATTTTTGTGGAGAGGGGAAAAATAAGGAAGCTTGTCACAGAGCGCTTAAGAATGGAAAACGGGCAGATGACTTTTAAATTTTTTTTTTGCTTGTCAAGACTTTTGAGATGTCAAACCTTGTCCCTCCAAACATTTCCAAATCCCCCTAATGTCAAGGTAGCTAGAATAAACACTGCTTAAAGAAGTAAAAGTACAACAAACGTCATTGAAAAATGAAACAATTAAATGCCATTAGCTTCAACTCAAATAAACTTGCATTGAATTTGCAGTCGTGCAGTCAGTGTACAAGAACTGGGGCACGGTCGACCTGTCGTCTGTTTATAATATTAGTAGTGTACTGGTAACCCACCATAGCTGGTAATTAGTCCAAATTGTCTCAACATGTCACCGACGACTTTTTATTGTAGCAAAGGCCTCCACTAGCTGTGCAAAGTCGATTGTCTTCACGAGTTCATTTTCAATGTTCAATATGGCTAAGGATGACAGCCTATGATCATTTAGATATTAATGCGCTATAATCCACGTGTTATGGCGTATAAATTAATTCAATTTATTTAAGTGTTATTTGAACTTATTTCTTATAAATTTAATCATACACGAAGATGAGTTCCGTACCTTTTTTTCTATAAAAAAGCACTAAGTACAACTAAGATTTGTAATCGTTTGCCAAAAAGGTCACCGTCACGGTGTTACGCATTTTACCGTAAGACAAATGAGTGATGGCGTTAGTCTGTATGCAACTATGCATTGCCAGTCCAAAGGTACGGAGGCATACAAATACACATACTCCTCCCATTTCCCGCGCTTCTTGACCAGTGGTACCGTGGTAAGAATTGACCGTCGAGACACTGTACAGGCACTCAGGTTGAGTCATGCAGTACCCCTAATCTGCATAACGATGCAAGTGGCCGGGCGTCTACGACCGCCGGTGGCCCGGCAACCGCTGCTGGTCACTCGGTCAGAGTCCATCCATTATGAGCCATACCATTAATTGAGGTCAGCTAAACCGGGGTATATGAGATATAGGCTTTCTTAACATAGACTCATGGAGCATGCATTAAATTGCATTTCAATACTAAATTATTACTAATCCATGTACAAACACTACTAACGTCTAACAATACAACATTCATGTATATCTCCGAAAATAAATTGCTTTAAAGAAACTAATAATTAAAAGTCTTTAAAAAATTATTATTAGAAAAGGGAGGCCCCTAAATTTGTATTTTGAAGGGAGGCCTGGTACCGATGCACCATCTGGTACCGTGGTAAATCCGCCTCTAAGGCTACTACAAAATTCGCTGACATGGCGATTTGCTACAATCTTCTCTCTAACTCGACGATTCGCCAACACAGCGTTTCCCAGACACGGCAATTTATGACGGCAAATCACCCAAATGTCAAGCAATGTCTAGTGTTGATAAGATGGTCATTCGCCGACATGACCCATTGACCCTGCATAACATAGATATCAGAAAAACCTAATGTGCATTTATTCCCACTTAGTCAACAATTGGATAGATATGAGACCAAAAAGTCACAGAACAGGAAGAGAATGAAAATTAGGCTGTAATTCATAGATTGGATGAATTTTTAAGTTGAAGCACTTATGCATTTGATGCCATTTAAAAAGGCTGATTATGGGCTGACGTTTATTTCATTGTGTCATTGTATCCAACCAGGTTTTATTAACATGTTATACATTAAGGTGCCTTTCCACTTGCATTCAGCCAACGCGGCAAGTCACCATGATCCAACACCGCGTTGTCACCGCAAGCGACTTGATTTTGCATACGGGCTAAAAAAAAGGCCGCGCCCACGAACATTTGATGTAGCGCAACCTAAATGGCCGACGAGGAGTTTGTATCATGTTGTTTGATGATGGTGATCGTAAAGGCATCGTTACGCGTTTTATCATAGGAGAAGAAGGAAAAGAAATCTCTGAAGCAAAGAAAGGCTTGGGTGAGACCTTGGATAAGATGCAGAGAATTGCACGGAGCATATCAAAGCCTGTTCAAAGAACTAATGATGGCTGACAAAGAGTCCTTTTGCAATCTGACCGCAGTTTGTCGGCAATCTCAAGCCATACTGCCGGCTTCCTCTTAGACGCTCTCTTTATATTCATCCGTCCTGCTGTCCCATAATATTGGATGAGCAGCCACTGCCTACCTCGTACAGAATATTGATATCAAAATCTCTCTTGTAGTTTGCTATTTTCACACAATGGTTATCTGTTGTTATTGTAATTTGGCGGGCAGCGTGACCTTTGAACTGACACCTGATTGGTTGAAAAGTAAAAACCACTGCGGCGACGGCTCGAAAGAATGTGCATCAGCATTCAGGCGGGAGCTCAACGTGTTGGTTTCACCCCCTACCCCATCTGCTCACGTTCACAGCCCGCTAGTGGAACACATAGCCAGTTGAAACCGGCTTATCATTCAGGCGGTGGCAGCGCGCGTGCCATAAACATGGTGACTGTGGCGTTGGCTGAATGCAAGTGGAAAGGCACCTTTACAGGGCAGCCAGGGTGATTGCTGATGTCACAAGTCGTGATCACATTAGTGAATATATGATGTCTGTTCTACACTGGCTGCCTTATCCTGCTCGAGTTGAGTTTCGTGTGTTGAGAGCGGTTGCACTCGCTCTTTTGGTGCCACTCCATCTTACCTTTCAGAGCTACTCCATCCTCTTAGCTCTAGGTCGGCCATGTCTTCGGTACACAACCAATGGTCTTCTCAGTGTGCCCCAAGCACGAACCTCCTTGTTCCTGAAACAAGGTTTTGAATCAGTTGGCCTTATCCTTTAGAATGCTCTTGACACCAGTATGCGTGGCTTAGCAACTCCTAATTCCATGGCCCTCTTTTGAAACGACTTAAAACTTATCTCTTTGTCAATATGCAGTAATTGCAGCGGGAACGCTTCTGAGTGATTCTTCAGAAGAAGAGTTATGCAAATATTTTGTTACATTACATTATATTTTGCAAAGCTAAGCTCTTGTTTGTCATTAAGAAATTTTGTAGATATTTTGCATAAGCTGCACTTTCCTTTTTATCTTATTTATTAATCATGCCATCAAATGCATTGTTGCCTATTTCATTTATATGACATCAAATACATAAATGCATCGACTTAAAATTCATCCAAAATTTTTGGTCTTATTCTAGCTAATTTGTTGACTATGTGCACAGTAGGTGTCTTTTCTGACAAGTATTTTATGCAAGGTCATGTCAGCGAATGGCCATCTTATAAAAACTAGACAGTGCTTGACGTTTCGCTGACACGAATCACATGTCAGCGAATCGACATGTTGGTGAAACGCAGTCTCGGTGAGAAGGTTGTAGGTGAATTGTTGTGTCGGTGAGTTGTCCTGATCCTGGTTATAACTTACTGAACTATTCAAAACCCAGTTATAATAATTCATCCTTTTGTGGTCTATCCTCATTTCTTTCACTGTTGGGGCATCATCGATATATCTGCTTTGAGATCTGATCATCAACCATTCTTAGCTATTTTAAAAAAGATTAAGCGCTTAAGAATAAGCAGCTAATGCTGTACTGCTTTCCAAAGCGCTATATAAATTTATGAGATTTTACTTACTTTTCAGAATAAAATCCACATGATCCTCATTTTCCACACTTTTATATTTGGTATCTGTTGTCTTCATCGTTTTATTTTTTGTTCATTATTAATTAAGTTCCTTACTGTTATTTTCATCAGTGATATAACCATTAAACCATCTCATTACACATGCAACTAGTTTCCAAATCACCAGCCACATTAAATTAAATTACCATAAAGATTATACATGTTTCAATCAATGTTCCCTCAAATTTTTCTTCAGTGTGCGCGTTTGAGCAGCACTTTTTCATGTCTGAGCACCTGAATTTTCTTTCACAGATGTCACCCAGGACAACAACGAAATCAGTGTTATTTGCAATGCATCCGTTTAATTAAAATTGTTATGTAGGACCTATTAGTATCACATAATACTGTTATTCTTGCACAGCATCACATCTTACGTAAACATGGCCATCTTTTGAATGTCAATGTTGTTCGTAGCGTAGAACTCTTTTATGGCTGCTGTGATTGCTAAGCTGTCATACATTGGCAACTGTAATATTCCTACAAACATGGTTTTGTAAATCGCGTCATTAGATGGGCGGAATTTTGCATACAAAATCAACATTTTGGTGACTGATACAGCCCTCCAGGTTTCTGGCAATGTAGTTTAGTGACTGAATCCAGGTGAATTGTCTGATTGATAGGATGCTTCAAATAATTGATATTCCAATCGTGCTATCGGTTTCCAGTGGTGAATGTGCCGCCTCTACAATTTACTTGGCATATTTGGCAAACAACGTCGTCACTACTTTCAAGATAAAAGAAGATGCCGTCCAGTTTTGTTAACTGTTTTCTAGACAAAGTCAGAAATTCAGTCTCTACTAACTCTCTCAGCCGTTCTGGTTTAAAACTCAAACTGCACTTTTTCTTCGTAACAACATTTATTCCAGTCTTATAATTAGCTTTACCTTTCGGCATCAGTTCTTTACAGCAAATACGCAAATAAACAAAAAATACAAGGCCTATCTGTTAGGGCCTATTCAGTACTCACTACAAGTATTCTGACTCAGTTACTAGCAGAACACAATGCCAGACTTGCTACTTTGAGAAGCATCACAGCTATGCAATTAGTCAACTTTCAAGGAAGCAGGCATGGCTCAGTTGCTCCCGAGCTGTCTGTGCTGGAGAGTTGCAGCCAGCCAGATGTGTTGACTTGATACCTGGCAGACCTATAGTGGCATCAGATGAGATGCTGCTGTGCTGTGTTGCACGCAGTTCCCGTCTACTGCTTGCCATTTGACGCTCGCCTAATGTCGCTCGACCTACATCCAGTCTCCACTCTCTCCAGTCTCCACTCAGTGTTGTTTCAGTTATTGATTATTTTTCAGTTACAGTTACAGTTAGAGTTATTGAAATTATTTTTAAGTTATAGTTACAGTTAAAATTATTGTCATTTTTCAGTTACAGTTATTTATTTTTCAGTTATTTTCAGTTAATCGCCATTGAACAGATTAATGAAATTTCGACAATTTTTCTTAATACACAATCACCCTACTCTCTTAACTTCTTTAGCGTTTGCCCCGAACCCAGCACGTCCAAGATGGCGCCGCCTTATATGTTTGCCCCGAGGCCAGCTCGTCATGAACTTCACAGACCCGTATCTATATGTTTGCCCCGAGCTGAGCACGTCAAAGGCGATCTAGGCGTTTATTGACATATTCTGCATTCAATGGCGCGCCGGGAGCCAGTCTATTCCTAAAAATAAAATCGTAGTTGAGGCCGGAAGAGGGGGGGTTCGTTGTTGTTGAAAAGATGGCGTCGAGAAAGAGATTAGCGGCGGCTGAAGCTTTGGAGATGGTCATGGAATCGGACGATGATCTCTCCGAATTCGAAGACACCGACGATGATGTTATGTGGAGCGGTGACGAGCGGTCCTCGGAAGACGAAAGTTCCGGGGACAGCGACGAGACGGAGGGGTATGAGGTGAGGCAGGAGTTCCAATGGGACAATAGAACATCGGTGGAACCAACCCGCGTGGCGTTCACTGGGGAGTCAGGTATGAAGGTTGACATTCCTCCCACCAAATCCCTATGGATTACTTCAAGTTATTTTTTACCACGGAAATACTTGGGGTAATGCTGTTGGAAACTAACAGGAGGGCAGCACAATTGCAGCAAGTAAGCAAGTAACTAGGGGGGTCACCACTGAAAAATTTCTTTTATTGACCTTAGAAGAAAATTTTTGGGAGGGGTCATATTTTGGCCTGTAGAGTGGGCCAAACCCCCAAATTTTCTTTTTTGGCAAGGATGGATGGTAAGTACAATAAAAATGCTAAACAATGATGCAAACCACATCCTTGTAGCTTCTATATAACCTGTTATGTTGTGTGTTTCAGATTTCAAGAATCTCGCTAAAAATCTTACTTCTCCGAACAACGGGTGCTTGGTGTAGAAACATCATAACTCCCCCAAATTGGGTCCAATCTTCAAACTTTTTGAACTAATCTGTTCCAAAGACACCCACCTACAACTTTGCCGCTGAACCTAGGGGGGTCACCACTGAAAAATTTCTTTTATTGACCTTAGAAGAAAATTTTTGGGAGGGGGTCATATTTTGGCCTGTAGAGTGGGCCAAACCCCCAAATTTTCTTTTTTGGCACGGATGGATGGTAAGTACAATAAAAATGCTAAACAATGATGCAAACCACATCCTTGTAGCTTCTATATAGACTGAAATATAGTAAGTTTAAAAAGTACATGTTCACAGTTCAAATGAACGCTTTCCCCCAAAATTAATTACCCAAATTGGTAATGTCTTGGAAAATTTTATTACACGCTAAAGGGGTTAATTGATTGAAAAATCTACTGATATGTAAATATTTTCATATGCATGTCCATCAAAACGTCCATCAAATCATGACATAAAAATATTGTAAGCATGTCATGTATTTACAATATGATATTAAGACATCATAGATTCATGCATGTTGTTGTTAAAAAGCGACAAGCATCATTCGTTAATAAATATGAGAAGAAGTCACTGTACTTTGCTGAGTGCATTACTAGAACTTGTCTGAGGGCAGAAGCTGTACTGTGTAAAGTTTGTGCTTAGTTTCTTAGTTATTTTTAGTTTATTGCATTGAGTTTTTGTTCAGTTGCTTTGTATTATTATTGGTTGTGTTTTAACATTTTTTTTGATGCTGTGCTTGTCACAAAATAAAGATTATTATATTATTTAGCTTAAGAAACTCACGATGCTCCAAGTTGGCAGACAGTAATAGTACACAACTATATATACAATTATTTTTCAGTTATTTTAGCTATTTCAGTTATTTATTTTTCAGTTACAGTTTTACAG
Source organism: Metaphire vulgaris (assembly GCA_018105865.1). Classification (NCBI taxonomy): domain Eukaryota; kingdom Metazoa; phylum Annelida; class Clitellata; order Crassiclitellata; family Megascolecidae; genus Metaphire; species Metaphire vulgaris. The sequence goes on from CM030863.1 coordinate 6,380,658, forward strand.
TTACAGTTACAGTTATTGACATTTTTCAGTTAACTGATATTTTAGTTACAGTTAAAGTTAACTGAAACAACACTGCTCCAGCGGCTTGAGTTCCATCAAATGTATATCACACTGTAACATTAGAAATCACTGCATGGCAGTTGGAAATTGCTATGCGGCATTTACCTGTCACGTGCGCACTGCCGCGCAGCTTAGAGGGAACATTGGTTTCAATAAAAACTAATCCATTCAATGATATAGTAATTCATACAAGAAGAACATTTGTTAAAATTTACTAAATCATACACACTCTAGTGACTTATCATTTCCGTTCATAATAAAGTTGGCAGAATCACATCTTGGACTGGATCTATTTATCAATCTCATATTATCTTGTTTTTAAATGTTTAACACTAAGATTAATGCTTCAAAATTTGCAGTTTCATTCAACAACTGAGCGAGGTCTTAGGGAAGTATTTCATTTTCTAAATTTCTCTAAATTCATTAAACAATAACAAGATTTAATACCTACTTTCATCATGCCAGCAGTTAAACGAGAGCTGCATGCCATTGGTCACTTTAAAAGATGTAACCTGACTCCTCTTCCCATCTGCTACTCTAGGGCAAACCAGCCATGGTGACTCGTACGTCACCTGCCGCCTAATTCCAGCAGCAAGCGCTCGCCATCTCTTAAATCTATTTTCCTTTTTAATCCTTGCTTAGCTTTACTCTACTGAGTCTGTAAGCCGACCCACAGACTGAAGCACTTTTAACAATATTTATCTTGAGTAGGTCATCTATTTTGTGCTTGCTCCTGGCTTGATCCGGTCAAAATTTCAAAACTAGATCACTGCTGCATACATAATAGTTGTCATCATGGAATCAGCATTAATAGCCTGTGTAATATTATTTTTCCTTCCGAGCAGGTATCGAGATTGGTTGAATTTTACACACCTGGTCAACTATGGAAGTTCCAACGGGTCAAAGCATGGTCCGGTCCTTTTTAACTTTGACTGGTTAATCGTAATTTCAATTTGGCCTATAATGATGCTAACTTGAGAGCCAGCAAAATCAAAGCATTTTGATGTAGGCAGCGCAAGACACCAGCAGGTGTAGAGTCACCAGAGTTGTAAGCTTACTTCAAGGTTAGTTATTGTTATGATTAACCGGTCTTTTTTTGAACGGTTAACTGGTCTTTTAAAACCAGCGGTTTTAAAAACCTAAGAATTAATGTCACTAAAAGTTACCTATGATGATGATATATGTCAGCATCTTAATTATAAACATTTTGGTTTTATGTGTGGCCTGCCTAATGTAAAAGCAGAGATGTAATTTCACTGTTTTTCGGGGAGGGGGGAGGAAGACACTTTCGACTGGTCAAGTTTGCGAAAAAGTTGGCAACCTTTTTTTGCTTGTCAGCTATTTTGTGCGATTAGTTACATCAGATCCCAGATTCAACATCAAGCCCTCCTTTACAGGTTCATGACCTTTTTTTACTTTTCAGTCTTTTTACCTATTTAGCCAGCCAATTTACATGTAAAAACTAAATAACACAAACATTGGTGCATAAAAAATTTTGTTCCTTAAAAATCAGGGGGGGCAACGGCCTCCGTGCCCCCAAATGACGTCCCTGTGTAATAGTAGGCTTCATGCAGCCATTTAACCCTTTAACAGGGAAATAAAATTTTACAAACCCTCCCCAATCTGGGTAATTAATTTTGGGTAAAGGCGTTCATATGAAAATGTAAACATATAAGCTTTAAATTTACTATATTTCAGGCTATACAGAAGCTTAAAAAATGAGGCTTGCACCGCTGTTTAGCATTTTTATTGTTCTTTCTAACAATCCGTGCCAAAAAGAAAATTTTGGGGTGGGTCCACCCTACAGCCTAAAATAGGGCCCCCTCCCCAAGGTTTTTTAAAAATTTTGTTCAAAGCTCAATAGCAAAACGTTTTCAGCGGTGACCCCCCTAATGTGAGCGGCAAAGTTGTAGGCGGGTATAATTGGAACAGAATAGTTTAAAAATTTTGAAGATTGGACCCAATTTGGGGTAGTTATCACTTTTCAAACACCAGAACTCGTTGCTCGGAGAAATTAACATTTTGCGAAAAATTTTCAATCTGAAAAAGCGAACATCTCAGTATATTTCACGCTATATAGAAGCTAAAAAGATGAGGTTTGCACCGTTGTTTAGCATTTTTATTGTTCTTTCTAACCATCTGTGCCAAAAAAAATTTTGGGGTAGGGTCCACTCTACAGCCTAAAATCGGACCCCCTCCCAAAATTTTAAATATTTTCAGTGGTGACCCCCCTAGTGTGAGCGACAAAGTTGTAGAAAGGTGTAACAGGAACAGAATAGTTCAAAAATTTTGAAGATCGGACCCAATTTCAAGTTATCATTTTTCAAACCCTATAAATGTCTCTTTTCAAAGTCAATAATCCGACTCTTTTAAATAAGGCCTATTTTCCTTGTTAGGTGGCAACACTAGCTAAAATCGAGCTACCATCTATCAAATGGATAGATACTAAAGAGATATATAGCATTGGACGTGTCTCAGCCGTTGTGCCCAAATAAAAACGGGAAACTAAACGATGTCTCAGCGACGTTCGCCCAAATAGTGAACGGCGGTGGCGACGTTGGAAAACGTGAACATTTGAGAGGTTAAGGAAAAAAGTTTGCCCACCACCTCTGCTAGCAATCAATTTTTACAATTTTCTCAGACAAGATATCCGGTATCAGACTACAAAAATTTCCCTCTTATGACAATCAATACTACCGGTACTGCTAATTGCCAGAAACTTCTCCCCCAAAATTCAATGCATTGCACCCAACATCTTAGGCCTACTCAAAGTTGACTACTATGCCATAGTAGCCATGGGAATAATAAGACTTCCCTTGTAACTAATGGATCCTCACAAATGATTGAAAACAGAATGTGGACTTGCTTCAAAAAAGTTTAAGTACCCATGGGTTAGAGAGATAGGATGTAAACCATGGAAGGGAGTTTCAGACATTGCAGCAATATGCCATGATCAACCGTATCAAAGGCAGTTGAGACATCAAAACAGGCAAGCAAGGTAAGCTCAGACAGGTCAGTAAAAAAAGTAAAGTCCTTCCCGAGCACTCAAGGCTAACCTCAAGGCTCATAGGAAGGCACTAATTTCTGTTACCAAGGCCCTCAGCCAGGTGACTGGTGCAAGTTACATGATATGGGGCCAGTGTTCTCATGCAACGCACCTGCTTACTCCGTGGATTAATCCGCAACTCATTTGCCATCGCCATCTGGCAAAAGAAGACTGAGTTGACCTTAGGGCTCCTGTGGGAGTTGAACCCGCAACCTTCTGCCCCATCGTCCAATGTTACCATTCAGCTAACTTCCCACCCAGACAGGTCAGTGGCAGAGTAAACATCAGACAGAATTCTAAGGAGTTGTAGGCTGATGGAACAAGGTTCAAGCCCCTTTAGCACCACTAGTGGCTTTCACACAGGTAGTAATGCTTCCTATGCCACTTTAAATAATTCTATAGTATAGTGAGGTAATACATGTCTATAATATATATATATATATATATATATATATATATATATATATATATATATATATATATATATATATATATAATGGTTAACAAGATTAACAAGAAAGGTGCAACACAACTTCCAGTTTATGGGAAAGTTTAGCTGCATACCTAGCAGGTGGATCCTGAATGTTCATGTAATGTCGAATGAAAGCTCTTTCTGCATCTTCTCTTTCAGCTGCTGTAATATCACTTCCATTAAGTCGACTAATGTTTGGTAGATATGAAATCAGAAGGAATCTTCTTAACTTTTCTTCATAGTCCTATCATTCATAATTAAGACACACAACTTGTCTTAGCTTTCAAAAGGCACAAAAATATGCAATCAGTAGCATTCATATCATTGCCACTATATCTGCATTGCTGACGACCCTTTTTTGCTTGTCATTGGTTTAACTCAAATTAACCGACACGATGTCATGTTGCAACTCTCGAAAACTAGTGATGACCTTTTTTTCTTGTCGCTCTTTTTCACACTCAGTAGCGTCATTTCACACTTTTCTTTGAGGTGAGATACTTTTTTGGCCAAATTTGGCCAAATTTTTGCATATTATGGGCAAACTTTGAGCAATTATAGTCAAATTTTGGGCAATTTTTGGACCAATTTTGTCAAATTTGAAAATTTTTGACATTTTTTGGCAAGTTTTGGACAATTTTGGCGATTTTTTGCACATTTCACATTTACAGTATTTATTTATCTAATACATTATTTCTTCATTTTCCTTGGGGGCCCGCCTGCCCCTCCCCAAATGACGCCCTGTTCATACTGTTCATTTTGATGCTTTTTATGTCCTCAGGTCCGGGCCCCCCTTTTACTCGCCGGGCCACCTTTCTTTAGTGTTATTATCGGTATTATTGTTAATTATGCATATTCATAAACGGCCCGGGCCCCCTCCAGACCGCCGAACCCTGTCCATTTGCCCCCTCTGCCCCCCGCTCTCGGAGGCCCTGTCTGTGGAACATAATACAATCAAGCAGTTAATGCTATATATAAGACAAAATAATATATATCCTACTTGCCTCCAGAAATAGGACTCCGAGAACTTTCACCTCAGTCATGCATGGGAAATTGGTCAATTTTTCCAAATGGCTCCAAGTGGACAACTTTGTGTCTCCTAAATTAATGGATCTAAGAAAACTGAAATGAGCACCTGGATTTTCTCCAGTTATCCCAGTCAGTGGATTACCCAGCAGAACAAGACTAGTAAGATGCGGAAAAATAATTCCCAATTTATCTACATTTTCCCAATGAGAAATATTGTTTCCACTGATATAAAGACAAGTCACACTTGGAAAAATTTGATCAAGACACACTTCGGTCGATGAAATTTCATTAAAACTAAGGTGCAGTTCTTTAACTCTGATAAAACAAAAAAGCAAAGCAAACTATATATATATATATATATATATATATATATATATATATATATATATATATATATATATATATATATATACACACACACACACACACACACATATATATATTAACATCTACAATTATTATTATTATTATACTGACAATTCCTTGTGCACCATAATACCAAAATGTCAGGAGCAAGGGCACATTACAGAGTCCAATAAAAATAAATAAAATAACAGCCATAAAAAATACAATATAAAAATGCTGCAAAAGATTAGCTAAGTAAATGAATAAATTAAAACATGGGATGCCACAAATCTGCTCCTTGATGAAAGGATGAATACACGCATGAATCCAGATTGTGATTTTATAGAGTCTGAGACTTGGGGCCAGTTTCTCGAAACATCTTATGACAAAGTAAGACAAATTTTGTCTTATGACAATCTTGTGATAAAAGTTACAACTAAACTTATGATTAATTTCTGATGGGGTGGAACTCCAGCACCAAGTATGTGTATGTGTGTGAAATTGATTATAAGTTTTGCCGTTACTGTGATTCTAGCAGCTCTGTAATTTATTAATTCTGCGCGGAAGTTTCCAGTGTATGATACAGAGAAGTGATTTAATTATCACATTACAGTATGAACCATGTCATAAAAGCACCGACAAAAACCTTTAGTTTATGTTGGCTCTTCAAATTATGAAGAAATGTTCACAAACAAATATAAACAGTGCTATCTAAACATCCCCAAATGTTTTGGATTGCATTACTTGCACATAAAATAATGAACATGCGTACGTTAACATAAAATAATTTCACAAGCAATATTAAATTCATTCACTCATTCATTCAGAAGTTCATTAAAGGATGCAATTAAGACTAATGTGCCTTGGCTGATTCACTAATCAAGTATGATTTTAGGCGAGCAAGAAACATTGAGCACAATTGAGTTTCATCACTTAAAGATGGCGGTAGAGTATTCCAGAATGCAGAAGTAAGTGCTCAGATCGAGCGATCTCTGATTCTGGTATGTGTATGAGAAGCCCAAAGGATCTGAGTCGAGTTGGACCGTGTGTTAATGGGTCGATTTCGGTTCCGGTCACACAGCAGCACACAGTCTCTAGTCAGGTACTCTGGTAGCTCTGCCCGTAGACATTTATCGACCAGAGAAATTATCTTGAACCTGCTATGCTGCATCACAGGTAGCCAGTGTAGATCTTGGAGTACCGGAGTGATATGCTGCCGTATTGTCGTTCGAGTAATCAGACGCGAGGCAGCATTTTGAGCAACCTGAAGCCTGTTGAGTTGGTGTGTGTGATAAGGGCTAAAAGGCTGTTGCAATAGTCTAAATGTGAAGACACAAATGCATGAATGAGAGCTTGAGCTACCTCAGGAGTGAGAGGGCCAATGATAGCACGTAGCTGACGCACATGGTAAAAACTGCTTGAGACTACTTTGCTAATATGGTCTGGCATAGTCAAATTCTCATCCAGAATCACTCCAAGATCTCTAACAGCACCTGATTGCTTGATGCTAACTCCTCCGAGATTTAGCTCTTCGACATTAGCCTTCGCTGTCTGTCAACTATGACCTAGTATAATGAACTCGGTTTTTGATGCATTAAGCTTTAGCTGATTTCGTTCAAGCCACTTTTCTATATCGACTATGCATTGGCCAGTAGTGGGACGACGTTCTGGAGATTGGCTGGATTGCAGCTGCGAAAAAGCTGGATGTCGTCAGCATATAGATGGAATAGCAGCTGGTGGCGGTTGATGCCTTCTTTTAACCGGCCAATGAACATTATAAAGAGTAGTGGGCCGAGGATGGGGCCCTGAGGTAATCCACAGCTAACTGGCCGAAGGCCGGACAGTTGGCCTCCAAAACGGACCTGCATTTCATGGTCGGTAAGATACGATTTGATTCATCTGAGAGCAGCGCCACTGATGCCGAAACAATGCTCTAATCTTCTAAGAAGAATGTCGTAGTTGGCACAATCGAAGGCTACAGTCAGATCCAGAAGGACAAGTGCAGTCACATGTCCTTGATCGGCAGCTTCAAACACTTCTGACAGGATGCTGAGCAGGGCAGTTTCAGTGGAATGATGACATCTGTCTGTAAGCTGATTGTTCAATAGGCAGAGAATGGTTCTCGTCTAGATGAGATCTCAGTTTATTTGCCACGATCTGTTCGATGATCTTTGATATAAATGACAAATTTGATATAGGACGATAGTGTGATATTTCTAGAGCATCGAGATAACGTTTATTTAATATCGGCAAGATGATCGAACGTTTCAGAGTTCTAGGGACCAATTCCTGGGCCAACGATGCATTCACTATTGCTGTGATAGGTCCTAGATATACATCAATTCCTTCTTTAATGAGGAATGTTGGGACAGGATCGAGCTTGGAGGACTTCGTAGGAGACTCCAAGATAATTCATTTCACTTTGTCCCTGGAGACAGCTGAGAACTTTTGTAATGTATTTTCAGCGACATATTCGTCTTCTTCAGGTGGTGGACAGGATTCATCAACTAATCCACGGACTTTCTCGACCTTCTCCAGGAAGAAATAAGCGAAACTGTCAGCTGAAAAGGTAGTATGGTCTTGCTATGGCATTGTATTCCATGCAAGTAGATGCAATAGTGAACTCCAAAGCTTGGCTGGAAATTTGCCTTCTTCCTGGACGAGCTGTGCCCAGTAGCTGTTTTCTCGGTATTGAACAGTTCTCGTTTGAGCGACAAAGCAGCTATCCATTTATCTCAATCTGCATCAAGTCTTGTGGAATTGAATCTCCTCTCGAGGCGACTGGTAGTACAGTAATAAGTTATTTCTAAATGTAGATAAATCTAATTTTATTATATTCCACCAAAAACACAAGTTATTGCCTAATGATATTCCTAAAATTAAAATAAATGGCATTGAAATTACTAAAAAAAACGTCAACAAAATTTCTTGGAGTAACAATTGATCAAAACCTAAACTGGATTGAGCATAATAAGCTTATTACCCAGAAAGTGGCAAAAAATCTAAATATTATTAGACATAATGAAATTTATTAACAAAAATGCCATATTAAACCTATACTACTCTTTAATCCATCCTTGCTTAACTTACTGTAACATCATCTGGAGTTTCAATTACAAATATAAAATTAGTTCAATTCAAATCTTACAAAATAAAGCCATTAGATTAGCTTCCAATTCTTATCAATACTCTAACACCATTAATCTATATAAAAAGTTAAATATATAAAATTTGTCTGAAATACACAAGCAACAAACAGCCATTTTTGTGAATAAATGCTCAAATAATCTACTACCACATATTTTTTATAATTGTGAATTTTTCCACTGTTATCAATAGAAATACCTATCATGTAAGAACTTGTAACCAATTTTCTATCCCCTTGCTTGAACTAATACCCGCCTATTTACTATTAAATTATTTGGACCTAGGATCTGGAATAGCCTCCCAATTTATCTAAGAAACTCTATAAACTTAGATGATTTTAAATATAAACTAAACAATTCATTATATCTAATAAATGAGGAATTTGAACTGCTATTATGTTTCATGGTTTTGATATACCAATACAAATGCCTGCTTGTTCTATAATATTTGTTTACCTATTCATTTTTCTATTATAGATCTTGTTATTTACTATTATTATTTCATTTTTCTTACTCTACCTAAGGTACCTCCTTGCAGGAACTTTGTTCCCTTATGTATCTTGTTATTTCCATATAATTGTACCTATTTCACCTATTTCATTTTAATTATAAAATAATTAAGTTCTTCTATGGATGTTATATCAAATACTATTATATTATAATAATCTATTATTGTAATATTAATCATAATTAAGTTCTTCTACAGATGTTATTATGTAACTTTCAATGATTCTTTGGAAATAATAAATGATGCTGATGATTTGTCAAACATAATCAGAACCGCAGATCAACCTCAAACTAATATCGTCCGATTGATGGTGCCATGTCTCTGAAAGAGCTAGGATATCATAACCTCGTTCGTCGATCAGTTCACGTACGGTTGTAGTTTTATTCATCAGTGCTTGTACGTTCAGCTATCCGATCTTAATTGCAGACATGGTCTTTAGATGACAGCTATTCCCATGAATAGACAGTTTGACCTGACCTGCTTCTGTGTTCTGTTTGACCTGATGAGTCATGTGTGTTGGTTTAGTCCTCATCCACTTCGGCCTCCACAAGTTCAACGTGAAGACTCCGAAGAGTGTTGAACTTGTGAGCTCAGACAGTCTTGGATGGTTGCACACCATATGTTGTGAATCAACTAGCGACATGTTGTATACTGTATTAAAGTAAAAAATTCTTGGAGAGATATTATTTTTATTATTTAAGCATAAAAGTGACTCATAATAGAATTTATTGCATTATAACTGTAGCAGACATTATTATATAGCATTTAGTTATGAACATAAGGAATAGAAAAACAGAACACTTAGATTGTAGAAACCATCTGTGAATCAGTGAGCCAATCACAATGTGCGGGGACCTGATTGACAGATGGCTGTAGATGATATAAGGGAGTGGAGAGGGAGTCAGGGACTCTCGCGGAAAAATCGTTGAAACAGAAGAGGAGTGAGGAGTCGAGGATAATGCGGAATTAGCAATAACATCTAGAGGAAACGTTAAGATTAAGAACGAGTTCAGAGAAGAAATTGTTTAACATCTGATAGGAGAAGAACTGTGTACAGCGAACGGTTTCATCGAACATTAAATCTAGAGAAAATTCAGTTTGGAGCGTTTGTTTGATTCGTGACGTTTGAAAGAACTCGATCGCGTGCCCCCGAAGAGCGCGATTTCTCAGCCAGACCAATCGGCCAACTAATCCATTTAGCACCGCTACCACCATGATGTCGAAAAGGAAACTACGATAACAAACTTTTCCACATTACGCCATAAGAGACTCTTTTGTATAGACCGAAAAATCCATTTCGATGATAAAGACAATTAACAACCGAAAACTCGGATTAAAACTCAACAAATAGGATCCTCTGAGTGTTGCACTATAAGTTTAGTGCGGAAATTTTGAGGCTGCAAGTAAGGATAACTTAGAACTGCAGACTCTGCCATGACACAGCATGTCTTGACAAAATAATATACTGCCTTGGAATTTATTGCCACAAATTAATATCTCAGTTTCATTACTTGAGAAATTAAGTTGGTCTTTAGACTTTACCTTTAAACAGTCAATCTTGATTTTGCTTAACAAACATACTATACTTTTTAGAGGAGATTTATGACAAGCTAGATGAGGGAAAAGCAGTTGATGTAATATACCTGGACTTTACAAAAGCATTCGACGAAGTACCTCATTGAAGACTAGCAGCCAAGCTTCAGGCCTGCTGATAGATATATAGAAGATAGATAGATAGATAATTTCTGCGGCACGACTTTTACAAGTGCGCTGCTGCTGTATCGAAATAAAACGTCTTAAGTTTATTCAGGAACACTGGGCATGAGACGATTTGGTCACGTAGTGCAATCGGCTGAACTGGAGGTATAGTTCTTTGTCGGATAAAATGTTGGCTTATGAACAGATGGCAGAAGGTAGGCATAAGAGGAAAGTACTCAGATGGGCCTGAGGTTAAAAGTGAGGTGCCACAAGGTTCACTGTTGAGACCTCTATTGTTTTTAATATATATCAATGACATTGATGATGATATAACGTCAGCATTTTCAAAATTTGCTAATGGCACAAAACTGCATGGAAAGAGTGATACTGAAGGACAGGCACAAATTTTACAAGACTTAAATAGTTTACACCCACATTACAAGTATTGTGTTCAAGCATGGTGTCCATTCCTGAAAAAAGACATAGAGACTTTAGAAAGAGTACAGCACAGAGCAATAAAGATGATCAAAGGGTATCAGAGACTAACCTATGTAAAGTGGTCAGTGGATTGGCAAAAGCTTTTTAATACAGATAAATGCTCTGTGATGCACATTGGAAAGAAGGGAGCAGATCATGAGTTTAAGCTATGTGGGAATGGACCAAAAGTGAAAACTGAGGAGAAAGATCAAGCGGTCATCATGGATAACAGCTTAAAGCCATCTAGACAATGTGTAGAGGCAGCTAAGAAGGCCAACAGACTTCTAGGTGTGACCAAAAGAATGGTAGTGAGGAGAGAGAAGGATGTACATGTAATAGTAAGCCTTTACAAGACATTGGTACACCCACATTACAAGTATTGTGTTCAAGCATGGTGTCCATTCCTGAAAAAAGACATAGAGACTTTAGAAAGAGTACAGCACAGAGCAATAAAGATGATCAAAGGGTATCAGAGACTATGAGGAAAAGCTAAAACACCGTGGATTCGCAATCTTGCAAAAAACGAGAACAAGAGGGGATTTAATTGAGACATACAAAATACTAACAGACAAAGTGAAAATGCCGAGAGAAACATGAACACATTAGCTTTTTTCACTTCATTAGCTGCGAAATAACGGAACGATGTTGGCTTTCATTGTTTAAATGATAAAAATCAAAATTTTTTGAAATGACTATGCACTGTTATGTGACCTACCTAGTGCACAGGTCACAGATGTGCTGTGACACGACCTACCTACTGTAGTAAGCTGTACAAGGTGCACATGTGCTATGACCTAGATTTGACTACTAGAACAGCATAGGGAAAGTTATATGATTGATAAGAGCAATGATGTACGGTGCGCGCATGTGCAGTGACATTACCTAATTTTAGAAAGTTGAGACTTGACAAAATGTGACTGCCACATTGTTTCTTACATTGGTTTGCTTAAATTCAAACGCAGGTTAATCTAAATGGTGTTTCTATGAAAGCGTGTGAGCTATCTCGCCGATAGAACACAGGCAGTATAGTATGGTGGAGCAATCAAATGTCTTTGAAGTGTCGAGTCCAACATGGTGTGCCGCAAGGATCAGTTTTAGGCCCCTTGCTATTCATACTGTATATAGCGGATGTCCATCGCGTCATCAAAGCCTTTTGGTCTTACGCTGCACAGTTATGCAGACAATGGACAGATCTACTCATCATGCTTACCCTCAAAAGTGGAGTGACTATGGTCTCGCTTCACTGACTGTATAGCAGCTCTTGCTACGTGGACGGAAGAGAATCGGCTCGCACTTAATCCGCCAAAACGGAATTTCTGTGGATGAGCAACCCCAGGAGAAGGCATCTGCTAAGTCACACTCCATTCATGGTGGGAGATGCAACTACTGCTCCCTCCGAGAGCTTATGTCTGCTGGGAGTGCTCCTAGATGAGACCTTATCCTTTGATGCACACTTTAGCAATCTGATATGCTCCTGCACTACCAACTGTGGAGAGTGAGGTCAATTCGACGGTACTTGCCAGTCAGCACTGCTATCAAGCTAGTGCAGACCCTGGTGCTGACATGAATTGATTACTGTAACGAGGTACTTTTTGGAATTCCGGATACTAGGCTCAACCGCCTAAAATCAGTACTGAACCAGGCTGCACGAGTGATCTTCGGCTGTCGCTGGGTCACTCTTCTCCTTAAAGATCGACTCCACTGGCTCCGTGTTCCACAGCGCATTATCTACAAGTGCTGTTGGGCTGTGTTGGCTAATGTATTGTGCTTTAAACGATCTGCTCTGTCCCGAATATCTAACTGTGCTTGTATGAAGAATGACGGTTAATGAGATGAGATCGGTTCTCAGGTCCGGTCAGAGATTGCAGTTGTTGGTCCCTCCCCCATCTAAGACCCCTAAGTTTGGAGAAAGATCATTTGCGCAGGGAACCCCACCCTGTGGAACTCTCTTCCAGACAATGTGACCAGAGCAGACTCAGCTGGGACATTCATTAGAAACCTGAAGACACACCTATTTAACATAGGATATGAACTGTGTTAAGTGCTCTTGTTGTAGGCCTTAGCTATACAAATTGTCAATAAATAAATAAATAAATAAAAAGTATCTCGTAATTGAAGAGAAGGTTTTGTAAAAATTTTCATAGCAATCAGTCAAGAACTTTCAAAGATTAGCCATTATGTACAAGTGAACATTTCATTTTTATTTATTAAGAAGGAAAAAAGATTTTTAGCTAAAATGTGGTATTCACATACTGGTGTATGAATTATTATTCAGAGAAAATATGTTGTAAATCGAAAGAATTCACATGGAAAGCACAAGTTATTTAAAATGTAATCATGCCTTTTAAATCATGGAAAAAATAGAGAACATGGAAGGAATCATAATTGGAGGGCAGAACATTAACAACCTGAGATTCGCGGACGACGCAGCATTAATGGTGTACACACAAAAGAAGCTACAGGAATTAGTGGACGAAGTAGTTAAGGAAGGCGAAAGAAAGGGACTAAAAATAAATACAAAGAAAACATACTGCATGGTGATCTCCAAACAAAAAGATACACCAAGATGCCAACTATACATAAATGGACAACTAATAGATCAAGTAAATGACTTCAAATATTTAGGAAGTTGGATATCCAGCAATGGGAAATGTGAAAAGGATATAACAACAAGGATTGCCATGGCAAAATCAGCATTTGTGGAATTAAAACACATCTTAACAAATAAGAGAATATCAATGGAAACAAGGATAAGGGTCTTGGAAACTTATGTATGGTCGGTATTGCTATACGGCGCAGAAACGTGGTCAATTTCCAAACAGATGAAGAAAAAATTAGAGGCAGTGGAAATGTGGTTTTAAGGAGAATGATGGTTTCTTGGACAGAGAAAACATCAAACCAGGAAATTTTTGAAAAGGCAAACTCAAGAAGGAAATTGTTAAAGACTATAAAGAAAAGACAACTAGAATTCTTTGGACACATAATGAGAAAAAAGGCCTGGAAAACTTAGTCACAACAGGTAAAGTGATGGGGAAAAGAGCAAGAGGGAGACAAAGAATGATGTTCATCGAAAACCTGCTAGGTGACGTGAAAGACAAAATATTTGAAGTAGAACTGCTACAAGCGACATACGACAGAGAGGAGTGGAAGTCCATGGTCGCCAACGTTGTAAAACAAGGCACCTAAAGAAGAAGAATCATGCCTTTGGGTCAACTAAATATAAAATGAAACTAAAATCTTAATAGAATATTATTTATAACTTTAAATTCATCAACTATGATACTTTACTAAAAGCAGACACTCAATATTCAACTAAAAATGGAACAATGATGCTTACTGTGGCATAACTAACAACAAATTAGTGATTGCACTCCATGAAATTCTGAGTGCATTCAAAATGAGTTGCTTAATACCAGTGAACATCTTTCCAGTCCAGTCTACCTCATTCGACAAGTTCAGTGGATTGTTACTTACATTTAGAAAGTGAATTTTTGGAAGGCAAGAAATAATTTGAAATACCTGAAACAAACAACACATGATTAGTAAGATATATATAATTATATATATATATATATATATATATATATATATATATATATATATATAGTGCTGTAAACTCTTAGAATTGTCATTCAGTGCTATCCAATCATGCTATTCAATCATCAAATTTTATAGTGACACCTCATAACACACAGAATAACAATAACAATAACAATAATAATAACAACAGGGTTTAGAGTGTATCCTTAGGATCTGCCCTGCGAGTCATTCCGTGTCAATTTAACCAATTTTTAGAAAGTTCCCAGTCGACCATCTCAGAAAATTATGAAATTTACAAGTATTACTCTCCCCAAACATCCATATGAAAGTTTTTAAAATTTTAGCCTGCTCTCCTAAGAAAACAAAGATTGTGCTGGCTTGGACACGTATCCTGTATGGAAAACAACCGGATTCCAAAGCAGGAAATGGACTGGGTGCCAGTAAACAGCAAAAGAAAGAGAGGCAGATTGAGGATAACATGGAAGAAAACAAAAGAACAAGATCTGACACATATGGGTCTGCCAAGGAGCAAGGCCCAAGATTGGCCAACGAATGATGTAGATGGAGAACATTTTGTGCTGCCCAATGTGCCTCCAGCACGAGGACGGACTAAGTACTAAGTACTCTTAAGAAAAACAGAGATTATAACAGTGGAATCTCCGGTTAATATAATGCCAAGGTACACACTCTGACATGAAAAATTCCATTTACTACAGTGAATACAGGCCCACGAACTTCTACTGGTAAATATCTTGGCATTTGCAAGTACTACTCTCCCCAAACATCCATATGAAAGTTAGTAAGATCTATATATATATACTAGAAAGATGCTCGCTTCGCTTGCGCTCGCTTCGCTCGCGCTCACAGTGCAGGATAATACTAATCCAATACCTATACCTAATACCCAATCATTGAATTCATGCTGAACAACGTTTCAATGATGTACATATGCCACCTAGCCAAGCTCTGTGCCACGTAATAATTAGGCCTATGTACGTTAAAATCACGCAACTGTGACCATTTGTGAAGCTGTACACGTACCGTATATACTCGAGATAAAGTCGATCCAGTATAATGTCGACCTAGATTTTGGCTATTTGAAGGTGTCTAAAGTCATTGACCGGGAATATTTCGTGGCGAACCCTCTTGAGGTGATAGTGAGAGTGCGACGAAGTGGGCATGTGGCAGCAGCGCCATTGTTTTGATTGAAAAACTGCGTTTTAGCTTTGAACTATCGAGAAACTGAATGATTTTCACATTCCCAGATTGATTCCTGACGCGATTAAGAAAATTTTAAACCTGCTATTCGCTCATTCTTGACAATATAAAAATCTTAATTACCGGTAATCTTGAATTTTTTATATTTATGTAGCGCCAATATTTAATTAATATTTATGTGGCGCCTTTTATTTAGATGCCGTAGCGTATGTTGAAAATAATTACGCAGTTAGCTAAATTAATTAACATGCTATGTATGGAAACTTTACCCAACAGTTAGTGCCTCGAGTATAAGTCGAGGTCAGGATATATAACCTGTGAATTGGCCTTAAATTTCTCGACTTTATCACTTAATATATACTTAACATCGCGACATTGTACACATTATGACGTTGCAATGAACAATTGAACGCATTACTTCACCAACGACTAAACGTTTGGTTACTATAGATATTAAGATCCTTATCTGTATGTCTCTAAATTATATAATATTATCGCTGAATATTATAGATATTATAGATATTAAGATCCTTATCTGTATGTCTCTATTATATAATATTATCCTATATTATAGATATTAAGATCCTTATCTGTATATCTCTGTCTGTTACCTACAAGCGTTCTGATTGGTTGACTATTGGTAGACGGTTTAGACCGTTTAGTCCTTACGTTGCGATGCGTTGGTGGGCGAGCGTTGACTATTGGTAGACCGTTTAATCCTTACGCCGACGGCGATGTTGAAGACGACGCGTTGCTATTGGTAACCACACGGTTTAGTCGAAGAAGCGTTTGACGAAGTGTACGTTCAATTGTTCATTGCAACGTCATAATGTGTACAACGTCGCGATGCGTTGATGGGCGTAGCTTGAGGAAGTTGCACAATTTTAACGTACACAAAAAATACGTGTACAGCGTCACAAATGGTCACAGTTGCGTGATTTTAACGTACATAGGCCTAATTATTACGTGGCACAGAGCTTGGCTAGGTGGCGAGCATGAATTCAATGATTGGGTATTAGCTATAGGTATTGGATTAGTATTATCCTGCACTGCGAGCGAAGCGAGCATCTTTCTAGTTATAGATATATATATAGTGCTGTAAACTCTTAGAATTGTCATTCATTCACGGGTCTGTCAACAATGATTAAGCTTAGTGGTGGTCATGTAAAAAGTTAGAGTGTGGTGATTTAAAGGGTTGGCATTATAGTTATGAAAATCGATTTTACCTTTTGATCTGCACCCCATTAAACTGTGCATAATATTCCTGTGTGTATTACAATCGAGATTTTACGGTAAATCAATTTTTCCAAATATTAAATCATAACAATCTAAGAGTTATCAAGGTTGCATAATTGTTGTTAATACTGTAGCATACTTACTTCATTCCACTGAGAAATTAAATTCATGGAGATATCTAATTCAGAGACATTCATTACAATATCAGCAATATCTATCATTGGACCAGCTTCATTGATGTGACAGTAATTAAGTGCCAGATGTTCTGGGACAATAAGTTCTCCAAGGTCTGAATTGCAAAATAAAAAGAAATACTACACTGTCAAAGAATGTCTACACACTATCAAGCTAAAATAATTTGAATGATGCCCACCACCATTGATCATCAGAATTCTGCTTGACCAAATCTAGCTCCAAAATACCAAAGTTTTAAAAACATGCTACTTGTCAGGAACAGTCCTGGATTAGTCTATCCACCCTGAGATATCAGGATTAGATTGATTTAATTGAAGTAAAGTAAGGTAAAGTTTTCCCACACCCGTATTTGAGCGTTGGGCTGGTGCTGATCTCTGGTCTCCAAGGCATACAGCAATGCAGGTGGCATATGCCATTAACCTAGGGTAGGTTGCTAGCCAAACACCTAGAGGCCCACGCTTTACTTCACAGTGAATGCTGCTCTTCAATTAGATGTTATAACCGCTCTCTGGTGAGTAAGGCTGAGTCAACCTTAATTGAAGGACTGAAATGAACTCCATAAATAGAGATGCCAGTTCAGTTTTGCTATTATGCAAAAAATTATATAAACTAACTTTATTTTAGCCTTACTTGGCTGGGAAAACAGGTATCAATTTACTTAGCTATAGTGCAGATAGAACAGATTAGAACAGATTATGCAGATAGAACAGAACCCGTCGTGATCGCCGTCACTACCTGAACTTCGCTGGACAACAGGTCACTGCTGGATATTATAAATAGATAGATACTAAATTGAACAGGAGCTATTTTTACAAATGCACCGCTACTGCAGAGTCAAAATCAAAATAGTGAGTCGTCTACTCAAGAAAACAGTGCGTGAAACAGATGGATCTCGTAGGGTCTTTGGAAGAGAGTTCCAATTTTGAGGACCGGATGCCTTTTACGACCTGACTCCAATTTTACTGAGTTCTCGTGGTAGTAAGCAATCTTGAATCATCAGACCGAAGCCCAATTGGTCTTCGAGTTGAACGAAACAGTTGACAGTCGTTCATCAAGTTAAGCGATGCTTCACCTCTAAGACAACTGTCAACTAAAGAGTTAATTTTATAGAGTATTCTCAATCTTACAGGTAACCAGTGTAGTGATCTGAGAACAGGTTTGATGTACATCGAATGAGTGGTAGTAGTTACCGTATATATTCGTGATAAAGTCGAGAAATTTAAGGCCAACTCTGGACAATCAAAACAATGGCGCCGCTGCCGCCACATGCCCACTTCGCGTCCACCATTCTTCCGACTCTCACTATCACCTCAAGAGGGTTCGCCACGATGACGTCACTTCGACTTATACCCGGGTCAATGACTTTGGACACCTTCAAATCCCCAAAATCTAGGGATCGACTTATACTCGGATCGACTTTATCTCGAGTATATACGGTATGAGTCGAGCTGCATCATTTTGCACAGACTGCAGTCTTCGCAATTGTGTTTCTGTGATGAAGTATAATAGACTGTTACAGTAGTCCAATCTGGTGCCAATAAAAGAATGCACTAACGCTGTTGCAGCCTCAACCGACAAAGATGGTATGACTGTTCCAATCTGTCGCAGTTCATAAAAACTCTGAGACACCACTTTACTGATGTGATTTGTCATCAATAGATTTTCATCAAGCAGAACTCCTAATCATCTAACCCACTGCCTATGTGGCTTCTTAAGGATGCGATCATCACGTTGGCTCCGTTCCTGATGGCCCTAATGACTGCTTCCCTCATTAAAGGCGAGTTTCCGCTGCAGTGGAAGCATGCCATTACCTGCCCATACCTTAAGCGGGTAGGCCTTGACCCCACTGACCCTGCCAGTTTCAGACCTATTGTGAACCTTCCATTCCTGTCGAAGCTGCTCGAGAGACTGGTGAACAAGCAACTCATCAGGCACCTGGCCTGTAACAGTCTCATGCCATGTCATCAGTCTGCCTATCGAGCAGGCCATTCCACTGAGACAGCCCTGCTCAGGATATTCAACAGCATTGTCGACACGATTACCATTTGGAAGCAGGCACTTCAGTGTATGCTTGATAGGCCACCTCAAGATATCCTTCGGGATTAAAGACCAAGCACTACTTTGGCTGCATGATAACCTCTCCGACAGAACACAGTCTGTCACCTAGGAGGGCCGCACGTCAGCTAAATGTCCTGTATGCTGCGGAGTACCACAAGGGTCGACCCTAGGCCCACTCCTGTTCATCTTATACGTTGCGGATGTGGGTCACATTGCCGACTTGCATGGGCTCGCCTGGCATGCTTATGCTGATGACGGTCAGGTGTACTCCTCCTGCCCACAGCTGGAGACGGATCATCTGCGAACTCGCCTACAAGACTGCATCCGTGAGATAATGCAGTGGACAGCGACAAATCGCCTTGCATTAAACCAAAAAAAAACTGAACTGTTGTGGATTAACACCCCTCGGAGAGTCCACCGGATCAGTCGAATGCTGTTTACGGTCGGAGATGCCATCGTCGCTCCGTCTACCGAAGTGCGCCTCCTCGGTGTTCTCCTTGATGACTCCCTATCGGTCATTTGCCAAGTAAACATCGTAACCCGCACTTGTTATTTTCAGCTGGGAAGTGCAAAATAACGAATACAGACGACCTCTCCGACGAAAAAAGAATCACTCTGGAATCAAAAAGTGGAAGCTGGGCAATCTGCACAGCAATTGCGGACTCTTGACGCACTACTCGGATGTGGACGTACACAAGTATCTGACTCAACCAAAGTCGAACTCTTCGCTGAGTATATCAGGGAAAACTTGCAGGTTCGCGCCTCGCCACTGCAATGTACGCTCCACCAACGTTTAAACCAGCAAATCCCCTCCACTCATTCTGACCCTCCGAGTGCTGATGGTCGAAGAAGTTGCCGCAAGTATTGGAGTTCTCCTGGACAAACACTGCTCCTTGGACCCATTACCAACCAGTCCACTCAAAGAGAGTGCTGAAATCTTAACTCCATCACCAAGCTCTTCAATCGCTCGCTCTCCTCGAGGACAGTGCCCACTACCCTCAGGACTGCTTATGTCGTTCCTCAGATCAAGAAATTTAACTCTGACTCCTCAAATATCAAATCATACCGACACATCTCTGACTTATCGGTTGTTTCTAGCTACTGGAGCGCCTTGTAGCAAGTCAGCTCAACCAGTATCTAATGACTCACAAGCTGCTTCCAGGTCTGCAATCGGCCTATCTCATCTCATACTCGACCGCTAGTTCTACTCAACCCTAGCTCGGCCTTCGACATGGTCGACCACGATATATTGCTCCGTATCCTGGAGGAGCGATTTAGAGTCAGCAAAGTTCCCCTTAGCTGGCTTCATTCTTACCTCATTGGATGTGAGCATACATTTTGCCACCTCATTAAGTCCTTGCCTGCACTGTCTCTTGAGTGCTCTGTGCCACATGGCTTGTCTCTCAGACCGATTGCCTTAATTGTATACACGGAAGACTTAAACCTCATTTTCAACATCATGACCTACATCACCAAATATTCACTGATCACAAACAGATCTACAACTATATGGATGTTAAAGATCTACAACTATATGGATGTTAAAGATGCTGGTCTTGTTCTCAGTCATCTCCAACAATGTATCACAGAGGTCCAAGAGCAGTGTTCTTCAACTCAACGCTTCTAAGACTGAGCTTGCATGGTATGGTTCACATGCCAACATGCTTAAGCTGTCCAATACTGACTGCAACCTGGCTCTTCAGGGCACCACTGTCCACCCAGAGACCTTGGAGTCCTGTTCAACAGTTAATTGACCATGAAGCAGCATGTTGGACAGTTAGCCAAGAGTTGCTTCTATCACATATAAGGTATTTGCCAGATCTGTCGAATTGCTGGCAAAGAAGTCGTCTCACAACTGGTCTCTGCATTTGTCCTGTTCAAGTAAGTAAGTGAGTAAGTAAGTAAAGTCAATATTCATTTGATGACTAGTCGATAGACTGTGTGAACACATTACATAACTAAATAACTAAATAACTAGTTCTGAATAGCCAAGATTTGAGACATTTCTTGAATGTGTCGAGTGATGGAGACTCCTGGATATCTGCAGGAAGTGAGTTCCAAGCGCTCGCAACAGCTACCGGAAAAGCTCGATCACCGACAGTGACAAGACACGTCCTAGGAAAAATTAGTTCAGCCATGGTAGAGGATTTCAGTCATCTATGGCCTTCGAGATCCAAGACCCTGCGCAACTCGGTCGCCAGATAGCTCGGTCCTGTTACATGCAGGCAACGATAAACAAGAGTTGATAGTTTAAACTTAATGCGCTCTGGCACGGACAGCCAGTGTAGATCAAAAAGTAGCTGAGTGACATGGTCGCAAAGCACTGACCGATGAATTAGGCGAGCAGTCCCATTCAGGACTGACTGCAGCCTGCCCAGTAGATAGGCAGGCGATCCAGCGAGAACGGCATTTCCATATTCTAGTCTGGTGAGGACTAGAGCTACGACCAGCGTCTTGAGGATGGCTTGGGAGACTGACCGACGTAGACTCTTGATCAGCTGGAGAGAGGCAAAGCAGCTTGCAACGGTCTTAGCTGCATGCAGATTCATCGTCGCTGCACTGTCAAGATAGATGCCCAAGTTCTGTATGGATGTGACTGGGTGTAACTCGAGATCGCTGATCCTGATACAGGAATGCGGCAGCTGCTGTTGATGCCTGTCAGTGGTGAGCCAGAGGACCTGTCTTGGCGACATTGAGCTGGAGCCTGTTAGACTTCAGCCATCTCATTCAGACACCGAGTGAGACGCTCAAGCAGTTGCTGCGTCTCTGAGGGCCAGCAGCCTCCATATATCTGGGTGTGGTCTGCATACAAGTGTCCTTGGAGCCCATGCTGACGGATGAGACGTATCAGGTCAGCCACGTATAGGGTAAATAGGATGGGTCCAAAAACAGATCTTGCGGGACACTGCATATAACGTTGGATGGGGGAGTGCTGGAGTTGGAACAATGCACACATTGTGTATGGCGATCGAGATATGAAGAGAACCACCTGAGGGCCACGTGACTGATGACATAGGAGACATTAAGCCGACGCAGTAGTATTGAGTGATCCACCGTGTCGAATGTGGCCATAAGGTCGAGGAGAACGAGGACAGCCAGCTTATCCTCATTCACGGAGGATGTCTGTGGTGATTTTGAGGACTGACATTTCCGTGGAATGATAGGCACTGTAGGCGGACTGCAGCTTGGGGTAGAGGCCAGAGGACGCAAGAAAGTCTGTGAGCTGCCTGGAGACTATCCGCTCAAGCAACTTTGACAGAACAGACAGATTCGAGATCGGTCTGTATGATCTTACATCTGAAGTGTCTAGGCCAGGTCGCTTAATCCGCGGAGTAACGAAGGCGGCTTTGAACGTCTGCGGCACCTCATCGAGCAGCAGCGAGCGGTTGATGAGCTCCGAGAAGAATGGTGCTAGGATGTCAGAGCATTCCCTAAGGAGACGCATCGGGAGCGGGTTGCTGGCGCAGCACTTATCAGGCAGGGCTAGTATCTCTGCAGTTATTTCCTCTACTGAGAGTACAAAATACACTCAGAGAACAGCCCGGTCCAACGGGGGGAGAAGTCAGGAGGATCATGTTTCGAAATAGCTGTCCATACACCGGACACCTTCTCACGGAAGAATTCAGCGAATTTTTCAGCTGAGAGTGATTCCAGCAGAGGCGTCCGCCCCCAACTCAGGAGCCTGTCAAGCAATTGCCAGAGTCGACGCGGTGTAGTACGCTCGGTTTCCACCTTGCGACACCAGAAGACCTTCCTCTTCCAGCGTAGTAGCCGTCTGTAGGGTTTGCACTGCATGGTCCAGTCGAGGACAGCTGCCGCGGCCTCAGCGTGAGGCGCATGACGAGTACAGCGCTCTGCTTTGCAGAGCCTCTTTTGGCAGTTTGGCATTCGTCGTCGAACCAAGGATCAGACAAGAGTAGTCGACAGTTCATGGTCTTTACCAGGATCATTCTACGAAGACGGCCGTCCTCCGTATCTTCAATGACATTGTCGATGCAATTGCAAACAGAAATATTTCCATACTCTGCCTCCTCGACTTGTCAGCCGCATTTGACACGGTCGACCTCGTCTGTCGTCTTGAATGCTCCTATGGATTGAAAGGTACCGTCCTAGCCTGGCTTAAAGATTACTTGGCCGAGAGGGTTCAATTGGTCAACTGGAATGGTCATACATCTGTGCCACGCCGGGTCCACAGTGGAGTCCCGCAGGGATCTGTCCTCGGCCCGCTATTATTTGTGTTATACGTTGGAGACATTGACCATATCATCAGATCACATGGGCTGAACGCGCACGCATACGCGGATGACGTTCAAGTCCTCGCCTCCTGCACTCCAACTGAGATCGAGCGGCTTCGAACTAGCCTAACAGACTGTATCTCCGCTATTCAACGATGGACAGACGCGAACCGGCTATCACTTAACCCCAGCAAGACTGAGTTCCTCTGGGTATCTACTCCGAGGCGGAGTCACCTCATCAGTCATAAACCGTTTATGATTGATGAGGGTAGAAGTCAGAGTTACGTCTGCTCGGGGTCCTCCTGGACGAGAACCTCACACTCGCTGGACACATGGGACGGTGTGATTTGCTCCTATTTTTATCATTTGCGGAAGATCAGATCGGTTCGTCGCTACCTCCCGCTACCAGATGTCATTAAGCTAGTACAAGCTCTTGTCCTGGTATGCGTGGATTACTGCAACAGTGTACTACTTGGCCTACCAGACAGCCAATTTAACCATCTCCAATCTGTCCTTAACGTCTCAGCGCGGTTAATCTTTCGAGTCAGATGGAATGAACATGTCACTCCACTACTTCGCGATCACCTCCACTGGCTACAGATCCATGAACGGATTGTTTACAAACGATGTTTGTTGACTTATAAGGCCTTGCACGACCTGGACTGCCCAGAGTATATTTTGGAACTGGTGCGCAGAAATCTGTTATCTGACATGTGAAAACTCTGATTATCTGTTGTCCCCTCCATCCAAGACAGTAAATGAAAAACTCAGATTTTGAGATTTTGTTTTTATGAATATCTAAATAAGCATTGATGATTTGTCCCCTCCATTCCAACGGGTATTGATGTTTTGGTAAAGAATTTACTATTTATTGTGTGATTGCCTTATGGATCCTCACAACAAAATTTTTGTGAGGAGCGTGAAACGTGAAACGTGCAGGACTTTTTCACACAGCTGTAAATTTGGGGACCGATCAGTCTCGAGGGGAATCCCATACTTTGGAACGCCCT
This sequence comes from Metaphire vulgaris, assembly GCA_018105865.1. Classification (NCBI taxonomy): domain Eukaryota; kingdom Metazoa; phylum Annelida; class Clitellata; order Crassiclitellata; family Megascolecidae; genus Metaphire; species Metaphire vulgaris. The sequence goes on from CM030863.1 coordinate 6,404,928, forward strand.
CCCCGAGGAAATTACCAGGGAGATGACACAAGATAGGTTTGCACAGAAATTTAAGACGCACCTATTTAAAATCTCATATCAGATGTCTTTGTAAAGCGCTCTTGACTATGGCCTTCGCCAAGCAGATAGTGCTATATAAATTGTCGTTTAATAATAATAATAATAATAATAATAATAATAATCAACTTGTCTAGTATTCTGGTAAGCTCACTGTTATAAAGTTGAGCCATGGACTCAACATCCAGCGTGGACCATGCCTCAGCACTGGAGAGTTGGGAGAATAGCAGCTCTGCATGGAAGACTGTGAAGTCGAGTTTGCCTCACGCACGTCAATTGGCGGTGGTGTGGATTGGGCGCTGTCAAGTGAGCGGAACATTCCAACTCAGCAGAGAGTGATTGGAGAGACCCGTATCACGAACATACACATGTGGAGGAAGGACATTCAATTGGAATGCCAGAATGTCAAGCGTACCGCCGCTGCGCTGAATAGGTCTGATCACGCAGAACGTAAAATTATAGTTCACGAAAAGATCCCTCAGCTGGCGGCAGGCGTGGTTGTCATCTCGTTCGAGTCACACATTGAGTTCTCATTTAGCGCATCTAATAGCGCATGAGCTAGTTCTCCGAGAAGGACCGACAGTTCTTGGAAAAACAGTAGAGTGACGGCTGCTGATCCTGGGCGGTAGACAACGGCTATCACACAGGACGTCCTAGTGGAAACACACGTGCACACGAATTCGAACGTAATCGCAGTCAAAGGAATGTCAATATTGGCCAGGTGGATGCCTGCGGCCACATAGATGGCGACCCCTCCATGATTCGTAGATAAATGGTCGCTTTCACCAAGAGGCTGCGGACATGTCTTCTCTGTCACTTGCCAGCCATCAGAATGAAGACGGCCGATCCAGGCAGAATCGGGATCATGCCATGTCTCCCATAGACATAGTACCCGAATCGTAAAGTCATCACAGATCTCCAACAAATTGACAAATCGTCGTTCAGGATAGACTACTACAATTCCATCTTTGCTGGCCTTCCAAAATCTACAGTATACTGACCACTCTGCAGTGCATACAAAATGCTGCTGCATATCTAGTGCCTGACCTGAAACCGAGAGACCACGTCACCTCTGTGCTTTGTGACCGTCATTGCCTTCCCGCCCAGTCACAGATACAATTCAAACTATGCATGCTGATGTTTTGTGCACAGCATGGTTTTTGCCCGACCAACCTGACCGATCTGCTCCAACAAACATCAACTGCCAGTGGTAGACCAATACCATAAACCTCATCTCTGGACAGTTATGGGGCAAAGAGCTTTCTCATATGCTGGACTCCATGCTTGCAACGCCCTTCCATCAGTGCTACAGAACCTATTCAATCTCGAATCTACATTTTATATGGAAACATTTCGAGCACATAGTTGCATGCAGGATGGAGAACCATCTATTGTCAAATTCTCTGTACACCATCTTCAATTGGCCTATCTTAAGCCCCACTCCACTGAAAGTTCTTCTCACTGTTCAAAATAGCATCATCACTGCTATGGATCAGGGTCAAATTACTGTTCTTATTCCTCTTGATCTCTCCGTTGTATTTTACACGGCAAACCACTCCTTATTTTGGGTAGGATGGAATTCCATAGGAGTAGTCTGCCTTGGTCACTGAGGGTGGGAAATTTAAGCAGCCTCGGGACAGCAAGGTCGAGAGTGGATGATGATCTTAGTGTCAACTGTCTAAGAGTGCTGGTGGCTGGTTTTAGGAGTGACATAAAGTTCTCCAGACTGGTTTTGTCGGCGACGATGCCATGAATGATTACCGGTAGCCACCTCTTGAAGACAATTCACACTGGAACTCAGAGCCAATGGCGATTGTCTCTCAATAGGGGCATTTTGCTTGAAATGAGATCCTGAAGGTAGATCAGCCTGGCAGTGAAGTTTATATTTGCACCTTGCAAATTTTAAAGCATTGGGCGTCAGTTCCATAAACCCTGGACTCCCGGGGAAAATTATGGGGATGCTTGGCACATTTCTTACATTGTTCTGAAGCACCTGCCCGTCTGTCACAACATTCAGCAACGAACAATGGTTTGCTGCTTTAGCAGAAGAGCATTGGACAACACTGGAATGTCAGAGTGTCCAGTAGCATCGCCCTATCGCCGCCTCCCCGGCGTTATATTCTTTCACAGAATTCTGCTCCCAGAGCGTTACATTCTTTCTGAAGGAACATACCAACCAATGCCCCCTATTCAGGCGCGCCCGTCTCCCAATTTCCCACTAGTCATTCTTCCCTGGGATATCTCCTCAGGGCAAGATGTGTTTATGGGCAATTATTCGACACCTGCTATTAGTATCATGTTAACGTTACTTGTTTGCTGGTATGCCTTCATGACAGTGGCGTAGCCATGGGGAGAGGGTTTTAATTGCTTCTGTGACAAGACGACACAAAAGCAGTAATTTGCTTCATTGTTCTTTAGTGAGCGTGGTATGGTATGCAAGTGGAAGGTCTGGCCCCTATTGGATGGCGTGCCTTTATTATTGACACATCCAATTGTCCAATGATTGCTTGTTGTCCTTCAGCGAACAATGAATGGTCTATGTCCTCCAGAAGCAATGGATAACCCAAAAACGGCTTATCGGGGATTTGTAACGCTAGCGAAGCCAGTTTTGCGGCTTTACGGGTCGACAGGGTTAACTTTAGGTGGGCGACTACAATGTTTGAATTTCAAATGTGGACCATCTAATAAAGAGACCTGAGAACCACTGGCATAGACACTAAATGTGAACCAAACAATAATGTGCTTTAATTCCATATAGGTGAAGAAGTTCACCAACCTGTTCTTCCAGGAGCTGACTTCGGAATATGTATTTCAACTGCCATTGGAGCATCATCACAACTATATTTGCTATTTAGAGCTGTAACAAAATTCTGTTTATAGAGATCATCACCAGGCACTGAACAATCTTTTTCCATTATACAAACTATCTAAAGAAAAGGATGCAATTTCACAGACTCATATGATAATTACAAAAAAGGTCAATTCAACAAACAAAATGGAAGGAGGATTATTGAACAATAAATACTGTTAAATGCAAATGCAAGATTTTTACAAATTTTAATAACCAAATATAAAGTCATTACTTAATTAGAATTAAGCCAATCAGAATAAACCTTTCGATGTCAAAAATGTCAAAATTTGTTGATGACACAAAACTGTGTGGACAAAGTGGAAGTGAAGCAGAGGCAAAATTTTCAAGAAGACCTAAATAGACTATCTCAGTGGTTTGTGGATTGGCAAATGTTTTTAATACAGATAACTGCGCATCCCTGAGCGCATCATCTACAAGAGATGCTGCCTGACATTCCAGGCCCTCAATGATCCCGCCTGCCCAGTCTACTTGGCTGAACTTGTGCATAGGCCATCGCTTACTGACTGTCGGCGGCAGCTTCATTCATGTAATCGGGTCCAATTGGTTGTACCCCTCCATCTAAGACAGTGAAATTTGGGGAGAGGTCTTTCACCCGGGGGAATCCCCTCCTCTGGAATTCGCTGCCCGACATTGTGACTAACGCGACTAGTCTAGAAATGTTTGCTACCAGACTAAAGACGCACTTGTTTAACATCTCATTTAGGTGCAATCTGTAAAGCGCTCTTGATCTTGGCCTGCTGTGACTATAGCGCTATATAAGTTGGCATATTAACTAACTAACTAACTAACTAACTAACTGCTCTGTGATGCAAATTGGGAAGAAGGGAATAGATTATAAGTTTAAGCTATATGGTAAGGAAACGTTACAACCGAGGACAAAGATCTAGGGGTCATCATGCAGGGGCGTAGCCAGGAATTTGATTTCAGAAGAGGAGTATAAAGTTGACGGTAAATATTGTTATAATCCTATAATCTTACAATCTTTTGAATAATTATTGTAAAAATGATGTTTGTGCCATCTGTAAGCGGAGGCCGGTCTATTTGTTATGCAATGAAAACGTGGCTGTTGCCAAAGTGTTGAATTTGAGAAGACAAGTCAAAACAAAGCATAGCATGTTTGACAAACAATACCCATTCAGTACAGATATAACCATTCCGTACAGATATAAGACGTGATAAAGTGAAATCGCTTCAATCAAATTTAGCATGTGCTCAGCTTTTATTGACCATGAGTATGATGCATCAAGGAAGAGCAATGGAGGCATCACTGAGAGTGTCATGGACTCTCACTTTGGCTCGCAATATTGACTTTGTCAGTTTTTGTAAATCTTTCCTGGATTCTGCAAGCAAGGTGACGTCATTTGCAAACTTTAAATTAGAAATATTTTCTCCATAGCACTTTACACCAATGTTTAAGTCTTTGATTGCTATTTTATATATGGCCTCAAGAATTGTGATAAACAGCGTTGGTGAAAGAATACATCCCTGTCTTGTTCCTACTTCTGTCTTGAACCATTCTGTTAGGTCATGTTCCACCCTCACAGTGTTTTCTGCTTTTCTATAAACCATTCGGATTAGGTTTATTAATTTTTCTTCAATTCCAAAATTTCTCATTGCTCGCCACAGCCCATCATGCCACACTGAATCAAAAGCTTGTTTGTAGTCAATAAAGTTAATGTAGCATGTATTGTTAGTCTCAATATATTTTTCCAAGATTTGTCTAATAGTAAATAGTTGGTCAACTGTGTTTCTTCCCGGTCAAAATCCTGCTTGCACCTCACCAAGTACTTCTTCTATATATGCACTTATTCTCTTCTGGAGTACTTTAGATAACACCTTCCCTGGGATGCTCAGGAGTGTAATTCCTCAATAATTGTTTCAGTCCATTTTATCTCCTTTTCTTTTGTATTTAGGTATAATAATTCCTCTACTCCAGCCTTCTGGCACAGTGTCTGAGTAATATATCTTATTTACCCGGTAGTAGCGCATGAAATGCATTCACTATTGTGTCTCCTCCGGCCTTTATTAGTTCTGCTAGGATACTGTCAATTCCTGGTGCTTTATTTCTTTCTAGTTCTTTTATTACTTGTTCTATTTCTGTTTTACGGAAGTCTTTTAAGGAAGATTTCTCTAGGTTCATGCTTGGTATTTCGACTACTATATTTTCATCTGTCTTGTTCTGGGTATTATATAACTCTTCAAAGTGTTCTTTCCATCTTAATTTAACTTTATTTTTGTTGGTTATTACTTTACTTTGTTTATCTTTGATTGTAGTCATTTTCATTTCTTAAAAATCACGTATTATCTTTGTTTTTATATGCTTCCGTGTCCTGTTTGCGCTGAAATTATTTAGTAATTCTGTACATTTATTTTGCAGCCATCCCTCTTTAGTTTTCTTTTAATTTCTCTTGTTATCCAGTTGATTTGTTGCTTGTCGGATGATTCCATTCTTAATTTTCCTTTTTGTTCACAGAGTTGTTTGACTTCTTGACTGACCCATTCCTTTTGTGAGGTTGCTTTTTTCTTTCCACTGTTTTCCGAGCTGCTTCTGTAATTGCTTCCTTTAGTTCACTCCAGTGTTCTTCAACAGAAGCTTGCTGAGTTGGTTTGTCCATTTTATTCTTTATTTCTTGTTCGTATTCGATCCTTGTTTCCTCTTCCTCCAGTTTTGCAACATTAAATTTTATTCTTCTTTTTGTTCCTTGTAGTTTCCTTAGTCACATCTTGATCTTTGACATCACCAGTTTGTGATCTGACCCAATTTCAGCTGAACATGTTCTGACATCCAATACATTTGTTTTCCATCTTCTATTAATAATATTTTTTGTTTTCCTATCTGGTGATTCCCCAAGTCCACTCTTTATTTGGTCTTTTTTCAAAAGGTGTTCATTATTGACAATTTGTTTGATGCACAAAAGTTAAGTAATCTTTCCCGTCCATCATTTTCTTCTCCAATCCCATGTTTGCCAATAGTACGGTACCTCCCCAAGTGCCATAGCCTGTCCTGACTTTAGCATTCCAGTTTCCTGTTATGATTAAGATGTCATGTTTTGGAAGTACACTAATCATTTTTGCATTTCCCCATAGAAGCTATCAATTACCTCTTCTGTACTGTCACTTGCCGGTGCATATGTTTGTATCAGTCATTTTGCAGAATTTTGTAGTGAATCTAGCCATAATTATTCTTGATGACACTGCTTGATATCCAATAAGCCTTTTGCTTTAGTAGTAATGTCACTCCTTCCCCAGATATTTCATCATCTCTTCCTGAGCATAGCACTTTGTACTGTAATCCTTCTACTGTTGTGTAGAATTCTTCTCTTTCTTTCCATCTAGTCACGGATGACCCTACAATGTCCCATTGGTATTTTTTATTTCCTGTATGACCAGTGTTAGTCCTCTAGCATATTTCAGTGTTCTGACATTCCATGCTCCAATTCCTATAATTTGTGTTCTACCTAGTTTGTCTTGGCACTCAGTAACTGACTTGTCACTGGTTGCCCTAGTACTCAAGAAACCAGCGTGGGCCTTGTTATTCTGGGCGTCAACCAATCTGGCATGATTATTTGAATTTGACCTGTTTATTTTTTCTGACTTTCCATGGCCTTAGTTTCGCCAAGAACTCTTGGTAAATCGAGCTGACTGCAGTAACTTGATAAATTGAAAACGCGCTCTCAGTCTGCTCGCCTGCGTGCAAAGATCATCTGCCTCCATCGCCACTGTCCACTGTTTTGTTGATCTTCCACTGATGAAGCCATTGTCTTCTTAGCCTGTAACCCCAGGCTAGGGGGACTGCATTATACCCTGCAGAGTTAGGTCCCTACCCAAGGACAGCACTAACAATACCGTATATATTCGTGATAAAGTCGAGAAGCACAATTAACAATACTTATACTCGAGGCACTAACTGTTGGGTAATAAACGAAAATAATTAATTTAATGATGCATCTAAATAAAAGACATCAGCGCTTTTTAAGCTGGACATAAATATTAATCCTATATAAATATAAAAATTCAAGATTGTAATTAAGATTTTTATATTGTCAAGAATGAGCAAACCTGGTTAATCATGGGAATGTGAAAATCGTTCAGTTTCTCGATAGTTCAAAGCTAAAACGGAGCTTTTCAATCAAAACAAAGCATAAGTAATCACTGTAGCTCGCTTCGACTTATACCGGGTCAATGACTTTAGACAACTTCAAATACCCAAAATCTAGGGAGACTTAATCAAGTAATAAACTTAATGATGCAAAATAGACAGCTTGAAAGGTAAAAGCTGATTTTAGAATCAAGAGAGCAGTTGAGGGAAAGGGAGCAGCAGATGCAGTTGCAACTAAAATTAATGAATTTCTATAGTGTAAAATAGCTGTTTATTAAGCATAACAGAGGCATAACCAAATTTGAATTAATTATTTTTGCCTTACTTCACTGACCCATAACTAAGCTACGCTCGGGAGCGACCAATCATCTGATCGTCCCTCCACCGCTTAAGACAGCAGGATTTGGGGACAGGTCCTTTTGACAAGGGGCCCACACCTCGTGGAACTCGCTTCCGAAGTCGCTCACAGTCGAGACACTGCTGGATCAGTTCCGAAAACAACTGAAAACACACTTGTTTAACATATCATTTCTGTAAAGCGCTTTTGACTTAGGCCCTTTTAGCTTTGCTTACGGCGCTCCAGAAATCGTCCTGTATAATAATAATAATAATAATAATAATAAGTAATGTATAGACATAGATTTACGTGTCGCTAAAGTCAACGGGAGAAAGAAACAGACTAACAACAGAACTGGAGGATAGGGCAGTCCTCAAAATGAACATAAAATACTATAATATATATATGTGTGTGTGTGTGTGTGTGCGTGTTGGCTAAATGCCATAAATTTGCAGCTGTTAATAAACAGAACCAGCTTTTTAGTGATGATAAATGTAGGCTGATATGGTAAATGTATGATGCACAGTTTTATTACATGATTGAAACAGGCTGATGAAAACTGCATTCAAATTACCTGTTACTAAAAAAATCACATAAATGTAACTTGAAAAAAACTGATTCGCCAATGCTATTTAATAGCCTAAAATACTCATCCTCGTTAAAATAATTTATCATATAACTTTTTATATTACTGGTTATTTCTACAGTGAGTGTTAGCCAGTGTTGGGTACGAGTTAACTCAAGTGAGTTTAAACTCGCGAATTAACTCATATATATAGCTGTTTATTAAGCATTTATTAAGCTAAGAATAAAACTGCGCTCCTCTAATCCTGACGCTCCTTGAATCTACAAAACGAAAACCTCACCCCAGAAAATGCCAGGATCTACGCTCAATGTCGTAATCTGGTTAAAATGAAGAAGCTATTTAGCACCTGGACATTTGGAGGTATAGTGACTATAGTCTACGCAAAACTTACTCCTGAAAAAATGAAAAACCAACCCAAGTTATAAAATCGAGCCCTATACTTAATACAATCTAAATTTCCTCTACCTATCCTTCGCTATGGGTGTCATTGCCCCTAATTTTTACTAAAATAATTTTGCTTTAATAATGTTATTATTATTATTATTATTATTATTATTATTATACAACATAGAGATTTATGTGGCAACTAATACAGTGACTGCGTGGACACATTACAAATTATAAATTACAATAGCTCGTGCGAAATAGCCAAGTTTTGAGTCTCTTCTTGAAGGTGTCTGGCGTTAGGGAGAGTTGAACTGAAGAAGGCAGGCAGTTCCATGCCCTTGCAGCAGTCATGGGAAAGGCACGATCGCCTAGAGTATGAAGGCGCATCAGCGGAACAACCAGAGAAGCGGTTCCAGCAGATCTCAGGCGACGCTGACCTGCCTGATCTGCGACTCGTACTAATTCTGTCGCCAGGTACTCTGGGCCAATACCGTTCAGGCAGCTATAAGCCAGCGTTGCCAACTTAAACTCAATCCGCTCAGGCATTGATAGCCAGTGTAAGTCTCGTAGAAGAGGTGTTACATGTTCACGAGAAGGGACCTGGAAGATCAACCGCGCCATATGAGTTAATAATGTTAAGTGTGCTTTTCTTTTTTTTGATTACTGACTGCTACTGGATGCATTTGCTTGGAGCATGTTCTGTGCCCCTCAAATCGTTGTGTATTGTGTTGATTTCATGCATGTGGATAGATGAATAGGGATTTCCTCATAATTTGTTGTAATTGTTATGTTAATTTTATGCATGTACACTACAGATATACAGTGTAGTCTGTATGGCTCTACTGTATATGCTCCTCCAAATTGTTATCCTAGCTGCCATTTCAACTGCTTCTACTGCGTTTAATTCTTTAATTCTTTAAGCCAAACTTTCGGAGACGGCAAGAATGCCACTTGACCCACTACCCCCCTCAAGTTAGCTATTACTTATCTAAGTTCTCTTATTCTTCATCCACACATAAATTGCCCAGTCCACGATTGATAGTCTATTTGACGTCCGAACATGAGCAATAACACCGCACCTTCCCACAGCACTGCCGCACCCTGCACAGTTAGATCAATTGATAATGCACTCACACCTGTCAATTCGTTTAATTTAAGAACACACGCAGAAACGAATACCTTCCTCCTGATAGCTTTCAACGAAAATAAACACCTCTTAAATGATGCCGACCTTGACCAGGATATAAACTTCCTAAATTTAAGAATGTCACTAAAAACACCCTACGTTAAAATTACTGAACTAAATCCACTTCTATGTTCTTCAAATAACGACGTAGAAAAAATTGAATTCTCTTTACTCCATCTTAACTGCAGAAGCATTCAGAAAAATTTTGATAGCTTGAGCGATATTTTGGAAGATCTTAAAGTTAGACCCTCTGCCATTGCTATAACCGAAAGTTGGACAAACGTTAGCAACGAGTTAAATTTTAGTCTATATGGATATAATAACACCTTTAAATCTAGACAGTATGGTAAAGGTGGAGGCGTTGGCCTATATACCAAATATACCAATCTCGACTTCACCAGTAAACGACGTCAAGATCTTGAATGCACTAACCCCATGATTGCAGAAACCTTATTTTTGGAATTGCCTGATCATAGACTAATTATTGGCTGTACATATATATCACCCTCCTGGAACTCCAATTAATCCATTCATTGATTATCTAGCTACTACCAATAATTAATAAAGAAAAAATATATGCTATATCGCCGGGGACTTAAACATTGATCTACTTAAATACGATGATCATCAGCCCACAACTGATTATATTAATTGCTTATTCTCGCAAACTTTCTTTCCTATGATCTGCAATCCGACCAGAATTACTAAATTCTCTGCAACTCTCATTGACAATATTCTCACTAACTCACTAACAGCTGAATCTAAATCTGCTATTATTTATTCTGATATCTCAGACCACCTCCCTATTATAATCCAAACTTATCTCCCCAATCCTAAATCACGCAAATGCAGCTCTAAGTGTTTAAATTCCCTTCACAGGTCTTACGATAAAGCGTCAAATACCAAATTTCTAACACTGATCCAATCAGTTGACTGGCCCAAAATAATATATCCAGCCTCAGGAAATGCTGACCTTGCTTATGCACTTTTTATTCACAAACTTACTGAAATTTTCGAAATCTGCTTTCCTCTAAAACCAATTAAACGTAGAAATAAGAACATTCCACGTAAGCCTTGGGTTACCCCCGGCATTGCTAGGGCCTGTATCAAGAAAGAAAAACTTTATATCAAATTTATCAGATCTCAAATATTGGAATCAAAACTTCAATATACCAAATATAGAAATATCCTTAATGCTGTCCTCCTAAAAGCTAAAAGAGATGACTATCATAATTTATTGACAGAGGCTAAATTTGATATGAAATGCACCTGGAAAGTTCTAAAAAATTTGCTCAACCAAGATCAGGGTAGAAACAATACTTCATATACGATGGCCAAAATATTACAGACCCACTCACTATCGTTACTAAATTCAATGAATATTTTACCAATATAGGTCCCTCCTTAGCAAAAGAAATTAACACCCATCCTGGTCAAAATACACGCAACTATCTTAGACATACAAACCCAAATAGCTTCTTTCTCAATCCAACAACTCCGGATGAAATCGTTACTGTTACTAGGAACCTTAAATCTAAGTCCAGCTATGGGTTAGATAACATAGCTATGAAAGTTCTCAGACCAATTATTCCTGATTTGGCTAACATCCTATCTTCCCTATTTAACTTATCCTTCTCAGCTGGCATCTTTCCCTCAGACATGAAAATTGCTAAGGTCATTCCTATATTTAAAAATGGCGATCCTCATTTAATAAACAATTATAGACCAATTTCCATGCTTCCTGCTCTCTCCAAAATCTTACAAAAATTAGTTTGCAATAGACTCAATAACTTTTTAGCAAAGCATGACCTATTATACCACAACCAGTTCGGTTTCCATAACAATCATGATACTTCTCTTGCCGTAACTGAACTCATTGATAAAATATCTGCTGCCATGGATACTAACTTATACACTCTCGGCATTTTCATCGACCTTTCATAGGCATTTGACACTCTTGACCATTCTATACTCATAAATAAACTCAGCCACTATGGCATCTGTGGAACTGCTCTAAACTGGTTCTCCGCATATCTATCACATAGAAAACAATATGTCCAAATTGAAAATGAGCCCTCAGGACTTCTCGTCATTTCATGCGGAGTACCCCAAGGATCCATACTCGGTCCCATCCTATTCTTAATCTATATTAATGATATCCACGAATCATCAGATCAATATAAATTTATTCTGTATGCTGACGATACTAACCTATATATCTCAAATAAAGACTCTAAAGTCATTATAGACGTCGCATCAAGAGAATTACCCAATGTCCTCCAATGGTTTCAGCATAATAAACTTTCTGTCAATGTAAGTAAAACACATTTTATACTATTCCACAAAAAAACGATTAGCTCAATTTCACATACCTGATACTATCACAGCTGGAAACCTCAGTATTACTCGTACAGATCACGATTAGAAAAACACAGCTGGAAACCTCAGTATTACTCGTACGGATCACACTAAGTTTCTCGGTATAATAATACAACAGCACCTAAATTGTGACCAACATATCCTTGAAATCTCTCAAAAAATAAAAAATATAGGAATCTTAGCCAGAGTAAAATCATCACTTTCCTCTCATCACCTAGTCTTGCTATACAAATCTCTCATATTACCATATCTAACCTATTGCAATCTGTCCTGGGGCAATTATTCTAATACAAGCATAAATAATCTATTTCTCCTCCAAAAAGGTGATAAGGATTAAATCCCACTCCCCCTTCCTCGCACACACTGATCCCCTTTTCAAACGCCTACATCTATTAAAAGTCCATGACATTCAGGTTGTTCAGGTAGCTATTTTCATGTTTAAAATAAAAATATGCTTCTCCCTGCCAACTTTCAAACATACTTTAACCTCTGCTCTGATATCCACTCACATCATACACGAAGTACTATAGACAATTTCTTTGTTAATACTAGAAATACGTCGATATATGAGAAATGTGTTAGATTCTCTGGCCCAAAAATCTGGAATTCACTATCAACTGAAATTAAGTTAGCCTACCACTCCAGAGCATAACCCACTATGCCATTTTCTGCCCCCTACAAGATCAAGAGGAACACATTAAAGTGATAAAATCCACAACTACTCAAAAAAAAACCCAGTAAACACGCCGAAGCACCACCTAGCATTAAGATTGTCTGTCTAATTAGCCTATTTATGCATAGCGTCCCCAAAAACAAAATGGGCACAACGGAATTTTATAGATTATTTGTAATAAGCAACACCTTTTAACATACATGTTTAGCCAGAGTTATTCAGAAATGAATGTACAACAAAATGGGCTATAGAAATTGTGTGATATGTCTATCTAAGAGCTGATAAGAAGTGGTGAAGTTAGAAGTTGGTTAAATTTGTTAAAATTTACTCGCTTCCAAAATCATGAGCTATATCTACGAAAACTAAGACAGTCAATCTGCAAAGGAAGTTAATTTTGTTTAATCATATGCATGGTGCTTACAGACTTGACATTTTAAGATTCCCTGAGTTTTCCAGTGTTTTCCAGACAATTTCTGAAACGTTTCCAGATGCATTAGTCGTCATAAACTGTGGATTTGGGCTAACCAAAAAAACTGATAGTGAAATTACTAATATGCATAACCTTGTATTACTTGTATGCATGCAGCTACAAAGGATCCGCTGTAGCCTAATTTCAACACGTGTTAAAAATTAGAAACAATTCACTTGTCATTTTTGGTATGCGTTGCATTATAAACACTTCATTATGATGGATAAACTGACTGCTCAGCGCAAATTCCCTGAGTTATATCACAACTCCCTGAGTTTTCCATTACTTTTCCAGAATTGCCAAAATTCATGAGTTTTCCAGGTTTTCCAGGTCTGTAAGCACCCTGATATGTTATGTAATCAAAATTAATTTTATTTGCACATTTCACTTATTCAATTTTTAGAATAATGCATTTTTTACCATCCCCGTTTGGGGACGCCATGCATGAAAAGGTAGGACCTTTATTTATTTCAAGACAATTTCTATAGCGCCGTGCACTAGGTTAAGGCCAACGACAAGGGCGCTGCACACACATAGTCAACCATAACCTAAACTAAAAAGGTGCGTCTTTAGTTCTCTCAGGAACAGTCCAGCAGAGTTGGCCTCAGTCACTGCAGTCGGCAAGGCATTCCAAAGCAATGGGTTCCCGCGAGAGAAGGACCTGTCTCCGAACTTCAAGTCTGTGTGCAAGGCGGAACGAGCAGTAGGGACACGATGGCGGAGCGAAGTGCCAACCTCCGTGCGTTCGGCGTTGATCTTGACCAGCTCAGCCAGGTACTGTGGACAGTGCGGGTCATTTAACGCTCGGAAGGTGAGCCAGCAGCGCTTATGGATAATGCGCTCCCGGGCTCGAAGCCAGTGCAGCTGATCACGCAGAAGGGGGGTCACATGGGCTCCCCAGGGGCTGCTAAAGACGACCCGAGCAGCTGTATTGAGCACGGATTGCAGACGATTCAACTTTCCATCGGGAGGCCCAGCAACACGCTGTTGCAATAGTCCAGCCTGGCAGAACAAGGGGCGCACAAGGTGCACTGCCCGCTGATCGGAAGATGCCGCACACTGACCTAATCCTCCGTAGGTGGTAGTAGCAGCCGCGGACAACATTACCGATATGTTCCTCGAACAACAACGTCTCATCGAGTAGTACTCCCAGGAGTCGTAGGCACTTTGAGGGGACGGCGGTCACATCACCCAGCGTGAACGGTGAATGGCTCAGGAGATTCTTCCTCCTGGGGGTGCACATCCACAGGAACTCGGTCTTGGCCGGGTTAAGGGCCAAGCGGTTCTCCTCCGTCCACATGATGATCGCCATGAAGCAATCGAGGAAGCGAAGTTTAAGTCTTTCCATGTCGGCAGGCAGACAGGAAGAATACAGTTGCACATCATCCGCGTAGCCGTGCATGGTCAGTCCGAACGCGATAACGATTTTCAACAAACCCGCTATGAAGAGAATGAACAGCAGAGGGCCGAGAACCGACCTCTGCGGAACGCCATGCTGAATAATTCGCTTTTCCGACGTTTGACCGCCGCACCGGACCGATTGCGTCCTATCACTGAGGTAGACCTTTGTTATGAGCAATGAGCTTTAATGTGAATGGAAATGTGTCAGAGAAGACCATCAGTGGATATTTCGTTCATAAAACCTTGTTTATGGCGCTGCTTATGATATTTGTGTTTAATGTTTTCACATTTTCTGTTTTAGAATGTCAAAGTATTACAAACTGCACAAAGTAATAGCTATGATAGAGGATGACGAGGAATACCTAGCGGCTGACAATTTTATTACTCAACCAGTAGACCCAACACAGAGTGACAAGGACAGTGGTGATGAAGAGAAGGTGTCACTTGATAATCTTACTCATCGTCAGTTGGAATCACAAGCAGAGGCAACTGCTCAGCGATTGTGGCACACAACAAATTCGGCTCGCTTGTAGTGATGCTGCTGCTGCTGAAGTACATATCAGGTCTTCTAGTAGTTTCCCAGTCTTGAATGAAAACAGTTTATCGCCAGTTACTGAACCACAACCAAAAAACCAGAAGATGTGCACATAAAAGAAACTGCACACTAGGAAATGGGTGAAGAGGGAATTGGTTGGTGATGGACCTATAGACCCTCAAGAATACAATCGCTATGTTGATTCTGAGGCTTTTCCAACATACCTATTTTAGCATTTTTTGATGACAAAGTCAATCCTGAACTGATTGAAAACATGACAAAATATGCTTGAATCAGCAAAGATAGAACATTGTTTGGAACAACAAGAAAAGAATTTTGTGCATATTTGTCAGTACTCTTCATCAGTGGATACAACCAACTACCACGTCGGCATATGTATTGGGAACCAGCTGATGATGTTCTATTCTATATTTGGCTGTCAGTGAGGCTATGACATGTAATTGGTTTGAGAAGCCAATGATGTGCATTCATGCTGCTGACAATGCCAATTTACCACCAAATGACAGAATGGCCAAAGTCAGGCCTTTGTTCAATTCAATGAATGAAAGGTTTCTGGCAGCTCAACCATATGATCACCACCTTTCTATTAATGAGTCAATGGTCCCATATTATGGTCGGCACTAAGGTTGCGCTGAGTAACTCGAGTAACGTGAGTACTCAACTCCAAATTGGAGTAGAGTAATTTTTTTAGAGTTGAGTACTCACATAGAATAGCTAAATGAAGAATAGATATTTTAACAAAACAAAACTATTTTAACTAAACAAAGAATAACCAAAAAATTTAATTAAAATTTGACCTTCCATTATTTGTTACAAATTATTATACAGCCTTATTTAAGTTATTCGTAATCGTTATGAATGAGTGATCAACCCTTTTGGAAATTCAGATCTGGTTTTCCACACATCCCTAAGTTTACTTCTCAGTAGTCACATGCTACAACTGAACTGAACTGACGTCACTGATGATGCGCAACACATTTACAAAACAAGCGCCATTTGTAATTACTAATTTGTACATTAGTGTTGTGTTAAGGTGTTTTTGCTAATCCATAGTATGATTGAGCAAAAGAGACAACATAGTTCGTAAGTGTGGAACTATTTTAATGAGAATGATATCAAGTTTGTGTGTAAACATTGCAAAATGTTAAGTAACAGTGGTAATATGTCCAGCATGATAAAGGCGAAGCACCCATATGTCAAACTAAACTAAGGCTGTTAACAGTTAACCGGTCCTAAGAGCAAGGACCGATCCTTTTAATCTTGACCGGTTAACAGTAATTTCAATTTGGCCTATAAAGCTAACTCTAGTGCCGGCAAGATCAAAGCGCTTTGATGTAGGCAGCGCAAGATGCCGACTCCAGTGCTGACAACATCAAAGCACTTTGATGTACTGTACATACTCGTGGATAGATGGATCTCACATAGGTCAACCGCAGATTTTGGTAAAAAATTAAGTAATTTGCTATGACCCACGTATAAGTCGAAACGGAAATTTAAGAGCTTACAGATTTCTTGAATTGCCTAATTATGCCCGATCTACATTGAAATCGAGTCATGTGATGGCTGCTCCCTCCTCCATCCAGATGTGTCCAAGCTGTTTACAAAGGAGTCACTTATAAGAGATGTTAAATAAGTGTCTTTAGGAGCTTCTCAAAACAGCCGATGGACTTCGCATTAATAACATCGCTCGGCAACGAGTTCAACAGGGCTGGATTTCCCCGCGTGACTGATCTGTCACCAAACACGGCAGTCTTTGAAGGCAAAGAGATTGATGAATGCCAGAAGGCAAGCATCTTCAGTTTAAAATCACAGAGCTTCAAAGCTATGACCCATAATGCAACGTGCGACATGGCCGCAGGCCAAGTACAGAGTGAGCGTCATGATTCACCTGTTTACTAGACCACAATGCATTGCTCATTGCCTAGAGATCTGGGCCGGCGGCCGTGAGGGCCATGAAACTGGTTCAAAGAGTGACTTTCCAAAAACATCCTGGGTGGTCCTGGATGAAGCCTATTATGCTTTACAGGCAAAAGCACTAGTTAGCAATAGTTTTGCTGGCATATTTACTATTAGATAGGCAAAAGAAAACTACCATTGCATAACGGTGCCCAGTTGAGAAAGGAAGAGCCAGACGCCCACTCCCTTTTGACAGACGCGTCTTTAAATAGACACAACATGATTTAACACTGTAATGCAGTAGGCAATGTGTTTCTTTACAAAATTCTTTGGAAAAATCGCATTGACTCGCAGATAAGTCGACTTGGCATTTAAAGTGAATTTTAAGGCATAAATTTCTCAATTGACCCCCGAGTATATATGGGAAGCACAAGACGCCGGCTCCAGCACCGCAACATCAAAGCGCAACATCCAATGTAGGCAGCACAAACGCTAGTGAGCGTAGAGTTACTAGAGTTGTGGGCCTACTTCAAGGATAGTCGTGGGAAAGACACCAGGCTGCCATTGAAAAAATGAAACGAGGCTCATACGACTTTATGTTAGATCAAGCATCCAATATTATCGTAACATCGTGGCCGTGTCTTTCCCGTGACCGCTGCAAGGGCATGGAACCGCCTGCCTTCTTCAGTTCAATTCTCTCCAACGCCAGACACCTTCAAGAAGAGACTAAAACTTGCTATTTCACGCGAGCTATTGTAATTTATAATTTGTAATGTGTCCACACAGTCTCCAGATTAGTTGCCACTTAATCTCTATGTTGAATAATAATAATAATAATAATAATAATAATAATAATAATAATAATAATAAAATGGAATGACAACAGTGTTGTAGCTCTGGCATCAACATGCTATGGTGTCACATGGGGTCACTCCAGTTGTTTCTGCAAGACGTTGGTCTAGATCAAGAACAAAGATGATCCATATCACTCAACCAAATGTTGTTAGCCACTACAATTGATATATGGGTGGCGTGGATCGCATGTACCGGAATATTGCAGCCTACAGGATATCAATTAGGTCCAAGAAATGGTGGTGGCCTCTCTTTGCATACCTTCTCAAAGTTTGACATGCAGAACGCTTGGATACTCTACAGGAAAAACAAGCTTCAGCTAAACTTAGGCCACTAGATCAACTGAACTTTTGAAGAGACATTTGCAATGTCTATTTGACTAGACTAAAATATTCTGTTATCTTTTGGACGTTCGGTTAGAAAAAAGATACTTTGACATAAAGTATCACCATCCACTAGATTTGATGATGGCATAAACCATCATCACAAATCCAGTGGAACACAGAGACACTGTGCTGTTTGTGGCACAAAAACAAGGTGCCTTTGTGAGAATTGCAATATTGAACTTCACAAACAATGTTCAGACACTTTTCACAAGCAGTAACATGATTACATATGTGTCAGAATAAATACCTGCTTTCATGACATAATTTTGAGCATACTGCATTGAAATTAATTTTGGAATTCTAGTTGAAACAGTTTCTCATATTTAAAACTTCACCCACCCTTTCATGCATGGTGTCCCCAAAATGGGGACGAAGATATATTGTACAAAATTATGGTCAAAATGTCAGTTTTTTCAAAAAATATCATTTGTTACATCATTTGTAAAGTATTTAATGTCATGCTATGAAATTTAATGGAAAAACAAAACCTCATGCATAAATGGGCTGACGATGGCCCTGTACTTGTACTCCGACACTGGCAGTTGCCTTTTCTTGCAGACCTAGTCCGAGTGATTTACAGCCGGACCAGACATTCGTCAAGGCTGCCACAATGCTTCAGACTATTTCCAACCAATGAACCTATCCCATATTTCAACCATACTAAAATCATTGCACTGGCTTAAAATAACTGAACGTATCCAATATAAGATAATAACACTTACATATAGCTCACTTCAGTCATCAAAACCTGTCAACCTTAGAGCGTTATTAACACCTCAGCCTGCCCGACCCACACGATCGTCATCTCATCTCACTCTTTCACGCCCGCTGAATCAGTCATCCATGAAAATTTCAACCTTTCCTTCTCATACGCCGCACCTGAACTTTGGAGCTCTATCCCAGCTTCCCTCCGTAAACTTGGACACTTTCAAACAATAAAATCTGAATCCTCGTTTCCTTTAATTCCTGCATTATCTCAAGTCTTCAGGTCTACGCTTAAATCCTTCCTTTTCTGAAATCATTTCCTCCATAGCTGTGACAACCTAGCCTCACTGCCCTTCAGTCGGATATTGACTATTGCATGGCCGATCTTTCATCTTTCCCATAGCTATTTTAAGAAAGGCTGAGCACCTAAGAATAAGCAGCTACTGTTGTGCTGCTTTCCAAAGCACTATACAAATCTACGAGATTTTAGTTACTTACTTACTTACTTACCTCAAGATCCCAGTACTTTATTCAAAATTTTAAAAAACAAAAAACGGTGTCAACTGACGTTCCGTGTCTTACACGACCCCTCGTGTCCCAGTTATCTATCCGAGGTGATTCGGAAACCGTTAGCGTCTGACCGTCGCCTTCAATTATGTTCAAGCAGTCGTCTGGTACTGTACATTCCACCGCCGTCGAAGACTGAAATTCGGTGAGCGTTCTGTCACCCGTGGCAACCCCCTTCTATGGAATTCGTTGCCATACACAGTGACTTCCTCTACCTCCTTTGAACGGTTCTCAGTTGCGCTGAAGACATATTTATTCAACATTTCATTTCCATTTATGTAAAGTGCTCTTGCGAACTTACCTGGAAACCTCAAAAACTTAACTGAATTGACGGAGGGGGTGCAAGCATTGCTTATAAAATAGCAATGAGATCACATAATAAAATATTGTGAAACTTGTTCTTAGTAGCTTTTGTTATTTTTTTCAATCTTTATCGTTTTCTTTGAGTCGTTGTTATTAAACGGCAGAAGAGTACCTGAAGTTAACAGTGTTGCCAGTGAACTGTTTGAAAAACCCAGATCGTCTTGAAAAAAAACTGAAAACAGATTTGAAAAAAGCCTGTAGAAATTGCGAAAATTTTCATTCTCGCGGGGAAAATCTGGTAAATTGAGTAGTCATTTTCCCCTAAAAAGTGGTGGTGACCTTTTTTGCTTGTCGGACTAAATGAAAGTTGAAGCAGTGTTGCCCATAGACATTAATATCACATGTATTATAATAAATCTATGGTGTTGCCAGTGGAACCATAGACTTTAATATCACAAGACAGAGTCTATGGTATCAGAAAGTGAGGCCAGTTTGCATGGATGGTGTGTCAAGAAATGTTTATCCCGCTGAAATCTTGAAAATTTTGGTACACTGTTGGAACGGATATCGTTTAGCCGTTTAACTTATTTAGTGTGGGCTAGTTGTTTAAAATATTGTGTAATTGATCGTCTGATTTATGCGAATAGCCGCGACGTTGCGCAGTCGCTGCCTTCGAAAATTACATAGACATAGGTCACATAGTAACATAGGTTTATAGTCGTATAAATCAGCACTGCACAAAACGGCTTCAAACTCAACTAATAATCGACCTAAAAATCTACTTTTACGATACGATTATAGTATTTATATTCGGAAATCAATTGGCACGAATAAGAATTGTGGAAAATATGAGTAAAAGATCAAACGGAACACATTTAAAGCAACTATGGTACACCATATTAAAGCGGTGACGTCGTCCATATCTAAGTAGGCGCTGCACTCAAATAAAATTGATAGCGCTAAAGAATTATGAGGTCATCAAGATATCTGCGGGATAAACATTTCTTGACACACCATCCATGCAAACTGGCTTCAACTTTGGCCTGACTTTGCCATAGATAGACGGCATCCAGTGTATTATAATAAATCTATGAGTGGAACTTTTTGACTCCAAATCAACGCTCCAAATCTTCGAACTTGAATCTATGCTTGAAACAAAGAACTTGAAGCCGCCGATAGATAGCATAGAATAAATAATAATGTATTATCACAATTTATCAGTGTTGGAGTTGCCGGGGAGGTTGGGGGGTTGAACCCCCAGGCCCCAGGTAACTTTGCAGCCCTCCCATAAATCGCATATCGGGTACATTCAGCTTCTGTCATTCATTGAATTTCAGTCCTCAACGCCCCGTTCAAATTTCACAACTCCAACACTGTATATTATCTCGAATCATCAAAAATCTGCTAAAAACACATTTTCGATCCAATTTTCGGCACAATTTTTCACAATTTTTTTAGAGATTTTCAAAAAACATTTCGAAAAAGGGCCGCGGTAGAGGTGGGTCGATTAATCGAAATCGTAATCGAAATCGCGATTTTTGGAAAAACCGAAATCGAAATCGACACGATTATTAAATAAATCGAAATAATCGATAATCGTCGAAAAAATAATCGAAATCGCGATTAATTTTCGATTATTCCCGTAAGTTATATTATACAATATTTCCGATTCAAAGAAAGATCAATTTACTGTTGATTATCAGATTTTCAT
The DNA here is from genome assembly GCA_018105865.1 of Metaphire vulgaris. NCBI lineage: Eukaryota > Metazoa > Annelida > Clitellata > Crassiclitellata > Megascolecidae > Metaphire > Metaphire vulgaris. Next base: position 6,426,350 of record CM030863.1, read on the forward strand.
TGAAAATGGATTCAACTGCGTATAAAGACAGGCACCATCTTTCTGGGTTTGACAGCAGCTTTCGATGCGGTGTGGCATGCGGGTTTAATGTACAAACTCACCAATTTTGAGGACCGCAGAATACCTTCCTAGCTTTCCCAAAATCCCTGTTCAGCCTGTTCGTAACGTTGTCAGTGGTTCTCAGACCCCTTTGCCTCGCGGACCACTTTTGAATATGAAACATTTCTCGCGGACCACCTGAAAATTGAGAAAGATCATGACAAGCAAAATATGGTCGTCGCGTGTGATCTTCATCCCTCGACAGTAACGAGCCTATGACCATTGACCAGTCTAGGGCTCTAGGCTATGTGTCAATGAAGTCAATGTGTAATACCCATAGATTTATTATACTTTATTAAAGTCTATGGAAATACTAATATTTTGGGGGTAGTTTTAGAGAAGCGATTAATAATTACTATGTAAGAGAATGAGTACGACATTAGGCGATTGCACTGTGAACATGGATGTTAAAATAGCGGTTATTTGTTCCAGTAACCAGAATCGAAGCATGGAGGCGCACAACTTTCTGAGGTGAGCATTTGGTTTTATTTAATGTTTGCACTTTATTTAAATCTAATCCAAGTCTGATGACATTGCGTTGCCATTATAAGTAATTAAAACTAGTAGTGGCGCACCAAATTTCACGTCTTTAAAGACTTATCGAAGTCAGTAAATAAATCCGAAAAGGAACTCACAGTCAACGTTGTGTGTTTAGGCTGATTGTAGCCCGATGTGTTTTTAGTTAGTTCTCGCACCCATACCCTAGTGGACCACTCTAAATAAGTAAGTAGCAAATTAAAAAAAAAATCACAAATTTATATAGCGCTTGCGAAAGTAGTACCGTAGCAGCTACTTATTCTTAACCGCTTAATCTATCTTTGAAGAGCTGTAATCGATGGTGTATGTACCTAATAGACAAAATTCCTTGTCTAATGCCAGACCTAATTGCACCCAAAGTGTATCAATCAATCAATCAATCAATCAATCAATCAATCAATCAATCAATCTGTTTATTAGTATCAAAGTCAGAACCAGAGATCGTTGATATCACAATTCATTGTAAGAGAAAAAGTTGTAAAGAGAAATGCTAAAATATGGGTTCTTTCCCGTTATCCGGACCCCAGTAGAGGGATGGTGTAGTTGGCTAGAGAGGCGTTAGGGTTAGGGTTGTGGTTAGGGTTAGGTTAGGGTCAGGATTAGGTTAGGGTCAGGGTTAGATTAGGGTCAGGTTCCCGACTGAACAGCCATTACATTTCACTGGGGTTCGGATAACGGGAAAGTACCAAAATATGTAATATTTCGATATTTGATAAGTTAAATATTTGATATATTAAAATTGACACTAAATGATTAGGATACTAAAGGGAGAAGCAGGAGTAGAGAAATATTCTCTGACAAAGCCTGCTTTCCCTATGAACCAATGTACTAGATACAAGCAAGTTCAAATAGTCTAGATACAAATACAATTTTTTTAAAAAGAAATAATTATGATTGTACAAGTAAGATTATTTAAAATGTTACAGAGTGCAAATTTTAACATATGTTGCATAGTGCAAATTTAACATATGGTGTAGAGTGCAGAGTGCAGATACATAATCAAATTTTAAGCTGCAAAATTACATTATAGCTGAGTCAAGCTGACACATATTTAGAGATTAACAAATTGGAGATAGTTGCTTTGAATTTATGGAGGGATCTAATTTGCTTAATATCAGTTGATAATGCATTCCAAATTTTAGGGCCAGAGAATCTAACACATTTCTCATATAATGACATTTTTCTAGTGTTAACGAAGAAGTTGTCTATTGTACTTCGAGTATAATGTGGGTAGATATCAGAGCAGAGGTTAAAGTACGGTATGTCTGAAAGTGGACAGGAAGAAGCATATTCTTTATTTTAAACATAAAAATGGCTGTCTGCACAACCTGGATATTAAGGACTTTTAAAAGGTGTAGGTGTTTGAAAAGGGGATCAGTATGTGCAAGGAAGGGGGAGTGGGATATAATCCTTATTGCCTTTTTTTGAAGGAGAAATAGCTTATTTATGCTTGTATTTGAATAGTTTCTCCAGGACAAGTTGCAATAGGTTAGATATGGTAACATGAGAGATTTATATATTAGGATCAGATGATGAGAAGGAAGTGATGATTTTACTCTAGCTGAAATTCCCATATCTTTTTGTAATTTTGCAGGAGATTTCATGGACATGATGATCCAAATTTAGGTGCTGTTGTATTATACCAAGAAACTTGGTGTGGTCCGTGCGAGTAATACTGAGGTTTCATTGAGCACGCCTGCTAAGTCCCCCGTCTGTATGAATCGCCATGGTAAAAATATTGAGATACTGCCTAAAGGCGATGACCGATGGTTTGGTGAATATTTCGAAGAATTAAGATCAAGTACATAGTAGCTGTATAAGTTTGATGTACAATGAATTTTGATTCTGATACCGAAGGAATAGGCATTTAGCATCATAAAACTAATCCTACCAGAAGCTTGCAATTCAAAGTCATTACGTCAGACAGTGTCGTATACTAATTGTTCTGGGTTGGAATGAGCTGCTCAACTTTTTTGCTGTTTTGTTGAATGAGCTGGTAGATCTTTCTCATATGTCTGGGCTTGCATCTCCATATCTCCATGAGCTGTTAAGTGGACTGCGGGAGGAAGTGGTGGATTTACATTTTTTAGGCCCCGGTATGCTTTCTTCTAAAAAGATCAAGTGTGAAAAGTGGCGAGATGACCTTTTTTTCTGGAAACTTTCAGAAGAGTGGAATAGTTACAGATCAGGTGTGTGAGTATTAGTAGTAATAACCCTTTTTCTTTTCTCAAGGACACATTGCGTGACAAATGGTTGCTTTTAGGAAAATGAAGTTGTTTAAACAAAAAATCATAAATCATAAAATATTGTTAATAGAAAAGGTGGGCCCCTAAATTTTTGTTGCTGGTGGACCCAGTACTTTTGTACCATGGTAAATCCACCAGTGGCCGGAGGATAGGTAAACACAGCACTGTAGAATCTGGTTAGGTGGTGTGGTGTGATCTAAGTGAGCTACATGCCTGAAGTGCTAGGCAGTGCATGCAGGTAGAATCTAGGAGTGGCAGGAGTCCAGCTTGAAGTAGAATGTTGGTGCTTGGTGACATGGTGGTACCAGCAGATCCCCAAGGATGATACGCAGACTCTTTATTATTATTATTATTGTTATTATTATTTGTGACATTATATATAGCACAGTAACATAACTGGGGCTAAAGTCAAGAGCACTTTACATATGAATCACTTGTAAGATTTGCTAAATAAGTGTTTTTAGGAGTTTCTCGAAGCAGCCAACGGAATTCGCATTAATCACATTGTTTGACACCAAGTTCCACAGGGCTAGGTTTTCCCGTGTGACTGATCTGTCATCGAACATGGCAGTCTTTGAAGGCTGATTGAAGTTCTGCGTGTCTGTCATTCATTGTTGCCTTGCATACAAGTGTTGATATGTTATCCGGACAGGTGGTGTAGTTCAGGGCCCGATATCTAATCAGGCATCACTTGTAGATGATGTGTTCTTGAACCCCAAGCTAGTGAAGCTTGTCTCTGAGCAACAGTGTCATGTGATTGTTCCAGCGGGCTCCAAAGATCAGGCGAGAGGATGCATTGAGCACCGACCGGAGGTGGATTAACTAGCTCTCGGGAAGGCCGAGGAGGACTCCATTGCATTGGTCGACCCTGGATAAAACAAGCGCCCGTATCAGTTGTATCGCAGCACCCGTTGGTATATATCACCTAATACTTCTGATTCTGCACAGCTGATAATAGTAGACACGTGTCATGTTGCTTGTATGATCCGTGAATGACAGTGTCTCATCAAAAATAATTCCAGGCAGGCATAATTCCAGGTAGATGGAGCAGTGAAAGCGTCCTCTACTTCAAATGGTGTCCTGTTTATTTGGGACTTACTTCTCGTGGAGCTTAGCCGGAGGAACTCAGTCTTCCCTGAGTTAAGCGATAGGCGGTTAGATGTCATTCATGATTTGAGCTAAGTTATGCATTCTATGATCCTTGTCCACAGTCTGTTCGAGTCTGCCAGTAGACAGGAGGAATAAATTTGGCTATCATCAGCATAGCTGTGCAAGTCTAGTCGGAAGGATTTAATGATCCGGCCAACATCAGCAACATACAGTATGAACAGAAGAGGGCTCAGCACAGATCTCTGGGGAATGCCACTCAGAACATTACTGTATGATGATGTTCGGCCATTACAGCAGACCAAATGCATTCTGCCTGTTACGTAGTTGCAGAGCCAGGATAAGACTTGCCCCTTGAGGCCGCAAGCTATTTAGAGACGTCAACTGATAATAGCAGACACGTGTCATGTCTTTGTGGAAGACCTTGAGTGTTTTCTCATCTGCAGGCAGCAGGGTCTCGGTCTTGGCCTTTTACAGGAGTATTGATTGGACAAGTTATTGGAAGACTTGGATCTTGAGAGCCAAAGAAGGCATTTGTCTTTTCAGATTCAGTGAAGTGAGAACATTATTGAGGAGGCAAGACTCTTCTGGATGATCAACAGTAACCATGGGATGATTGTATGCTGCCCAGGTAGGTGAAGTTATCGGTTGGTTCTACTGTTTTGCTATCGATGGGTACTGGAAGAGGTGGATGGTAGGGTTTTCAATTTCTTGTAAAGCTGTCTGGGTACCAGTCCACATTTTGCATGTGTACCCAGGCACTAGAGCTGGCATAATCATCGTTGTGGCCTCTTATCTCTACACCCAACTAAATATCCACCCCCCCCCCCAACTGGGCGCTGCAACTAATGATTCTATCAGGGACTTGAGGGTGAGTTTAACTTAATGGTGTAACACACCCCCCTAGGGTCCCAGCAACTACGAGTAATGATCCTATCATTACCGTATTTTCGCGCATATAAGATGCACACGCATATAAGACGCACCTGCGTATAAGACGCGGGTTTTGATGATTTGTGTTAAAATAATTATGGATAAGACGCACCCATATATAAGACGCACCAAAAGGCGCCGCGTCGGCGACCTGTCAGCGCTCTCGGTGCCCGTCGGCACGACCCGTCGGTGCTCTCGGCACTCTAGGCGACCCGCCGGCACTCTAGGCGCCCCGTCGGTGCTGTCGGCGCGACCAGTCGGCGATCCCGGTGACCCGTCGGCGCTCTAGGCGACCTCCCGGCGCCCCGTCGGCGCTCTAGGCGACCTCCCGTCGGCGCTCTCGGCGCCCAGTTGGCACTCTCGGCCAGCCGCCGGCGCTCTAGGCGAGCCGCTGGCGCTCAGGCGCCCCACCGGCGACCCGTCGGCGCTCCCGGTGACCCGCCGGCGCTCTCGGCCAGCCGCTGGCGCTCTAGGCGGCCCGTCGGTGCAGTTATTCATGTTCCAAAAAATTTAGATAAGATGCACCCGAGTATAAGACGCATCAAGTGGGCTAATTGTGTAAAACTTCGTATAAGCCGTGTCTTATATGCACGAAAATACGGTAGTTTCAGGGATCAGAGGGGAGTTTGACATAACGGTCATTTTTCCACGCGTTTCCGTACCCAATTTTACTGCCCGGGTGATAGGACTTGCCACCCCTAGTGGAGGGTCTGTCCCTAGGTTTTGTACCTTGGTCTTAGATGATGAGACATTCAGGTCCAGGAATGTTGTGAAGTCTGCCAGGGCACCTTCTATGTCAGCTTCAGGGAAAAGAAGAGTGATGTGTAATCGGCAGAGGTCAGGTTTGAGAGAAGCTGTGTGGGCCAACTTTGTTGGGTGGTCCCAAATCCAGTCTATCCCGTTACAGAACTGGGTTGAATAAACGAACAAGGGCAAAATCATTATCAGAATAATAAGACAAGAATTGTTTCAATTTTGTAAAGTTCTCCAGATTCTCAATGAGTTTGATCTGGTGCAGCGAGTGACTGAACCAACCCACGTCCTGGGTGGCCTCCTGGATGTAGTCATCGGATCGGGGGACTCGGAACCCTGCCGAATCACGGTTGACGAGACTGGGCTGTCTGACCACCTGCTGGTGCGCTGGTCAACATGGACGGTGCGCCCTCCTCCGGAGTACAAGGCGGTTAAGAGGAGGGACTGGAGTGGCTTCAAACGCGATCTGTTCATCACTCGTCTTGAGGAGTCGACGCTTTGCTTGCCGGTCGCTCCTGGAAAGTCCGCCTCTGATCTTGCGGAGTGCTATGACACGGTGATCAATGGTATCCTGGATGACTTGGCACCGGTGGTCGAGAAGACAGTCAGGGTCAGGAATTTCTGCCCGTTTTACGACAATGAGTGCCGTCTGGCGCGTCGGGAGTCGCGGAGAGCTGAGAGGGCCTATGATAGGTCCAGGGGCTCAGCCAACGAGGCTGTGGCCCTTGAGGCCTGGAGGACTACCCTCAAAGCAAGGAGGTCCCTTGTAAGATTGAAAGGTAGGGAATACTGGAAGCAGTTGCTGCTCACCAGGGAGTCCGACTCGAAGGAGACCTGGAAGACGCTGAACGCCCTACTGGGAAAGTGCACTCCTGCGATGGCTTCTTGTCCTGCGTTCAGCCCGGAAGAGTACCATCGGTACATTGATGGAAAGATTGAAGGAATACGGGAGAGGACGGCGTCTGCGGGACCGGCAACCTTCGAGGCCTACGATGGGCCGCATCTCATGGCGTTTCGGGCACTGACAGAGGAGGAGGTGCTCTGCATAGTGCGTGCGTCTCCGAATAAACAGTGCTCTGCAGACCCTCTGCCGATGTGGTTGCTAAAGGACTCGGCGGTGGTCCTAGCCCCATTTCTGAAAGCGCTCATGATCGCCTCCTTAGAGACTTGCGAAGTTCCGTCGAAGTGGAAGCATGCAACGGTCACGCCACTACTGAAACAGCCAGGACTTGACCCTCAAGAAACGTCAAACTACCGACCAGTGTCAAACCTGCCATTCCTGTCCAAGCTTCTGGAGAGGATTGTCAGCAAGCGGCTGATCGAATTTTTAGACGCTAACGGACTGATGCCTCGTGATCAATCAGCGTTTCGCGTGGGCATTCCACTGAAACCGCCCGTGCTGAGGATATTCAATGGCGTTGTGGATGCGGTTGCGAATGGCAGGGTGGCTCTCCTCTGCCTTCTTGATCTCTCCGCTGCGTTTGATACGGTGGATCACCAGATTCTTATCCGGCAGCTGGAGAATTCATACGGCCTCAGAGGTCGGGTCCTTAGCTGGTTCGAGCTACCTCAGTGATAGGGACGCAATTGGTCGGTCGGCGGTCAAACGTCGGAAAAGCGAATTGTTCAGCATGGTGTTCCACAGGGTCGGTTCTCGGCCCTCTGCTGTTCATTCTCTTCATAGCAGGTTTGATGAAAATCGCTATCGCGTTCGGACTGACCATGCACGCTACGCGGATGACGTGCAACTGTATTCTTCCTGTCTGCCTGCCGACATGGAAAGACTTAAACTTCGCTTCCTCGATTGCATCATGGCGATCATCATGTGGACGGAGGAGAACCGCTTGGCCCTTAACCCGGCCAAGACCGAGTTCCTGTGGATGTGCACCCCAGGAGGAAGCATCTCTAAGCCATTCACCGTTCACGCTGGGTGATGTGACCGTCGTCCCCTCAAAGTGCCTCGACTCCTGGGAGTACTACTCGATGAGACGTTGTTGTTTGAGGAACATATCGGTAATGTTGTCCGCGGCTGCTACTACCACCTACGGAGGATTAGGTCAGTGCGCTGGCATCTTCCGATCAGCGGGGCAGTGCACCTTGTGCGTGCCCTTGTTCTGCCCAGGCTGGACTATTGCAACAGCGTGTTGCTGGGCCTCCCGATGGAAAGTTGAATCGTCTGCAATCCGTGCTCAATACAGCTGCTCAGGTCGTCTTCAGCAGCTCCTGGGAGCCCATGTGACCCCCTACTGCGTGATCAGCTGCACTGGCTTCGAGCCGGGAGCGAATTATCCATAAGCGCTGCTGGCTCACCTTCCAAGCGTTAAATGATCCGCACTGTCCACAGTACCTGGCTGAGCTGGTCTAAGATCAACGTCTTTAACAGTTACGGAGGTTGGCACCGCTCCGGCCATCGTGTCCTACTGCTCAGGGAAGACTCGTTTCGCCTCCGATCACAAATAAACAGGAGACGTTTGAAATAGAGTTCGGAGACAGGTCGGTGTTATTTTTGATCTCTCGGATCGGGAACCCATTGCTTTGGAATGCCTTGCTGACCGCAAGTGACTGAGGCCAACTCTGCTGGACTGTTCCTGAGAGAACTAAAGACGCACCTTTTTAGTTTAGGTTATGGTTGACTATGGTGTGCATCACCAGCGCCTGATTTGCCCTGAACGACATCGTCCTGGCCTTAACCTAGTGCACGGCGCTATAGAAATTGTCTTGAAATAAATAAATAAATAAATGAAATTATGCTGTTGTTGCCAAAGTATTTACCAATATTGAATTTGTAAGTGAAGATTGCAGAAGCCTTCACATAGTGCAGTAATAATCTGACCACAAGCAAGCAATAAATTGTAAAATCATAATTTTAAATGGTCACTTGATCAACTACTAGTTTCGCATCCTTAACTTTTATATGCAAATAACGCAATATCACATTAGTGCACTGTGTTGATGACCAAGTTGTAGCTTTTTTGTTTTAGGAGATTTATTCCTATCTCGTATTGATTTTTACATTTTATCAACGAACATTAAATCTACTGGGGGATGTATGTAAAACTTGTTGATGATGCAGACCTTAATGTTATAAAGCAAAGTTGACTTAATGTTTATCTTATAGCAAGAAAGGTTTCAATGTAAGATCATTTGGATCTGGAACACATGTCAAGCTTCCAGGACTTGCTCCTGATCGACCCAACATTTATGACTTCACCACAACATATGATGAAATGTATAAAGATCTTCTTGCAAAAGATTCACAACTGTATGTTCATTAATTTAGCTTCTATTAGGATTGTTAATATGGATATTCACGTCATCTAGTTCAATTAGTAGCTCAATTAGGGGCTGTCCATTAATTATGTCAACAAAATAAGGGGGAGGGTTTGAAAAAGTTTGACAGTTGTTGACGGGGAGGTTCAAGAAAAGCTTACGTCAACAATTTCATTTTTTACACATTATCAAAAATAGGAAATTTCATGGATTTTTAAAAGGTTCAAGAAAAAGCCTGATAAACAAAAAGGTCAACATTTTGAATTTCATTTTTTACACATTATCAAAAATAGGAAATTTCATGGATTTTTAAAATTTATTGCAAATGGAAAAAAGCCTGATAAACAAAAAAGGTAATCACCACCTCATTTTGACACTTCATGAGCAAAAGAGTGGGGAAATGGAAAAAAAGGAAAAGGTCTTATCACCGCAAAAAATAACAACCTAAACTTTTAGATTAGATTAGATTAGATAGTTCATTGATAGGCGCACTTAGCACAAATGCGCCGCTGCTGATTGGTCAAAGAATAATGTTTTAAGTCTTGAAAGGAAAAGGTCTCGAGAGGTGGTATTTTCCTGTAGCTCCGCTGGGAGAGCATTCCAGTAGTAAGGTCCTAGCATCCTAAATGAATGATCGCCAAACTTTGTGCAGGTACGAGTAGTGACCAAAGTTCTTGTGTTATCTGATCCGATTCCAAACGGTCTGTGCATCGACCTCAACTGCTTACATCACTGCTTTCAGGGATACCGTCATTGATCTTACGAGGGGGGGGGTTAAATGTTTTTAACATAATTATAGGGGATCACTGAAGTTGACAACGGGGAGATGTTAAAAATTACCAAAAATTGTTGATGTAATTAATGGACAGCCCTTTTATAGAAAAGAAAAGACAAAGTTAGAGTAGCTGGGTCATTGTCCTGTGTTACAAGATTTAATAATATTGTAAAGCATCAAATACTGAATTGGTGGAATTTGTGGAGGAGTTTTTAAAAATGCTATTAAGATTTGATCCTGCTAAAATTAATGCAATCAGTTGAGTTTCTATTAGAGATGTGCAAATTACCTTGGTACAGCAAAATGCCTACACCTGCAGGGATACGTCATTGATCGAGGGGGTTAAATGTTTTAACATAATTATAGGGGAAAGACAACGGGGATGTTTAGAATTACCAAAAATTGTTGATGAAAAACCAAGATTTAATAATTTTACATCCTATTGGTGGAATTTGTGGAAGAGTTTTTAAAAATGCTATTAAGATTTGATCCCTAAAATTAATGCAATCAGTTGAGTTTACCCTAGAGCAAAACCCGACCCGTGCTGAAAAAGCTTTTACCCTACCCTACCCTACCCGTACCCAACATTGGTTGGAATTTGGAGTTTTTTGGAGTTGGACCCGTACACGCACCTGCGGGTACGGGTACAAGCCTACAAGGACCTGTACACAGACCCGTGTACCCGTATCCGTTCTTAGAGACTATAGAGAGGCAACAATGAAATAGTAATAGTAAAAATAAATTCTAGTACTTAGGAATCAGGATAATCCACTTGGCAAATAGTAGGCCCGGGTTCTAAAGTCTGGAGTCTGGACTACTGGTTGGTAACATTGTGTAATACAACTAGTCAGCTAGCCTAAGCCTACATGAATGTCAGACATGGATTAGAACTTCTAGAAGACCCAATGGGGGCTTGTTTAAAATATTTAGTAGATATAATTTATCTATGAGCACTGAGCAGGCATTAGAGCTCAAGTTAAACAACAAAACTTTACCAGAAGAACTTTCTCGGTCGAGGAGTGCTTGGAGGAGTTAGAGGACGCCATTATAGATTTATTACTGATGATGTCAGATGACGTCATCTGTATTTCCTTTATGTTTTCAGTAAGTAAAATGCATGCTGTCTGACAAACTGAACGCGATATACAAGTTACACTAATACACTTCACTCAATATAATTTTTCGGGTAAAAACGGGTATACCCATACCCGTAGCCGCTATACCTGTACCCGTAGCGCTATACCCGTACCCAACCCGTAATCGGAAAATGTGTACCCTACCCTACCCGTAACCGCGGGTACGGGTAGGGTATACCCGCGGGTACGGGTATACCCGCACATCCCTAGTTTCTATTAAGGTTGTTAAAACTGCTGGTTTTGAAGGACCAGTTAACCGTTGAAAAAAAGACTGGATAACCGGTCGTTAGTGGTAGCATTGTCTTGAGCTGTTTTGATGTTGCAGACACTCGAGATAGCATAATTTATAGGCCTACCTGTAGCTCAAGTGTCTTTCAGGCCCATCCATATAGGGCCTAGTACGTACACAAAAAATGCATATTTTCACCCCTCCCCTGTTGCACACGTACATTTTTGGGACCTCCTCCTCTATGCGTAAGTACAAATTAGCTATCCCCCACCCTGGTGAAAAATTAATTTTTATCCTAGTCACTAAGCATTTGTTTTAATATTAAATTATAGTTTTGTAATATCATGTTTTCTAAAGTTTATGTAATAAAGAAGTATAATAGTACATTCAAATGTTATTGTCTTGAACTCTGCCAATTATTTAATAACTGTGGGAACAGTACTCTTGACCCTTTGTTTGACCATGAGAAAGTAATTGTGTTCAAATCTAATGTTTCTGTGAATAAATCAATCTTCAATCTGAGCGGTTTTTTAATTGCTACGTAGGCTATTTATAAATTTGTGTGTACGCATGCACTCAGTCAAGACTTCCCGTAAATCACAAACCCCCCTCATTGTGTACATACTATAGGGATGGACCCTTCCCACGACTAGTCTTGAAGTAGGTCAACGACTAGTAACTAGACAATTGCTGCTTACATCAAAGCACTTTGATGTTGCCGGCGCTCGAATTAGCATCATTTATAGGCCAAATTGAAATTACGGTTAACCGGTCAAGGTTAAAAGGACCCGTCCTTGCTCTTAGGACCGGTTAACCGCTAATAACCTTTGTTTCTATCAAATTATTGCATAATGAAGAGGTTTAGTTTTTATAGCGATATGTGTTTCATGTTAATGGTTTAGTTATACACAAAATGGAATACTTCACATGTTGGACCGTAATCGTCGAATAAAGCCTCGCCCAGAACGATTTCAAAATTGCAAAGAACACTTTGATATTATTGTGACATGTGAGGAAAGAGTATATGACCAAGTGATTGAAGGTCAGTTCTTGAGGATAAATTTGATTCAAGTCTACAGTCATGGTTCCTTTTTATCTTTTGGTTAATGTTAGAGGCTAGACTTTGCCATGATTTTCATCTGGTGTCAATGCCATTCGTGTCCTTATTCCACTTTTGTGACAGAATTGCTGTTGTTTTAAATAGCTTTCAAAGAGTTGGCTTTTTTCTTTAGCTTTTTCATATATATCTTTAATTTTATTATTATTCATTTAGCTGCCTGTCGAAGCCCATGACAACGTTGTTGTTACATCATTGTAAAGAGCGGGGGCCACTGAGTTTAATCCAGCCTCCACAACCCAAAATTAATTTGTACTTTTTATCTAACTGACTAGCAAACCTTCATAAAAGCAGTTATGTTAATCCTTGTCCTGGTCCTTGTCTCTAAGGACTCCTGAAGGACCAATTTGAAGTTCTTGTCCTTGTCCTCGTCCTTGGTGAGTCAGTCCTCGTACTTATCCTAGACCTTGGGGACTCGGTCCTCATCCTTATCCTTGTCCTTGCAGATCGGTCCTTGTAACTTAGTCCTTGAAAAATCCTTATAAGTACCAAATTACTTGTATACCAGTTTCAATTGTACTAATAATTATGTTCCAAGGTAAGAGTAGTATGTGGATTTATATTTACATGCTTGCTTTGAGTTACTCTAAATGTGTAGTCATTGTTTCCTTTATAATGCCAGTTGAGGAGTTTCCTTTATAACACCAGTTGAGGGGTTGACTCTTTAGCAGAATTCTTTGTTGCCCTGCGACGTCGGCTCCAGTTTAACGGGTGTTTTCGCAAAGCGTCTAATAATTAAACCTAATTGTGCGTGCATGACTGATCAGCTGTTGGAAACACTTGTTTATTTGAAATGCAACATTGCTGTTGACTGGATTGTTTTACAGCATTCTTTTTTTGCTTTTCTAATTTTGTAATTCGAATTAAAATTGCCATTGGTTTTTTCCTTTCTGACTTTTTTGTCTGACAGAGGCCGGTCTTTGTCCTTGATCCTTGTCCTTAGAGGTCAGTCTTTGTGGTCCTTGTGCTTGCGGGGTAGGTCCTCGTCCTTGTCCTTGTCCTTGGAGGGTTGGTCCTCGTCCTTATCCTCGCCTTGGGGTCAGTCCTTGTTGACATCACTGCATAAAAGTGAATTGTTAGTGACATTAATTAGTCGATCAATCGCTTGCCATACACGGGCATACAGGACTCGCGTCGGTTGTAAAGAGCACCAAAGGCAGTCGACAACACTGAGTGATAAACAGGCTCCTGATGCAGGTATTACAATTTGAAATTGGCAAGAGATTTGCTTATACTTATAGCTAACATTTTTTAATAGTTAACAAAAATGTTAACCATCCCTTCTGACTCTTCAATAAAATAAGGAACCTTGTTTAATTATATTAAAATTGTTTTCAGTTTCTTGTTTTTTTTATTACATACAATTTTACATTATATTTAATGTAATGTCCCTTTGCCAGACACTGCCATAAACGTTTGGCCCTCGCTGTCCAAAAGGTTGCAGATCCCTGGTATAGGCGTTGAGGGGGTTGTGTTGCATGAGCGCAGAGGCAACTGCGGAGACCAAAGTCGGGCACACACTTGCACATTGGGGTCCAGTTGGCATGGTCTGTAAGGCGACACTATGACGAGAGGCATGTTCATTGGTAGTGTGCTGAGTTTTGACAGGAAGGTGTTGACTGAACCCAGTGACTTTCCTGTGACTTGCTTTTGGGCTAGCAACCTAAGGTTCAAATATAACAATATATCTATTAGTGTAAAAAATTCTTAATTATCAGCACAAAATATTTTCAGCAATTATGCAGCAATATTCTTCATTCTCTGTACATATATGATATACAAAATAATCTTAACGGCTTTGATTTATGTGGATCTGATGAAGATTCCTGGGCAGAGGTTATTCCAGAATTTGGGGTTGATAGCTTGGAATATTCTATTATCTGGTGCTGATGGACTTGCCCTTTATAAATGTTGAAACTGTAATGGAGCTGAATAAAGATGACAGTGGCCAGTACCATAGATACTCATGTATAAGTTGAAAAATTTATGCCTTAAATTCACTTTAAAAAACCAAGTCAACTTATCTGCAGGTCAGTGCAGTTTTCCTATGAATGTTTCCCGCATTACAACTTTATGTCACTTAGAGGCAGTTTCCTTTTACCTATTAACCCCTTTACCGTTAATTAAAAATTTTAAATCCATTGGGGCCATCCATAAATGACATCACACACTTAGAGGGTTCAAACATTTGTGACGATATGTGATGACGGGGAGGGGTTTTTCCAGAAATGTGACGTCACATAATACTAAATAGTTTTATTAATACCGCAATGCTATGTTACTGAAAAATTGAACATATTTTACTCTTATTATTAAATGACCATGTTCATTCAAATTCATAAAAAAAGAATTTGAATAAGTTTCTAAATATTGTTTCAACTACAATAATTATAATGAATTATAATGAATATTTTCAAGCGAAACATTAATTTTGACATTGTAAAGATGACAATATGATGGGGGGATTAACTCGTTGTGATGTCATATTTAAGGGGTTCCCACTTTTTGTGATGACGTGTGATGAGGGGGAGGGGTTAAAAACTGCCAAAATCACATGATGTCATTTATGGATGGCCCTTACCATGGAGGTTACTTTTTTTAGAGAAACCAAATTTTAAAAATATTCTTAAATACTTATAATTTTCCAACTTTGAAACTAAGGAAACATAAAAATTTATATGAAGGTCAGATTTAGTATCCATTTATGATTTATTGTAGTTACAGTGGTGCCAGTGGAGTCCAGTCCCATTGTCCTATTGCACTGTCTATCACACATTGAATGACCTGACAATGCATAGAACTGGTTACCTGACACCATTATGCAAAGAAATGGCCAGAATCGGTATCACCATTGCTGGACTAGAATTGCTGATTTGCAGGGCGCGATTTGTAGGGGAAGGGGATTTTCCCCACTGCCAAACTGCATCCCCCTACTGCTACATCACCCCACCACTACATTCCCCCACTGCTACATTTCCCCAACAACTACATCCCCCAAGCTCGACATATTCCCTCCCCCCACTGCTCCAGGTCACAAATCGCTCCCTTCTGATTTGAACCTGAAATGGATGGAAGATTGTCTTACCTTATACTCAGGAAGTCAGACACATCAATATGGAGCAGCGCTACATTTACATTACAATGCCAAGGACACCATAAGGTCATGGACGCCAGTATCATCATGCCTGCTAAAAGCAAGACTCGAACATCATCACCTGGGGTCACTAGCCCGTACGATTTCATAAAGTTATCTGGTTATCTGCTAACACGATATTAAATACAATATTGTTTGTAAACTCAAAATCAAATAATTTTCATAAATTATATTTTTAAAATTATTTTCTTAGCTGTTCCTAATTAAAATTTTATTACAGCTTAGTTGCTATTGTATAATTGTCAATAGAACATTAATATTTTGTTGCTGTTAGGAAAAGAGGAGGAAAAAGGCAAGACTAAACAAATATAAACTTGAATTTATTAAAGAAATATTGTTCGGCCCTATTTACAAGGCCCGTAGCCCACATTTGCGCCCGTCTCAAAGGCCCGTAGCCCGTACCCGAGGCGCCCGGCCCGCACGGGCCTCACCCCAGATCATCACGACAACCTCTGCATCATTGTTGTCTACACTCCGAATGAAGCTGCTGCTGACCTTGACAGTTTTACCAACAACTAGACTCTGTCATACAAACCATCCGGATGCAATCTCATCACCCTCAAGGTACAGTCACAGGATGAGGATGAACTATGCCCATGTTGCTCTAGGTGTCTTAATGACAACACCAGCAGACTGCTTAGTCTGCGCTATGCACAAACTTGCAGTGGTTGGCTTCTGGTTAAAAAGATGCCAAATCCATCGTTACTCCTGATGGAAAAATGGCAAAGGACATTGATCACATGCTGACTAGTAAGTTAGTGACAGAAGCACCTTCCAATCATACAGAGCCTATAAAGGTGCCGAATGCCAACATTGATAGTTATGCTGTTATAGCACGTGTGAAGCTGCAATTCCAACCACTGAAGAAACACGATATTAGAATCTTTCCTTACTTGTAACCTATGCCGGATCCAGAATGTAAAAGGTAGCATCCATTTATTCACCAGGTGGAGTTTATTTTTTGAATATTTGCAATGTTAAAGCTAGGAATCAATAGTTTTCGGAGACCACCCTCTATTTGCATTCAACAGTCACTGTTATCCAAAATGACAGCAAGGAAGTGACATCATGCATGTTATTCAGAACCAGGAAATTTACAAACCAAGCCAGGTTCTTCTGTAAGTTCACGTCAACTTTGATTTTTTGGTCGTGTGGCAAGACAGCAAGAAAATACCCCAGCAGATGTTGCCCTTTGCCTTGGATGTCAGATTGATGGTGGCTACTGACCTTCGGACTCTTGGAAATTCATGTGTGAGAGACCATCATTTACAGGGATGAATCAAATTTCTCTTGCCTGTGTATTAAAACCTGCAGAAGCATTTGAAGCTGCACAAGTTCGAAGATGGTAGGGGAGGTCTCAATGGCCACAACTGGCTTCGTGAATTGATGATGATGATGATGATGATGATGATGATGATGACGACGATGACTACGACGATGATGATTACACCAGGTAAAACTGAATCCTACATCATAGATCACCATTTCCATGATTTAGTGTTGCTATGAGTCTTCAAAATCACTCAGACTTGACTCACTTTTGGAGTCGGTTACAGACGATTCATTGATGCTTTCTAAGAAAATTGGCCTTATTTCATTTGTATGATATTGCTTCTTTGCCACCATTTTGGATAACGGTGAGCGCTACTGTTGAATGCAAGCAAAAGGTGGTCTCTCAAGCTATTGATTCTTAGCTCTGTCACTGTAAATATTTAAAAATAAGCTCCATTTGGCGAATAAATGGACGCTGAATCCATATGCAGTCTTCTTGCGTTATCCCGCCCATATAGGTCCGGGTTTCTATTTTCAGCTGGTGTCCTGGTTCCTGGGGGCTCATAGCTGTCCAATGAAGGTCACATCCACCCAGGTACTCAATCCTCCAAGCTTCTGCAAGCCCCTATTGGACATTGCCTGGGTCTCGCCGTGAGGAGGTGGCCACCCCCACAGACCCAAGGTCGCCATTGATCATCTTCTAAATGGATGCATCCCCGGCTGGGATGGAATTGAGCTGGAACTTCTCACATGCACCGTCACCCTGTCGCAAGATGCTTGCACAAACTGATTCTCTGTGTATGGCAGACAGGCCAGATACCGGCCACTGGAAGGACAGTATCATTGTGACCTTATACAAAAGGAAGGGCCCCAAGTTAGATTGCAACAGCTATCGGCCAATCTCTCTATTGTTCGTCCCCGGGAAGCTCTTCGCACATGTTCTTCTCGCTTGCATAAACCCATTTCTGGTACAATCCCATCGCCCACAGCAATCCGGATTCAGTGCGGGACGATCTGCAATTAATGCCATCTTGGCCTTGCGCCTGATGTCAGAGATCGACCACCATTGGTCGCAGCTTATGTGGATATTAAAGCTGCTTTCGACTCAGTTGATTGACTCGCTCGTTGGAGAGTTCTACACGGTAAGGGTGCCGGGTATCCTACTGGATCTGATAGCTGGCTTACATGACTACTCCAGTGTGACAGCACGAATAAATGAAAAGCTCTCACCTCATTTCCCCTCCACTTCCGGGGTTAGACAAGGCTGCACTCTTGCTTCTGCATTGTTCTGCGCAGCCATGGACTGGATACATTGATACCCTGTTATCCCACCCATATCCGTTCAGCATTCTACTTTGGCAAGGAGCGGGGGTGGCTACATAATGAGGGCAAGTCATTTGAGTAATCCATTACAAATTATTGCTAAATTGTATATATATATATATCCTTCATTCATAGTACTGTAGGCTAAAGTACGGTAGGCCTATATTGCAGGCATAAGCACAAGCACAGTTCAGACGAGAGCGTTGTTACAATAATTATTCAAAAGATGTGCTTAAAGTAAGTCTCTGAAAGTACTCCTGAATAGTAGCCTGTCTTTGATAAGTTAAATGCTTGGATTTCATCCTATGTTTAACAACGGACAGCAGCTGCATGTCATCTGGGATTGCCAGGGCTGATTGTTCAAAGTAATGCATTAGAGCAGGGGTCTTCAAAGTTTTACAGCCGCGGGCCACATTGCTGACTTCTGACGGCTCCGTGGGCCACATGCATATGAAACTAAATTTAGTCAAATGCACTATACAACAAATGAATAACAATAACAGACTATTTATTGCTCTATTATGATGCAGTGTATAATGCAGACTGCATAATATCAGTCACAATTTAAATGGGTTTTAACTAGAGACCGACCGAATTTTGGTTTTGGCACCGAAAGTTGCCATATGATCATTTTTCGGTGGGGTTTCGGTTTCGCCCGAAACAGAAAAGTGAACTTTCAGTTGACTTTTGGTTTCGGCCGAAAGTGATTTAGGCTTTCGGTCTTCTACCGAAACTTCGAAAGACTGTCACTTTGTCAGTCTGTCGGTCGCAGAGACCGCAGAGCAACACCTCTCTTTGTGCTTGTCAGCCTGGCATGTCGCAACTAGAGACTAACAGAATGTCTATCCACTCAGTTCCCCAATGTGGCCAGTGAAATTCCAAGCCTCGGAGTAGGCCTGTTTGGTAACGCCATTCTTCTCGAACACGTGACTAGAGACAGAGCCCACTAAATCTAGCCAGTGAGCAGTTGTTTAGTGCAGCAGGGCAGCTGTATGCCGACGCAGCAACCTACTGGGCGACAATGTGGAGAAACTTTTGTTTTTGAACTACAACATTTGTTTGTTTAATTTCAATTACTAACCAATTAACGCTGAACGAACAGCCATTTAACTACTCTTACTGAAAGTGTTGGTTAGTAATGATTATTTCTGGATTACGGATTAATTATTAATTACCCGTATTTTCGCGCATATAAAACGCACCCGCGTATAAGACGCACCGCGTATAAGACGGGGTTTTGATGATCTATCATATTAAGATCCTTATCTGTATGTCTCTCTGTCTGTTACCTTCAAGCGTTCTGATTGGTTGACTATTGGTAGACGGTTTAGACCGTTTAGTCCTTACGTCGCGATGCGTTGGTGGACGATGTTCGAGCAGTAAGACGGCGTTGCTATTGGTAACAATTGTTCGTAGAATCGTAGTTTAACACGGTTTAGTCGAAAGTCATTGCAGCGTCAGAGGGCTGGGCGTGTGACGACGTTGCTATTGGTAACAATTGTTCGCAGCCTGATATAGTTGCGCAATTTTAACGTACATTTTAACGTACACAAAAAATACGTGTACAGCATCACAAATGGCCACAGTTGCGTGATTTTAACGTACATAGGCCTAATTATTACGTGGCGCAGAGCTTGGCTAGGTGGCGATCATTGAAATGTTGTTCAGCATGAATTCAATGATTGGGTATTAGGTATAGGTATTGGATTAATATTATCCTGCACTGCGAGCGAAGCGAGCGCGAGCGAAGCGAGCATCTTTCTATTTGTGTTAAAATAATTATGGATAAGACGCACCCATATATAAGACGCACCAAAAGGCGCCCTGTCGGCGCTCCCGGCGCTTGGCGACCCATCGGCGCGCCCGGCGACCCATCGGCGCTCCCGGCGACCAGTCGGCGCCCTGTCGGCACTCTCGGCCAGCCGTCGGCGCTCTGGGCGAGCCGCCGGCGCTCCCGGCGACCCGTCGGCGCTCCCGGCGACCCATCGGCGCTCCCGGCGACCAGTCGGCGCTCTCGGCGCCCCGTCTGCGCTCCAGGCGGTCCTGCCGGCGCCCCGTCGGCGCTCTCGGAGCCCCGTCGGCACTCTCGGCCAGCCGCCGGCGCCCGTCGGCGCTCTGGGCGAGCCGCCGGCACTCTCGGCGACCCGTCGGCTCTCCCGGCGTCCCGTCGGCGCTCCCGGTGTCCCGTCGGCGCTCCCGGCGACCCGTTGGCGCTCCCGGCGACCCATCGGCGCTCCCGGCGACCATTCGGCGCTCCCGGCGACCATTCGGCGCTCTCGGCGCCCCGTCGGCACTCTCGGACAGCCGCCGGCGCCCGTCGGCGCTCTAGGCGAGCCGCCGGCGCTCTAGGCGAGCCGCCGGCGCTCTAGGCGACCCGTCGGCGCAGTTGTTCATGTTCCAAAAAATTTAGATAAGACACACCCGAGTATAAGACACACCAAGGGGGCTAATTGTGTAAAAATTCGTATAAGCCACGTCTTATATGCGCGAAAATACGATATTAAAGTATTGTTGATAATGTAGAATTTTTTTATTGCATCATCGCTTAACGACAGTTTCTAAATCTTGTGCGAGGTTATATATGTTTCGGTTTCGGCCGAAAGTCACTTTTTAACTTTCGGCTTGGACTGTTTCGGCTGAAACCAGAAATTTACATTCGGTCGGTCTCTAGTTTTAACTTCTGTGAGATTAATGAAACTGATGCATTTCTGATAAAATTACATAAGACTGTGGTTCAAAGTCCCTAAACAGTGGCGTAGCGTGACTTTTGGGGGCCCGGGGGGCATCTTTGCCATGGGGGCCCCGGAGTTTCGAGCTGACGAGCAAAAAAAAAACGTCATCACCTTCTTTTTCATCATCCTGACAAGCAAAAAAAACGTCATCACCTTTTTCATCCTGACGAGCAAAAAAAAAGGGCGTCAGCATGTTCATTTCTAGGGTTAGGGTTAAGAAGTTAGGGTTAACCCTAACCTAACCCTAGCTTAGACCCCTCTTCGGGGGCCCCCGCGCCCAGGGCTCGGGGGGCTGTCAACAAAGTGCCCCCTCCACCCCCACGTTACGCCACTGTCCCTAAAATAAGTAAGGATTTTAAATGGTCATCAGATAATGCTGATCTATAGCAGGATTTATCATGTATGTTCCATATTAAAAATGCTTTTTCACACAAATATGTATGAATGAATGAGTGAATTTAGTCAAATGCACTATGCAACAAATGAATAACAATAACAGACTATTTATTGCTCTATTATGATGCAGTGCAAAATGCAGACTGCATAATATCAGTCACAATTTAACTCCTTAAGTGGGGATTAAATTTTCAGACGCCGTCATTGTTCTGGGGATTTAATTTTAGGAGACACGTTCGTCAGAAATGAATACTCGGATAACTTTTTTAAATTTGCTTGATCTCAGGCTATATAACAGCTATGAACATGATGTAAACACCATTGTTTAGCTTTTTTATTCCTCTTTCTAACCATCCGTACAGAAAAAATGGGGGTAGGGTCCACTCTACAGCCTAAAATAGCACCCACCCACCAAAAAAATGTTCAAAGCCCCGTAGCAAAAAATTTTCAGCTGTAATGCCATTTTCGTCAGCGACTAAGTTGTAAAGGAATGTCAGAGGAACAAAATAAACCAAAAAGTTTGAAAATCGGTCCACATTTGGTAAAGATCGATCAATTCTAAACAGATGACCCGTATGTTTGAACGTAAGTCTTATGGGTGAATTTCGGGAAAGTTTTGAATTTTGAGAAAGTTTCCGTATTTTTTTGAATTTGCTATATCTCAGGCTATATAAGAGCTAAGAAGATGAGGTATGCACCATTGTTTAGCTTTTTTATTCCTCTTTCTAACCGTCCGTGCAAAACAATTAGGGGGTAGGGTCCACTTTACGACCTAAAATAGCACCCTCCTCTTAAAAAAAATTTTCAAGCCCTGCAGCAAAAAATTTTCAGCGGTAACCCCACTTTTGTCAGCGGCAAAGTTGTAAAGGGATGTCAGAGGAACAAAATAAACCAAAAAGTTTGAAAATCGGTCCACATTTAGTAATGATGGATCAATTCTTACCCAAAAGTCGAATTCTGGAAGGTATTACTGTTGTTAGTTGGACTGTTCCCTCCAAAGAATATATATTTTCTCTTTCAAAGAGGCGATATAGATGAAAAATAGGTGCTATCTAGCGAATGGATGGGTACTAAAGCATTGTATAGCGTAAAATGCGTATGTTATATTGCGTGGCATTGACGAAATGCTACGGAACTTCATGACAAGCGCAACTCGGGGAACCCATTTAGTAAATGCTGGCGGATGACGAGTTGCGCTCGGGGATCCCAGGCAAGAGGTTAAATGGGTTTTAACTTCTGTGAGATTAATGAAACTGATGCATTTCTGATAAAATTACATCAGACTGTGGTTCAAAGTCCCTAAAATAAGTAAGGATTTTAAATGGTCATCAAATAATGCTGATCTATAGCAGGATTTATCATGTATGCTTCATATTAAAAATGCCTTTTCACACAAATATGTATGAATGAGTGAATGAATGAGTCCATTTCTCTGACGCACTTTTACACAAATGTACCTCAGCCGATAAACAAAAAAGATTTAAACCGAACAAGAAAAGTCGATCATGCCATAGTTTCGTCTCAAAGTGCTGGTGGGAGGCTATTCCAGTTTGCCAGGGCCAGTGCATTGAATGCGCAGTCTCCCATCCTGTTTCGGGTTCGCGTCGCACTTAGGACCCATGTGTGGTGTGAGCGTGTCTGAATTGGTCTATGAAGCTCCCGAAGAAGAAGACAGTCCTTTTCCAGATAGCCAGGGGCTTCCCCTCTTAGGCATTTTTCTACAATGGAGATGATCTTATACGTTACACGTTTCTTAACTGGCAACCAGTATAGTTCATTGAACACCGGAGTGATATGCTGTCTCCTCTTCGATCCAGTGATAAGGCGCGCAGCAGTGTAGTTCCGAAAACAGAAATGAATTCACGAGCAAACTTTTTTTAAATGAATAAACTGATCACATGGAAGGCATTTATAGAATTCTATCACATTTTTCTTTAAATCTGTCCTTCAGGGTATCACTGGATTTCAAATCAATAAGTTCCATTTGCAAATCAGAAGTCTTCAATAACAGAGTCAAAAGGATTTCAAAGAGTCTTATTTTTGACGAACATGCATCTAGATGAGACAAACGTTTCTGGAATTGTTTTCTCAAACTTGAAATTATATCTTGAACAAGCAAGCATGGAAAGGGAGTCACAGCTTCTTGGCTGTAGACCTATTTGTCACAATGTGAAAAATGAATGAAGACGCTTCTTGATAACTGCTTCTCAACGAGTGCCCATTTCTGACGGAAAGCTTTAGCCTTGAAGTATAAATCTAAGATGTTATAAATCTAAGATGTATGAATACTGCGTAGATCTGCTGAAAATGCTAATTACCAGTACCAAACCATTCACTTGCTGTGAGCAACACCAGTGGATGGTTCCTGTCATTTAAGAATATTTCAGTCTCATTTCAAAGATCAAAAAATCGATTCAGGACTTTCCCATAGCTAAGACATCTCACTGAAGTATGGTAAGGTAGGTCTGGAAATTCAGATTCGATTTCTATCAGAAAATCATGAAATTGGCGGTGACAGAGTTCATGAGGTAGCATATATCTATGGTAAAAAGTAAGACAGCTGAAATTTGAAGCAAGTTATAAATAAAGCCTATGTTTCTATGACACATATGGAGAAAAAGAGATTTTTATAATAGATTTGCGCATGTTCCTCATTTCTTGCAGCGGGCCGAATTAGAGGCCTTGGCGGGCCTGATACGGCCCGCGGGCCGTACTTTGGAGACCACTGCATTAGAGCATCAATGGCAGAAGTTGCTTCGTCATCCATCTCCTCGTTGCTAATGTTAGCTGTTGAACATTTCAGTAAGGTTTGGAGAATGCCTGCCTCAGTCATTAACGACCTAAGAAGAAGAAATACATTAGCCTATCTAGGGTCAATGCCTCAGATACAATGGATACCACGCTGTGGCGTAACGCATCCTCTGTGGCCTGAGGCAACACAATGATCCCCGCTGGCTATGTGATAAGATGATTAACCCCTTAACAGGGGAATTAAATTTTAAAAGTCGTCACCATTCTGGGTAATTAATTTTAGGAAAAAGCGTTCATATGAAATGTGAACATATATATACATTTAAAATTTACTATATCTTAGGCTATATAGAAGCTAAAGAAATGAGGTTTGCACCGTTGTTTAGCATTTTTATAGTTCTTTCTAACCATCCATGTCAAAAATTTTGAGGTGTGGTCCACTCTACAGCCTAAATTCGGACCCCTCCCCAAAATTTTGTTCAAAGCTCAATAGCAAAAAATTTTCAGCGGCAACCCCACTTTGGTCAGCGGCAAACTTATAAAGGGATGTCAGAGGCATGGTTCCCTCTAAGCTACGCTAGCATGCGCTGTCGCACAGATTTTTGGCTCGTGGCACACAGACTTTTTGCCCAGCGCACGAAAAATGAAAAAGAATTTAAGCACTCAAACCATGCCGTTGCCATGGCCGTTGCGCTAACTTTAAAACTAGCGATATAGCAACGCGCGACTATTCAAGCGGAAGCCTGCAAAATCTTTCTGTTATTTACTAATCCGGGTTATTATTGGTTTCCGTCGTTGCAGTTCAACGGGATAAAGTAAAAATTATAACATCAAAATCTCCAGGATCAGAGGAGGTAAAGACAAGGTAAGAGTCGGAGCCATGAAAACCTCTTGGGACATACTAACATTTACAAGAGAGCAGAAACAATTTAATGCAAATAATCTTTTGCTTTATGTGTGTGGGACTTTTCAAGCCTTGAGTGCTGATAGCGAGAGATTTCAGCCTAATGAATGCCATTAAAACAAAAAGTAGAAATCGGCTGGAAACAAATCACCTTGAGAACTTGATAAGGATTAAACTTTACATGTCAAGTTGTCAACTGAAAACGTTAATGTTGATAATGTTTATCAATTTTGGAAAACAGAAAAAGGAGAGAAAAATAAACTAGAATATTTTCGTCATCTAAATGCAACTTGATTTTGTTTTGTTTATCATACCATTCTTAAAACATACGGTAGGTGTAATCGAACTATTGTGGTGTGTGTGTTTATGACTATTAATTATAGCTCATTATTTAATTTAGTAAAAGTGTTACATTTAAGTAATGTAATTACCACATGTGTGTTGACTCTAAAATTGAATGGTTGGGTGGAATAAGGAGTTAAATGCAGTTACCACCTTAATGGTTAGGTTGTCAATTGAAGGACCCAGTGATATTTTACTGAACGGTAACGAAAATTAGAACTGAAATGAAAGGAATCCGTTAACAATAACGAGAATTAAAATTAGGAATTTTTTAAAGAACAGTAACTGAAATAGAAATGAAATTGCCCAATAAAAATTGGAACTGAAAGAGAAATATTTTATGAACTGAATTTAACTACCGGTACCCGTCATTTATTAATGGCGTCAATTTGCTTTTGTTATGTAATATTTAACAGACCACATAATGCTGTGTTTGTGCACATGTGTGGCTGTGTGTAAGCGTTGCTATGTGAGTCATTCCTATCCCACACACACAGTCAAATATGCGCATATCTGAGAGGGGGTGAATCTAATCACCACTGGTCTATCATATGATGCTGCTAGTCACTGAATTCTTTGCCAGACAGCGTGTCGTCTGTCACTTCCTTGGAGAGTTTGCGAACAAACTAAAGACGTATTTATTTAATATCTCATTTCCACGTTCATTATAAAGCACCCTTGACTTTGGCCCTTGCTATGTTACGGTGCTATATAAATTGTCATGAACAATAACAATAACTGAGCTGCTAGTCATGAGCTGACCTGCTGAAATTCCAGGCCCATGGACAGAGCAGTCACGGGCTACTAGAAAGTTTATATTGTAAAGTGGTGATGACCATTTTGGTGTTTGTCAGTCTTTTCAGGAGGAGTCAAAGGTTAAACCCGTAGACGGACCCCCAACCTCCTCCATCGACTTCAACTCTAACTCTAACTATGGCCCGCCCAGGCCCCCTACAGATCGCTGGGCCCCTGGGCATTTGCCGCCTGTCCCCTCTCGGCTGCCCTGGTCACGAGGCGGCACACAAGCCTCTGCCATGGTAAATTTTATTTTGCTGCCTATCAGCAAGTGTAAGCTGGTGCAGCGTGGTGCTGCTTCATTAATTTGACGTAGGAGTCAATATAATTGCAACACTTATTACAAGATGATTTTAGCTAAACTGTTGGTTGGACGAAAACGAGGTAGCTCAGTTTGGGATTATTTTACCTATGATGAGAAGAAGTTGAACATGCATGTTGTTTAGCTTTACGTTTTTGATTACTGTGTTACAGTCAGACGCTGCAGTTATAGAATACATTTTGATGTATTAAACTCTCAGTACAAAACCTGAAGTCAATGACTCAAAGTAAAATTAGAAATTAAATAGACCCTGAAATAAGAATGAAAATTAAAATTAACAATTATTTTTAGAACTGAAATATCACTGGTTCGAGGACCCAGAGGAATAAGGAAATAAATGCAGTTACCCCCTTAGTGGTGAAAATATCAGTTGAAGGGTCTGGTTACTTAAGGAAGTAAATGCAGTTACCCCTCTTAAAGTTATTGATACGTAAACTATTGGGGGTCAGATACAGTTACCTCCTTATTCCACCCAGCCATTCAATTTTGCACTCCAAAAATTGTTGCAGTAAAAACTTGCACACAAGTTTTTGATTTTGCACACAAACCAGCAAACCTTAGAGGGAACACTGGTCAGAGGAACAAAAGAAATCAAAAATTATGAAAATCGGTCAACATTTGGTAAAGATCTATAAATTCTAACCCGAAGACCCCGATGTTTGAACATAAGTTTAGCGGTAAATTTGGGAAAGTGTTGAAGTTTTAAAATTTTCTATATATATTTTTTGAATTTCCTATATCTCAGACTATATAAGACCTAAGAACATGATGTAAACACCATTGTTTAACTTTTTTATTCCTCTTTCTAACCATCCGTGCAGAAAAAAAATTTTGGGGGGTAGGATGCACTCTACAGCCTAAAATAATACCCACCCACAACAAAATTTTCAAAGCCTCGTAGCAAAAAATTTTCCGCAGTAACTCCACTTTCGTCACCGGCAAAGTTGTAAAGGGATGTCAGGGAACAAAAGTAAACCAAAAAGTTTGAAAATCGGTCCACATTTGGTAGAGATCGATCAAATCTAACGCGGAAAAAGTAAAAATGTCGAATTCTCTAAGTTATTAGTTGTACCCGTCTCTCCAAAGAATATATATTTTCTCTTTCAAGGAGGCGATACAGCTGAAAAATAGGTGCCATCTATCAAATGGATGGGTACTAAAGCGTTTTATAGCATAAAATGTATATTTTATATCAAGTGGCGTGGACGAAACGCTACGGAACTTCATGACAAGTAACGCTCGGGGTTCCCATATAACGTAAGATGGCGGTGGACGAGCTGTACTCGGGGATCTCAGCTAACAGGTTAAATGAAGAGTGGAAATAGGCTAACATTCATAGTAGGCATTTTTCACGAATGAATAAAATTCCTCTCTCTTCCTTTGTCTCTTTCTGTCCCTTTCTTCTTCTTTGTCTCTTTCTCCCTCTCCTGCTCTTTCCCTTTCTCTTTGATGTGCACTCCATTATCAGCCGACGGCCATATTACAACGTTAACAATTGCACAGATGGTACCTATCTTTCTCTCCCGACCTTCGTTGCTGTCTCTCCCTCTCCATATCTCACTCCTCTCTCTCCCTCCTTCCCTCTCCATCTCTTGCCCTTTAGTTGTGGGTAATTGACTTTTTAAGGAATGCTGACACCCAACCACAATGATGTAGGGTGATGGTGTAGACAGATTTCCTCCATTTAATCGTTCCCATTAGCGAGCGAGCGGGGGTAGATTGCATGGGTGAAAACACAGCTTTTGTTATACTGTGCATAACTGTACACTGTACAGTATAACAAAAGCCATGCATTGGCATTGCACTGAATGCACTCTCGTGGCAATGGCAGGATTCTTCTTCTTTTTCTTCCATCATCTATGATGATGATGAGTTTGATGTGAGGTGACTCCAGGTCTTCCTGTCTCTTGTCATGTGTGTTGCTTCTTCTAAGTTCAGATTTTGTTTTCCGACATCTTCTTTTATATTATCTATCCATCTCTTAGCTTGTCTTCCTTTACTTCTGTTTCCCTCAATATGACTGTGCAGAGATCTCAGAGGCAGTCTTTCTTCTCCTATTCTTGTCACATGTCCAAACCACTGTAGTCTTCTCCTTTGGATTTTGTCTATAACCGTGACTTTCATATTCATTCTTTCTCTGATTTCTTCTTTCCTGGTCTTATCTCTTCTTGTGATTCCTAACATTCTTCTTAAACATGCCATTTTGAAGGTAAGTATCTTTCTTTTTTTATCTTCTTTCTTCATCTTCCAGCATTCAGATCCATACATCAAGATCGGCAACATCACTGTCTTGTAAACCATAGTTTTTGTGTCTATGGCTAACACTGTTGACGTCCAAATTTTATTTAATTTCCCAATTGCTGCGGCTGCTAGTCCAATTCTTTTCTTTATATCTTTCTCACAATTTCCATCTTCTGTTATTACTCCTCCAAGATACGAGAATTCCTCGACTTGCTCTAGTCTTTCATTGTTGAGTAAGATGTTACATGTTTTCTCTGTTTTTCCTATTGTCATTACCCTAGTTTTTTCCTTATTGATTTTTAGTCCAAACCAGGCCTGTCGAGAGAATTTCCGAGCCCCTGTGCAGAATAAAATTTCTTGACCTTTTCTTTGCTTGTCAACCTCTTTTACATATTAAAATGAGCTGATGACCTTTTTTGCTTGTCAGCCTCTTTTACATCTTAACCCGTTCCAGGGGTATTTAATTTTTTCAAGTCATCCCCAAACGGGGTATTTAATTTGGGGGAAAGGCATTCATGTGAAAATGTGAACATACAAGTTTTAAACTTACTATATTTCAGGCTAATAGAAGCTAGAAAGATGCGGTTTGCACCGTTGTTTAGCATTTTTATTGCTCTTTCGAACCATCCGTGCCAAAGAAGAAAATTTTGGGGGTAGGGTCCACCCTACAGCCCAAAATAGGACCCCTCCCCAACATTTTTGTCAAATTTTGTTCCAAGCCCAATAGCAAAAAATGTCCTGCGGTAACCCCCAAACTGTGAGCGAGAAAGTTGTAAAGGGGTGTAATTGGAACAGAATAATGTAAACATTTTGAAGATTGGACAAAATTTCGGGTAGTTATGATTTTTCGAACAATATTACTCATTGCTCGAAGAAATGACAATTTTGCAAACAGATTTTCAATCTGAAAAACCGAACAACTCAGTATATTTCAGGCTATATAGAAGCTAGAAAGATACGGTTTGCACCGTTGTTTAGCATTTTTATTGCTCTTTCGAACCATCCGTGCCAAAAAAGAAAATTTTGGGGGATTGTCTGTTGTCCTCTCCATGAGACCGATTGTGTCCTTCCGTTCAAATAGTCCACTAACCATGCCAGAACAGAACTGCCTAATCCATAAGAACACTGGAGTCGTATAAGATGGTCGATGGTATTCTCAAGGTTGACAAGTGGATGGAAGCAAATCGGTTGATGTTGAATCTGAGTAAGACTGAGTTTCTGTGGGTGTCGACCCCATGGAGGAGACATCACATCACACGGGATCCAATTCGAGTGGCCGGTACTGCGGTTCACCCAGCGGTCGACTTCGCCTCCTCGGGGTTCGGCTTGACGAGAGACACTCATTTGTCGGACATATTGGCCAGCTGACTGCGTTGTGTTATTTTCAACTGTGACGAATCAAGGAGATACGGAGATATCTCCCGACAAGCACGACCACAATGCTTGTTCGGGCAATGGTGCTGCAGAGAATTGACTATTGCAACAGTGTCCTCCTTGGTCTACCTGAAACACAGCTCAGGCATTTGCAGAGGGTGATAAACGCGTCGGTCAGGCTGATATACAGACTCAGAACAAGAGTACATGTCACTCCGCTACTGAAAGACGAACTACACTGGCTGAAAGTTCTCGAGAGGATTACATACAGGCTGTCGTTCCGCGCGCTTCATGATCCAACGTGTCCTGAGTACCTTTCCTCACTTCTTCACAGACAATCGCTGACTGAGAGACGTCGTCAATTATGTTTGAGCAGCCGTGTTCTTCTTGTGGTTCCGCCTCCTGCGAAGAAAGACGTCAAAGTTTGGCGATCGTTTGGTTGCAAGGAGAAATTCACGGCTGTGTAATGCTCTACTGGACAGCGTAACTTCATTAAACTCCTTTTATTTGCATTCACATTTATTTGCGACTTCTTATGAATGTTAATATGTACAGCGCCTTTGACTTTGACAGACACCAAGCATACGGCACTATATAAATTGTCCAGATAATAATAATAAAGGCATATTGACCTAATGTTAATTATTTATATTATAGATCTAGAATTGAGAGAAAAAGAAGATCCTGAACCTACTCACATTATCAATATAGACATACAGGACAACCATGAAGAAGCGACAATTGGTGCATTTATGATATGTGATCTATGTACTCTGGTATGAATTGTTTTTCAGCTTTATTATAGAAAACTAGCTGTCATTACTAGTTATTTTTTGTAAATGTTCTAGCATTTTGTCCAATGACTTGTCCTTGACTGGTTACATGACATGGTGTAGGTATGAAAGTAAGGGGGAATGATCGAATATCTTAATTGTGTTGGTCAATAATATCCAGTTTGTGTGGATTAGTAGAAAGAGGGGATGGAGTGCAAGAAAGGGGAGTGGAGGGCGGGAACGGGGAGGAGGGATATAGGAAGGATGGGATAGGAAACGGAGAGAGTGAAGGAGGAGATAGAGGAAAGAGAGGCAGGAGATAGAGGGAAGAGAGGCAGGAGATAGAGGAAAGAGAGGAGTGGGTAGGGCAAATAAAGGGAGGGAGAAAGGAGGGCAGAGAGAGTGAATAGAGGGGAAAATGGATGGAGAAGGGGAAAAGATGGAAAAGGAGGGTATCTATTTGTGTCATAGTAGGAAAGGGAAGGGAGGGAGGAGAGAGGAGAGGAATGGGAAAGGGGAGATAGTCGGAAAGGAGACAGAGAGGAAAGGGATGGAGAAGGGAGGAATTGGGGAAAATGAGGGGACAAACATGTGCCCACACATACACACAAAGTTAGTAAACTATATAAGCTATAAGATATATAAGCAACATTAAAAATTGTATACTCCATCTATGCTAGTGTGGGCCCATTGGAGAACCGAAGGTTTAGTGCCTTAAGGTTTACCTGACAACGGCCGAATAAGGTCTGTTTGCCTGTCTTTCTCTTTCCACCTTTCCTTCTACCGAGTTAACACCTCATGTACTTGCTCACAGCTGAGTCAACTAGAGCAGGGTTCCCCAAACTTTTTGGGACCACGACCCACTTCAGCAGTTTTTTTAATGTGCGGTGACCCGGCAAACATGTTAACTAAAAGTGGTTAAAACACTATTCATTTTATTATAGGTTTTGAATGAATTGCAGGTATATCAATTTCTTAAAGCAGAACCTACATGCAACTTTGCAAGGCTAGTGCCATTATGGTGTTGGTTAGAAAACGACACCTTTGAATCTAATTTCACACTATCTCTTTGTTTCTTTGTTCTGGTTAATGTCAGTATATTTTTCTGTATTCTCTACTTGCTATTTGTTTTTATAACTTGACTAGTTGTTTTTCTAGTTGTCCCTAGAATTATTTCTGCTCACAACCTTGGTGTGATATTTGACTCCTCCCTCTCTTTTACTATCACATAAATTCAGTTTGCAAAATTTCTCATTATCATATTCGGGACATCTATCGCATCAGACATCTCCTCCCTAAGCCTGTTCTTATTCAGTTAGCCAATGCATTGGTATCTAGTTGCCTCGATTATTGCAATTCCCTGCTTTTTGGCATCACAAATTCAAATATACAGAAACTCCAGAGAGTACAAAATTCCTTAGTTAGAGTCATATCCAAAACTCCAAGATTTGAACATATAACTCCAGCTAGACAGTTCCTACATTGGCTTCCTATTAAATACCAAATTAATTATAAAATTTGTCTTTTAGTATTCAAAACCATATTATATAATGAACCCTATTACCTTAAGATGCGACTAATCCCTCGACCTACTGCTCAATCCACTAGGTATTCGGCAGGACTTTCATTTGTTGTTCCTTATTCTCGCACAGTCATTGGCACTAGTTGTTTCTCAGTGTGTGGCCCTAGTTATGTCAGGCTTTCTTTTCTTTCCTTAACCCTTTTATGGGACCTCCATTTATTTGTAAAGTAATGTAAAATGGACGAGTATTCTCGGGGCAAATGGGAAAAGAGTTAAATTATGGTCAATTATTGTTTCCACACTAATACCAGCTGGCACTATTTAGGTCCTGCTGAGCTTATGAGTTGCTGCATAAGCTGAATCAAAACTTTGCTCTCTTTACATCTTGATTAATTATGCCTGCTTTTGACATGATGAAATCAATGCTGTTATTGTTTGCTTTATTCCTGTTTCTTGTGAACTGTGTTCTAAAATTGTGTCACCCTACACATGTGTTTGATTATGGGAATGTTAGAGTTTTGAATTCTGGATGTGTGTGTGTGTGTGTGTGTGTGTGTGTGTGTTCAAAAACCTTGCTTTCTTCAATTTATTTTACTCTATCCCATCTTTATGTTTGTCAATTTTTGCTAGGTCATTATTATTAAACAGATATGATATATATTGTTCGATGAGCATAAACACTCCAAATCCATAAGAAGAATTGCTAATAAATTAAATCTCGCTGTTTTATTACTTCTTCTCTTAGTCCTTTCTGGGGATGTTGAATTAAATTCTGGTAGTGCTTCATCAAAACCCAGCCATCCAAGATCATCTTTTCCAACTTATCTTAATTACCTCCTCCTTGGCATTACATTGTTTCTCAGTATTCTGTTCCAAGAGCATTACATTGCTTCTGAAGGCATGCCTGTATCCCGATTTCCCGCTAGTCATTGTTCGATGGATATCCCGCAGGGCAAGAAGTGTTTATGGGCAATTATTGGACACCTGTTATTAGTATCGTTACTTGATGCAGGTATGTATCAATTTATAGGGCGTCATTTCTCTACACATGGGCGCCCGCAGAAATTTTTGCAAGGGGGCAAAACACAATGGTCCACGAAATCAATTTTCAGCGAGAGGTCGAAATCTGCAAAACAGTAAATTGAGAACAAGGGTATTTTTTCATATTTGTTTCGACCAGGCTGAGGTTTCTAGTTACAGACCGATCTCTAATCTTCCCTTCCTCTCGAATGTCCTCGAGAGAATCATCAACAAGCGACTGGTCAGTTTCCTCAGTGTGAATGGCCTACTACCTGCGGATCAATCAGCCTATCGACGCAGTTTCTCCACCGAAACAGCTATCCTAAAGATCTTCGGTGATCTGGTGGATTCGACTGCAAACGGTCGAGTAGCTCTCCTCAGTCTGCTTCGATCTTTTGGCCGCGTTCAATACGGTTGACCATCAAATCCTTATACGGTGGCTCGAGACCTCGTTTGGTGTGACTATCAAGGAAAGTCTCTCAAGTGGACCACGAGCTACCTGGCTGATAGGACGCAGTCAGTCTGGTGCAACGGAGAAATGTCACCGATGGGAAATGTCCAACATGGTGTCCCGCAAGGCTCGGTCCTGGGACCCCTGCTTTTTATTCTTTATGTGGCGGACATTGGGACAATTGTGAAGTCCTTGACTAATTACCGGTATATGTGCTGTTTTATTTCAGCTGGCACAATCTGAAGATTTGGATAATGATGTCGACGAGTTGCTTCAGGAATTTGAATCACGATGTCAACGAACAATTTTGCACACTGTTGTATTCTATTAGTTATTATAATCTGTTTTCTTTGATTTGATACATGTTAACAATGTAACACTAAAAATTTAGCTTTGAATTTCAATTCTTATTGTTTCATATTTGAGTTCTCTTTTGCTTAATGGGTGGCTCCCATTATTTGCATTCCAAAATTATTTATGCCTTTGTACGGTGGCAGGTTTACATTTTTTAGGCCCCAGTACACTATGATCAATATATATAATTCTCGATGTCCGGCGGACGGCCCGACGGCAACACGGTGGGTATAGCAAGACGCTGTTGTCATTGACAACCAAATATTGTTTAATCAAAACTGTATTATTATCAACGGAGCGTTTAACGAAGCATCTTAATTGCAGCTTAAACCCCAGTCCCCCTTCCCTCACCCCATTCCTCTCCCAATCGCCCAGGCCCCAACCCATTCCCGACCCGGCCCCAAACCCCTTTCCTCTTCCCTTTCCCCATCCCCTTCCCTCTCCCCATCCCTCTCCCAATCCCCGACCCCAACCCATTCCGGCCTCAAACCCCGTTCCCCTCCCCTCCCCATCTCTTTTCCCTCTTCCCATCCCTCTCCCAATCAGCCGGCCCCAACCCATTCCCGCCCCCAACCCCGTTCCCTTTCCTCTCCACCTCTTCCCTCTCCCCATCCTCTCCCAATCGCCCAGGCCCTAACCCATACCCGCCCTGCCCGACAGGCCCCTAACCCCCGTTCCCGTCGTCTCCCCACCCCCTCTCCCAACCCCTTCCCTCTGTTCGCCCCAACCCATCACCGCTCCGCCCTACCCCACCAGCCCCAAATCCCGTTCCCAAACCTACAACGCTGCTCAAAAAAAAAAAGTACAACCCACTTTCCTTCTCCCAAACCTCCCTTCTCTCGTTATATATATATATATATATATATATATATATATATATATATATATTTACTCCTTCCTAACCTCAAACCCTATTTTTTTAAACTTAACCCTCAAGTGGGGATTAAATTTTCAGTGGTCACACGACTGGGGATTTAATTTTTGGAAAAGCGTTCTTCAGAAATGATTGTTGTAACGTTTTTTAAATTTTCTATATCTCAGGCTATATAGGAGCTAAAAATATGAGGTTTGCACCATTGTTTAGATTGTTTATTCCTCTTTCTAACCGTCCGTGCAAAAAAATTGGGGTAGAGTCCACTTTACGGCCTAAAATATCACCCTCTCCCCCAAAAAACGTTTAAAGCCCCCTAGCAAAATATTTTCAGCGGTAACCCCACTTTGGTCAGCGGCAAAGTTGTAAAGGGATGTCAGAGGAACAAAATAAACCAAAAAGTTTGAAAATCGGTTGACATTTTGCAAAGATCTATCAATTCTAACCCGATGACCCCAATGTTTGAACATAAGTATTATATCGGTGAATTTCGCGAAAGTTTTAAATTCTGAGAAAGTTTCCAAATTTTTTTGAATTTGCTATATCTCAGGCTATATAAGAGCTAAGAAGATGAGGTTTGCACCATTGTTTAGCTTTTTTATTCCTCTTTCTAACCCTCCGTGCAAAACAAAAAGTCCAGCGTTCACGAGGTTTGCGACAATCAAGTGAGAATGAATAGTAGGCTGATGCTCGGCATGAAAAAGCAGCACAGCAAACAAGAGAATCAAGCACTGCATGTCGTTCGACACTGCCAAATCAGTACACTTACCTTGGCTATCAAGTTTAAGAAAATTCATGTGAATGGGCGTTAACTCGGTTGAAGGAAAAGGCGGCGAGTTAAGGACAAATAATTGTGCAAAATGCTATTGCATTTGCGCAAAATCGGGTGGTAAAAACAGCCAATCTCCCCCGTCATAAAATGCTATTGCATTTGCGCAAAATCGGGTGGTAAAACAGCCAATCTCCCCCGTCATTTTTGACGGGTAAACACCTAGTATATTATTATTCCAGGACAATTTAATAGCGCTGTACGCATGGTTTAAAATCCAAAATCAAAACGGCTTTGACACCGCTGACATGTCAATGAAGGTGAGAATATGGCGATGTTAAAATCCACTGTGATGATGGAAAGAACTGTGCTGCCGTGAAAAAGTCCGGTGCAGAGTCCTTTAGAAGCGGTCCTTCAAAGAAACTGTAGCCCCATTGACATGCCGACGAGGAACAGAAGATGATGTAAGAGTCCGCCAGTTGGTAGTAGGAGTTCTCCACGCAGATGTAACGATCGGTAGGTTCCTGAAGAAGCGGTCTTCCGCAAGAAGATAGTTCCGTCATCGAAATCGACAAATCCGACGAAGATGGAAAATCCGACGACGTCCAGAACCACAGTCAACCGAAAATCCGCCGAATTTTCATGCGGCAGTCACTAAATAATGACTGACTTTGGCGCACACTCGACGGGAAGCGACCGACTTTAACTTCCAGACCGACGTGGAAGGTAGAAGACGGGGCACTTGTATATAATACACGCGCAAGTTATTTTATGCTCTATGTAAACTACATAGTACCACTAGTAATATGCACCAATTAAAAATTAAATCGCACCTATAGAACTATCCTACAAAAAAAAGAACTTTTGTTTCAACGTATTTTGTATTGTTACGTTTGTTGTCGTACCAGGCGGAAGTAGCCTTTGCATAGAGACCTCAGACGTAGAAGTAAGTAAGATAGTACGGCTCAGAACCAGAGTGTTAGTTAGTTAGTTAGTGACGCATTTAGGACCCAGGACAATTGCAAATAGAAACATTGTTTAGATGGGTTAGTGTTAGATGATTTCTGTAAATAAGAAGACTATCGAAAGACTGTACTAGAATTGGTTTGAATCGGAAATGAGTGAGCATAAGCTCACATTCTTACTTTTATATAGGGTCTTTCTGACGATTACCCTAAATTCAGCTTTATTTCATCTAATAGCAAAGAACCTAAACATAATAATTTTACATTGACGTATTAAGTTGTCTTCCTAACATTCATGGGACGGGAGCTAAGGCCCTCTGTTGGGCGTAAAAGACGGTGGGGGCGGCCTAAATAATTAGTTGCCTGGAGTGGAGTATCGATTAGCGCACCCACCCGCTGTTTGGGCTATATGGCAAAAGAGAACAATTCCTATTCTACACGCATTTTTTAGCCTGGATAACGCCAAAACCGCTTTGACACACTGGCGTGTCCACAGGTTGACGTCTATTAATAGACACTGTGAAGAGAGAAGCAGATTATAAGTTGCCATCTGAACGGCGGTGCAAATCTTGCCATATCGGTCTTTCACAGCGTTCCCGGATTTTGTTTTGTCAGTGGGGGTGTCACTGTTCGATGTTGGTTCATGCACTCGTCCTGAGTCGTACTGAGCCGTACTATCTTACTTAGGTTACGTCTGAGGTCTCTATGCAAAAGATAGTTCCGTCCTGGATCGACAACAGTAACAATACAAAATACGTTGAAACAAAAGTTCTTTTTCGGATAGTTCTATAGGTGCGATTTAATTTTTAATTGGTGATATTACTAGTGGTACACTCGTAGTTTATAGAGCATAAAATAACTTGCGCGTGTATTATATACAAGTGCCGAAGACGGCACGAGACACGTCGGAAACTGAAGAGCGGAACGCAGTCCTCACGTAGATGGAGACTCCAGCGACGTCCAGAACGCAGTTGATCACCGTGGCATAGCGCTACAACAATAGCCAACATGGCGGCGTCCAGCCCTCAGCGGCGAGACCGACTGGATAATTCCAGAACGACGGGAGACAGAAGAGGACGGCTAAAACTCCTCAGCAAACCCACGAACGAGAAGCAGTCCTCATGTCCGAAACGAAATTCATGGACAGAGCATCAGAAAATGCCGAGAAACGACGGCGAAACGAGGCACACACAACATGTGCAAGGCTGCCATAGATAGGCGCCACCATAGATTCATTAATATAATATAATATATAGTATAATATAATAAGGATTAAAGTGGTTCGGGAGGTCTACCCTGTGTGAGAACCACTATGTTTTGCCCATCTAACCCTAGCTTTTATCCTATAGTACTAAGGTTTATTTTGAAATCACCCTCTCTAGTAGCCTCTCTCGTCCAGTTCATTCCATCTGTCCACCACTCTCGCACTAAAGAAATGGTTTGTATCTCCCAACCAGTGTTTAATCTAGACTCCGGGGGGAAACAATAAAGCCGGGGGAATTGAAAAAGCCCGGGGAATTCTGCTAGAGGCCGCTGTTAGTCCATGTAGTACCGGTATTCCAAAATTTCCGGGGGAATTTGAAATTCCCGGGGAAAAGGGCAATTCCCCCCGGAAACTGCCTAGATTAAACACTGCTCCCAACCCATTTCTTAAACAATTTCATGTTGTGCCCTCCGGTTCCATCATACTGTTTTGTTGTAAAAAAACCTTTCTCTTGGCAGTTCCAAATCATTTCTTAGTATTTTGTGTGTCTTGATTAAATCCTCTCTTGTTCTCATTTTTTCCAAAGTTGTCAATCTACAGAGTTTTAGCCTTTCTTCATAGGTAGAGTTTTAGCTTTTCTTCATAAGTTAATTTCTTATATCCTTTGATCATCTTTGTTGCTCTGTGTTATACTCTCTCTGGAGTCTCTATGTCTTTCTTCAGGAAAGGACAGCAACCCTGGACACAATACTCTAAATGTGGGCATATCAGTGTCTTGTAAAGTCTTATTATTACCTCTCTTTCTCTCTGCTCACTACTTGTCTTTTGATCATACCTAGAATTCTATTAGCTTTCTTAGCTGCCTCTGCACATTGTCTGGATGGCTTTAAACTGTTGTGTATGATGACCCCTAGATCTTTCTCCTCGGTTGTAACTTTTAGTCCCTTCCCACTGTTCCCAGGTAAAATACATTTTCAAAGTATTTAAATACCAAATACTAAATACAGGACATGGAAGTATTTGAAATATGAATACAAAATACTTTTCTCAAGCAGTATTTCAAATACAAGTACTTAAATACATTGCAGTATTTTGTATTTTTTTTACAAATACATTCACGTACCAAATAAACCAGACAATACTTAACTTAAGGCCAAACAAAGGCAAAGCTGTCCTGTTCAAATGCCAAAACAAGGATGATGTGTCGTGTCGAGCATCAGGGCAAATCAGTAAGAAATTATTAGTGCTCCGTGCAGAATGTCTCAGTGTCATATTTTATGTATAATGTATGTCAGCTGACAGCAATTTTTGACATGAAACAGACAGTTACTGCTTCAATAACTGTGCATTCTGTCTGAGGAGTAGGAGCTTCTCGAATGTTTCATCTGATAAACCAAACAACAACTTTTGTCACCATCTACGTTCACAATCGTGAAGAAAGTACCATAAAATAACTGGTACTTGGTCACCGGAAGATTCGGTACGGGGTTGTCCATTAATTACGTCAACAATTTAGGGGAGGGGGTTTGAAAAGTTTGACAGTTGTTGACAGGGGGTAAAGAGGAGTTGACGTCTAAAACACACGTACGAGCATCTACGATTTCAAAATTTTTTCCGGGGAGAAACCCTCGGACCCTCATTCCAACGGAGGCCGCGCTA
This sequence comes from Metaphire vulgaris, assembly GCA_018105865.1. Taxonomy (NCBI): domain Eukaryota; kingdom Metazoa; phylum Annelida; class Clitellata; order Crassiclitellata; family Megascolecidae; genus Metaphire; species Metaphire vulgaris. The sequence goes on from CM030863.1 coordinate 6,465,746, forward strand.
GACGCGGCCGGGAAGGGAAGTGTCTAACGCGAGGGAATGGGAGAAAGCAGGGTTATTTCTAAGATTATCAATTTGGGGGTTATTTTAGGGTTATCCCTAACCCTAGGGTTAACCCTAACCCCCACCCCACTCAAACGTCTGGCGCCGCCCCTGCATTTTACTGATTTATACGGTTTTAAGGTTAGGATTAGGGTTATGGCTATTGATCTGTATGTCAAACTAGGGTTGCCAACTTTCGGTGACTAGATTCCGGGACACTGAGCGACAACTCCGTCGAGGTCGACGACTCGGCGGCAGCAGAATTTGACCAGTCAAAATATAAAGTGTTGTGTGCTACCTAAATTTCATAACTGGGGCATTTATTAGACTTTTAAGCACAATGCAAAACATAGAGTTAGATGTTTATTAACAAAATTTTAACCAAAAACCTATGTAGTCTGTAGATAATGTAGAGCACATTGCAATAGGCCTAAGGTTCAGCACCCCGAGGAGGAGTCACTTGATCAGTCGCACTCCGTTCCTGATGGGTGACGCGGCCGTGGATCCGGTGACAGAAGAACGCCTCCTTGGGGTCCTGCTGGGCACCTCAGCAACGTGATCCGGGTGTGCTATCTCCAACTGAGGCACATCCGTGAGATCCGCCGTTACATTTCGACGAGGGCCGCTGTCCATCTAGTGCGCTCGTTCATCCTATCGCGACTGGATTACTCAAACAGTATCCTCCTAGGTCTTCCTATGTACCAGCTGAACCGATTGCAATCAGTCTTGAATGCATCGGCTCGTTTGATCTTTGGCGCCAGGTGGCATGAACACGTCACCCCATTATTAAGGGATAAACTACGCTGGTTCAAGGTGCCTGAGCGAATTATATACAAACGCTGCTGGCTGACATTCCGAGCCCTGCACACCTTCTGCCCGGAGTGCTTGTCGACTCTGGTGCGAAGACGCGATCAGACTCCTGCAGCTTCGATCCAGCAGTCGGTCCCTACTGCACGTCCCTCCTCCGTTGAGGACAGTGAAGCTCGGAGAGAGATCCGTGTCGCACGGGAACCCCCTCCTGTGGAATGCGCTTCCGGACGATGTGACCAAAGCCACCTCGGCTGGAACTTTTGCTTGCATGCTTAAGACGTACTTATTTAAGACCTCGTACAATTTATCTAGGTCAGGGGCGCCCATCCTCCCTGGCTGCTGGAAGCAGTTTCCCCCTTCCTGTCCTCCCTTCCTCTAATACCTCTAAACGGGGGTCCGACAGGGATTTATCTACATTACATTATTATTATTATTATTATTATTATTATTATTATTATTATTATTATTATTATTATTATTATTATTATTATTATTATTATTATTATTATACGAAAAACTAGCCGTATAAGACTCGACACTAGATATTGACCCCCATTGGCAAATTGACAGAAAAGCCTGGGGCGGGTATAACCCCGGAAAAAATTAAAAATCAATAGATGCTCGTAAGAGTTTCAGTGCGTTTTGGGCATTAAATCGCACCTTGGGACACCAGGATAGGTCTCATACCAGTAACTTCTAATATTTCTAGAGCATTCCAACAGCCACAAAGTAGGCCCTACTATTAAATGTGAGTTGAAACTATGGAGAGATATCGCAGTTATTGTACTGATTGCGCTGGCAAACTATTCAAAATTACCTGCAAATTATCTTTTGACAATATGACCACATCCAATTGCAAATAAAATAAATGTTGCTTTTAGTATTTAGTTTAAAAATTAGAGTTTTCCAACAACCACGCCCAGGGGCGTCTATCCCCCCTTTTTTCATTGGAGCAAGTTCCCCCCCAAACCTGACATAGGCGTTCTGGGACCGCGGAGGCGGGGGCGCGAAGCGCCCCCGCAGGCGCCGAAGGCGCTCGGGGTGATTGCGGGAGGGGCGGCTTTAGGACCTCCCGCCACGGGGGTCCGATGGTATAACCCCCGGAAAAATTTTGAAGTTGCAGATGCTCGTAGGTGAGTTTTAGTGGAGTTTTGGCACACAATTCACAATTGAGCACCTGATACATCATGATTTTTATCTTAGACCATGTAATTTTTTTGCTTATTTTCTTAATATCAATCCATGATGATGGGATGATGGGATGATGGTGGAAAAAAGTGTTGACGAAACATATTACAACTTGCAATTATGTGAGATTTTCGCCAACAAACAGAGAAAAAGTACAATGCATGCTAATGGCCTAATGCTATTTAGGCTACTTCTGTCTGAGCTGTCTCTGTCCACTACGCACCACAAGTAGGCTATTTGGAGTCACTGCAATGTTCAACGTATGATGACTATGAGTCTATGACGACGTCATATCTTATCATACATCAACTTCAACGTCATAGAGATGATAATTTGTAATCGGCAGATTATGAACCATAACGGCGTAATTTTCCTCGAAAGTTCTTTCAAAAATTTTCCCTTTCCCCCATAAATCAAAAAATTCCTTCCCCTCTTTTTTCGTTGGAGCATTTGCTCCAAGGCTTATATGGTGTAGACGCCCCTGACCACGCCTACATCATTTTTATAGAGGCGTTAAAGCTGCAACAGCTGCAAAAGGGACAACTAGACTTAAGGCAGCTGACTGAAGCAAGCAAATTATTAACAGTTCTAATTGCACCGTTTCAGTTTTGCATGGATTGTAATTTGTTGATGGAGGTCTTTGGAAGGCTGTGGTGGTGGGGGTTGCAGTAGTCTAATTTGGAATGTAAACTTCATGTGAGTCTATTGGTTTGTTATAAATGATTTATATTTCGCAGGAAGTTTGCACTCTTCATCATTAGAATGACTGTACGTAAAAGTGACAATAATAAAATGTTATGAATGCCTGATACTGTAATAATGAACTTTAATTTAAACTGAGTAGGCCTACCGGTAAGCTTGTTATATGAAGTTACAAAATTGCACTGCAGTAAAACCAGTAATTGCACCGGCATTTAGGGGCCTATCGAATTAATATACTAATCTAACGTGATACCAAAACTCAGGGGAATTTCCTCCCCTAGGTATTTTTAGGAAGCATTTGCTTCCTTCTCCCCTCTTGTGTGGGCGCCCCTGATCTAGTTGACTGTAAAGCGCTTTTGTTTTTGGCCTTCGTCAATCTACGGCGCTATATAAATCATTAAAATCGTCATGCATAGAATAGAATAATTAAGGTGTTGCTATGCAAGACTTAAGCTGGGGCGCCACGGGCGAACTTTGTGAGCCGAACAAAGTCCCGGCACATATCCCGGTTCCAAAAATGCGACCTACTACGACCTACGAGCAGAAATGAGGCCACACCCCCGTGTCGTTCAAGTAGCGCATTTAGAGAAAATGGCTGAAGAGCAAATCGCCGTGTTATTATGTGGCATGATGTTTTTGGTGGCGCTCAGATCAGTGCATGCACTATCCACGGGGAAAAATAAGAAAAGAAAGAAGCGAGTATGGGTAAGACCATGGATAATGTGCAGAGAGTTGCACGGTGCGTACCATTCCCTTTTCAGGGAACTGACAGCGACCGACCAACAATCATTTAACAATTTCGTACGAATGGATTTTGCTGCATTTGAAGATTTGTTATCTCGAATTGAACATGACATTGCAAAGGCGGACACCATAATGCGTCGGAGTATATCGACATTTCTGCTTCTTCTTTAACTTCTTTATCCGTTTAATAACTCGCGCCTGATTGGTTGAACAACTAGAAAGTAGGTCGCACACAGTGAGTTGTATGCTGCAAATCGGTCAGCGCGAACGAAGTACGCGCACGACTCACCCCTCCCCAGTCGTCCGGCGCACATTGTGAGCGCGTGGCCAAGCTGTCAATTGAAACCGGCTTATCCATGAGGTGGAAAATGTGCCGGGACTTTGTTCGGCTCACAAAGTTCGCCCGTGGCGCCCCAGCTTTAGATGACTAGGCCCTACCCATTGACATCTATAAATATGTCAATGGCCCTACCTAAATACGCTAAATGGTATAGAGTCGCAATAATCGATGGTTGCAATTCACCAATTCCGCTAACAGGCTCAGCAAATTTTGCCAACGCAGTCTTAACTTGTCAACTTATTTCCAAAAACATTTCATCATTTCTTGCATTAGTTTTAATGTAATTGGAGCAACTGCAATACTTCACTGACTGAAAAGAAATCCTGAACAAATTCTACATTGTCCTGGACACTGAACACCGTTGGTCAATTCCTGGACTGTCCCGGCCAATCCTGACAGTTAGCAACACTATGTCGAACATGTACCGATTTATCCAGTACCGAATTATCCGGTACCGAATCTTCCACAAGTAAAATTTTGGTGCCGAATTCTCCGGTACCGAATGTTCCGGGAACCCTGGTACTTTGCCATTACTAGAATTTAGTATTTAATTTATTTAGTATTTAATTTCAAATAACTCGCTATATAATGCTCATCAGTCTGCCTACACTAAGCATCACTCAACTGAAACCGTTCTCACCTACATTCATGACAGACTCTTAACCGCAATTGGTCTCCGACAAGTTACTGGCCTATGTCTCCTTGACCTCTCTGCTGCATTTGATACCATAGATCACGAATTCTGCTCGAACGACTCTCTCTCTGGTTTGGAATATCTGAAAAAGCTCACAACTGGATTTCATCTTACCTTAAATCCCGGTCTTTTCAAGTGTCCTGTCTTAGCCAAATTTCTCTATCTCACAGTGTAGATTTTGGAGTGCCTCAAGTATCTGTTCTTGGGCCTGTACTGTTCAGCCTTTACACCACACCGCTCTCATCTTTAATTAATTCCCTTAAAGTAACGTAAAATCTCGTGGATTTCTATAGCGCCTTGGAAACAGGACAACAGTAGCTGCTTATTCTTAGGCGCTCAGCCTCTCTTAAAATAGCTATGGGGAAGGTATATTATAATCAGCCAGGCAATAGTCAACATCCAAAGGGCAGTGAGGCTAGGTTGTTACAGCTATGGAGGATATGATTTTAGAAAAAGGAATGATTTAAGCTTAGACCTGAAGACTTGAGGAGATAATGCGGGAATTATAGGAAATGAGGAATCAGATTTTATAGTTTGAAAGTGTCCAAGTCTGCGGAGGGAAGCTGGGATCGAGTTCCAAAGTTCAGATGAGGCGTATGAGAAGGCACGGTTGCAAATTTTCAGGGATGACTGATTGAGTGGGCGTGACAGAGTGATGTAAGATGATGAACGTGTGGGTCGAGGAGGCTGAGGGGTTAATAGTGATCTAAGGTAGACAGGTTTTGATAACTGAAGTGAGCTATATGTAAGTGTTATTATCTTATATTGGATACGTTCAGTTATTTTAAGCCAATGTAATGATTTTAGTATGAGTGAAATATGGGAGAATTTAGGTGACTTAGTAACAGCACGAGCAAGTGCATTTTGTATTGATTTAATTTAAATCACCAACTCTATGCCGATGACACTCAGCTATTCCTTTCCTTCTCACCTCTTTCATTCAATGCTTCTATTATTGAGCTTGAATCTGCATTCTCATCAATCTCTGCTTGGATGCCATCTAATCTCCTCGCTCTTAACCCATCTAAGACAGAGTTTCTTTTAATTGGACTACCCCAACAACTCAAAAAAATTGACAATCCTAAACTAGTTTTGGTTCCTGACACCACAATAATCCCTGTTCTAACTGCTAGAAATCTAAGATTCAAATTTGATTCTTTTCTAAACTTCGAATCACAAATCTCCCAACTATCAAAAGCCTGCTATGTTCATATTCGTGACCTTCGCCGCCTACGCCCTTGCCTAGATACTAAAACTGCCTCCACAATTGCCACCTCAATAGTCCACTCCAAATTAGATATTGTAACTCCCTCTACTATAACCTTCCCAAAGCCTCTATCAACAAATTGCAACCTATAACTGGGGCGGTCAAAACTGGGGCAGTCATAGCGGGGGCGGTCTTCTTCTTTATTATGCATTTCACTTACCCAAATACCCATTTTTGGCGCCCCCTCACCTCGGCGCCCGGAGGCATATGCCCCCTAGCTACGCCTCTGAGCAGTATTCCACAACAGTTAAATATTAATAACTTAGAGGAAACGGATAATTGTGCAGATGGGGTGAGGTTGAATGAGTTAAAGCAAGCAATGTTTAGAGATACAGCATTCAGGATTCAGAACTCTAACGTGTCCATAGTCAAACTCATATCTAAGATTAGGCCAAGTCAGATGCGAGTTCACACGGAAAATGAAAATCAGGCATAGTAGCAGTATTGACTTCATGGTACCGGAGAACTGCAGCTATGTGTACGACGAGAGCAGCGAAAATGGCCGAATCAAACCAGGAGCAAACGTTAAATATGTGACTTAACCAAGTTAGTATTGTCAAGGTGCTTCTATCTGTGGGTCGACTCACGGACTCAGCTAAATATAAGTACGATAGTACCCAGACCAATGTTAGTATGTGGAGCTCAGCTAGGATTAGGGTTAACAATAGAACTACAGACTTGGCGACGGTGGCGGCGCTTGCCGCCGGAATGATAAAGCGAGGAGTCACTGCCTCCAGTTTGCGATGGAGAAGCAGATGGACTGAGGCGATCGAGTTACAACTCTTGAATGACCACAGACCAATGACATTAAAGCTCAGTTTTAATGTTAGACTGATACTATTTTTTTTCTAAAACTTGAAAATTGCTTAATAATATGAGTAAAATTGAACGAGAAAAATTGTGGCGACCCCGGCTCGCGGTCTCGTAGCACGGCCGGCGGTCGGGCGGCCCCCAACGCCCGCTCGGTTTCCCGATCGCCATCTGCCGCCGACTCTGCCTGATCGTCGGCGTCTGTTTGCCTTTCCGGTTCATCGACATCAGATGAGGTGTCCGCGGCCTGCCGGGCAGGCCGCATACTGAGGATGGCCCTTCCTCAACATAGGGTTCTGACTTTCCTCGTCTCTGTCTGTTCCGTCTCCGGCCTCGTCCGAGAGACCCTTTAATTGTCCCCTCTTTCGCTTGGTCTCGGCGTCTTAAGCGATTTCGGTACATATTCCTGGTCACTGGCTTCGACTTTGTATTACGCCTCTTCATTTTCGTTAACGTACTTGTCTTCCGCTCCCTTAAAGACAGGCGGCGTTGTCTTTCCTCTGTTGCGGCTTTTTAGCACGCTAGATATCTTCTGCGCTCACTCCTAGATGGGCAGCGGCGTCTATTTGTCTCATCACACTTTCACCTAAACGCGGAGTTAACCGTACCTGATGGACGGCGGTCAACTCTTTTCCTTAACGGTCAATTCACCCAAACTGACTCCCCGCGCCCCGACAGGCGCGGGCGTCTGTCTCCTTCCTTGGCTCAGAATTGACCTCCTAGGCACTAACGCGACCTCAGATATGCGATTCTCAAAACAGCCAAGAGGCCACAAGTGCAAATTGTTTAAGCAGAGGGTTGGTCCAAGAAAGAAAAACTTTTTTAGTGCAAGGGTTGTGGACAAATGGAACAGTTTGGACGAGGTGGGAGTGACAGTTGAAACAGTAAACGGATTCAAAGGCTATCTAGATAAACTAGGTTATTGAATGCAGATGGTTACATCAGTGGTTTTCACACAGGCTTACTTAGCATCCTAAACCACTTAAAGTCACATTATTAATCACCTTCACTTGACAATACGCTGAGACTCCGACGTCACAGCGACTTCCAAAGACACGAATACAACTTGTCTTTTATTGGTTTATTATTATTTATTAACAAACCAAGCAACAATAAAAACAATGGCTACAGCGGCAACACTGGTAACACGTACAAAGACGCGTTGGCTAGACGCACCCCTGGTTCGCCAAAATAACTAGCGCCACTCGAGGAGTGCAATCAATAGCCTTTGATAAATCAATATGAAACGATAAGCTTTTCGCACTTTATCGAGCTTCAATACTCACATTCACTTTCAGTCGCTGTGTGCTTTGCTCTATCGCCTCACAATATAAGCGAAGCGACCACGAATACAGGGTCTCATCTAGATAGAAAGATGCTCGCTTCGCTCGCGTACAGCTTCGCTCGCAGTGCAGGCTCGCTTCGCTTCGCTCGAGGCAACGAATATTCCAGAACGCCCAATCAGAACGCTCACCCAGCCAACCACTCAGAACGCTTGAAGGTAACCAATGAGAACATCACATAGCCAACCAATCAGAACGCTCACACAGCCAAGCAATCAGAACGCTTGAACGCTTGAAGGTAACCAATCAGAACGCTCACACAGCCAACCAATCAGAACGCTTGAAGGTAACAGACATACAGAGGAAGGATTTTAATATTATAGATGAAATTTTTAGATTTGAAACTTTTTGACGGGTGCTCAGGCGGATTTCGCATCAGTTGTCTATATTTTCGCGTAATTGCCGTCAATAGGAAAAACTAGGGACCCATATGACAGCGTCATCGTTAGCGGTGGTCAGGGGCTTCGTCTACGGCAGGCGCCTCGCCAATCACTCCTGCTAGCTGGGTGCCGCGGTTCAAGCGGTCTTAGCTACATCAGCTGCCTACGTCTGCCTCTTTATGCGTGATATAAAATTGCCCATATTTCAGAGATTTTAGACTTTTTAGGACTGGCGCTTGAGGACGCTCGTCCACTGCTGTCCCCATTTCCCCGTATCAGCCGTCAGAAAGATAAAATTTGGACCCCAGCGTCGTCGTCAGCGGCGATAAGAAGCGTCGCTGCCGGCGAAGCGCATCGCCGACAGGCCCTACTTCCCGGGCGCCGGTCTTCGGGCGGAATTTTCAACTGCTAAAGTAAGTAAGTAAAGTAAAATCTCGTGGATTTCTATAGCGCCTTGGAAAGCAGCACAACAGTAGCTGCTTATTCTTAGGCGCTCAGCCTCTCTTAAAATAGCTATGGGGAAGGTATGTTATCAGCCAGGCAATAGTCAATGTCAATGCTAATGCCGCGTTCGCTTAGATGCCGTGAATGGAGAGTAAACTATGGGACCCAGGCAGCGGTGTCGTCGTCAGCGGTGATGAGCGACCCCGTCTACGGCCCAACCCTTCGCTAATCACCCCTGGTAACCGGGCGCCGGTGCTCAGGCGAACGCAGCGACTACACAGCTAGCCGACCGCTGCCGCACGCGGGCACCGGTGCTCAGGCGAACGCAGCGACTACACAGCTAGCCGACCGCTTCCGCACGAACAGCCAGACGCACGGCCTCCAGCGGAAGCCTCGCTCCGCGCAGCCTCCGTCAAACATGCGACGGTCTTCAGCGGCCAAACTCTCTAGTCGCTGAAGACCGAGGCTCTCCCGGGAACCTATAGTCGTTGCTGGTTTCTATAACCTATCTCTCGGTCTTTGGGTGGACGCGGCGATTCTAATAATTTTACCGAAGCTTTAGCGTCTTCTAGCCTAGCGCGTACTTTGTCCGTTTTACATGAATTAAAACTTTATTAATTAATTAGAATTAGTACAAAATACATTATTATAAACGCAAATTAATTAGATTAAATTATTAACTAACAAGTATATGCAGTTAAGCAATCTTTAATAATAATTAGAAATAATAATAATAATAATAATAATAATAATAATAATAATAATAATAATAATAATAATAATAATAATAATAATAATAATAATAATAATAATAATAATAATAATAATAATAATAATATCGCTATCTGTGGCACATGGTAGCCACACTATACTTCCATGATGTCTTTGATCGGTTATTGAGCGCAATTGCATTGATCGCCGAAGGCAGTTTGGCTCTGCTCTGTTTTCTTGACCTCTACGCCTCGTTTGATACGGTAGATCACCAGATCCTTATCCAGCGGCTGGAGAGTTCATACGGCCTCAGGAGTCGGGTCCTCAGCTGGTTCGAGAGCTACCTCAGCGATAGGACGAAATCGGTCCGGTGTGGCGGTCAAACGTCGGAAAAGCGAATTGTTCAGCATGGTGTTCTGCAGGGTTCGGTTCTCGGCCCTCTGCTGTTCATTCTCTTCATAGCGGGCTTGAAGAAAATCGCTATCGCGTTCGGACTGACCATGCACGGCTACGCGGATGACGGGCAACTGTATTCTTCCTGTCTGCCTGCCGACATGGAAATACTTAACCACTTCGGTACCGAGTATTTTTCCGATATTACACCTTCCGAGCCCGGGTTATTTTTAGTAACGTGTGGTTAATTTTCCTATATGGTTCTAGCAAGCTATAATACAAAAAACAACTTTGTTCTGAATTTTTTTGACAGAACATATCTAATAGGTGACCCAATGATATAGGGAAGAGGCGATCTGTCAACCTTTTGGGCACATCGCCGGACCCAGAGGGTCGGCCACCCATAGATAACCGACGTGATGTTTTGTTATGATGCTATCAATTAAATTTTTTCTGAATTTTAGGAGGCAATGTTTTGCACTTGGATTCTTCAATTTGGTGTCTTTATCCTGATAAAGTTCGTCTATAACGTCTTTTACGGTATAACGCCGTCCTACCTGTGTTGTCATGTTTGACTGGCTCTGTCCAAAAATTTACTCTGTCTAAGGTTAGCCTGTAATGATCTGTAGGTGTGCTATTTATAGATTTGACTTCGCCTGCATAGATAAAATACATTGCAGATATCATACAAAACGAGCAAGTAAGTCAGCACTGGTATACAAGGAGTTGGGATTTAGATACAGGCAACAGTACTTTCAATTACTTGTATACAAGTGGCTGGGATGTCATAGCCTACATTAGTACACTGGTATATATACTGGGGGTTGGTACCGAAGTGGTTAAACTTTGCTTCCTCGATTGCATCATGGCGATCATCATGTGGACGGAGGAGAGCCGCTTGGCTTTTAACCCGAGTCCACCCCCCAGACCGCCGGGCCCCTGTGCAGTTGCCCTCTGTCTCCTCTCGGAGGCCCTGGGCGATAGTAATTAAAAGTCTTAATCAAAATTTCTAAAATTTGTCACATGCGTATTAGTGACGCTACAGATCAGGTGTGTCATGAAAAAATACTCATGATAGCCTGAAAATGAAAATAAATAAAGGTTTACAAACAATGGGAAGAATGCAAACACTGAAAGAACAAACACTTGAACATTAATACAATTATATCTAAACTAATCTTAAACTTCTATTGCGCCACTTCATAATGCACAGGAACGTCATCCGAAGGCACACCAAATAAAAATCGTTTAAAAAGCTAGGGCGCCACGTAAGGTTTTTGAACGAGTGGTTTCACATTTTACAAAGCGCGTGCCGCGCACGCAGAATGATACCAGCCGGTTTTTCCCTACGGGCAAGACGGAGGCCACGCCTAAAAATCGTTGATGTAGCGCACATAGTAAATGGTCGACGAAGGTTTTGTCGTTTTATGTGGATTTTATGTGGATGTTGATCGTTGTGACATTACTACAATAACATTGCAATACAATTTACAAATGTTCCACGAGGTATTACTAGTTGACTGAATGCATAGAATAATTAAATTTAACATTCATTTCAAGTGTTTGCATTTACATTTACATATTTCCAAGCAGTTTTCGTTGCACTGCATGTACATCATTTTGCATAATATACCTATTGTATATATATTTACGTATTTGGAGTGATCTGCACTTTTCAGTTATTTCAATCCATATCAACGGCTTCTTGTCGGTCTTTGTACTCGTCAGTACGATTATCCCATTAAATCGTACGGGAATCCACCTCGCTTAGAATTATTAAGTTGAACTCGCTTTTGTACTTCGCTATTTTGATACAAAAACGTAGAAATTTGTTTTGTTTACCATCGTTTTGGCGCCCTGATGGCTGAAGTCGCGCCTGATTGGTTGATGAATCCGAATGCACTTTGTGGAATGAACGCCAGATACAGTAATTTCGAAGTCTCATGAAACAACGCGTACCACTCGACCCCCACACTCACCAGGCGCTCACTGTATGCGCGTGGCCCATCAACCATTAGCCTACGGCTTATCACTCAGGCGGTCTATGCGGGCACGTGAAACCGCTCGTTCAAAAATCTTCCGTGGTGCCCTAGCTTAAGATTCAGGTTAATTCCAGCCTTTCCAGAGTATCCGGCCGGACAAACGGGTGGAAGTCAATGGCGCATAAGCATGTCAAAAAGATGGGATTTTAATCTTGTTCTAAGCATCTGTAATGAAATTGCAATGCGCAATACTGAAACCAGAGGCGTCATTGGGGGGGGCGGTTGAGGGGGGCCGTGGCCCTCCAAGGAAATGACAAAAATAATTTATAATGTATTAATGTGCAAAATATCGCAAAAACTGACAAAAATTTGGCAAAAATACATTTAAAAAATTGCAAATTTGCCAAAATTGGCCCAAAAATTGCCCAAAAATGCCTAAATTGCAAATTTTTTAAAAATTGCCTAAAATTTGCAAAAATTGCCTAAAATTTTCCAAAATTTGCAAAAATTTCAACAAATTTTCTCGCCCCCCAGCAAAAGTGTGAAATGACGCCACTGACTGAAACTGTTAACACTGTAAAAATATATCTTCTATATTTAAATTATTGAGATGCATTATAGCAAATATTGAGACATCAAAAGTTCCCTGCGGGCTTTGTTTTGGGACCCTGCTCTAGAAGTTGAAGATGGGATTAGGATCATTTCTAGAGCTGGGTCGATTACGATTATTTTTCCGATTACGATTGTTTTCGATTATTTTTAACGATTACGATTACGATTACGGTTTTTATATAATCGCGATTTCGATTTCGATTATTTCACAGCACCTTTAAAAACTGCCTTTCCCTACTGCTCTGTGAAATGGCCAAGAAAAGTATATGAATTTCAACTAACTTGTGAAATACAACTAGATTCACCAAATTGCTATTTAAACTTGCTGCAACAGCATCAACTGATCAACAGTAATTAAGCACAAGGTCGACACCCCCAAAATTTGGTAATGTGACAATGGTATGCATACAGAATGCATATTAATTAGCCCTGAACAAACCCCCCATGGAGAAGTACACCCCCACAATTGTTATCCTCGGATGACTTTTTTTTGTTGTCAGACTTTTTGAGACTTGATAACGTTTTTTGCTTATCAGCCTTTTTTGGTAGAGACTTCCAAATTCCGACACCCCAGATTTTTCCGACACTCCCAAAATTCACAATCCTACAATCCTAAAACTAACCACACACACCCAAATTTTCCCGACACCCCCCACCCCAATTCACAATCTTAGAAATAACCCTGGTCTTCAATCTCCTTAAAGGATCGAGCCTGGGTGGCAAGACCGATATCGTCAGCGTATCCAAACTTCCTATTGATGGTATCAGGTAAGTCGTTTGTATAGGTCTACAAATTGAATAACATTGGAGCTAGAACTGAACCCTGTGGTAGACCGTTTCGTTGACGTCTCCAGGAGCTGACATCTTCTCCCAAGTGAACTAAGAACCGTCTGAGTAATGAGTAATGAGTAATTCCACAAGTTGACAGAACCATCTCATCTCTTTTGATCAATCTTTTTCAAACTCATCCCTTAAGACTCTATCCACTGTCTTTACTAATATTCAGTCATGGATGGATTCAAATAAGCTTCTTTTGAATTCATCAAAAACTGAGTTCTTGCTATTAGGTACTCCAGCTCAATTGACTAAATTTGAATCTTTGAAATCCGTAGTATTAGGAGATTCCACTGTTGTTCCTAGAAGCAGGGGCGTCTACACCATATAAGCCTTGGAGCAAATGCTCCAACGAAAAAAAAGGGGAAGGAATTTTTTTGATTTATGGGGGGGAAAGGAAATTTTTTGAAAGAACTTTCGAGGGAAAATTACGCCGTTATGGTTCATAATCTGCCGATTACAAATTATCATCTCTATGACGTTGAAGTTGATGTATGATAAGATATGACGTCGTCATAGACTCATAGTCATCATACGTTGAACATTGCAGTGACTCCAAATAGCCTACTTGTGGTGCGTAGTGGACAGAGACAGCTCAGACAGAAGTAGCCTAAATAGCATTAGGCCATTAGCATGCATTGTACTTTTTCTCTGTTTGTTGGCGAAAATCTCACATAATTGCAAGTTGTAATATGTTTCGTCAACACTTTTTCCACCATCATCCCATCATCCCATCATCATGGATTGATATTAAGAAAATAAGCAAAAAAAATTACATGGTCTAAGATAAAAATCATGATGTATCAGGTGCTCAATTGTAATCTTTGTGTGCCAAAACTCCACTAAAACTCACCTACGAGCATCTGCACCTTCAAAATTTTTCCGGGGTTATACCATCGGACCCCCGTGGCTGGAGGTCCTAAAGCCGCCCCTCCCGCAATCACCCCGAGCGCCTTCGGCGCCTGTTTGGCGCTTCGCGCCCCCGCCTCCGCGGTCCCCAGAACGCCTATGTCAGGTTTGGGGGAACCATTTCCAATGAAAAAGGGGGATAGACGCCCCTGCCTAGAAGTACTTCTGCTCGCAACCTTGGTGTGATATTTGACTCTTCTCTCTCTTTTACTAGTCACATAAATTCAGTCTGCACAATTTCTCATTATCATATTCGGGACTTCTATCGCATCAGACATCTTCTCCCTAATTAAGCCTGTTCTTATTCAGTTAGCCAATGCATTGGTATCTAGTCGCCTAGATTATTGCAATTCCTTGATTTTTGGCATCACAAATTCAAATATGCAGAAACTCCAGAGAGTACAAAATTCCTTAGTTAGAGTCATATCCAAAACTCCAAGATTCGAACATAAAACTCAAACAATTAAGACAGTCCCTACATTGGCTTCCTATCAAATAGTGAATTAATTATAAAATTTGTCTTTGGTATTTAAAACCATATTATATAATGAACCCTATTACTTTAAGATGCGACAAATCCCTCGCCCTCTGCTCAATCCACTAGGTATTCGGCAGGACTGTCATTTGTTGTTCCTTATTCTCGCACAGTCATTGGCACTAGTTGTTTCTCAGTGTGTGGCCCTATAAGCTTTGGAATTCATTACCAATATCACTTCGTAAAAGTAAAAATTTATCATCTTTTAGATCTGGTCTTAAAACTTACCTGTTTGACTTGGCTTATCCCCCTTAGATTGCTCCCCCGCTGTTCTGACTGATCTTCCGGATTGACCTGGCTCTAATTCTATTTGGATTTGGTGCGCCATCGGCTGATGCCCTGGGCATTATGATAGTGGCGCCATAGAAGTTTATTGATTCATAGAACCAGGGTGGCATGTTGAGCGAGAGTTTGTAGGGCCTACATTAAACCTGCATGCCACATCGTATCGAAAGCTGCCGTCAAACCCAGAAATATGGCGCCTGTCTTTAGACGCTGTTGAATCCATTTTCAATGAAAATCTGATAATCAACGGTAAATAGATCTTTCTTTGAATCGGAATTATTGTATAATATAACTTACGGGAATAATCGAAAATTAATCGCGATTTCGGTTTTTTCGCCGATTGTCGATTATTTCGATTTATTTAATAATCGTGTCGATTTCATTTCGGTTTTTCCAAAAATTGCGATTTCGATTTCGATTTCGATTAATCGACCCACCTCTAGTCATTTCATTCTCTTCTGCTAGCCTCACTGCCCTCTGGATGTTGACTATTGCCTGGCTGATCACATAAATTCCTCATAGCTATTTTAAGAAAGGCTGAGCGTCTAAGAATAAGCAGCTACTGTTGTCCCTCCCAAGGCGCTATAGAAATCTACGAGATTTTACTTACTTACTCTTATCAAATATGGCGTCCATGATGTATCAGCAAAGATTTACCATAGTCCATATTCCATAATCCATAGACCAAACAATTGTTCGCCAAACTTTGTACATCGACGGCGTTGACCAGGGTTATAGTCTTATAGAAACTAACAGCTGGACTCTTGAGTGAGCTGCGCAAGGTGTTAAGGGCTGTAAAATTGTAAATACGCTGAATCGTTCACAGATCGGCTAAGAAAGACAAAAGGTGTGTTTCGAAGTGTAATGGAATTAAAGCACACTATTAATCGAATTTTGTAGAGAGACGTTCGTTTTGAAGACAAATTATGAGCTCTCTGTGTAAGTAAGTAAATCTCGCGAAAGTTGTATGGCGTCATAAAAAGCAGCACCGCAGTAGCTCCTTATTCCTAGACGCTTAATCTTAGTAAGAAGTAGCTATAGCCAGTGTTGCCAGTGTGGGTTTTCCAGTGATGTTAACAAGGACCGACCCCCAAGGACGAGGATAAGGACAAGGACCAACCCAACAAGGACGAGGATAAGGACAAGGACCAACCCCTAAGGACGAGTAGGGCCTACCGACCCTCCAAGGACGAGGATAAAGATGAGGACTTACCTCCCAAGCGCAAGGCCACAAGGACTGACCTCTAAGGACAAGGACCGACCTCTGTCAAACAAAAAAAGTCAGAAAGGAAAAAAACCAAAGTATGTTGTAAAACATAATCTAGTCAAAAGCAATGTTGCATTTCAAATAAGCAAGTGTTTCCAGCAGCTGATCAGTCATGCGCACACGATGAGGTCTAATTATGAAACCACTTTGCGAAAACACTTGTTCAACTGGATTAAGGATTAGGATTAAGTCTGTACGAAGCTATCTACCGGTTACTGGAGCGATTCAACTCGTTCGTGCCTTCATCCTGTCGAGACTTGATTACTGCAACAGCGTGCTACTCGGGATTACAGCTGCTAGAATGAATCGACTCCAACTGGTCTTGAACCTTGCTGTGTGAGTGGTCTATGGATGTCGCCGGAGTGATCACGTAACTCCGCTCCTTCGAGACCGACTTCATTGGCTCCGGGTCCCGGAGAGGATTACTTACAAACGCTGTTAGTTTACTTTTCGCGCGCTACGTGACCCAACCTGCCCGAGCTACCTCACCTCACTTGTAAAGAGAACGACGGTAAATGATCGTAGATCACATCTCAGGCCAGTCATCAGGGAAAACTCCTCGTTCCTCTGCCATCCAAGACATTTAGGCAAGTAGTATGACCTCACCTTTGAGCCAATGCTTTGGCCCCCAAAATATTAACCTCCCCCCAATGCTTAGGTGGCTAGAATAAACACTGGAGCTAAAGTCCCGTAAGTGCTCTGATTGGCCCTTTTTTGTCACGTGGAGCACGTGATTGCCGGGACTATATCATAGGGCTATAATCCTGACAGCTGGGACTCTATCCAATCTATGGATATAGTTCTGGCAGTCACGTGCTTTACGCAACAAAAACGGGCCAATCAGAGCACTTACGGGACTTTAGCTCTGTGGTTAGAGTCCCGACTGTCGGGACTCTAACCACGACATTTTATATTTAATGCATTGTGCTATTTTCAACCAGTGTAGAATTTTAAGTAATGGTGTAATATGGCAGAATTTTGGTGATTTTGTAACTGCATGAGCTAAAGCATTTTGAATCGAATTAAGTTTACATATGGAAGTCTTGGGGAAGATTGTGAAACAGTGAGCTGCAGTATTCTAGATTAGTGTGATCTATTGAACTCTTTTGTACTCTCCTTCTCTGTACACCAAATTTCATTCATACACTAACATTATAACAAATGCGTGCATCCATGCACCCTTCCATACCTCAACACATACAATTACCACACAACCAAAACACATCCAAACATCACTTTGTAACAAGTGGCGATAGTGGAAGCAGTATTAATATCAAGGTCAGGACGAAGGCGGCGTAGATCTCGAATGTGTACATACCAGGTTTTTGATAGTTGTGATATGTGAACTTTAAAATTTAGGGAAGAGTACAAAGTAAAGTCAAGATTTTTTGCTTTTGGAACAGGGCTTATTATTGTGTCTGGGGCTAAAATCATTGTGGGATTTTCATTTTTTTTCAGTTGTGGCAGTCCAATTAAAAGAATTTCTGTTTTGCAAGGATTGAGAACAAAGAGATTAGCTGACATCCAAGATGAGATTAATGAAAATGCTGATTTGAGTTCAGTGACTTATGTTCTAAAGGAAGACGGTGTAAAGGAAAGAAATAATTGAGTGTCATCAGGATAGAATTGATCAGGCCCATAGGAAGTGTGGTTCAGGGGTTGCAGCTGCACCCTCTGGAAAAAATTAGGGGGGGCTCTGCACCACCTGGAAGATGAGGCTGTTTTATTACTTGTCAGGATTTTTGAAAAGAAGATAAAGGAATGGTGGTGATCTTTTTTTATTTGTCAGGACTTTTAAAAGATAAAATCTGCATCCCATGCTAAAAATTTGTTCCAACATGTCTGGAGTTGATGATTTATATTAAGAGAGTGAATTAAGGATGAAAGTGGGGTAGTGTAGACGCTTAACACAGGTCCATGTGGTACTCCATAGAATAAGTCGAAGGGTAATGAAGTTTGGCTAAGGCATGAAACTTGAAAGCAGTGGGGAAGCGTGCACTTTTGCCGCCTCTGGCTCATGGCTAATCAGCCACCCCAAATTCATTCATATCAATAAGTAAGCAAAAATAAGTAGAAAATATATAGCATTTAAAAGTAGTACTGGAATAGCTGCTTATTTTTGACTTTGACTTTATTATTTTCCAAAGTTCATCAATTATAAGTTCAGCACAATTATAAATTCAGTACAATTATAAATTCAGCATAATATAGGTAATATTCATATTTGCAAAATGAGACAGGATTAAGAGTGCTCAAAAGCTATATTTGGTCAGTATTCTTGTATGGAGCAGAGACATGGACTATATCCAAGGCCATGGAGAAGGAAATGGAAGCCACAGAAATGTGGTTTCTGCGAAGGATGCTGAAGATTTCATGGACGGAAAAGAAAACCAATGAAGAGATTTTGAATGAAATGGGAATAGAAAGAAGTCTGATGTGATGGCAACCATCAAAAAAGGCAGCTTTCCTTCTTCGGACATGTAATGAGGAGGGAAGGACTGGAGCATTTGGCAATAACCGGAAAAGTGGAGGGAAAAAGAGCCAGAGGAAGGCAGAGAAACACATGTGTAGACTGCCTACGACAAGGAATTGAGGGAATAATGAATAACATCGAACTAATAAGAGGATGTCAAGATAGAACAAAGTGGAAGTCCATGGTCGCTAACGTAGAAATACACAGCACCTAAAGAAGAAGAAGAAGAAGAAAATTAACATTTGCAATGGTAACAGAAATCATGTAGGTATCATTAGCATGTGCATTGTGCATAGTAACAGTAGTCGCACATAAGAATTAACTAATAATTAATTCGAACATTATATACAAGATCACTAGATAACAACAGTTTTGGAAATAATAAGATATCTAAGAGAAAATATTTCCAGCAGAGTGGTACCTTTAATGACAGTATATAAATACAATATTTTTAATGAAATTGACAGAAGAAATTAATAATAAAAGTTCCATAAAGAATAGGAAATAATGACAATATTAATTGATTTAAGGAATAAACCCATGTAGATACATTGAAAAATGATGGGTTAACTATTCCTCATTTATTTGTTATAATATATTGTTTAAGTTTGTTTTTAAAGTCAAATAGATTTAATGAGTTTTTTATGAGTAAAGGAAGATTATTCCAAATCTTAGGCCAAAATAATTTAATAGTTAAGAGTCAAGTATTTGTATGGGCAAGAGGTATAGATAATTGATCACAATGTCTTACATAACTAGAAAGATGGCAAGGATGTCAAGATAGCGGTGCAGGATAATACTAAAATCCAATCATTGAATTCATGCTGAACAACATTTTAATGATGTACATATGCCACCTAGCCAAGCTCTGCGCCACGTAATAATTAGGCCTATATGCGTTAAAATCACGAAATAACTGTGACCATTTTTGTACAGCGTATTTTTGTATGACGTTAAAATACAATACGTTAAAATAACGCAACTTCCTCAAGCTACGAACAATTGTTACCAATAGCAATTAACGCCCACCCCTCTACGCTGCAATGACTACGTTAACTAAACCGTGTTTACGAACAATTGTTACCAATAGATTTAGCGTCGTCTTGAACATCGCCCACCAACGCATCGCGACGTAAGGACTAAACCGTCTACTAATAGTCAACCAATCAGAAGTATTTGAAGGTAACAGACATACAGAATAAGGATTTTAATATTATAGATAGGTATTCCTTTTTTGACAGTAGAAAATAAGCCACAGTTATAGAATATATGAGGTAAAAGGTTATTTTAATATTTATACATGAAAATAGCTGTTTGTTGCTTGTGTAACTCATATAGGTTTAAAATGTTGAATTTTAAAAGTAAATTTGAGGTATTGGTATATTAGGTGAAGTTAGTAGTTAGTCTAATAGCTTTATTTTATAATATTTGAATTTTATTGATCAGATTTTTATAGTTAAAACTCCAGAAAATAGTTGCAGTATGTTAAGTAGGGATGAATTAAGGTAAAATATAAGTTAAGAATTGCTTTTTTATTAATAAATTTCATTAAGTGTCTAATTATATTTAAGTTTTTGGATATTTTATTAGCAATTAGGTCTGTATGTTCCTTCCAATTGGTCAATTATTTCTCCCAGGAATTTAGTTGACACTTTTTGTGTAAGTTCCAAGTCATTAATTTTAATTTTAGGCATATTTATAGGCAATATTTTGTGTTTAGGATGAAATATAATAAACTTGGATTTCTCAATATTGAGATATAGTTTGTTAGACTTAAACCATTCATTTATTTTATCTTATTCATTGTTTATTAGCATTAGTAGATCCTTAAGATTAGTATGACTGGCAAGTAAGTTCATATCATCTGCAAATAATAGGAAATTAAAGAGCGAGGAGATGTGTGGAAGATCATCGATAAAAATTATGAATAGAAGAGGTCCTAAAATGGAACCCTGAGGAACCCCATAGTTGATTTTAGATCTTATGGAATTTGTAGGATTGACATAGGTAAATTGTATTCTATTTGATAAATAATTAGAGAACCACTTATGAGATATTACCCTTATGCCATAATAGTTTAATTTCTGAAGTAAGATTTTGTGATCAATCACATCAAAAGCTTTAGTAAGATCCATGAATATTCCTATGGTGTATTTGTTTGCCACAAAGTTTTCTGATATAATGTCAGTTAATCTTAATATAGGCATATTACGTGGCAACGTTGTGGCATGGTTAGGTCTGAAACCATATTGAAAGGGTGAAAGCATGTTGAATTTATCAAGATATTGTAAAAGTCTATTGAACATGGCTTTTTCAAAAATCTTCGAGAATATAGGGAGAATAGAAATTGGTCGATAGTTAGATACTAAATAAAGTCTTATCTTCTGCATTAAAAATGGGAATCACTTTAGCAATTTTTAATTCATCTGGCACTTGACCCATTTTAAAAGAAAAGTTAATAATTTCAGATAATATTTCAGGTATGCAAGAAACAGATTTAATGATTTTCTGATTGATCTCTAAATGATCAGTGGTGGTTTTGCTTTTGAGATTATTTTTAATATAATTTATTTCCTGAGGAGTTGTTGGATAAATTGAGAAGAATTGATTATCAGGATTATCAATTAATGTATTGTTATTGGATATAGTTGAATTATTAGTGTTGCCTACATTTATTTTTAAGTTCAAGTTGGCTCCTATATAAGTAAAATATTCATTGAATTGATCTGGAATTGATAGAGAATTAGCTTTATTAACCTGCATACTAATAGTATTAAAGCTATTATCATTTATTTTATCGTTATTTAGCAGTTCATTTATTAATTTCCAAGTTTTCATATTATTATTTGAGAATTCAGCAAATCTATCCTCATAGTATTTTTTCAGCTAGGGTTCTATTAGATGTAAATTTATTATTGAATTTAGAAAATTTATTTTTATTTTCTAGCGTAGGGTTTCTCTTGTACTTTTTATATAGTTTTGATTTAATAGTAAGAGATTTGTACAGGACTGGGGCAATGTTCCCTCTAAGCATTTCAGGGTCATGAGCCAAAAAATATTCTGTGAGCCAAAATTTCAGTGTTGTATAATTTGTGAGCCAACTTAATGACATGCAATACCAATCCAATTATTCTAAATTGCAAATATTTTTAATTTTATAAAGAAACAAATAATAAACCAAATTCTAATACAACCAAATTAAGAAAATGAACTAATAGGCCTACACGAAAATTTAAAACTGCTAGTTATTTATTTTGTAATAATCAGGGCTTTTTTTGTGACGGTACGTGCCGGTACGGCGTACCGGAATCTTTTTCAAGGTGTGAAAAAAAAATTTTTCTTGTGACTTTGCAGTTGTGATTTAGCTAAAAACTTTAAATACTTAATAAATGATATGCATCATTATGCTTCCAAAATCGCTTCTATGTTAAATTCTAGCCACAGACCACATAATCGTAATGGAAAAGTTAGGCAATCCACCGTGAGTACCGGCACCTATTTTTTTGCAAAAAAAGCACTGGTAATAATTAACTTTTCCCTTCTTTCTTTCTCTGCTTTCCAAAAGTCATATACCTGATCTATTTTAATAACATTTTCAGCCAATAAATAGAACTTAATTCTCATTAAATGTTCCAAATGGTCTACATCAAGCCTATTTTGCATTTTTGTTTTTATTGCATTAATTTAACTGAATCCTCTCTCACAGTCAGCACTTGAAGTTTGAAAAGTTCCACAATAATGAATTAGAAGTCATTCACTAAACTGCTCATTTTCCTGTGCAAAGTTAACAATGCCCTTAAAGGTTTTCAGTGTTCAAAATTTTTCTTTTTAATTTAAAAGTAGCTTAAACTAAGAATATTCCTTCTGAATTTCTTTGTAAAAGATATAGCATCCTTCTGGAACAATGTGCTATGCCGTTTTGCTAATCTTCCAAGTGGATCATTGCCAAAATCAAAATTGTTCAAATTTGATGGATTTAAAAATACATCCTTATCAAACACACACCATTCCTGTAATTCCTGATCAGGAAATCTTTTGTCCATGTGGAAACAAGTCTCTTTAATGAATTTAATGATAACATCCGTGTTAACTGAATGATTACCATATGGTGATAAAAGATCTTTCACTTCTTCCTTGAAACAATAATTTCGTTTCAACATTATCTAATTATCTTTTCCAAACGAGTTTTATAAAAATACTGTAGGCCTATAGCTAACGAAATGTACTGTTAATACCCGCAGTCACTTTCAAGCATTGCTTAATTTATGCACATGATTGGAAGTTGATATCACATGATCAACAAAGACGGTTGACAAGGCCAAAGGTTAGCGCATTCACTTATATAGCGTAAGTTTAGCGGAGTTTTATGATGAAAATTAAATGTCAAAAAATGGGAAATTGCTCTCAACAAAGGTTTTGTGCGCCAAGCCGAAATGTTGTGCACTAAGGTCTAAAAATTTGTGCGCTGGCGCAGCTTAGATGGAACAGTGGGTCCATGGCTTTTTGAATTTAGGTGCTTAATCTAAATTCGAAATAGCCTACCCATAGCCAAGAGGTGGAAGTCAGCCAGCAAAGGTCATTATCCAGAGGGGCATCATTAAGGGTGATGACAAAGACTAGAGAATTAAATTTAAAATTGCTCAACCAAATTTTGGTGACCAACAATGTAAAGAATTACTGAAAATTTTTTAAGATTTGTTGCTCAACATTTACTACTTACACAATTCAGTCAAACTATGAATTAGTACCGGTATACTTATTGTAACAATGCATGAAGTGAGTTCCTCAGTCTAGGCCCTATATCAGAAAGGCACACTTGCCCAGAGTTATGAGAGTGTGGCATATTTTTAGGTAATGCATTTGAAAACCTTTTTTGTGTGTTTATGGTTCTGTACAGTAAGCAGGGTACAGAGATGTCTGGTTCAAATTCAGCATTTTGTGGACTAATAAGTAGATTTTGAAGTCATTTTGTTACTGATAGGTAACCAATGAAGTGATTTTAGTAATGATATCAACCACCTGACTTTTGGGCATCAGAAGACTGGAGGCGTTAAGTCTCATGTCAAAAACTAGAGAATTTTGATTAAATATTTTACTGCCAGTGCTCTCATATGAATCATTGCCAAATGTGGGCTTGAGATGTTACAAAACAGAAATGTCTGTCTGTATTGGCTGAATAAAGTGGACATGCAATACTATAACCTAAAGGACTTGGAATTTGCTGATGATGTAATCCTCTCTTCATGTCTGGGATGATACTTAAAATATTCACCGAGAAGACTAAGAAGGAAGCTGATTCAATTGGACTAAAAATATATGCAAACAATCCAAAAGTAGTGACAAGACTGACAACCAGCCGGCCTGTTATCGATATCAGAAAGCTAAATGTTGATGGTAAAGATATCAAGATTGTGGAGGGATTCTGCACTCTGGGATGCAATGCCAACAGAGATGGAAACTGCTATGGAGAGATAATGATCAGTCAGGCTGGTAAAGCACATAATGCATTCTTCAAACTGCCAGATATCTGGAAGAGCACTAGGATCAGCATACACACTATGCTCCGATTATATGAGGCAGTTGTCCTCTCCACACTTGTATATACCAAGCGGAATTGTGGGCTCTGTCCAAGTAAACTTAAAGCGGCGTGAGGGCACCCACCACAAATGGCAGCGAATGATTATGAACATTCACTAGAAAGACTTGGTAACCAATGCTGAAATCAGAGGAAGGACAGGACAACAGACAATGGAGGAAATCCTATGACAGTGACGAATGCACTGGCTTGGACATGTATGTCATATGGAAAGCAGCTGGATCCCCAAACAGGTGATGGACTGACTGCCAGAAATCAGTAGAAGGAAGAGAGGCAGACCTAGGATAATATGGAGGAAAACTGTCTAACAAGACCTGCTACACATGGGTCTGTCATGGAGCAAGGCCCAGAATTTGGCCAACAACTGATGTAGATGGAGAACCATCTGTGTTGCCCATGGGCAGACTAGTTACTAAATATAAGCTTAATCGCCTTAGGACTTCATTGTTGGGATGTTATAGCTACAGAGGAAATGCTTTTTTAAGAGAAAGATTTGAAGTTTAGATAGAAGGACTTGAGATGTAGCAAGAATTGAATGAAATTGTGACTGAGAACGTATTGTTTGGCCATGGCATACCCAGTGGAGTGAGGTAAGAGTATTGGCACAGGGTGCAGCATGTGACACAATTACTGCACTGCCTTAGGTTTATGGTGTGCTAAAAGCATAATACAATTTTAGAAATTTAAATTATCACCCATTTTGATGAGTGTGTCTAAATTTAGTATGATCAACAATTTTCAGTAGTATCATGTTATGGTGTCAAGCAGACACAACCTCAGAAACTCTAAATTTTATTTTGGTTATTAAGTTATTATTGGTACTCTTGTTATGTCTTTCTTACAGACTTTTGGTGAATTATGCATAGAATAGCAGTTGTTGGTGCTGGAGCTGTTGGCCTTTCAACAGCTGTTCAGATTCAGAAATTGCTTCCTTCTGTCTCACTTACAATAATAGCAGATAAGTTTACCAGTGAAACGACAAGTAGTGGTGCAGCAGGAATATTTAATCCTACCTTGAGTAAAACGCCAGGAGTACCTGTATCAGTGCTAAGGTGAGAACTTTTTTGAACTCCATCGTGCTATGTTTTTATTATTAAATACAGAGAGTAAATCAGCAACATGTCAGCACTACAGCCCCTGATGATACATGTTACACAACTGCTGCAGATGCATATTTATGCAGAAGACACACAACCATATGGTAGTTGCCACCTGCAACATTTTGTGCCTGCATGCAGAGACAAAGTTACAATGTAGTTGTGGTCCAATCAGCTTCAACTAATGCAATCTTATAGATTATGGCCTACCACTAGTCATCAACAATGCTTACTGCCTGTCCTTCCATTCACATAGCATAGTTCACACACATTTCCGTTCACAAATAAATAAGTTTTTAAAACAATATTTGAATGATTGAACTGATTGCAATAGGTGAACAAATGGTCTTAGGCTATTCCAGATATGTGCAGTGCAATTGGAAAGGAACAGTCAGTCTCTGGATGAATCTCTAGTTGAGCTATGTGAATGGAAGGACAGGCAGTAAGCATTGTTGATGACTAGTTGTAGGCCATAATCTATAAGATTGCATTAGTTGAAGCTGATTGGACCACAACTACATTGTTACTTTGTCTCTGCATGCAGGCACAAAATGTTGCAGGTGGCAACTACCATATGGTTGTGTGTCTTCTGCATAAATATGCATCTGCAGCAGTTGTGTAACATGAATTCTGGAAAAGGGGCACCATAACTAGGGTTGCCATAATTGCCAGATTGAAAAAGAGGACATGCAAAATTGTCATCAAATGTGACCAATATTAAATGCAGGGAAAGACATAGTAACCAGTGCTGAAATCAGAGGAAGGACAGGACAACAGACAATGGAGGAAATCCTAAGACAACAACAAATGTACTGGTTTGGACATGTACGTCATATGGAAAACAGCTGGATTTCCAACCAGGCGATGGACTGACTGCCAGAAAGCAGTAGAAGGAAGAGAGGCAGACCTAGGATAATATGGAGGAAAACTGTCTAACAAGACCTGCTACACATGGGTCTGTCATGGAGCAAGGCTCAGGATTTGGCCAACAACTGATGTAGATGGAGAACCATCTGTGCTGCTCGTGGTCAGACTAATTACTAAATATAAGCTTAATCACCTTAAGACTTCATTGTTGGGATGTTATAGCTACAGAGTAAATGAGGGCACTGAGAGAAATTCCGGGCCCTGGGCAGAGAAGTTATGGGCCCCTTGAAAGTTTCTGACAAATTGTTGATGGTCTTTTTTCGCTTGTCAGACTTTTTCAGTAATTGTAATGTGGTCAAGTGTGAAAATCTGGTGATGACCTTTTTTG
The DNA here is from genome assembly GCA_018105865.1 of Metaphire vulgaris. Classification (NCBI taxonomy): domain Eukaryota; kingdom Metazoa; phylum Annelida; class Clitellata; order Crassiclitellata; family Megascolecidae; genus Metaphire; species Metaphire vulgaris. The sequence continues at coordinate 6,492,456 of CM030863.1, forward strand.
CTGTCAGACTTTTCAGAGTGTTAATATATAGTATTCCATTCCATGTGTTAAAATTTTATGGGCCCACCTGCCGGGCCTCCTACAGATTGCCAGGCCCAATGTGGCCCATGAACATTTATCCCCTCTGCCCGGGATGGTGAGAAACCTGGACAATAGCCCTTTTTTGAAAAGCCACCCAAAATGAGGACTTGTCTGGGGAAACCTGGATGCATGGTAACCCTAACCAAAACATTTGCAGATGAACTTAGACTGATCTGATCCATCAAGAGGATGAAGAGGAGTGTTGTGAGTTTCTCCAGTGGGATCTGGAGTGGAGTCCTAGCCACAAAAAGTATAATGTTAGCATCAAATCTTGAGATTTGTAGCAATTTTCTGACTATTTTACAACTTGTCAATCTTCCTAGCATACTGCTAAAATTTTTCATTGGTTTAGCATTAATCTTCCAAATAGTCTAGGCCCATGTAGGAAAGCCTGACTGATGCCCTGGACCTTATGATAGTGGCGCTATAGAAGTTGATTGATTGATTGATTGACTCTCCTGTGCCCCTTTTGCAGCTAGTCTTTCAATCTCAGCTTTGAGTCAGTCTTGAGTTTCAGAGTAAATTTGCACTCTATATGACAACTTATCAGCAATCTCCCCTTCCCGATTAAAGTTTCTCATTGGTTTTGCATGAATCTCACAACTAGTCTATGACAGAATTTAATTCCTGGCCTCCATGTGCCCCCATATGGCTATGCAGATCATCAGTAATGTCTATTGATGCTGCAGGAACTTTATAATTATTGCGGTAGAAATGAAGCTTTAGAATAATTAAATATATCTGATGTCTTTTGTTTACATCGAAATATGCAATGAGATGAGACATGCAGGTCTTTCAGTGGCATAGCGTGGATTGCCAGTGCCTGGGGTAAAAGAGGGATTGCACCTCCAACTTCTCAAAATGGCTTGACAAGCAAAAAAATATCCTTGTATCATTTTCCCACATTGCCGTAATGGATTATGACAAAGTTCTTACAATTCTTCTTTGTGAATGACATACCGGTATATCAGCCTATTTTGCGATTTATTATTACTTGGTGTTGTTCTTTTCTCACTTGAAAGTTTGCCTCCCCACATTACATCAAAGAATCTTTACTTTTATTTGTAGCTGAGTTTCTATTACAACTATGTTTGTTATAATATGATTCTAATGCAGTTGTGAGCTTAATAATAATGTGATTTAAATGGTTTTTGAGGCTAAGAAAGCCTGCATGAAAAGTACATAGTAGGTCTTCACATTCCATAACCTAGCTTTCCGAGATAGCCTTTGAATTCGTTTACTGTTTCATCTGTCACTCCCACCTTGTCCAAACTGTTCCATTTGGCCACAACCCTTGCACTAGAAAAATTTTCTTTCTTAGACCCACCATCTGCTTAAACAATTTGCATTTGTGGCCTCTTGTGCTGCTATAGTGTGTCAATGTAAAGAATTGGTCATATGGCACATATACTTACCCAGTCACTACTTTGTATGTTTCTATCAAATCCCCTCTTTTCCTCTGTTGTGGTTAGAACCGTCCCCTCTAAATCATATTCATTTCGATTATCATTATTAGATTTACCAATATGCATTACAAAACATTTGTCGATATTAAAAAGCATCTGCCCGTCCACAGACCACTGAAACAGTTTCCTTATATACTCCTGTAAGATTTTAACATTATCATCAGAGTCAATATTTCTGCACATCTTTGTATAATCAGCAAACTATGAAATTTTGGATAATAATCTGTCATCGATATCATTTATGTATATTAGAAAAAGCAATGGCCTAGGCACTGAGCTCTGAGGCACTCCACTAATAACTGGTGCCCATTTCGAATGGCCACCCCTTATGCCTTCTTCCCTTCAACTAATTTTGAATCCATCTGAGAATATTTCTTCGTATCCTGCAGGAGTTCAGTTTGGCATCCAGTCGTATGTGGGGCACTTTATCATTCATTCATTCATGGACAATTTCTATAGCACTGTAACAAGGCTGAGGCCTACAACAAAAGCGCTTTGACATCTCAACAACTCTACTTCAACCTAAACAGATGCGTCTTTAGGCTCTTGATGAAGTGCTCAGCAGTGTCAGCCATGGTGACGTCATCGTGAAGAGAGTTCCACAAGATAGGATTACCCCGGGTGAAGGATCTCTCTCAAAACTTAGCAGTCTTGGATGGAGGAGGAACAAAGTTTAACCCCATGACTCGAGCGGAGCAACAATCTCCTGTCATTACACTGCGACTTCTTTACAAGAGAGGCAAGGTACTCCGGACAGCACGGGTCATGCAGTGCTCTGTACGTCAGCCAGCATCTCTTGAACACAATCCGCTCAGGGACTCGAAGCCAATGACGGCGATCTTTGAGAAGTGGCGTAACGTTCTCACACCAGCGTCATCCAGACACAATCCTCACCGAAAGGTTAAGAACAGACTGCAGGCGATCCAGTTTGTTGACCGGGAGGCCCCACAGGATACTATTACAATAGTCAATCCTCGATAGCACCAAGGCCTGGACCAAGTGTACCACTCCGGATAGAGGCAGATATCGCCAGACTGATTGGATTCTTCTCAATTGATAGTGACATCGCCTGATCACATCATTTAAGTATGGCTCAAATGACAGAGTCCCGACAAAGAGTACACCCAACAGCCGCACACACTCAGAGGGGACAATGGTAACGCCACCCATCATGAACGGTTTGCAACTCACCAACGTCCTTCGCCGAGGGGTGCTGACCCATAGAAATTCGGTTTTTCCAACATTAAGAGCCAACTGATTTTCCTCCGCCCACTTCGAGACAGTGGCTAAACACTCGATGAACCATTCCCGCATTGCCTCCATCTCGCAAGGGAGGCAGGACGAGTAAATCTGGCTATCATCAGCATAACTATGGGGCACCAGTCCAAAGGCCGTGATAATGGATCTCAGGTCAGTTGTATACAGAATGAAAAGTAATGGGCCAAGTACTGACCCTTCAGGAGCCCCACAGCAAACTTTCCGCCATACACAGAGTTTCCCACCGCATGTTACCGATTGCACTCTATCACGGAGAGATAACTACTGGTAGCTATCCACTGCAAGGAGGAACCACCCACACCGAACTATTTCTCAAACCTGCGGATGAGGATATGATGATCGACGAAATCAAATGCCGACGAGAGATCAAGAAGGCATAGAAGTGTAAGCCTCCAAGTGTAAGCCTCCCAGTCCTGTGACACATCATCAGCAAGATTGTTGAAAATCTTAAGAATAGCAGATTCAGTCGAGTGCCCCCGACGATAGGCTGACTGATTGCGCGGCATGAGTCCATTGGCAGTGAGAAACCCTGTGAGCTGCCTGTTAATGACCCTCTCAAACAGCTTAGATAAAAATCGTAAGATTGGAGACTGGTATGTAACTCGCGGGCTCCGAAGGATCAAGCCCCGGCCATTTCAAATGGGACCTGACGGTCGCATGTTTCCATGCTGACGGGAACTCACACGTCTCCAAGGACACAGACATTAGTGTTCTAATGAAAGGGGCCAGCAGCTCAATCGAGTCCTTTAGTAGCCAGACAGGAAGCGGGTTGGGCGGGCATTGCTTGTTCCGAGCCGACCTCACCAAGGCCACCACCTTCTCAAGGAATGGGGAGGAGAAAGCCAACAGTCACGGGCCATCATATGCAGAGACAATTGCAGGACCAGCAAAAGCTTTGGCAAAATTCAAATATATTATATCTACTGCCTTGCCCTCATTTAGGTTATCATAAACCTCTTCCAGAATGTCTAACTCTAAGAGGTTGGTTGGGCACGAACGTCTCTTTGTAAATTCATGCTGACTGTCTTTAACAATTTTATGCCTAGTCATATGTACCAATATGTTGTCTTTTAATATTTTTCCTTAGCTTTGCAGATTACAGAAGTTAGGCTCACTGGTCTGTAATTGCTTAGTTTGCTTCTTTTTCCCTTATTGAACAGTGGGTTGTCTAATGCATCTCTCCAGTCTTGTGGTACTTTGAGTTCTGCATGATTCATTGATTATCAATGTAATTGCATGTCCAATTTCATTTCGAACTTTGTTAAGAAACTTCAGATGTAAGCCATCTAATCTTGGGCTATTGTCTGTCTTCAAATTGGTCAAAACCTTGATAAAACATTCTCTTATGCACACTATCTGTGAGCATTTCTTCTTCGATTCCAAGGAACACAATTTTACCTTCTGGCACAGTATTTTTTCTCTGTAAATACTGAACAAAATACCGGTAGTTATTTAGAAGCTGTGCGATTTCTACATCCTCTGTTATTGCACATCCTGAGTTGTTCAAGAAGAATCCGACTGTGTCATTTCATCTCATTTTTCTGGTACAATATTTGTAGAAACTTTTGCTGTTTTATTTTATATTTTTTGCCAACCTGCCTTCAAAATTTGCAATAACCACCTTGTTAGTAACTGCTGATACTTTTCTTTTCCAGATATACTGTTCCTCCAAAGTCTTGAGCTTGTGTCTCCTATTTATATGCATTAGACATAATAATATCTGTTCTTTTCACAAATTTTTGGAAATTTTAGAACCTGGTTGCAAGATTCTTGGCAGCATTACCATGAACTAGTGCACTCTTCAGATGCTGGACAAGCTGGAGTTCAAATGTTATCTGGCTTTCGTTTCGTGAATAATCCAGAAAAGGTAATATTCTTTGTCAGTTTAAAATAGATAGGTTTGCAAATAATGCTCTTGGTAGGTATCTTGGCACTTTATCTCATGGTTTTGAATGCCTGAAACTAAAATCTGTTAATTGCAGACTTCCAGTTGGCAGTGTTGTTAATGAGACTTTTGAAAAGGTCTCAAGACCAAGACCAAGACTTTACCCCTCTGGTCTCGAGACCAAGACCAAGACTTTACCCCTCTGGTCTCAAGACAAGACCAAGACTTTGCCCATCTGGTCTCGAGACCAACACCAAGACCTTCCAACATTTTGCTCTCGAGTCCCAGACTTAGCGACTTATTTATAGATTTATAAATACTGGTAGACATCAAAATATTATGCAAATTTCTACCAATATGTTTCAATTGATTAACAATGAAGATAATAGCCAAACACCAGCTAGTTACCATCATCTGTGTATTGCATTTGACATCACATCCAGGCATCCACATATGCGATATTCAGTTCAGTGCAACAAATATCTATATATATAATTCTCTATGTCTGTCTGTTTGTCGGTCACAATACACGGCAGATGTTGGAAGACGTTGTTGCCATGGACAACCAAATTGTTTAATCAAAACTGTATAATCAACGGAGCGTTTAGCGAAGCATCTTAATTGCAGCTTGATGAATCGTCCTGATTGCTTGCACATTGTACTGCACCACTGAGGGCGCAGCACCCCGTGTGGCGACATAGGCCCTACTGGGGACGCAGTCCTTCGTGTTGGGCCGTAGCCTGTAGACCCTACTGGAAGAGGCGCAGCCTCCCGTCATAAGCCAAGCCCCAGCCGACATGGGTCCGTAGGTCCTACTGGGGCGCAGCCTCCCATCGGAGACCAATCCCAAACCCCGAGGGAGGCCGTAGGCCCCACTGATGGCGCAACCCAATGTGTGGGGCCGCAGGTCCTACTGGGGCGCAGCCTCCCATGGGAGACCTAGCCCCAGCCCTCCCCCCGTGGGGGCTGTAAGCTCCATTGGGGCACAACTCCTGGGGAGAAAAAGTCCCAGCCCTCTGTGGGAGACAAAGCCCCTTTGGGTCCGTAAGCCCAAAAGGAGTCGTATGCCCAAAGGAGCTGTAGGTAACACTGGAGAGTGCATCCCCCATTGGAGACCAAATCCCAATGGAACCATAGGCCCAAACTGTAGTCATAGGTTTCATTATGGTGTGCAGCCCCTGTGGTGGGGGGCAAGACCACCCAATCTGACAGTCAGGACATAGGAAAAATTTTAAATAATCTACCCATTCACTTTACATTTTCAGATTTTAAAAAACTGTTATATATGTGTAATAATATGAACTTTTGTAATAAATCAGGGAGGGAGATAGCCACTCTCCCATCATTTTTGACGGGTTAACAGCTAGTAATTGATAATTCGTTAATTACAGTTTTTAATTTCAAATTCAATTCAACAGCTAGTTTTTATTTCAAGGACACATTCTTATAATTCCAATAGGGGTGCTTGGTCCACTGTAACCTAGTGCATAACTTGGTGCACAGGCCCACTGTAACCTGGTGCGTAAGAAACTGAAGAAAATTTATTAACCCAACTAGAAACAAACATTCCACGGTTCCACCTACCTTACAAATCCAGATGTAGTTCCTCATGATTCCATGATAACACTTTTACAATAGCAGCATTGCGCCTGCCACTTGTTATCATCTTTGCAACGATGCTGAACGAGTGAAACGCAAACGTTATGATGCATAGTGGCTTCAACTTAACAGCACCTTGGCCATTAGGATCAGATATTCCCTTTTCGGACTTTTCCGCCATTAATTCAATTTAATTGCAGTTGTTCAAAATATAGTTTGACACTGACCTGATTATTACTAAACATAAAAATGGTTAAAAAACCGGAATACACAGATAACTTTCAGTCAAAACATAGACATAAATAATTTGATGAAGTTGCCATTTATTATGGAGAGCCAGGTCTCGAGTTAATGAGAACTCGAGACTTTGCAACCAGGTCTCGAGTTAATGAGGCCTCATGACTTTGCAACCAGATCTCGAGTTAATGAGAACTCGAGACTTTTGTCACCAGGCATCGAGACAAGACCAAGACTTTTGACCTTTGGTCTCGACTCTCTCGAGACCAAGACCAAGACTTTACCCCTATGGTCTCAAGACCAAGACCAAGACCTGCTGTGGGCAAACTCGAGTGCACTCGAGACCGAGACCTTGGTCTCGAGATCATAACACTGCCAGTTGGGAAATAATGGGAGAATCACTCATGACTGATAGAATTTAACCATTTTTTATTTTATTAATTACTATGATGAATAGAGGTGCACTAATAATCAGCTAATAATCGGTATTGGCCACTTGGCTGATATCAGTATCAGTTGTTTAACACTTGGTATCTGCCAATAATCAGCTACAACTGCAACTGGTGATTTGACAATATGTTGAAGTCAATAAAAAGCAAAAGAACTTTTAAAAATCAATAATCAGTAATTGGCCCAATTGGCTTTTGTTTGAGGCTGATAATTGGCCAGAGGCACATTCGTACCCCTCTAATTACGAAGGCATTTATAGTTGCTGAATATATATCATTGCTGTTAATTTTGTTGTACAATAATTTCTGAGGATGTAAGAATTTTACTGCAAGCATGAAGCTCCCTAAAAAATAAGGTTGAAGATGTGGGTGGTCATAGCTATCTATGGTGGCGCCTATCTATGGCAGCCTGCACACGTTGTGTGTGCTGTCGTTTCACCGTCGTTTCTCGGCATTTGCTGGCGCTCTGTTGGTGAATTTGGTGCGGACATGAGGACCGCTTCTCGTTCGTCGGTTTGCTGAGGAGTTTTAGTCATCCTCTTCTGTTTCGCATCATTCTGGAAGTATCCAGTCGGTCTCCCCGCTGCGGGCTGGACGCCGCCATGTTGGCTATTGTTGTAGCACAAGGTGGCGGTGATCGACTGTGTTCTGGATGTCGCTGGAGTCTCCATCTACATGAGGACTGCGTTCCGCTCTTCAGTTTCCGACGTGTCTCGTGCCGTTCTCTACCTTCCACATCGGTCTGGAAGTTCAAGTCGGTCGCTTCCCGTCGAGTGTGCGCCAAAGTCAGTCACTATTTAGTGGCTGCCATGTGAAAATTCGGCGGATTCGCGGTTGGTGAAAATTCGGCGGATTCGCGGTTGACTGTTTGTTCTGGACGTCGTCGGATTTTCCATCTTCGTCGGACTTGCCGATTTCGACGACGGAACTATCTTCTTGCGGAAGACCGCTTCTTTAGGGGCCGTCCATATAGAACTCACCGATGGTTACATCTGCGTGGATAACTCCTACTACTAACTCGCGGACTCTTACATCATATCATCTTCCGTTCCTCGTTGGCATGTCAATGTGGCTACAGTTTCTTTGAAGGACTGCTCCTAAGGGACTCTGCACCGGACATCTTCATGGCAGCAATGTTCTTTCCATCAGTACAGTGGATTTTAACATTGCCACCTTCTGACCTTCATTGACACGTCAGTGTTGTCAAAGCGCTTTTGATTTTGGATTTTAAACCATGCGTACCGCGCTATATAAATTGTTCTGGATAATAATAATAATAATAATAATAATAATAATAATAATAATAATAATGATGATGATGATGATGATGATGAGGAGATGGAGTGGGATTGGAACAGGCATGGATTTCGGACAGTCTGATGGGATGGGGTGGAATGGAGACAAATAATTATCTGTCAGAACAGGCTTCGTTTCACATCTGATTTTGGGATCATTTGATACGAGATCAAGTGACTGGGTTCCAATTGATATGGGACCGATTGGTATGGGATCACCTGATGTGGAATCATTTGACGCGGAATCAATTGACTGGGTTCAACTGATGCAGGACCAATTGGCGTGGGATCAATTGACACCAAACTGTTATTCTGGGCATTTGCGTTTGAGGGTACCAAATTGCTTAAGATATATATATATATTTTTTCTTTTCTTTTCTGAAAAGTCACTGATGTACAGATATATCATGGTTGTCACCCTATGTACCTTGTTGGAATGAAGCAATATTGCATTCTTTAATGGTTTGTTGGCTGCTTGACCACTATTTATTCTGGTGTGGCTTTCCATTGAGCAACTTGTTTCAGAATTCAACCTGTCTTATGTTTCTCTGACTCAGTTTTATTTTTATTCTGCCCAAAATAATTGTGATTTTGTTGACATTTGATATCAATGCAATGTGTTTGTAAATCACAAAATATCAAGTTTTGATTTGATTACCTACTTTAGAGAAAGTTATGAACTGGTTGTTGATGTATTTGTTTATGTATATTTAATTATGGATGTTTGCTTAAAAAATTATTATATTTCAATCATGAATGTTTGTGTTTATGAGAAGAATCACTTGGAAGCTGACTGTGTATACCAACATCTTCCTCTTGGAGAAAACCAACTTAACATGTTTCCTGGCGATCAATATAAGTAAATATTTTAATATTTATTTTAATTTTTAATATGAAATATTTTAATTGATTTCAGTCCATTTTTTTGTAGGGGGATCCAATTTTTGTGTATTTGGAATTAATATTTGTCTTCGCAGTGAAAGCAAAGAACTAGGCAACATATTCCATGTAATTTTAACTAAGGTTGTTAAAACTGCTGGTTTTGAAGGACAGGTTAACCGTTGAAAAAACGACCGGTTAGCGGTCGTTAGTGGTAGCGGTGTCTTTTCCACGACTAGCCTTGAAGTATGCCAACGACTGTAGTAACTCCACACTCACCAGCGTCTTGAGCTGCTTACATTAAAGTGCTTTGATGTTGCTGATGCTCGCAATAGCATCATTTATAGGCCTACCTGTAGCTCAGGGGTTCCCAACCTGGGGTGCCTGCACCTCTTGGGGGTGCGAGATAGCATTCCAGGGGGTGCGAGAGTGCATGATAACATTTAACTTTTATTGTGCCCATTTTTAATTATTTATTTCTACAAACTTGCATTTTTAATCTATTCTATGAAATTTCTAATCTATGGTTTGTTTCCTGTTTCCTGTTCATATTTTATACCACATCACTTGAAGAAATGGTTGGCGACAATGAATCTGTAATTCCAAGTGTGGGTGAAGAAATTGTAGATCATTTGGAAAAACTATCAAAGTCATTTGATGGGTATTTTGGAGGAGGGGAACTGGAACCTTCGGAAAAATGGATTATAAATCCATACTCCTTCAATTTGGATAATATGTTGGATGATGAAGAGGTTAAGGAAGATCTCTGTGAACTGCGCACAAATCGTGTCCTTGAAATGCAGTTTGATACTACAAGTTTACAACAATATTGGTGTTCAGCAATGAACATGTTTCCAAAACTTGGTGAAAAGGCACTAACTGTGCTAACCCCATTTGCAACAACATACTTATGCGAGTCCGGATTTAGCATTCTTCTGTCAATCAAAACAAAATCCAGAAATCGCTTGGATGCACGGGATGACATGCGGATTGCAATCAGCAACAAAGTGCCACGTTTTGAAAAACTCATAAGCAACAAACTTACAAACAAACAAACAAACAAAAAGCGCTTTGAGATGTTAAAGCGCTTTTGTTGTGGGCCTCAGCCTTGTTACAGCGCTATAGAAATTGTCAAGGAAGGAATGAATGAATGAATGAAACAAGAACAAATGAGTCATTAAATTGAAAGTGGCTTATGAACTTTGAACATTAATTTCTTTTTAAAGACATTTCGCGCATGGAAGGAAAATCATTTTCTGTAGGCCTAGGGTTTATGCAACTTGTAATTAGCTGTGACAATTTATTTCATAAGCTTCATTTTGGTAGCTATATTCAAGCATATTAGTATAATATAGTATATTGATAAAAATGTATTATACACATTTGTTTTGGTCATATTGACTGTAATTCATATTTCAGTTTAATTTTATTAAGAAGGTTTACAAAAGGCCCTAACCCTAAGCCTCCTAAGGCTTAAGGCTTATACCTGAGACTCTAAAATCTAAATTTCTAAAAGTCTAAATCTAAGCACTAGCCCTAAGCCTAAGCCCCGGCCTAAGGGGTGCGAGACATTATGGAAAAAAATTTAGGGGTGCAGGGCTTAAAAAAGGTTGGGAACCCCTGCTGTAGCTCAAGTGTCTTTCAGGCCCATCCATAAAGGGCCTAGCACGTATGCAAAAAATGCATATTTTCACCCCTCCCCTGTTGCACACCATACATTTTTGGAACCCCTCCTCAAAGCATACGTACAAATTCGCTACCTCCCACCCTGGTGAAAAATCCATAGTCACAAAGCATTTATTTTACTATTAAATTATAGTTTTGTAATATCATGTTTTCTAAAGTTTATGTAATAAAGAAATACAATAGAACATCCAAATGTTATTGTCTTGAACGCTGCCAATTATTTAATAACTGTAGGAACAATACTCATGACCCTTTGTTTGACCATGAGAAAGTAATTGTGTCCGAATCTAATGTTTGTGCGAATAAACCAGTCTTCAATCGGAAAGCCTTTTTAATCGCTACGTAGGCTATTTATAAAATTGTGTGCACTTATGCATTCAGTCGAGACTCCTTCCCCTTCCCGTACGCAAAATCTAAATTCCAAACCCACATCAGTGTGTATGTACTATAGGGATGGACCCTTCCCACGATATACTCATGAATAAATCAAGAAATTTATGCCTTAAAATTCACTTTAAAATGCCCGAGTTGACTTATCTGCGAGTCAATTCAATTTTCCAAAGAATTTTGTAAAGAAACACATTTCCTAATGCATTACAACGTTAAGGCACGCTGTGTCTATTTTAAGATGCGTCCGTCAAAGCACGATGGGCATCTGGCTCCTCATTTCTTAACTGGGCACCGTCATTCAGCAGCGGTTTCATTTGACTATCAAATAATGATATGCAAGCAGGACTATTGCTAACTACGGTACTAATTAGTGCATTTTCCCGCGAAAAATAATTATGGAGAACAAGGCTTCTACCGAGACCACCCACAGATTGTTTATCATTTATTGAAAGTCCCACTTTGACCCAGTTTCATGGGGGTATCCAGATCTATACAAAACATAAATTTACCACTGCTTTTCTGTGGACGCAAGATGTGAGCTACAAGTGTACAAGTGTCCGGTTTGGTGCCTTCCGGATTCCTTGTGTTGTATGCGCGTGCCTTGGAAAATCGGCGTTCTTGGCAGTTTGCCGGCATCTTGTGCTTGTTTTTAGCGCTAAATGTGCGTGCAGTGACCTTCTCATTGTTTACGGGTGATCATATACACTTTGTCTGAGTAGATTAAGAAGTTTTTGGTTGTTTGCCATCGAGTGTATGGACCACTATCTTGAATCGGCGCTATTACATTGACGTGGCTGGTAGAACTCTAGACTAGACACATGCTCAAGACTTCTACGATGCTGTTTTTATGCAATTCAAGAAATCTGTAGGCCCTAAAATTTCCTTGTTGACTTATACGCAGGTCATAGCAAATTACTTAATTTTTTACCAATAATATGGAGTCAGCTCATCTGTGAGGTCGACCTGTCGACGAGTATATATGGTAGTCTTGATGTAGGTCAACGACTCTAGTAACACTGTACTCGCCAGTGTCTTGTGCTACTTACATCAAAGCACTTTGAAGTTGCTGGCACTCGAGCTAGCATCATTCATAGGTCAAATTTAAATTACGGTTAACCGGCCAAGATTAAAAGCACCTGTCCTTGCTCTTAGGACCGGTTAACTGTTAACAACCTTAATTTTAACTGTTTTATGTTAATTTCTTTGTGTCGTTTTACATATATTAAGTGGCATATATTAAGTGGAGACTTTTCTGTGTTCAGATAGATAACTGCTAGTTGCTTGTACTATTATGTGAAGTTTGTGAATGATATTTTATTTCTATGCTATGTAATTTTTAGATATGGATGGTTTGTCACTACTGTTACCGTTGAATCCACTAAATATTTGCCATACTTGATGAAGCAGTAAGTGCTTTGCTACAGTTTTAAGTATCTGAATATTTGATTTTATTATTGTTATAAACAGTCAGTACTTATTTATTTAAAAAGATATTGTTATCGCTTTTAATTGTATGTGTTGGATAGCAGAATGTTAATATGACTGCACAACATTAATTAAAAATTTGGTAATAAGCCAATTGTAAGCATATAGATAACTGGTATAGATATTAAGGAGCATATTTGTCAAGTATGGTTGACTTTGGAGTGTGCTGTGAATATAAACTGTGTAAATCCTATGTTAGGGGCTTAGGGCCCATCCATATATTATGTACACATAAAAGTCATATTTTCAGGCCCCCCTTTTGCACTGGTACATTTTGTGGGTACATTTTGTGGACCACCATGCGGTACATTTTGTGGACCACCATGCGTGGACCACCATGCGTAAGTACAAATTAGCTTACCCAACCCACCCTATTTGGTCCATCTGTAAACAGAGCCAGCAATTGATGGAGGGTTTAGCTCTCTCCCTCCTTCCTTCCCTTCCTCCCTCTAGACCTCTACTCTTGGAAGGGAAGATAAGAGTTTAATTACTGTACTTTGTCCACAAGGTCAATCAGTTTTTATTCCCAGTCAACCGGGCATTGACTGACCTACAGCAGCCTGCTTGGTGTGGCTTTGATAATTAAAATAACACATCAATATATATATATCTATAATATTAAGATCGTTATCTGTATGTCTCTCTGTTACCTTCAAGCGTTCTGATTGGTTGGCTGTGTGAGCGTTCTGATTGGTTGGCTGTGTGACGTTCTCATTCGTTACCTTCAAGCGTTCTGATTGGTTGGCTGGGTGAGCGTTCTGATTGGTCTTTCTCCAACCTTAGGGCTGCGGTTTAACGGCCTCGCGAAGCTTAACGGCCGCGGTTAACGGCGGCTGATTAACGGCCACGCCGTAACAGCGTTTGATGAAGCGTCACGTTGCAGCGTCATAATGTGTACAACTTCGCTTAACGCGACGCAGCGAAGTGAAGCGACGCGGGCTTAACGGCCACGCGCTTGAAGCATTTGACAAAGCGTGACGTTGCAGCGTCAGAGCTTGGCTACGTGGCGTATGTACATCATTGAAACGTTGTTCAGCAGCATGAATTCAATGATTGGGTTTTAGTATTATCCTGCACTGCGAGCGAAGCGAGCATCTTTTTATATATATGTATATTTGTGCATGTGTACGCATACAGTTGAGACCCCTCCGTCATATGCCTATGTACGCAAACTCTCTTAAATGCAGTACCCCTCCACCTCAATGCAGACGTAATATATGGATGGCCCCTCAGTCTTGAGTACCAGCACATATAAGTGAGTCATGCATTATTTTGCAGCTATTGTCAGTATTTACATTTGAAATTCACTTTATAGGGATTTCAATTGAGGAAATGGTTCCAACTTTCAGATTTCTCAGCTAGCTTTAAAGTGTTTGGAAACATTTTAAAATTAATATTCGAATATAATATTGAATTTTGGAAGTTGTTTTTGGTATCAATATTGCTAAGACAAAGGTAATGGCACAAAAGGACAAGAAATGCACCATCAAAATTCAGACTATAATATTGGGACAGGTCATCAACCTGATTCGCACCCTTGTTGTATCTAGACTTTGCCATAGCAACAGTATACTTCCGGCTTGTCAATTGAACAAGTTACAGTCAGTTATAAATGCCTCATGTCGCTTGATATTTGGCACAGGGAAGTATGAACAGTTGATCACATAACACCATTACTAAGACAGACTGCATTGGCTGAAAATTCCAGAAAGCATCAAGTTCAAGTGTTGCTGGATGATTTTCCATGCCCTAAATGATCCTCTCTGCCCTGACTATTTAACATCCTTGGTAGTGAAAAGGCCACTGACTGAGCAACATTCAAATCTTCATTCTAGCAGCCGTCTACAACAGTGGTTCTCAAACTGGGGTCTGCAGTCCCATAAGTGACTAAGATTTGCAATTTTCTGAGTAAGTAATTGATTGACAAAACAAGTAGCCTATGTGTTAATTACAGTTACTGTTACAGGTAATTTAAAATTCAAAGTTTATAAGGTCTGCAAGTCATCACAAAAATTTCTAAGGGTCCACCATGTAAGAAACCCTAAAAAGGTTAAGAACCTCTGGTCTACAACTTGTAGTCCCGCCACCATCAAAGACACCGGTCTTCAGAGAACGATCTTTTTTCAGAGCGAGTCCGCAACTGTGGAACTCACTACCGACTGAAGTCACTGCTATCACCTCCCTGGAACTGTTTCTAAAATCATTGGAAATTTGTCTCTTCTTGACCTCGTACTTTGCTTAATATGTTTATAGGTGTTAATTTTTATGTTAAAGTTCTCTTGACTTTAGCTTCATGCTATGAGTATAGTGCTTAATAAGTTGTCTGAAATAATAATAATAATAATAATAATAATAATAATAATCACCTTCTCGTACCTAGAGTCCATCGTATCAGATGACACTTTGAGTAAAGCTGAAGTAAGAAGCAGATTGAATAAAGGACGAATGGCAGGGACATCACTAAACAAGATATGGAAAAGTCACAGCATTCCAGTGAGCACCAAAGTCCAACTACTGAGATCGCTGATGTGGCCAGTCGCTACATATGGCTGCAAAAGCTGGACAATAATGAAAGAAGATGACCTGGCCCATCTTATACCTGTGTGATGTCCCGGGCACCTGGCGGCCTGCGGGGCCCTAGATGTGAAGATCAAGTGTTGACAAGCAAAAAAAGTTTGCGCGCGGCGCGGGGCCCCTAAGATCCGCGGGGCCCCGGGCACTGTGCCCGATTTTTAACACATAAAGACGGGCCTGCACACACAGGCATTTGAAATGAAAGGCCTAAGGCAAATAATGAGTTTCTGGGAAAGCAAAAAATGAATGAATGAGTAATGGATAAAGCACAGGTTCAAAGAACCCTACTGGAAACAGTTATAAAAAGAAAGCTGAAATACTGGGGACATATTGTGCAAGCAAACAGGAATGTCTAAAGAAAGAAATAATACAATGCACAGTGCCAGGATCACAAAAAAGAAGACCAAGAAAAAAGTGGGAAGACAACATCAAGGAATGGACAGGACTCACTATAGAGCAGGTGGCAAGAACAGCAGAAGACCATAGCACATGGAAGAAGACAGTCCACAATGCAGCCAATCTTCGGAGCAAAGACAGTTCAAGACAAGACTAGGCAAGCAGACTGTTTAGAAGAAATACTCGTCCTTGCACAAGTTATTATTTACCTCAGCGTTGTCCAACCGTCATGCTATTGCGGGCTGCACAAAAATTTTTAGACCCTTGGCGGGCCAAACAAATTATAGCAATTAATATGGCATAATTATGATATAAGTATGGCATGCCATACAGTGGCGTAGCGAGGGGAAGGGGGAGAGAACCGCCCCAGGCAGCACTTGCTCTAGAGGCTGCATTTCACCATTTTCGAAAAGACTTACTTTGACTGTCGAGACTTAGACTTTTAGGAGGCAGGAATTTACGATTACCTTTTTTGCTTGTCAACATTTGACATATAAAGTTAGTTGTGCAATGCTTTTTTGGAGGCGGCACTTTTTAATTTCGTCCAGGCGGCACTTTGCCTCGCTACACCACTTATGCTATATAAAACTGTTATAAAATAAGACTAGTAGGCCTATAAGACTAAGTGATAATCAAGAAATTAAAAAAAAACACGTCGGTGATAACTGCCATAAAGAGTCATATTGCTATAATGTTATCCTTTTAACATAGTATCCCAGTTAAAATTAAGTAGTAAGTAAGTATCCTACCAACTTAGTGTCTTAGACTTAGTAAGACTATAGTTACTGTCATTCGATTGATTCTGTTCAATTTCAATCTAATGATCCATTCTATTCTATTGAATGAAGACTTTCTAACCTAGTGCGAGCACTGCGGAAAAGGGTTTTCCCTAACAATACCTTACGCTCTGTCGTCTTGGCGTGATGCCCTCAGAGCGAGCAGAGCCTTAGTAAGAACGAAAGGTCGTCAATACTGGCGCCAGGCGATCGACTCTGCGCATGCAGATTCTAAGCAGACGTGGAAAGTATTGGACAGTCTTCTTGGAAAGAACGACATATCACCTCGCGTGCCTTCCAATTTCACGGCTGCTGATTATCATGCCTTCATTGACAGTAAGGTTACGAACATTCGGGATAGAACAGCTGAAGCTGGACCAACGACTTACCACGTCTACTCCGGTCCCTCCTTTGTCGGGTTTTGCCGCCCGACACTGGCAGAAGTCGAGCGAGTGTCAGATCGTCACCCAACAAGCAGTGCTCATCTGACCCACTGCCTATGTGGCTTCTTAAGGATGTGATCCTCATGTTGGCTCCGTTTCTGACAGCCATAATGACTGCTTCCTTCGTTAATGGCGAGTTTCCGTTGCCGTGGAAGCATGCCGTTACTCGCCCGCACCTTGCGGGCAGGCCTTGATCCCACTGACCTAGCCAGTTTCAGACCAATAGCCAACCTTCCATTCCTGTCGAAGCTGCTCGAGAGACTGGTTAACACGCAACTCGTCAGGCACCTGGCCTGTAACGGTCTCATGCGCGTCATCAGTCTGCCTATCGAGCGGGCCATTCCACTGAGACAGCCCTGCTCAGGATTTTCAACGACATTGTTGACGCAATTACCAATGGGGATCAGGCGCTTCTGTGTATGCTTGACCTCTCCGCAGCGTTCGATACCGTCAACCACTCTATCCTCATTTGCCGCCTCGAGCTATCCTTCGGTATTAAAGACCAAGCGCTACTTTGGCTGTGCGACTACCTCTCCGAGAGGACACAGTCTGTCACCTGGGAGGGTCGCACGTCAGCTAAATGTCCTGTACGCTGCGGAGTACCACAAGGGTCGATCCTAGGTCCACTCCTGTTTATCTTATACGTCGCGGATGTGGGACGATTGTAGACTCGCATGGGCTAGCATGGCATGCTTATGCCGATGACGGGCAGGTGTACTTCTCCTGCCCATCCCTGGAAACAGATCATCTGCGAGCTCGCCTACAAGACTGCATCTGCGAAATAATGCAGTGGACAGCGACAAATCGCCTTGCATTAAACCCTGAAAAAACTGAACTGTTGTGGATTAACACCCCTCGAAGGGTCCACCAGATCAGTCGAACGTCGTTCGATCGGAGATGCTGTCGCCGCTCCGTCTACCGGTGCGCCTCCTCGGTGTTCTCCTTGATGACTCCCTATCGTTCGTCGGCCAAGTGAACCGTAACCCGCGCTTGTTACTTTCAGCTCCGAAAGATTAGGAGATTCGTCGTTACATCTCAACATCAGCTGCGATACATCTAGTCCGTGCCCTGGTGTTATCCAGGCTGGATTATTGTAATAGCCTCCTCCTCGGTCTTCCCGACTATCAGCTGGGCCGACTGCAATCGGTCCTGAACGCCGCCGCCGGATGATTTTCGGTGCCAGGT
Source organism: Metaphire vulgaris (assembly GCA_018105865.1). Lineage (NCBI taxonomy): Eukaryota > Metazoa > Annelida > Clitellata > Crassiclitellata > Megascolecidae > Metaphire > Metaphire vulgaris. The sequence goes on from CM030863.1 coordinate 6,510,560, forward strand.
GGCATGACCACGTTACCCGTTATTAAGGGATAAGCTCCATTGGCTCAAGATCCCGGAGCGTATCGTTTTTAAACGATGCTCGCTGACCTTCCGAGCCTTGCATGACCCTTTCTGCCCCGAATATCTTTCGGCGTTGATACGCAGGCGGTGATGACAGACTGTCGCAAACAGCCGTTCTAGCAAACGATCTCACCTCTACGTTCCCCCTCCGTCTAAGACCGTGAAGCTTGGAGAAAGATCTGTGACTCGGGGCAATCCTCTCCTTTGGAACGCACTTCCAGCTTCTGTGACCACGACAACCAACTTCGAGTCGTTCTTATCGAACCTTAAAACTCATTTATTTCGTTTATCGTATGACTGTCTTTTGTAAAACGCTCTTGCCTTTGGCCTTGGCCATGCTATAGCGCTACATAAATTATCAAGTAGAATAGAATAGAATAGAATACCAGCAATGTCAATATCAATGATTGTGGGACCAGGTCTGATACAAGAAACGAGAGTCTTATTACATAAGCAAACTGCTCAGAACATAGAAATCATACACATATAATCGTATAGATTTCTATGGCTCAGAACGGCGTCAAATTTAATTTTTAACTGAGCAAGAACGAGACTTGCAAACAAGGTGACAAATGTAAGTAAGTTAGTAATAAGTAGCAAATAAGGAAGCTTATTAACCGCCGTCACCTGTGGAGTGTGGATAAGTAAACAATTTGGTAACCTCCTAGTCTTAGTATAGTCCTATAAAATAACGGTAATAACCGGACCTATAGCAAAAATTTTTATTTTCCTAAACTTGGTGGCGGGCTGGATGAAACTGGCCCACGGGCCAGATCCGGCCCGCGGGCCGCCAGTTGGACAACCCTGATTTACCTACTGCACGACAGTTTTTATTTGATGAATTTAGACAATTATAAATCTTAGACTTCAGCACTAAGACCTGCAATTTATGCCTGTTGGGGGTTGATTATTGAGCAGTTTCTTGGAAAGGATGCTGAAACTGTACAAGGTGTCTCTGAAAAACCCCCAGCAGAAAAACTATGATTTCTTAAAAATTCATAAATATATTTCTATCAAAATTGCCACATGTCTATAGCACATATTTCCCCACCTTTCTGCTTATTTTCATCTCATTTGCATGTAAGGTGGCCATATTGTGAGATATCAAAGTCAAACTTCGATTTTTACTACTCAGTCGCAGCATGACAGGCCTAAATATCTAGCTTCACATAAATTTGGTTAAATGTCAATATTGGTAGTAGTAGTAGTTGTAGTAGTAGTTGTATATAGTAGTAGTAGTAGTAGTAGTAGTAGTAGTAGTAGTAGTAGTAGTAGCCAGGGCCTCCGAGAGCGGGGGGCAGGGGGGCAAATGCACAGGGGCCTGGCGATCTGGAGGGGGCCCGGGCCGATGATGAATATGCATAATTAACAATAATACCAATAATAACACTAAAGAAAGGTGGCCCGGTGAGTAAAAGAGGGGCCCAGACCTGAGGACATCAAAAGCATCAAAATGAACAGTGTGAACAGGGGCGTCATTTGGGGAGGGGCAGGCGGGCCCCTCAAGGAAAATGAAGAAATAAGGTATTAAGTAAATAAATACTGTAAATGTGAAATGTGCAAAAAATCGCCAAAATTGTCCAAAACTTGCCAAAAAATGTCAAAAATTTTTCGAATTTGACAAAATTGGTCCAAAATTGCCCAAAATTTGCCTATAATTGCTCAAAGTTTGCCTATAATATGCCAAAATGTGGCCAAATTTGACCAAAAAATTATCTCGACCGAAGAAAAGTGTGAAATTACGCTACTGAGTGTGAAAAAGAGTGACAAGAAAAAAGGTAATCACTAGTTTTCGAGAGTTGCAACATGACATCCTGTCGGTTAATTTGGGTTAAACCAATGACAAACAAAAAAGGGTGGTCAGCAATTTTTTAAATTATTTCGGGGCTCGCCGGCCATTCTGCACAGGGGCCCGGAATTTATCTCGGCGGGTCTGGCAGTAGCAGCAGCAGCAGCAGTAGTAGTAGTAGCCATGATATTGTGCTGCATAAATTGTCTTGGATAGAATAGAAGAATATGCATAATTATAATGTGCTTTACTAATTTTTAAATCTGTAGATTCCAGTCAAAAGGTGGACACATCTTAAAAAGAAAACTCAGCAGTTTGGAAGAAGTAGGTCTTTTTGTTATGTAATTCAAGATGAATTTGAATTTATCCACAAAATTTAACAATTTACAGTGATTTTGATAAATTAATGTTTTTGGCTTCGATACACTATGTTAGTATGGTCACTGTGGTGTAATTGCTGTGAGGATGAGCAGTTAAGTTCAGGTTTGCTGTCCAGTCCAGCACAGAGCACTTGTAAATGACTATCATAGCATATGGAGCAGTTAGTTTGAGAAAGGAATGTTCAGCAATCATTTGTAATTATTTAGGACAGTGGTTCCCCAATTTTTTTGGTTGGCATACCTCTTCAGACACTTTTCGAAAATACGTGTACTTTACACCCCAATTTTCAAAGTAAATTTAACCCTTTCATCACTGTGTACTATATAATGGTACAGGGGTCAGCAGCCTTTTGGCAATAGTGTGCCAAAGTTGGATTTCTAATTCATTCATCTTGCCAACAACCTATCAATTTACCCTTCACCGTGTCAACAACCTACCAATCCTACCATATTTTTTATATATTATCTTACTAAATAAAAAGTAAAGTGTGTTTGTTTGTTTGTTTGCTTGCTTGCAAGTGTATAAAAACTCAGATGTTCTTGACAGATTTCTTGTAAACTTTTTAAAAACCTTCCATTCGAATAGAAGGGTCTTTTTGCGAGATTTTTACGTTAAAATGTTTTCTTAAAAATCTTTTCGATTGATTTGCGTTCGAATTGAAGCCCCTTTAGCAAAATATCTTCTATAATCGGGTTAGTTTGTGTATATGTGCATGCGCAGACAGTCAAGCTTGTCTCTGAAATTGCTAAAATTAGATTTTCAAAATCCAACATCATGCTATTCCCATACATAACCATAATGACAGCCAATTGAAAAAGAAAACGTCATGTGACCTGATAAGCACAGCTCCACAATGGTAGTCAAATAGGCTAGATAAAACCACAAAATGAAAACATCACGTGACTTGTGAGGGGCTTCTTCATTAGAGCAGCAGTATGAATTTTCATTTATTTTTAGAACAGAAGATAGGGTGGAGATAAATTATACGGGATGCAGTAAGACTAATCACGAAGTTTATGAAAAGGGTGAGGGGAGGGGAAGATTCAAACATCAACTTGAATGTAAAATTAGCCTTTGTTTTGGATTAAACGCAAAATGAAAACATCATGTGATTCTAAAATTAACATCATTTTTCTTTTGGAAAAACCAATGCAAAAAGCGAAAATTAGAATTTGTTACTTTTGGAAAACCAATTCTAACAGCATTAAACGCAACACCATTAAAAATGAAAACATCACATGATTCCACACAGTAGAAAGTGAATTCGATGCATATTAAACTAAGCAGTAAATAAATTTAAGCTTCACTTCATATGCCTCACAGAAAATCAGAATTAAGTGGTAGTACTTGCCGAGTGGAAATATTTCTAAAAGTAAAACATGTAACAGCGAAAGAGGGAAAAAGAAAAGCAAGTGCTCAAATACGAGCAAGGGAAACAGTAAAGCGACGAGTAGTAATACTTCAGGGTGTACGTTTGCGAGCAAGAAGAAAGCGAGCAGAGGAAACAGCAGAGTGATGAGCAGCCAGAATTGAGGATGTTTGTTTGCAAGGAAGGAGAAAACGAGGGGGAATTTTTGTTGGAGGTCCCGAAAGGACAGGGACAGGAAGAGGCACAAGGAGGGGAGAGGGAGAAGAAGAGGAGGGTGAGTGGGAGAGGAAGGGAGAGAGAAGGAAAGCGAGGGAAATGGGAAAGGAGAGGAAGAGGGAGATGGAAAAGATGATAGAGGTGAAGTGGGGTTTTGAGGGTTATATGGGAAAGGACATTTGGGAAAGGGGTGGGCCAGAGAAGGTGAGAGGGAGATTCAGATTCAGCGGCAGCAATGCGTCGCCGAGTGAAGCTAGTATTAAATATATAAGGCTATAAGCCTTTTATCAGGCTTATAAGCACTCATGTGTACAACAAATATTATAAAAGAAAATTTGGTCTTGAATTAATTACATTACTATTTAATTAAAAAGCATTTTTCTGCCCAAATGTCTTGACAAGTGAAAAAGATCATCTCAAACGCTTAGTGCGTTTTCCTTGATCTGTAAGCAACAGTGCCTTCTAATTCTTGGATCCTGTCTTCTCCCCCACGCATATATATCCCACACATACGGTATATATATATATGCATATGTCATTGGCATAGCCACAGGGGCACAGGAGCCTGGCCCCCCTATTTGGATTGGGACCGGTCGTGAGATTCGCCCAAAACCAGTGAATCGTTAGGGGGTATTTAGGGGTAGTATTAGATTGAGGAAAACACGCCAAGCGTTTGAGACAATGATCTTTTTGACACATCAAGACATTGGACCATAAAATTGAGTGCCCCTATTCTGCAATCCTGGCTACACCACTGCATTCTTGTGATACAGCTGAATTCAGATTTTTGTGTGTATATGATACGGTGCCTCCTAATTCTCGGATCATGGCTACACACTGAGAATCAATTAGTGCCAAGGACTGTACAAGAATGAAGAATAGCGCAAAATACTGTATTTTGTATGCTTTATGATAACTGGAATATTTTTCAGCTTGTTGGACAATATGATGTTGTTGTCAACTGCACTGGTCTGGGAAGCATGGATTTGCTTGGTGATGAGAAGCTTATTCCAAACAGAGGTCATTTAATAAAGGTTAGTTTTGCTTACCCATTCTTAATTGTTTGATAAAATTGCATTTCTTTCTAATTAGGGCTGGTCCAAACATTCACTTCGTATTCGCTTCGGCGCCGAATAGTGTGACAAATAGTCTATTCGTATTCGTTCGAATAGTGCTGGTCAAAACGAATACGAATAGTGGTCACATGACATTAAAAATTTGCATATAGTTTAATACTTCAGTTTGATCAATTCAAGTGCCATTTTGTTCTATTTTCATAGCTGAAACAGCACTATAAATGTATTATTCCGAACTTGCACTAAGAGAATAATTCTATCTGTTTCTGGGTAGAATACTCATTGTTCTCTTGATATACTGCCAAATTACATACTCAAAGAATGTTTTGATGTCCTTGGTCCAGTTATTCTGAATCTGATAAATCTTTCACTAACAGAAGGTTGCTTTCCATCTTCCTTTGAAAATGCTGTGGTCCACCCTCTAATAAAGAAATCATCCCTGTGCCCAAATGACTTAGCAAATTACAGGCCTATATCCAACTTGAACTTTTTATCAAAGATTCTCGAGAGAGTGGTTGCAAATCAAACTCATGCCCATTTGTCTTCAAATGACCTTTTTCTTCACTTTCAGTCGGCATACCGTAAATATCATTCTACTGAAACTGCTCTGCTCTCTGTCCACGATCATATCATAAATGCAATGGATGATGGCAAGGTCACTGCATTAATACTTCTTGATCTATCAGCAGCTTTTGATACTGTGGATCATTCCATCCTCCTACACCGTCTCCAACACTGGTTTGGTCTTTCTGATTCAGCACTGCACTGGTTCACTACTTATTTGAGTCCTTGCACTCAGTCTGTCTGCACAAATGGCACCTTTTCATCATCAGCTAATTTAAATTGTGGGGTCCCCAAGGCTCTGTTCTTGGTCCTCTCTTGTTCACTTTATACACGACTCCTCTTGGCTCATTATTGTCAAACCATCACCTAGATTACCAACTATATGCAGATGATACTCAGATCTTTATTTCATTTGATAAGTCTTCATCAGAATCTTCATTGGAAACTATTTCTCAAGCATTCTCTCATATTCAGTCCTGGATGGATTCAAACAAATTGCTTTTAAACCCGGCTAAAACTGAATTTTTACTTTTAGGCACAAAGCCCCAGCTCAAGAAATTTGATTCTATAAACGCTATTAAACTTGGTGATTCAACTATTCCTGTAAGTAGTTCTGCACGGGATCTAGGAGTAATTTTTGATTCCACACTTTCTTTTTCTCAACTCACACAAATAGCATTTGTAAAGTAGCTCACTACCACCTTCGTGATTTGTATCGTATTAGGAAATTTCTGAATAAACCTGCATTAATGCTTTTGGCAAATGCCTTAGTGTCCAGTCATCTTGATTATTGCAACTCCCTTCTTTTTGGCATTTCTAAATCAAACCTGGCTAAACTCCAACGAGTTCAAAATTCATTGGCTCGGGTAGTTTCAAAAACCCCAAAACGTGAGCACATAACCCCAGTCCGTAAGGGTCTTCACTGGCTTCCAATTAAAGAAAGGATAGACTTTAAAATCTGCCTTCAGGTATAAAAAACACTTTACTACAAGGAACCCAGTTACCTTCTTTCAAAACTTTCTGTACAAACAAACAAATACTCGACCAGATCCTCGTCTGCAATAGTTCTTTCCATCTCCCATACTCGGACAGTTCTTGGTTCTCGTGCTTTCTCGGTGGCCACCCCAAAACTCTGGAACTCATTGCCTCAGCATGTTCGCATTGCAAATTCATTACAAATTTTTAGAGCAAGATTGAAAACCCATCTTTTTGACCGGGCTTATCCACCATAGACTGTCACCCGTTTGTCCGGCCGGATACCCTGGATTTGACCTGGATCTTTAGTGATTTGGATTTGGTGTGCCATCGGTTGATGCTCCTGTGCATTATGAAAGTGGCGCTATAGAAGTTCAAGATTAGATTAGATTAGATTAGAATATGTCAATCTATTAGTTAAACCATACGGTAATGTTAGTAAAACGTATTTGAATTAAATTTCTTATTTGAATAAAAATTAAAATAAAATATCGTTGCTTCAGCTAGCGATGGATAGGGCCCGATTTGCAAGTTGTTTAAGATTTGTGAAAATGAAATTAAAGCAATGTACACGTTGTGCATTACCGTAATTTTTCGTGGCGGTGGTTCCTCGATGCCATTCACAACAACTGCGATGCATAATCATGTCGTACAAACAACCGGGCGAGTACGAACAGATGGTCTTAAAGTCTTTACTTCTACTTTGCGTGTTCAATTTGTCTTTTGTAGACACTGGAAGTTGCTAAACTATACGTACAGGGTGAACAAGTAAAAACTGGGCCCCTTTATGATATTTAATATCTCGGCCGCGTGTGTAGCGATTTAAATGAAATTTATAGGCCATATACCTGGGAATGTTTCTGATGTAATTGCCAAATTTCATGCTGATATGATGTGATATCTTTAGTGTTTGCTGAAATCCTGGCTACACCACTGCACCTATTCACATCGAGTATATGTAGTTCTGTAAAGCGCTCTTGACTTTGGTTATTCTGCCATGCTTATTGCACTATATAAATTGTCCAGGTAATAATAATAATAATAATAGTCTGGCTCTGTAAAGTTTTATTTTCACATTTCATCGGAGAGTACCGTATATATTCGCGATAAAGTCGAGCAATTTAAGGCTAATTCACAGGCCTTATATCCTGACCTCAACATATACACGAGGCACCAACTGTCGGACAAAGTTTTCACACAGAGGGTGTCGAAAATAATCAATTGCGCTAAAACTTTGTGCAATTAATCACTTTCAACATACGCTACGGCATCTAAATAAAAGTTGGCATCAGCGATGTTAAGATTTGTAAAATATAGGCGCCACATAAATATTATTTGTAATGTATTGGCGCTACATAAATATTAAAACAATTTTTTAAAGATTCATTAAATTGTTCAAATTGCAAAGAATGAGCAAATAGCAGGTTTAAAGTTTTCTTAATCATCAGGAATCAATCTGTGAATGTCATAATCGTTCAGTTTCTCGATAGTTAAAAGCTAAAACACAGTTTTTCAATCAAAACAATAGCGCCGTGCGCCCAGCGCTTGTCCGCCATTGTTCCGACTCTCACAATCACCTCAAGAGGGTGCACGGCGGTGACGTCACTTCGACTTATACCCGGGTCAATGATTTTAGACACCTTCAAATCCAAAAAATGTAGGGGTCGACTTATACTCGGATCGACTTTATCGCGAGTACATACGATACACGTTAGCTATGTCATTTTAATAGACAAGAAACTTTATAATAACTAGAAAGATGCTTGCTTTGCTCGCTTCGCTCGCGTGCAGGACAATACTAATATCTATCCACATTGCACAATGCTCGCTTCGCTCACTTCACTCGCAGTGCAGGCTCGCTTCGCTCGAGGCAACGAATATTCCAGATCGACCAATCAGAACGCTCACCCAGCCAACCAATCAGAACGCTTGAAGGTAACCAATGAGAACATCACACAGCCAACCAATCAGAACACTCACGCAGCCAAGCAATCAGAACGCTTGAACCCTTGAAGGTAACCAATCAGAACGCTCACACAGCCAACCAATGAGAACGCTTGAAGGTAACAGACATACAGAGGAAGGATTTTAATATTATAGATAATCGTGTTTAACAAAGTTACACAGTGTTTAATTAAATCAGAGCCCCTTTGTATTTTGGTTATAACTTTTCCAGATGTAGGCTGATTTTAATGAAAATTATATTACTGTCTTCTTCAGGTGCTTTGTCCAAAGACAGGTTCCATACTCCAGCGTTGCCACTCCTCCTTATCTTGAGCTTTTATCTTCAGGGCTGAATACTTGTTTTTTCCGTAGTGTTGAACATCCACTCTAGCATCGATGTCCTTGGTCGCCCTTTCTGTGGTTTCCCATTCATCTTTCCTTCTAGTACTTCTCTTAGTAGGCTTGATTCTTCTCTCAGAACATGACCTATCCACTTCTTTTGTCTTGTACGAATAGTGTTAATTAGGCTTTTCTTCTCTTCTACCCTCTCCAAGGCTTCTTCTTTTGTTATTTTTTCCGTCCAGCTGATTTTTTCCATTCTTCGCCAGATCCACATTTCGAATGCCTCTAATCTCTTTATGTCTTCCTTTCTGAGCGTCCAAGTTTCTGATCCATAGAGTGTCACTGGCCTGATCAGTGTTTTGATCAATCGTTTTTTCAGATTTTGGTTAAAATTCCTTCTCAGTAGTTCTCTTCTGTTCGTAAAGGCTTCTTTCCCCATGGCAATTCTGCTCCTTATTTCTTTATGGCACTTGGCGTTTTCATCAAGCAGGCTTCCAAGATAGCAGAATTCTTCTACCTGTTCTATTTCCACTCCATCAATGATTATTTTCATTTCTCCACCGTGTCTGCTGATTTTCATTGCCTTTGTCTTCTTTAAATTGATTTTCATTCCGTAATCCTTTGATGCTGCATTAAGAGACTCCATCAACCTCTGCAATCCATGGTTGGTGTTTGCCATAATTGCCTGGTCATCAGCAAATCTTATGTCCCTTGTACTTTTTCCACCCACCACTACTCCATCTTCTATGTTCTCAAATGCTTCTCTTATGAGTTCTTCTGTGTAGATATTACTGTGTTCACTAGAAAATTTGATTTTATGCGATATGATTCTGTGTGACCAGTGTTATTATTTTATTAATTGTTCAACGCCTCTTGCTGAATAATAAGTGCTTGCAGAAAATTCACATGCAGTTGCAAGTTTTTTAAAGGTATTATTAATTTGTCACAAATTTGTATTTCAGGTGAAGGCTCCTTGGCTGAAACACTTTGTTTACACTGGAGATGATTATACATGTTACATTATTCCTGGGTTAGTTGGTATTGTAGATGGGCAACTTGGTATTAGCAATCATCATGATTATGAATTCTAGAATTGTCATTGTTTCTTTCTAAAAAAATGTGTTTCCTATTGGACTTTGGTATAAAGTTGATTTTATTGGGTGAATTGGGATAAGTCTGAGTTATTTGTTTTGAAGTCTGTATAAAAAACTGTCTGCTCCAACTGCTTATAACTTACATTTTGTATGCAGAACTATTTACTTCTAAGACACAATGTTTAAGAGATTGAAGCTTGGTGCATTATGTTTAGTTAATCCTTAGCTTCGCTCTTCCTAAACATTATTTTAGCGGTAGCGGTGATATACAGAGCTGTCTTTTAATGTCCGATGTATCTTTGGAGGCTACGTAGGTTGTTAGTTTTCTTGCAATTTACAGATGTGTCCATCCACTTAGTTTTGAAGTGATTTTATTACACAAAACAAATATTTACAAATGACAACTAATTTAGAGAAACAGATGTTTAGCAATTTCTTCAAAGAAATTCCGAAACATGCTGAATTCTACTGTTTCCTAATCCTTTTGATTCCCCCTGGCTTGTTATATTAAATTTTGCTTTCATTAGCGGTTTCTGCCAGCGTTTATAAGTAAGAATCCTTCTCACTCCCTGACTCCCTTTTCTAGTCACTGTCAGTCAAATCCCTTGAGCTCCAATTGGTTCTCTGAAATCAGGTAGCCTTTGCCTTCATTCCAATACCCTGCCTTCTGTTGTCCTATCCTCTTTAGTTAGTTAGTTAGTTTATATGCCAACTTATATAGCGCTATAGTCACAGCAGGCCAAGATCAAGAGCGCTTTACAAATTGCACTTAAATGAGATGTTAAACAAGTGCATCTTAAGTCTGGTAGCAAACATTTCAAGACTAGTCGCGTTGGTCACAATGTCGGGCAGCGAATTCCAGAGGAGGGGATTCCTCCGGGTGAAAGACCTCTCCCCAAATTTCACTGTCTTAGATGGAGGGGGTACAACCAATTGGACCCGATTACAGGAACGAAGCTGCCGCCGACAGTCAGTAAGCGAGGGCCTATGCACAAGTTCAGCCAAGTAGACTGGGCAGGCGGGATCATTGAGGGCCTGGAATGTCAGGCAGCATCTCTTGTAGATGATGCGCTCAGGGATGCGCAGCCAGTGCAGCTTGTCCTTGAGTAAGGGGGTGATGTGCTCGCCCCGTCTGGCACCGTAGATCATGCGGGCAGAAGCATTGAGGATCATCTGCAGACGGCTCAGTTGGGCATCTGGTAGGCCGAGGAGGATGCTGTTGCAGTAGTCGATCCTCGTGATGACGACGGCACGCACGAGTTGGATCGCTGCCGACGTTGGAAGGTGCTGACTTATCGCCCTGATCCTCCGAAGCTGATAGAAGGAACTCCGAGTGACATAGCTGATGTGGCCATCGAGCGAAAGCGATTCATCTAACAGGACCCCGAGGAGGCGTACTTCAGCCGACGGTACAATTTCAATCCCATCAATGACAAATGGTACACGGCTGAGCAAGTGCCTCCTCCTAGGAGTAGAAATCCACAGCACTTCGGTTTTGCCAGGATTCAGTGCTAGACGATTGACTTCAGTCCAATATCTGATCTTTGTAATACAGGCGATGACACAATCTTTAACTAACATATTAGTCTATCTAATATGATCATTATATAATTAAGCAATCTAGAAAGTCACAGTTTGAGTCATGCAATTTCTTTCACTCAATTAAGCAAATAGCATTGTGTTAATTTGTCTCTCCATTTTGAAATGTTTTCATGATATATAGTCTATGATTTTAAGTCTAGGTTTTAAAATTACAGTGATACCTCTTTAGCTTTCCCATCTTTAGGTCGCCAAACTTGCTGCTCGCCCTCGCCACAACTTTCAGAGTTCCGTGCCTATGTATTTCTACCTCTTTAACTCGCCATTGCAGCTTTGGTTACCTGTTTGACTGTTTAGGCCAATCTCCCGACCTACTGTTTACACAATTAATGACCCTCCCGATGAGTACATCTGTGTTGATAATCAGCTATCAACCAGCTAATGACTAGAGAAAAGATTGTGGTAGAGGTCTGCACGGGGGAGAGGCAAGAATCTGACCCCGCCCCACGACAGTAAACCCCGCTCTCCAACCTCGCCCCACCCTGCGACAGCCAACCCCACTCCCGCAGCTTTTGTCTCCAACCCCACTCATCCCCATGGCAGCAGATCGATTTTCGAAACTTTTCACCTGTATATGCTGGTGTATTACATCAGCAACAGGTTCTCTGGTCTGCATTATCAACATTACGAAACACAGACGCAGCCTACTAGCTTAGAGACATTCCATTTACAAGTTTACAGCTTCTTGTGGCCGATCTGCCGTCTATACATGAAACTAAGTGTAGCAACTTGTCATTTGTGGACTGACTGGTGTCCGTGGGGCACCTGAACTTCTCATCCCCGCCCCTGTGGGGGGCTAACCTACCGTAGTTTCAGTAGTGGGCATTGTATTCGTTAAGCCACCAATTCACCTCACGCCAAAGTTTGACCTTGGACGAATGGTGGTGAGCTAAAGAGGTTTTACTGTATTGTCAAACAGAACTTTATGACTTTATTAGACATGCAAAAGTGCCACAAAAATGACAGATGAAAAATAGCTTAGGCATCAACAATTTATCAAAACTGTAGCAGGTCAGACATTTTAAAACAAACAATGCAAGTGAGAGTGAATCACAGCACAGTATGCATTTATAATGCATTTAACAAAACATACTTTCATAATTAACCATCTATAATATTAAGATCCTTATCTGTATGTCTCTCTGTCTGTTACCTTCAAGCGTTCTGATTGGTTGACTATTGGTAGACGGTTTAGACCGTTTAGTCCTTACGTCGCGATGCGTTGGTGGGCGATGTTCGAAGACGACGTTGCTATTGGTAACCAAACGGTTTAGTCGAAGAAGCGTTTGTGAAGTGTCGTTCAATTGTTCATTGCAGCGTCATAATGTGTACAACGTCGCGTCGTTGATGGCGTAGCTCGAGGAAGTTGCGCAATTTTAACGTACACAAAAATACATGTACAGCGTCACAAATGGTCACAGTTGCGTGATTTTAACGTACATAGGCCTAATTATTACGTGGTGCAGAGCTTGGCTAGGTGGCGTATGTACTTCATTGAAATGTTGTTCAGCATGAATTCAATGATTGGGTATTAGGTATAGGTATTGGATTAGTATTTATCCTGCACTGCGAGCGAAGCGAGCACGAGTGAAGCGAGCATCTTTCTAGTATGTATTCAAAACAGAACTGGTGTCAGCTGCTAAAGAGAGTTTCATCTGATTCCATTCCAATTGATATTTCAAGTATTTATTTCTCAGATCTTTTTGCTGATCTATTTGGACTATTGTTGAATTATTGGTTAATACCTTAGTGCATTAGAACTGACTTATATACAGGGTGTCTCAGAAAAAAACCCAGCAGAAAAACTATGATTTCTTAAAAATTCCTAAATGTATTTCTATCAAATTTGCAATACGTGTACACTGTACAGCACATATTTCCCCACATTTCTGTACATTTTCATCTCATTGGCATATAATTTGGCCATTTTATGAGATATCAAAGTCAAACTTCGATTTTTATTACTCAGCCGCAGCTTGATAGGCCTAAATATCTAGCTTCACATAAATTTGGTTTTATGTCAATGTTGGAAGTAGTAGTAGTAGTAGTTGTTGTTTATAGTAGTGGTAATAAAGTTTAAATCGAACGCAAATTTTTTTAATGTTTTTAGATTCACAAAATTCGACACAACAAGACAAGTTTTCAATTGGTTGCAGATCCACGTTCATTGATCAGTTTGCAAATACCTTTCACCAAATAAAGGTTCCATCTTTTATCAGGATATTTTGCAAAAATTGTTCGGTATCCAAAGCCAAGCTCCCGCAATGTCTGAATTCGCATCTTATCTTCATTCGATATTTTACCCATTTTGAAAGTTCAAATCGAACTTTTCTAGCTGTGTCGAATTCCATGAATTTAAAATTTAAAAAATTGCATTCGATTTAAACTTTACTACTACAACCACAACAACAGCAACAACAAAAACTACTACTACTACCAACATTGACATAAGACCAAATTTATATGAAGCTAGATATTTAGGCCTATCAAGCTGTGGCTGAGTAGTAAAAATCAAAGTTTGACTTTGATTTCTCACAAAATGGCCAAATTAAATGCAAATGAGATGAAAACATACAGAAAGGTTGGAAAATATATACTGTACACGTATTGCAAATTTGATAGAAATATATTTAGGAATGTTTAAGAATTCATAGTTATTCTGCTGGGTTTTTTTTCTGAGAAACCCTGTAAATACATAATTTTCATTATTATTGTTATTTTCAACTGCAACAAATGTTAATTACATTATTGATTATAATTTTGTTGTTGATCTCAATTTTCTAGACATGACGTTGTTACAATTGGTGGAACAAGAACAAGTTATGACGTTGACATGAAAATTAGACCTGAAGACTCTCAGAAAATTCTTGCCAATGCTTGCAAAGTTGTTCCATCACTTAAGGTTGCATTACTTTTTGTTTTAGCATCAGTAGTTGCTTGCAGACAAATTGGATTGTTTTGATCGATTCATTTGCACAACCTTTCTACAGAGCATATTATAGAGAATGTGAGGCATTATAATGACATAAAGTAAAGGTAGATGGAGAGGAACAATAAAAGGAAACACGGTGGAATGTTGAACTCGGAGAAACTGTAGTCAAAAAGGTAATTGTTGCAGCTATCATGAGTGGATGACCAAACGGGCGGTCAACGATTGAGATTGGCCATAATCGCCTTATTGGTGGTCCCGAGGACGTGCATCCGCACTCTCGGAGATCGAGCATTGGCCGTGGCACGGGCATAGAATTGTCTACCTCCATCTATACAACTCTGTCTGACTTTGGATACCTTTAAGGAGAGACTTAAAACATGGTTATTTCGCACAAGTTATTCGTAACTTTGTAATGTGTTCACGCAGTTCGTTCTGAACGAGGTACCACATTAATCAGTACGTTAATAATAATAATAATAATAATAATAATAATAATAATATAATAATAATAATAATAATAATAATAATAACAGTTGTACAAAAGTAGTCTCCTTGGCAGATAGCCAAATGCATTATTGCAAAGCAAAGGAGAACAAAAGGTGAAAATTTGCTGAAGTTTTGACTCAAAAGAGAGAGAAAATGTGATAGATGATAGTCTATGTAGCCAGCAAATGCCAAAGGGCAGGCAGGATGTTGTTTAAGTTCAATGTCTAATTGTCTATAGAACAAGAATGGACAGATGATCTTGTTTTTTTCAATTGTCATTTTATGTTTTATTTTCATGTGTCATAAAATTTTAAATTTAAAAATATTAATTGTAGTTGGGTGGGCAATTAGCAGAGTGGTAACAACGTTGGATGATAGAGCAGAAGGTTGCGGGTTTGAGACCCACAGGAGCCGTAAGGTTGACTCAGTCTTACTCGCAGTGGTGAAATGAGGAGCATTGGTAAAAAGCTGCAAAAAGTCAAGCAGGTACACTAAGTGATGCACTAGCCCAGTATCTGTAGTATTGCACACCTGGCTGAGGGCTATAGAAACGGAGATCAGCACCGACTTATCAGCTTATGAGGCTCGGGAATGCACTTTGACTTTTTTTTAAAATTGTAGTTAACCCCTTTACTGTGCATTAAAATTTTTAGATGCCATCACTGTGTCGGGGATTTATTTTTGGAAAAGTGTTCTTCAAAATGGAATACTGTCATTTAAAATTTTTTCTATATCTCAGGCAATATGAAAGCTAAGAAAATGAGGTATACACCATTGGTTAGCTTTTTTATTGCTCTTCCTAACCATCCATACCCCCAAAAAATTTGGATGTAGGGTCCACTCTATGGCCTAAAATAGCCCCCTCCCAAACATTTTTTCAAAGCCTACCAGCTAAAATTTTTGCATGGTAACCCCACTTTGGTGAGCTGCAAAGTTGTAAGAAGAATGTCGGTGGAACAAAATAAATTAAAAAGTTTGAAAATCGGACATTTGCTCAAGATATATTACTTCTAACCTCTGAACACCCCTTGGTCGGAACATACAGTGCTGTGCATAAGTCTTGCACCATCCACCTTAAAAAGTTATTTAGGGCATTGTCTTGACTTGTGCTTTCAATCCTGTGTCAGAATTCCATATTATTAGTTAGTTAGTTAGTTAATGTGCCAACTTATATAGCGCTATAGTCACAGCAGGCCAAGATCAAGAGCGCTTTACAGATTGCACTTAAATGAGATGTTAAACAAGTGCGTCTTTAGTCTGGTAGCAAACATTTCTAGACTAGTCGCGTTAGTCACAATGTCGGGCAGCGAATTCCAGAGGAGGGGATTCCCCCGGGTGAAAGACCTCTCCCCAAATTTCACTGTCTTAGATGGAGGGGGTACAACCATTTGGACCCGACACGTGAACGAAGCTGCCGCCGACAGTCAGTAAGCGATGGCCTATGCACAAGTTCAGCCAAGTAGACTGGGCAGGCGGGATCATTGAGGGCCCGGAATGTCAGGCAGCATCGCTTGTAGATGATGCGCTCAGGGATGCGCAGCCAGTGCAGCTTGTCCTTGAGTAAGGGGGTGGCGTGCTCGCCCCATCTGACACCGTAGATCATGCGGGCAGAAGCATTGAGGATCATCTGCAGACGGCTCAGTTGGACATCTGGTAGGCCAAGGAGGATGCTGTTGCAGTAGTCGATCCTCGTGATGACGACGGCACGCACGAGTTGGATCGCTGCCGACGTTGGAAGGTGCCGGCGACGCCCTGATCCTCGAAGCTGATAGAAGGAACTCCGAGTGACATTGCTGATGTGGCCATCGAGCGAAAGCGATTCATCTAACAGGACCCCGAGGAGGCGTACTTCAGCCGACGGTACAATTTCAATCCCATCAATGACAAACGGTACACGGCTAAGCAAGTGCCTCCTCCTGGGAGTAGAGATCCACAGCACTTCGGTTTTGTCGGGATTCAATGCTAGACGATTTACTTCAGTCCAATGTCTGATCTTTGTGATACAGGCGATGACACGATCACGTAGTAGGTCCATGTCCTCAGGGAGGCATGAGGCGTATATCTGCGCATCATCAGCATAGGCATGCGCCGCCAGCCCGCACGATTCAATGATTTGTCCAATGTCTGCGACATAAAGGACAAACAGAAGTGGGCCAAGAACAGATCCCTGCGGTACTCCGCTGAGGACAGGGCGCGAGGCAGACGCGGAGCGATTCCAACGGACTGACTGCGACCTATCTTTGAGATAGTCGTGTATCCAGGAGAGGACTTTGCCATTGATTCCAAAGGTCAGCTCAAGGCGTCTGAGGATTATTTCGTGATCCACAGTGTCGAAGGCGGCAGATAGATTGAGTTCACAAAGGAGCGCCACCTGACCATTCGTTATATACCAGTTTGTTGGAAATTCATTTCTGCACCGATTTCCGCAATCAGTTTGTCCCTCTTATGAACTTTCCAATTGATTATTATGCAAGGAAGTGTAAGAGACGGATTCTGCATTGTACTGAAACCGAAATTATCCAGTGAACTTATGTCTTTCTCAACCAATTGAAGCATCAAATCCCACAGACAATCACTTTGTGACAATTTGTTTGGTCAATGTTTCATAGCCAATCATTTTTTGGTACTGAGTATAAATTCTGTGCTGGTAATGTCACTTGAATCACAGGCAATGACTAGCATCTTGGCATGGAGAAGAAATAGCGCTTTCTTTCAATGGAGGACCGGATCCAGGTTATTGTTCTGCGCCAGGAAGGGCATTCCAGTCGGCAGATTGCAGCAAAGGTCAGCTGCACTGGTATATGTTTATATGGAATTTTGACACAGAAAAGACAAGTCAAGAAAAGGCCATAAATAGTTTTTTCAGGTGGGTGGTGCAAGACTTATGGATGGCACTGTAAGTCTTAGCGCTGAATTTATAGAAAATTTTGTAGGTTGCAGTTTGCAAATTTGCTATATCTCAGGCTTATATGAAAGCTAAAAATATGAGGTATACACCATTGTTTAGCTTTTTATTGCTCTTTCTAACCATTGATGCAAAACAAAAAGTATTTCTTTGTCGCTGCCATTTTTCACAAGAGAATCTCCGATCACTAAAGTGCTGCCACTAACAGATCAACTATTTGTAGGAGTGGGCAAAACAAATTCGATTTTTGACAAATATTCATCAAAACTACTCAATATATCTATTATTATTACATAAGTGAACGATATCGAAGCAATATTTAGCATTTGGAAGAAATATTGCGTTACGACCAGATAATTGGTGGTCTGGAAAGTAGCGTGGATATGTTTGGTGTCCCCGGTAACGTAATCGCTACGGTAATTGATGCCATATATCTTTGGGGTCCTGGTAAAGGGTTAAGGTATTGGTGCATTTTAAAGCCCACTAGTTTTCATATGTGAATGTTATTTGTCTAACGGCTGTACTTGACAGTATAAGCTTATTGGTTAGCTGACATTAATTTCTTTGTACATTCATATTTTATATTGACTATGGCTTTCTTTTAGAATGCTGAGATTTTATGGGAATGGATTGGACTAAGACCACACCGGGAGCCTCTTAGGGTTGAAAAAGATATTCTGTATTTCCCGTCAGGAGCCTTACAGGTGTTGCTTTGAATGACATTGTTGTGTTTTCCATTAAATCTGTATAGTAGTAGTAAACCTCTTTAGCACCATTGTAGTAGTACATCTGACAACATCAGAGAAGACATGAACATGAAAGGAATTACAATGGTAGAAGGAAGACGATTGACAGAAGATAGAACTTCTTGGAAGCATTTTGTGTCTAGCTATTGCCGCTGATGAGCTGGCAGAAAGCAAAGATGATGATGATGATGATGATGATGATGATGATGATGATGATGATGATGATGATGATGATGATGATGATGATGATGATGATGATGATGATGATGATGATGATGATGAGTAGTACATCAGCACCAGTTGATGGTCGCTTCAGTAAAAAAATCATAGTCGTAATCTTGTCCGTGGTGATTCGAGGTTGTACTCCAGAGGTCAGTCCATACTTCCAGATTCCGGCTAAGGAGGATATGCAGTCAGGAATAGATGTGTTTTAAGTCTAGACCTGAAGGTAGCAAGACATTCAGTCTGGAGGACCTGATTACGCAGAACGTCTAATCATCTTGGCCCTCCCGTCGAACAGAAGATAAACTGCCCTGCAATAGATGTGCAACTGAACATGTACTTCTATTAAATCAATGCAATTAAGTCAAAATATCGACTGAATTATTTCTTCCAATATTAGCTAATCTTCATCCATAAATAAATAAAGCTTTTAATAACAGAACATTGAATGTGTACCATACAGCAGAGGCGTCATTTGGGGGGGCTGGGGGGCCACGGCCCCCCCCAAGGAAATGAAAATATTAATTTATAATGTATTAATGTGCATAATGTGCAAAAAACAGGGACGTCATTTGGATTGGGGGGGGGGCATGTTTGTGTGTTATGTGCTTGATGTCAAGCAATCCGAAGTAACTAATCGTAAAAAAGGACCGACAAGCAAAAAAAAAGGTCATCAACTTTTTTTGCAAACTCAAACTCGTCAGGTCGAAAAATCGCAAAAAATAAAAAAAATTGAAAAATTTGAAAATTTGCAAAAAAAATTTTCTCGCCCCCCCCAAGAAAAGTGTGAAATGACGCCACTGCCATACAGCACATCAATCAGTTCAACTGATATTTCTCCCATAGTTTTATCTATCACTGATAGTCTCATCAGTGCTTTTTAGAAATAATTAATATAATACAATAAACAAAACATAAATGAGTTTAATCTGTGCCTATACTTAAGTAATAACAATATCTATTTCTTGCATTGACCAACTAACTGCAAAAGTTCCTTTTTCTATAGTGCACCATTTTGTACAATTATTTAAATAATATACTTGTACTGTATGCCAAAATTAAACTAATATTCATTCAAAACAAAATCTACAGGATCATCATGCAAATTTAAATCCAAAGTTTCAATTTATAAATCCAATTATTATCCATAACATCACAACAATTTTTATCTTTCCCCTATCAAGTTGTTGTTGGACTAGGCTGTCAATGCGATAGATCCTGGATCTATGTGGGTTGGTGTGCTCTCTTGTGAGCAAAAATCCAATTTGAGAGGTGCAAGGGCACTGGCAGATGTTGCAAGAGAAGCTTCTAGTTGCAGTCAGCTGTCTGTCTTTGCATAGTTGACGTTTTTCCTCTAGTAGGTTGATGCGAAGGACCTCAAAGTTTGAAATGCCATCCGTGCATCAACCGCGCCAGCTTGTCCTATCTTGTGCAAGCAGCTTGAGTTGCTCCGAAGGAATTGAGCAGACTTTGAGGTTGTATTTCAGTGTGTCTTTGAATCGCTTCCTGGGTCTTCCGATCGATCGAGCTCCATCTTCCATCTGGCAGTAGAAGGCCATCTTTGGAATTCTCGTGTCGTCCATGTGAATGGCATGACCAGTCCACCTGAGTTTGGAAGCCTGGAGGAAGGCCTCAATCCCCATGGTGCAGCAAGTCTGCAAAACTGCAGTTTTTGGGTCATGATATCGTTTTGGCTTATGAGCAATGAGTCTCAGAGAGCACATATGAAATTGTTAAAGCTTCCTGACGTGTGACCGGTGCAATGTCCATGTCTCGCAGCCGTATAGTAAGATTGGTATGATTGCTGCTTTGTGCACGGCTACTTTGACGTCAAGCCGGATGTCATGGTTCTTCCAGAGCCGTCTGCAGAGTAATTCAAAAGCGTGGTTGTCTTTGGCCAGACGGGCGTTGACATCGTCATCAATGGTAGCATCTGCTGAGATGACACTACCTAGGCAGCAGAATTTATCTGCAACTGGTAAGTTTATACCTTTAGCATGGATGACTAGTGAGTCTAGTGGCAGATGCACAGACATTGCATTCAGTTGTGCCAAGACCTCAGTCTTTTTCAGGTTTACAGAGAGGCCAAAGCATGCAGCTGTTGCTCTGAACTTGTTGAACAACGTCTGAGCGTTTGATTGATTGTGAGCCAAAAGAGCACAGTCATCAGCATACAGGAGATCTTGTATAATTCCTGAAAACGTCTTTGTGCGTGCCTGTAATCTCTGTAGGTTAAAAACATTGCCATCGGTGCAAAAGCGAATAGGAACTCCAAGTTTGCAGTCTTTGAATGCTACTAGCAACATCATTGAGAAGAAGATGCAAAAGAACAAGGGCACTAGTACACAGCCTTGTTTGGTACCGGATGTTATTCCAAATAAGTCAGACAGTTCTCCATTGTCAATGACTTGGCCTTTCATTTCATCACGAAAGGAGTGTATGATGTTGACGAAGTTGGTAGTGCAACTGATTTTGTACAGGATATGCCACAGGCTTCCCTGTTGATGGAGTCGAATGCTTTTGTTAGATCTATGAAGATCATATAACAGTCCAGTTGTTTCTCTCTGCACTTCTCCTGCATCCGACCCCTATCAAGTACAAGTCAAATAAACACTCAACTCTATTTAATTACATAATCCAAGATAAGATTAAAACATCTACTTCAACTAAATACCAAAACCAATCTTAATCCAATATTTAATCACATCATCCTTATCACAATTCTCCTCCCAACTGTCACAATCTGTCTACAAATTGGCATAGTTTATCTTCAACTTGTTACTTCTCATGTGATTAATAAATCACCATGTTCACTAACTTGTTTTGAACTTGCATTATTTTCCATTCTAACTGATAATATTGTAAGTTTTTATCATTCAAACCAACATTAATAATAATAATAGAACAAATACCAAAATTCATATACCTAGGATCAGTACTGACAGAAGATGGACTATGTGAAGAAGACATAATAAGGAGAATTGGACTAGCAAGTGCAGCATTTGGAAAACTTCAGAATATATGGAAAGACAAACAAATATCATTGAAAACAAAACTAAAGAAATATAATACACTAATCAAACCAATACTATTATATGGATCAGAATTCTGGACCATAAAGAAGAAAGACGAAAGAAGATCAATGACTGCAGAAATGAACTGGTTAAGAGGAATAGCAGGAGTCAGCAGAAGACAAAGAATAAGAAATGAAATGATCAGAGAAAAGACAGAGCAAAAAGAAACAATACTCGAATCAATACAGAAACGAAGACTGAAATGGTTTGGTCATGTTGAAAGAATGAAGGAAGGAAGAATACCAAAGAAAGCACTATACAACTTTGTTGAAGGGAAAAGGAGAAAAGGAAGACCAAGAAAAACATGGATAGAAAACTTAAAAGAGGATGCAGAAGAAATGCAAATGAACTTCATCCAAATGACCAGAGCAGCAAGAGACAGACAGAAGTGGAAGGAACTCATTCAGACCCATTGTCCAACCCAATAGGGAAAGACGGAAGGAAAGAAAGAAGAAGAAACCAACATTAAATTTATTTTCTACTTTTACATCATCAAGTTTCACATCATCATTATTGTCACTTGTATTGTCAACTACTAAATCACAATTCATGGTGTTATCCAATATATCACTTTTTGGGCTAGTAGGTTAGACTAGGGGCTGTCCATTAATTACGTCAACAATTTAGAGGGGGAGGGGGTTTGAAAAAGTTTGACAGTTGTTGACAGGAGGAGGGGGGTCAAGAGAAGTTGACGTCAACAATTTCACTTTTTACGAATAATCAAAACTAGGAAATTTCATGGAATACTACTTATTATAATGGAAAAAAGCATGGCAAAAAAGGTCATAACCATCACATTTTGACACTCGACGAGCAAAAAATGGTCATCATCGCAAAAAATATTAATCTTGTTATTGGGACCTGTCATTGATCTGGGGGGTCACAAGTTTTTGATGTAATTATGGGGGGGGGGGTTAACTGAAAGTTGACAGTTGTTGACAAGTGGGGAGGGGGTCAAAAATTGCCCAAAAATTGTTGACATAATTAATGGGCAGCCCCCTATTGCAATTCTCTTTATCTTGGCCTGCCCAACAGCCTGCTCTCCACTCTGCAATCTGTCCTAAATGCTGCGGCTCGTCTTGTGGCTAAAGCTCATCGCTACTCTAGCATCTCAGACTTTATGCTTAACACCCTCCACTGGCTTCCAATTTCTGACTGCATTAAATTCAAACAAGTAATTATTGTTTCTGTAGTACTTCGAGGTCAGGCACCGTCTTACATTACTGAGCTTTTCAAATCACCCTCTTCCACTGCTCATCGCCTGCTCCGCTCCACGGATCAGAAAGATGTTTATGTCCCCAGATCATGCACTGCTCTTACTCAGCGTTGGGCTTTTGCAGTGACTGGACCCTCTCTCTGGAATGCCTTGAACCCATCCATTCGGGAATCACTTCTTACTCCCTCGCTCTGCTCAATGCAAAAGCTAAAGTCTCACTTACCCAGCGACTCCAATGCCAGGAGCGCCTCTGAGCAGAAATAGAATCAATCAATCAATAAACTTCTATGGCGCCACTATCATAATGCCCAGGGCATCAGCCGATGGCACACCAAATCCAAATAGAATTAGAGCCAGGTCAATCCGGAAGATCAGTCAGAACAACGGGGGAGCAATCTAAGGGGGATAAGCCAAGTCAAACAAGTAAGTTTTAAGACCAGATCTAAAAGATGATAAATTTTTAGTTTTACGAAGTGATATTGGTAATGAATTCCAAAGCTTAGGGCCACACACTGAGAAACAACTAGTGCCAATGACGGTGCGAGAATAAGGAACAACAAATGAAAGTCCTGCCGAATACCTAGTTGACTGAATAGTAGGTCGAGGGATTAGTCGCATCTTAAGGTAATAGGGTTCATTATATAATATGGTTTTAAATACCAAAAGACAAATTTTATAATTAATTCACTATTTGATAGGAAGCCAATGTAGGGAATGTCTTGTTGGAGTTATATGTTCGAATCTTGGAGTTTTGGATATTACTCTAACTAAGGAATTTTGTACTCTCTGGAGTTTCTGCATATTTGAATTTGTGATGCCAAAATGCAAGGAATTGCAATAATGTAGGCGACTAGATAACAATGCATTGGCTAACTGAATAAGAACAGGTTTAGGGAGGAGATGTCTGATTGAAATTGAGGCACTATACAAATTCCACACTACCTACATTACATTACATCACATTTTACAGCCTTAGGTTCAAAATTTACATTATCAAGCTTTTGTTGTGGTTCTAAAATCTTATTTACCAACACATGTTCATCTCATATTCTAGTTTCATTTTGAGATTTAGTGTCTAAACATTCAAGTATCACTTATTCACTATTTTTCATATCCATTGCAATGTCATCTGCTGAATAACAACTTCCATTCCATCCACTAAGCTTGATGCTAGGGAACGGCTTAACTTTGATCAAAAAATATTTTAATGAATTTTGCAAAACTGTTGGAAGCTGATATTATTTAGAAATTCACAGCCACCATAGAATGGGATTGACAGTACCTGTAGTATATGTGTTATATACCAGTTAGTTTCTTATAAGATCTTAAATTATTATTAAATGGTTGCAAAATCCTGAAACATTTTGGCCAGCACTCTTTAACTATACCACTGTCAGTTGCAAACAGTATCTTAGTTAAAGCATTACAGCATATTTAGTTTGTGCCTTTAAGTGGAAATTTTAACTTTTGATTGATTTTGTAAATTTTCTAATTCAGTTTTTCAATTTGATTATTTAGGTTGTTCACAACTATGGACATGGAGCTGAGGGTATTAGCTTGAGTTGGGGTACTGGAAAACATGCTGCTTATTTAGTACAGGAAGTGATAAACTTATGTAACAAATCACTGGCGCGGCTTTAAATTTTTTGCACAGTGTGTTTTTTAAATTTCACATCTTATTATAGAATTTCCCGTTAGGCTTGATGCCAAAATTCATTTTGATATATAGGATTCATGTGTCTGATCAAAAGACTTCTTTTCAGAAATTTCAATGTTAGTTGATTATATTAATTTATCGATGTTGACGGTGATAAATTTGGGCGTCTGACTTTCCTATTATATGGCTGTGAGCAGGAACATTTCTTTTTATATTTTTATGTAGTTTTATCAACTTTAGCACCAAGTTTCTCCTTGAGCTGTGGAAAACAATTCTCTTCAGTTGTAACTGCTTTATTGGTTCTTGCAGCCTTTCAACTAATGACTGTCATTGAAGTCCTCCTCCAATGACTTCTCACTCTCCATGCAGTCTCTTTGAGCAAAATGCAGTTATATTCTTTGATATATTTTATTTAAAATGCAAATCAAGAACTTCCCTGCAACCATCTCAAAGTACCAAAGATGACTGGCTCTTTGACCATCCCTCTAATATAATTATAAAAATAACCAGTTTATATTTTAATTTAAGCTCACACTTATTATGTAGCCCTATATATATATATATATATATATATATATATATATATATATATATATATATATATCTGTGAATACCAAAATAAACACCTTGGCTTCCAATTTCTGGCCACATTAAATTCAAACAAGTAATTATTGTTTCTGCAGCACTTCAAGGTCAGGCCCTGTCTTACATTACTGAGCTTTTCATATCACCCTCTTCCACTGCACATCGCCTGCTCAGCTCCACTGATTGGAGGAATATTTATGTTCCCAGATCATGCCGATCAGCGTCGAGCATTTGCAGTGACTGGACCCTTCCTCTGGAATGCCTTGAACCCATCCATTTGGGCCTCACCTCTTATTCCATCGCTCTGTTCAATGTGAAAGCTAAAGTCTCACTACTTTACCATGCTACTCCGATGCTAGGAGCGCCTCTGACTAGAAATTAAGAGACGCTATACAAATGCTTTGTTACATTACAGTACATGGTAAATAAATAGATTATGAAAAATTTTACTTAATATTAGAGTTTATGTTGATTTGACATTTGGATTTATTGCTTGTATTAGCAAGTAATTGCTGTAGGAAAGGTAACAAAATATCTTTGTTAATTATCTGTTTCTCAGTGTGTGTGTGTGTTTTATATATATATAAAAATATATATAAAATATATATATATTTTATTTTATTTTATATTATATATATATATATATATATATATATATATATATATATATATATATATATATATATTCATCATCATCATTAACCGTGGGCTCATCGCCCGTTGGTGTATAATGCCATCTCCACAGTTTTCTGCCATTCTTTCCTGTCCATTGCTCTGTGACTAAGATCCTGTAAACTGCTTCCACACCATTCTTCAATATCATCACACCATTCCTTGTGTGGTCTCCCTCTCTTATTGGCACCCTCCATTATTCCAAACATTAGAGCTTTGATCTTTCTGTCCTCTTTCATTCTGCATATGTGTCCAAAAAGATGGAGCTGGGAGTTAAGTCAAATCGTCTCCAGAAGCACTTCAGAGATCAAGTTTTTGGCTGTTAAACTTCTGACCGCCTGTTGTTATGACGATGATGTTTCTATCTTAGTTAATTCACTCTTTGTTTTACTTTTTCCAGCATGGTTTGTTTGGGCTGAATTCTCCTGTATAGTTCTTCATTTGTGATTTTTTTTTCGACCCATCCGATTCGTAGTATTTTTCTATAACATTTTCTTTCAAAGGCTAGTATTTTTCTTTCCAGGTCTTTGGTGATGGTCCATATTTCGCATCCATATAAAAAGCTGCTGAAGATACAGGTTTCGAGTATTTTCTTTTTTGTTTCAGTGCTTATTGATTTGCTTTTCCAGATCTTATCCATTGCCATCAGTTGATCTAGAGCTCTTGCTGCTCTTCTTGTGACCTCTTGTCTGCAGTCTAAGTCATGTGTCATATTGCTTCCAAGATAGGTGAAGTTTTCTACGTTCTCTACTTCTATTCCATTTACTCTAATTTTTCTTTTGATCTCTTTGTCGCCAAACACCACATTGTCTTTGTCTTCTCAATGTTTATCGACAGTCCATAGCGCTCAGCTTCATTGCTCAGTATCTGTACCGTGTTTTCCAGATCATCTTCATTTCCCTCTAGGATGTCAATATCATCAGCAAACCTAAGGTTGTTAAATGAAAGTTCCTGAACTGTTATGCCTTTTACATGTTCTTTGACTTTGTCCATTGCTCTTTCCAGGTCTGTGATGAAAACCATAGGTGATATGTTATCTCCTTGTCTTGTCCCTCTGCTTGTTTTAAACCATATATATATATTAGGCACATGGAAAATGATGTATGTACCATGTATTTGGAAATTATTTTTGTGCTAAGCATTAAAAATGGTTTTAAGTAGAAAATAAAGTCAATCAATCATATGCTAGTTATCAGATGTTATTATAGTTTTTATATTTTACTTATAATTTCAGTACTGAGAATTAGTAAATTGTGTGATGACAACCAGCTCTGTCTAGTCTGTCATTGCTTGTTGCTCCTTCTAGGTTTAATTCATTCTTTACAGTCTACACAGACAGTCTACACAGACCTGCCATCTTAAACAAAAAATTTCAGTTATTTGTTATTTTCACTCCATTGTGAAACACACTTGTGATTTAAGCTGTCTTAATTTAAAAATAACGTGCTTTACACAGTGTTTCAAATAGGTAATGATGTAGGTCTATGTTTACTTGGAAGGTTTTACTCTTAGGTTCAAACAAGTGCAACATGAGGCAATTGCCCACCTCTACCCCTAAAAGACCGTCTTTCTTGACCTGTACTGTAGTTTGAAAACATTGGTTACAACAATGACTTGAACAATCTATGAAATAGTCTAATAATGTGGTATGTACTACTTTCCCAGGATGGCTGACGCTCGGCCGCTACACAGGATTAGATCTCTTAAGGCGTGGGGTGGTCGACTTCGCTTTTTGCCAAGTTTTGGCTAAGGTTTTACTATTAGATGGCTGATTCCTTCTCTCTATCCCTCTGTTGGACCTTACTTCTATCTTAGGCAGGCCTGAGGAGAGGGGGTGCAGCCGGTACATTGTACCGGTATAGCATATTATAATGACTCCCATATAATAATAACTCCCCCTCATTATTATATATATAATAATGACTCCCCCCATCATTCTTCTTCCTCTCGTAGTCCCGTTAGGAACCGTTGAGACCAGCAGCGTTGTTCGTGATTTGACGCCATAGAATACGGTCTTGAGCCACGTGTACCGCGTCTCCAATGCACATCCGCGTCCATTCGGTGATGTCATCTCTCCATCTTCTTCTGGGTCGTCCTTGTGCTCGGTGTCCCTCCATTGCGCCTTCCATGCAGACCTTTATTATTCTTTTATCCTCCATTCTTGCAATATGCCCAAACATCTGCAGCTTTCTTCTTTTGATTGTGGTGATGATATCTTGCGCTGCTCCTATTCGTCGTCTTACTTCTTCGTTGGTAATCCTCTGCTCCCACCATATGTTAAGAATGCGTCTGTAGCATCGCATTTCAAATGCTGCCAGGCGTCTACGGTCTTCGGATTTTAAGGTCCAGGTTTCTGCTCCGTATAACAGAACTGAGAACACGCACGTGTTGAGTAGTTGCAGTTTGATTTTGGTAGAGAGTCCTCCGTTCCGCCAGAATTTGCTAAGGCAGCCTAAGGCCCCGCTTGCCAGGCCTATTCTTCGTCGTATTTCCGGGCTACAGTCTCCATCTGCACAGAGCAGGCTGCCAAGGTAAACAAATTCCCCTACCCACTCTATTTCCTGACCCCCTACTTTAATCGTCATGGTTCTTGCCCCTTTCCCTACTGCCATTATTTTGCTCTTGTTGACGTTGATTGCCAGGCCCAGTTTGCTTCCAGATTCGTCAAGTGTGTCCAACATGTTTTGTAGCTCTTCTGGTTGAAATGCCAGGAGGTCCACATCATCGGCATAACGCAGATCTTTGATTTTTATACCATTAACGGTGACTCCTCCATCTTCTGTTTCTTCCATCTTTTCCATTGCTCGCTCTAACAATGTTAGGAACAGCAGAGGTGATAGGGGGTCTCCCTGCCTTGAGCCTATTGTTGTTTTAAACCAGTCTCCGATCTTTCCCTTATAGCGCACCGTGACCATTGCTGTCTCGTATAGATTGCGCAGGACTCTTAGTAGTTTGCCTTTGACTCCTGCGCGTTCAAGAATTACCCACAGCCCGTCATGCCACACTGAGTCAAAGGCTTTTTTGTAGTCTATGAAACAGTTGTATATACATTTTCCAAATTCCTGTGCTTGTTCCGTTAACAGTCGTAATGCCAACACTTGTTGTATTGTGCTTCTTCCTCTCTGAACCCTCCTGCTCTTCGGATAGTCTCGTTTCCAGCTTGCCCTTCAGTCTTTGAAGGATAATGGATAGGAGGACTTTGCTAGGGGTGGGACAAGAGGAAATTGATCGGTAGTTTGAGCATTCTTTTGTATTGCCCTTTTTGGTATCATGATCATTATTGACTTTGTCCAGTCTTCCGGCCATCTCTCTTTCTCCCATACTATGCTGCATGCTCGCCATATTTCCCTTGTTAGGTCTTCTCCTCCATTTTTTAGTAGTTCTGATGCAATCCCATCTTGCCCTGGGCTTTTATTGTTCTTCAGTTTTTCTATTGCCGCCTCTACTTCCGACTTAAGTATCGGGTCATCACAGTCTTCCTCCGGATGGCCAGATCTTTCTTTTATGTTTTCCAAAAATTTTACGTCCCCTCTTCCATCATAAGTATAAAGTTTTTGATTATATTCTGTCCACCTTGTCCTTATATCCTCTTCCTTGGTCAGTGGAATCCCTTCTGTGCTATTTATGGTGCTGGCTGTGCTTTTCCAGTTCCCTGTTAATTTCCTTATTAGTTGGAAGGCCACCTTTGGATTGGAGTGTACCATGTGTCTTTGCGCTTCCTCGCATGTTTCTTTTATCCAGTTCCGCTTATCCCTTCGCGCATTCCTCTTTATATTGTGACATAATGCTCTATAGCTTTCCTCCATTTCCTGTGAGCTGTGCTTGTGCCCTTTCATTCTGCACCTTTCTTCAACTAGTTTCATGTATGTTCATATCCCCCCATCTTTATTATATATATAATAATAACTCTCTCTATATTATAATAACTCCCTTAGTTTTTCAGAAGCCAGCTGAAATATCATGGTCTAGAACACCAAAAGCTTTTTTATATCAAGGATTGTTCCAATAGCATGCTTGTGGGATTCAAAATTTGTTGTTTTGGTATCAATTAAATTCATTATTGGCATTTAAGTGGAGAAATAGGGCTGAAACCATATTGATCAGTGGATAGCTTATTAAATGCATCTAAGTAGTTTAACATTCTGGTAAGCATTGCCCTTTTAGGAATTTTAGGAAAACTGGGAGATTGGAAATGGGTCTATAATTTTATATAACCATTTTAGAGACATTTTTATAAATTGGGGTTATTTTTTCAATTTTAGGCCTACTTCTTCTGGGGAGTTATTATAACATAGAGAGAGTTATTATTATATATATAATAATGAGAGGGGAGTCTTTATTATATATATAATAATGAGGGGGGAGTTGTTATTATATGGGAGTCATTATAATATGCTACACCGGGGCCGGTGGAGGTTTTAGGGGCCCGCGGCCGGTGATAATGACGTATTAATATAAGTGAAAGAGGTTTTTTGCTTGTCACACCATTTTGGAAAGTAGAAAAGGTTTTTTACTCGTCAGGTTTTTCGGAGACTTGATAAATTATTTTTCAGGGCCCACAAATTTTTTTGTACCGGGGCCCGGAATTTCTCTCGGCGGCCCTGATCTCAGGTACTATACCTCGACTTCTCAGGTACTTCTCACTCTTTCAGGTACTACCTCGCTAACTCTTATCTCGGGTACGACCTCTCCATTCATTCATTCATTCATTCGTGGACAATTTCTATAGCGCTGTAACAAGGCTGAGGCCCACAACAAAAGCGCTTTAACATCATTTCAACTTTTCCGAGAAATTTTTTAAAAACGTTTAAGATTTTTTGAATTGTTTTGGAAATTTTTTGATAAGTTTGAGTTTAGTTTCAAAAAAAGTATTAGCCGTGGTGACAGTTTTTTTTTTCATTTCATTATTAAAAATAGAGTTTTTTTTTTTTTTTTTTTTTTTGTCAGCCCTTTATTGCACATTAAGATTCATTAATACATACACTATAATAAATTTAATTAATCTTTTCATTTCTTGGGGGCTTAGTATTTTTGTTTTTGTTCCACATTATTACATTATAAATTAATAGGAATGAAGTTTGACCCCACCGTCCCCAAATGACGCCTCTGTTTAACATCTCAACTATACCCGAAGCAAACAGATGCGTTTTTAAGCTCTTGATGAACCTGAATGCCTGTGGTGACATCATCAGGAAGAGAGTTCCACAAGATGGGGTTACCACGTGTAAATGACCAAACTTAGTAATCTTGGAGGGAGGAGGTCAAGTTTGACCCCACCGTCCCCACGACGCGAAATGGGACTCAACCTGAATGTGTACAGTGTATCTCGACGGTCAATTCTTACCCGGTACCACCGGTTTGGAGGAGTATAGTGTATTTGTATGCCTCCGTACCTTTGGAATGGCAATGCATAGTTGCATACAGACTAACGCCATCATTCATTTGTCTTACCGTAAAATGCGTAACACCGTGACGGTGACCCTTTTTGGCAAACGATTACAAATCTTAGTTATACTTAGTGCTTTTTTCTAGAAAAAAGGTACCGGAATTCATCTTCGTGTATGATTAAATTCATAAGAAATAAGTTCAAATAACACTTAAATAAATTGAATTAATTTATACGCCATAACACGTGGATTATAGCGCATTAATATCTAACAGATCATAGGCTGTCATCCTTAGCCATAATCCTTCTGTCCTTAGCCATACTGAACATTGAAAATGAACTCGTGAAGACAATCGACTTTGCACAGCTAGTGGAGTCCTTAGCCACAACAAAAAGTCGTCGGCGACATGTTAAGACAATTTAGACTAATTACCAGCTACGGTGAGTTGCCAGTACACTACGAATATTATAAACAGACGACAGGTCGACCGTGCCCCAGTTCGTGTACACTGACTGCACGACTGCAAATTCAATGCAAGTTTATTTGAGTTGAAGTTAATGGCATTTAATTGTTTCATTTTTCAATTACGTTTGTTGTATTTTTACTTCATTAAGCAGTGTTTATTCTAGCCACCTTGACATTGTGAGGATTTTGAAATGTTTGGAGGGACAAGGTTTGACATCTCAAACGTCTTGACGAGCAAAAAAACAAAAAAGGTCATCTGCCCGTTTTCCCTTCTTAAACGCTCTGTGACAAGCTTCTTTATTTTTCTCTCCAAAAAAATAAAAAATCCCCCGTCGCCACACTTTTTTGGGGGGAGAGGGGGAATTTCCATCTCCCTATGCAACATATAAAAAAAATTTGGGGAGGGCCTAGAATAAACACTGTCTTTAAGTGACCACGATGGCGCCGGGGGGCCTCCATGGAAATATTTGCACCGGGCCTCCAAAATGTAAATCCGCCTCTGTGGGCAATTATCTAATTTCCTAGGAATCTACTGGACCTTATACCGGGCTCCTCTCCCTACCGTCGCCCCAATATATTATCTTTCGTGGGGCTTACCTGCCCCTTGGGGACCGCAGTGTTTAATCTAGACTCCGGGGGGAAACTGAAAAAGCCGGGGGGAAATTGACAAAGCCGGGGGAATTCTGCTAGAGAGCTGCTGTTAGTCCATGTAGTGTGCCAAAATTTCCGGGGGAATATGAAATTTTCGGGGGAAATGGCAATTTTTCCCCTGGAAACGGCCTAGATTAAACACTGGGGGACTGAATGATCGTGTAAACAAAATTCAGTAATTAAAGCAGTAAAGGAGCTAGGGTGTCCGGGCCCCAGGGACAAAACAAACTGATTGCGCCCCCAGGCCCCCTCAGTTGACGAAAAGCCACAAAGGGCGCCGCTCTGTTCATTTGGCGCCCCTTCATTCTTCATTCAACATCGCGAACATCCTGACAAGCAAATAAAGGTTATCACGGTCACCCGCAGCGAGCGGAACTCCTTAGGCCTATTGGCGCCCCCTCGCCCAGTGTTTATTCTAGCCACCTTGACATTGGAGGGATTTTGAAATGTTGTGGGGCAAGATTTGAGTCTCCACACTTTGGGGGGATTTCCATCCACAGCCAAATATAAAAATTTGAGGGATTTTAAAATGGGGGATTCCCTCCATAGAAGGCCTAGAATAAACATTGCCCCTCGCCCCCAACATCATCCCTGGGAAGAGGTGTAGGGGCAGAGGTGTCATGTTAATAGCCTAATGACCAGAGACGTCATTTCACTGTTTTTCAGGGGGGAAACACTTTCGACCTGACAAGTTTGCAAAAAAGTTGACCTTTTTTACGATTAGTTAATTCAGATTACTCGACATCAAGGTATTTTTATATTTTTACCTATTTAGCCAGCCAATTGGTATGTAAAAACTAAATAACACAAACATTGGCGAAAACAATTTTTTCCCCTAAAAATCAGAAGGGGCAAATGCCCCTGCCCCCCCCAAATGACGTCCCTGCTAATGACGTATAAACAATTAAACCGCCGTCGACCAAAGTCAAACATTACATTAGAATCTAGTTCAATCGAAGCGCAAGGCACCCGATAGGCCTATAAGCTAGATTTCGAAATGAGCGAGTTCGATGTATCAGTGTCTCTTTTGTTTCTATAACGTTGTTTTGGACGGTTCCGGCGCCTAAACTTCTATATACAGTAATCGGGATTTCTATAGGCCTATAGGCCCAAGCGACAGGATTCTACAGAATGGGTAAGAAAATATAGCCCCCATAGCGATTCGCTATTGCGAATATGTACTGCATGACTAAATGGCGAGACAAGTCCCTTCGCCGCATAGATATTGACTATATTGCCCCCTCTGCCATTGATTAACTTGACAAAATTTAGAGGTAACAGCCTAACAGGTAACAGGATCTAAGCCTTGAAAGTTAAAACCAAATTCCCGATGCACACCTCTCTGGTTGTCCCAGTTCTTTTCTATGGCAGCGAGACCTGGGCCGCCAAGACTGGAAGAAAATTGGAGGCATTCCACAGAAAGGCTCAACGCCGGATTCTGAATGTCAGATGGTCAGACTTTACACGCAATGATGAGATTTGCTCACGATCTGGCGATGATGATGATGATGATGATGATGATGATGATGATGATGATGATGATGATGATGATGATGATGATGGTGATGATGATCTAGGTGTTTTGTGAAGTCGAAGTCAACTCGTCTAGTAATAGTCATTACCAATGTATGTGTGGACTGTGTATGTGTGGCAGTATGGACTGCCAGTGTATGTGAAAAAGATTCAACAGCTCGCACTCTTTAATGGTTGAGTAACTCGTGGCATTATCGAAATCAGCTTCCAACAATTTACTTGCAAGTTTTTGGGCGCCGGAGTAAAGAAACTGTTGTAACTTCAAGGCGTAATTATGTTTTGAGGCACCATTGCTACATTGTTTTTACATTTTCTAGTTCCAATAATTCCAGTCACAATGCATTTTGAAATCCGAAGCTCTCTCGGCACTGACGCTAACTGAAGACATCGTTCTGCATGATGTCTAACTACATAAACTTCTATAGCAGCAAATGCACCATTTCAATAATGCACTTGACATCATTCGATGATCCCTTCGAAATAGAATCGCGATTCCCTGGATCAGGACCAAGTCCGATTGTTCCAG
Source organism: Metaphire vulgaris (assembly GCA_018105865.1). NCBI lineage: Eukaryota > Metazoa > Annelida > Clitellata > Crassiclitellata > Megascolecidae > Metaphire > Metaphire vulgaris. The sequence continues at coordinate 6,545,026 of CM030863.1, forward strand.
CTATGGAGTCGTCATCGTCATCTAAATTTCATGACAGACTCGGCGAAACGGACTGATGGGACATGTAAGCGAATTCCATAGTCTAGGCCCACCAACTGCAAAGGTCCGGGGTGGTGCGAGTTTACGATATCTGATAAGCAGGCTTTTTTGTAAAAAAATATTTTCCGGAACGCAATAGTCAGAAGTCAATTGTCAACATGACGTAGCGGCCAAACAGTTACTATAATGATTATTATTATTAATACTAGCTTTTGACCCGTCAAAAATGACGGGGGAGAGTGACTATCTCCTAAGTATTCTCCTTCCCCGATTTTTTTGCAAAAGTTCTTATTATTACACATAAAAATTTTTAGATCTGAAAATGTAAAGTGAATGCGTAAATTATCATTTAAAAATTTTCCTATGTGCTCACTGGGTGGTCTGCACACCATAACGGAACCTACGTCTACGGTTTGAGCCTACGATTCCATTGGGGTTTTGTCTCCAACGGGGAATGCACCCTCCATTGTCACCTGCGGCCCCTTTTGGGCCATATGGCTCCTTTTGGGCTTACGGACCCAAAGGGGCTTTGTATCCCACGGAGGGCTGGGACTTTTCTTCTTGGGGGCTGTGTCCACAGTGGATGATACAGCCACCTGCGCCCCCAGTGGTGCCGTACAACGTGCATTCAATCAGGACGATTCGTGAAACTGCAAGGAATACGCTTCGTCAAACGCTCCGTCGATTATAAAATGTGTGATTGTCAATGGCAACAACGTCCCCCAACATCTGCCGTGTATCGTGACTTTCATACAAACTTAGCAAACTTACGTAGAGAATTATTACATAAGAAGATAACACTAAATTCATACATAGAAAATTTAGAACTATTTCGGTTCAAAATTTTATATTTATGAATTTAATGTTGCAAAAATTCCAGTTTTCATATTTTCCGGAACACCGTTCCGCCTCGTTCCGGCACAAAAAAAGCCCTGCTGAAGAGTCATTACAATAGAGTAGTGGTTCTCGCGGACCACTTTTGAAGATCAAAAATGTCTCGCGGACCACCTGGAAATTGAGAAAAATCCTAACAAGCCAAAAGGTAATCGCGTTCTTCGTCCCTCACCAGTGCTCTGACAAGCACAAAAAGGTCTCCACCTTACTTACTGCTTGCTCTCTGGAAATTTGGGGATATATATGTATAATTTTTATTAACGTTTTTATGAATTTGCCGCGGACCAGTAGACCCCTCTCGCGGACCACTTTTGGTCCGCGGACCACGGGTTCAGAACCACTGCAATAGAGGATTTGGTTGAGAGCTTAGTTGGTTGAGGCCTTAGGATATTGATTTTATACTTTATACTTTAAAGAAAATCTTACACCTTTCCAAATGCAGGTTTCACCAGTGTTTAATCTAGACTCCTGGACTCCGGGGAGGAAACTGAGAAAGCCGGGGGGAACTGAAAAAGCCGGGGGAAGTCAGCTAGAGGCTGATGTTAGTTGATGTAGTATGCCAAAATTTTCGGGGGAAATTTTAAATTTCCGGAGGGGAAGGGTAATTTCCCCCCGGAAACAGCCTAGATTAAACCTTGGGTTTCACCAATAAAAGTAGGCCTAATGTATTCGCTCTCATGAAACACACGAGAAAACAAATTAATTGTAGGCCTAATGGCTTTATTCTGGACTTGACGCTTATGTTGCGAATGTCTTGCCAATCCCAGATAATTGTCCAGTCTCTCGGTTTCTTTCACCTGGTCATAGATGGATCTGCGGCATTTTTCAAAGAAGTCGTAGAAGAAACTTCATTTCCGCTGTTCGGAATATGGGCGATTGGCCTTGCATCATAATGTCGTATGCTGTCGACTTTGTTTCTATTACAAACATAGACAAAGTCAAGTCAATTTTGTTTGTTATTGTTTTAGAGAAATAGGGTTAATATATATAGCTCAGAATCTATTATCAAAGCGCTATAGAAGTGCTAAGGTATAATTTGCATAAAAATGACCTTAGTTTAAGTTCAAAATAATCGCTAGGTGACGCCTTGCATTTGTTGAAATTTTTTATTAAATCTTAGTTCTTACCCTGCTTGCTTTTTGGTGATACACAGGGAAAGGAATACGAGTCCAAGCATCAGAAGAAGAAATAAAATGATGGCAAGCAAAGCAAATAAACCTGAAATTCAATCAACAATTAACTTTTATCAATTACTGCATTCATATGAATTGTTTTATTGTGCGTAAGTAATGTTGATCTATATTGTGTGTGTGCGTGCGTGTGTGTCCGTGTTCACGCGTATATATGTTACAGTCAAAGTGTGAAATCAGGCAGTGTTGACATTGCCTGAAATTTTTAGCCTAGGCAATGTCGACATAAACCGTTTCACTCGGGCAATGTCGACATTGACTGAAATTGTTTGACATTGTTTAGCAATGCCTGAAATTTGCTCAGATTTTCTACACACTTTGCCTGAAATCTTTATCTGCAATGGAATAGCACTGTATATGGAGCTATGCGTGCACCAATGTCTAAAGTTGCTTGTAACATAAAAAAATTAAATGAGTTGCAAATTAAATGTTGCAAGCAGTAATATAAAACAGTTCTAAACATTAAAAACTGCCAAAAACTTTATTAAGTTCAAATGAAATAAAGGAACAAGCCGTACTAGAAAACAGTTATACAACATTAATAACTTCAAAAAACCGTCTAAACTTCAAATGTAATAAAGGGAATGTAAATGAAATTTCTACAAATAAATTATAATGCGTGGAAAGTAGGGATATTTTTACACCCCCTATCAACCCCAATACCCCAATCTGAGACCGACAACCCCAATCGAGGGATATTTTGAAACCCCCTACCCTCCCCCGAATTTGAGACCGCCACCACCCCACTCCTCCATCCCGACAACACTCCCCAATCTGAGCCAGGGATGACCTTTTTTGCTTGTCAAGGTTTTTGGAGACTTGATAAGGTGTTTGGTACTTTTCGGTTAATTCACCGCCAACAAGGGGTAAATGTAAGGGATTGTCGGTTAAATCACTGCCAATTTAACCCTAACCCAAACCCGTACACTAAACCTAGCCCTAACTCAAACCCTAAACCTAACCACTAAACTTATTCTTATTAGATTAACTCTTTTGAATGCCTGACCAGTGGCGTCATCTCACACTTTTCTTGGGGGCGAGAAACTTTTTTTGCAAATTTTTGACAAATTTTGGGCAAATTTTAGGCATTTTGGCAATTTTTTTGCGAATTTTTGCAAATTTTGGCAAATTTTAGGGCCAATGTTGGAAAATTTGCAATTTTTGATATTTTTTGGCAAATTTTGCAATTTTTGCACATTAATAGGCTACATTATAAATTAATATTTTCATTTCCTTGGGGGCCACGGCCCCCAGCCCCCCAAATGACGCCTCTGTGCCTGACAACTAATTATTATTTCTGCGAATTTAACGAAAGGAACCCTTTCATGATTAAAATTTCTCAAAACCTCGGTCAAATTACGTCATACAATCAATCGTCATAGCAGTCAAAGTGTGAAATTTTTAGGCAATTTCGACCTATCCCGATTCTAAGTTAAGCCTCATTTATTTACTTGCTGCTATTCCATCGCAGACAAAGATTTCAGGCAAAGTGTGTAGAAAATCTGAGCAAATTTCAGGCATTGTTAAACAATGCCTAAACATTTAAGTCAATGTTGACATTGCCCGAGTGAAAGGCTTATGCCGCCGACATTGCCTAAAAATTCCAGTCGAATACGAGCGTTTTGTTACTTGGATTTCACACTGACTGTAACATATACACCCTGTAGGCTATAGGCCTAAGAAAATCTATATAAATAGAGATATAAATCCGTTTCTTCGGGATTTCTTATCTAGGAAAGTTCTTCACAGGTTACTTTGAACCTTTTACATAACCTTCCAGTCGAATACAAGCGTTTTGCTACGTGGATTTTTGCTTTTGGTCAAAACGGACTTTAACGAAAAACCGGTTTTCGTAAAAGCGCAACCTGTGGAATTGGCTGTGTCGAATTACGACTTAGTCGGCATTGATTGATTTTTACGTTTTCGACACTCGACAGCCATACATATCACAAATATATCTATTTAGTCATAATTTCATAAATTTGCGATCAAACATAGCGGGTGCTGAGGGTTTAGTACAGAAAATCAATTGTTTCTAACGCGCTATTGCTATTTTTATCGCCGATTAACCGCCCTCTCACCACACCCGCGCTATTTATCGACTCTTAACCGCAACCTCCCCACATCTACGATTCATACGCACGGTTGCCCGTCATCAAATTAAACACATCAAATACTCCTAATGTTAAGTGATGGAGGTCCCTTTCGCTACCTTCAACAATGTGCCTTGGGCACCTCCAACAAACCCCTCCTCTGTTTTAATGGTCGGTGGTGCCCTGTGCACCTCCAACAATGGTTGAAGATGCCTTCGGGGAAGTTCGGGCACTCCAAAACAGCGCAATCCCCAGTTAGCAACACTAAGGCCACGCCCCGAACGGAGCGAAACAGACAAAGTGGCTGTCATTGACAAAATCGCGGTGCATTTGGAGAATGTTGGAAGTCCGCGAAGGGTCCTCCAAACAGTTCCCGAAGTTAACTCCAACCATAAACTGTAGTCGTATCACATTAGCATTATATACGGGCAAAGGCCCAAGAAACGAATGCCCAAGCCACAGACCCATCACATTACTATCAGTTTCCGGCAAGTCCGAATTCACAGGAGGTAGCAGTGATATTTAACTTACGAAAATAATTCTTGATTCTATTTCTATTTCAGTTATGAAGGGCAATATCTAATTCAATTTCAGTTATTTTTGTCGCTTTAATTTCAGTTCAATTTATAATTAAAGTTCAACAATAAATCCAATTTCAGTTTCAAATCCAGTTCAGTAACATGTCGCAAATTTCAGTTCGTACTCGTCGATGATGTTTTAGTTTGCATCTCACAAACAGTGCAGAGTCGTTGAAATAACGACATAGCTACTGTAGTCAATAAATGATGCATTGAGCTTAAAGAATGCTCGCATTTCCAGTGAACAGTGGCGGCTCTAGGATTTGGCAAGTGGGGGGCCGTTTGGGTGGTAACTTCTAATCATGGGGGCCAACCATTTGTTGTTTAATGTATGTAGCATTAAGTATAGGTCCCAAGTGGGGGGCCACGGGGGGGGACAGCCACTCAATAGGGGGCACGGGCCCCCTGCCCCCCCCCCCGGTGGAGCCGCCACTGCCAGTGAACGGTGCATACGGTTTCTTCTACCAGCAGATAGCAGACATACGAACTACCAATGTACTGCGCTGTCTGCACATCAAGAAATGTATTCCTTTTGTTTAACCTCACATTCGTAAACAATAAAGCTCTTAATATCTCTGTCTATTCAATCTATATAGAAATAGGGGAAGGCGGGTCAAAATGGATCACTGAGGCAAGACGGATCGGTAGTCCCCCACTGGGATTGGCTATGGCATTAACAAAGATGGCCAATCATAATTGTAGAAAATAGCTATGAGAAGTTGCTGACTTACTCTCGTCGCTTAAACAACGGACCTGCGGAATTTTAGAAAAATATCGGGTTTTAGAAGATTTGAAGTAAGGTGAGGCTTCACTTTATGATCGGCATTTCTTGCAAAAATAGAAGTCCTGTTTTTGACGAACTTTCATTAAGTTTTAGGTGCTAAATGCCTTTACCTTAGTGCCCTAAATGTTAAAATAAATCCCGAGCGATCAGTAAAATGGCGGCTAGAAATAAAACCCAGCCATGAAGATGAGGAAGGCAAAATGGATTATGCATGTAGGAGGCATAATGGACCGCTGATCCATTTTGCCCCGTTCATTCCGCTCATTGTTTAATTGAGGCAATATTCTAAATTGTTTATTCTTTCGTGTCGCACCTCAATAGAATACGCGTACTTATTATTAAGTGAATTAAAAGCATTAAAATAATATAAATATATATCGCCTTTGTTATTAACAAGCATTATCAAAGCTGCTGCTTCCTTGTTTGATTTTCTCGAGGGTGTATCATAATTTTTTTTTTTTATCATTTTAAGCTGCAAACGTGGTCAGAACACACGTGCGCAAAACCAGCAGACAAAAGTAAAAATGGGAACCAAAAGTAATGGAGAATGCATTGTTGGATATCGAAAGTAGAAAGATTGGGAATTCTTAAGGCTAGCAACTTAGTAGCAAGACATGTAATCTTTTTAACTACTCTTCGTCGTCGAGCCCTCTATTTCCCAACAGTCATTTTTTCAAATTATCTGCGACTTTTGTTTCGGCAAAAAAACTATATATTTAAAACTTTTTGATGCCCTCCGTACTTCATTCTATAAGAACTTGTGCAAAAATTGTTCGAAGACATAAATAAATTGTGTGATTAACTCTCAGTGGTGTAGCGAGGGGAGGGGCGAACCGCCCCGGGAGGCGCTAACCTTAGGGGCGGCATTTTCGGTTTAAAAAATCGAAAAACAGCAATTCGTCTCTATGTTGCCATGCTCATTCATTTGTTGCGATACCATGCAACGTCCTGAAAAGTCTGACAAGCATAAACAGGTCATCACCACTTTTTCAACTTGTCTGTAACTTTTCCAAACTTTTCCTAGATTTTTCAAAATATAAACTTTAAAGTTTCATCGACACTACGGGGCGAAAAATAATACTCTCGCTACGCCACCGAGGTCGGCACTTCCTGCTTTCGCTCCATGCGGCACTTTGCCTCGCTACGCCACAGCCGTTAACTCTCGTCAGGCTCGAGGTGTGAGAAAAACCCTCGGAAGGCTACTGCTTTGAAACGTTGTAGAGTGACTGTAGTCACAGTGTAGTGTGAGCTAGAAAAGGAAACTGGCTTCCTATTGTCCCAGGATTGTTGGGATAAACGTCTACGCAGTAGATCTGTGCGCCGCCGTCGATATTTTGCATGACGCCGCCGCCGCCGCCGCCGCCGGTAATACAGGATCGGCGCCCCACCGCCTCCGAGAGAATATCGGCGTGACGCCGGCGTCCCTATGGCAAAATTATTTCTCTCATAAAACAGAGTAGGCCAACACTGTGGTAAAACGTGGACAAAAATGTCTTCACTATATAGGCAACACTAGTTAACTTAAAGCACGCGCTACTCGTTTACTTCGCTTCATCCGTCTATCGAACGACGTCATGTATTGTTTATATTCTGCAAAAGAGAAGGCAAAGAAAAGCGTTTTTGATGAAAAATACGTGAAGACCAAAAAATGCTAACAGTTTTGTTTGGAGTTATTTTGGCCATTTGGTATGCAGAACTGATTTCTCAGTAAACGATATTAAGACAAATGCACACTGCGGCCAATGTTTTGAAAACAAGAAAATCGACGTATATCCCAACAACTCTGAGACTGAGAAGAAGGAATTTTCCGGTCTTTATAAGTGACATACACTGTACAACGTTTCGGCGGGATTGCCTTCCGAACGTCTTTCTCACAGCTCAAACCGTGGGGTTAACCACACAATCTTTCGACGTACCCGAACAATTTGATATAAGTACCTCGAGACGAATTACCGAGGGCATTATAATAATATATTTATGTATCTTACAGTGTTGTATAGTATTTGAAATACAAGTATTTGAAATACGTATTTGAAATACATTTGATGTATTTTGTATTTTATAGTCACTGAGAAAGTATTTTGTATTTTGTATTTCAAATACATTTCAGGAGTATTTTGTGTGTTCGAAATACAATTTTACAGTCAAAATACTTTTCTGTACTTTATTAGCAGTAAGCAACTGCCAACTAGTCACACCACTAATTGCGCCTTCACGACCAAATATGGATCTGATCAGTGCCAACAATAAAATGTAGACGCTTAGTGCACTTACCCCCCCCCCCAGTAAGCAGCATAAAATTCACTAGTATACACTAGTATTCACACGTATACACAAGGCATGACCTTGTCCAGTTCACTGAGTGCAATTTAGTTTAATAACAATCCTGTTTAGATGAGTTCTGAACTACAGTTAATGTTATAGTTAACTTAAAGAACACTGCGGTGAAGTCAGCAAAGTTTCGGCAATGCCAGTTATTCTCTATGGTATACACTTTGCTAAAAAAGGCCAAGATGGGGACAAGGTTGTGACTGCATAGCTAAAGTGTATACTAGTGAATTTTATGTTGATGCTGACAGTCCTGATTCGTGACCCACAAATATAGCTGACACAGTTTCAATAACATTTCTATTTCTTAACTTTTCCACTTTATTCTATTACAGTTATAACAAAAGTTATTAATCACTTTTCAGTTAGAATTACAGTAACAGTTAAGTGACATTTGTTACCAGTTATTCGAGGTTTTCAGTTAATGTTATAGTTAACTTAAAGAACACTTCGGTGAAGTCAGCAAAGTTTCGGCAATGCCAGTTATTCTCTATGGTATACACTTTGCTAAAAAAGGCCAAGATGGGGACAAGGTTGTGACTGCATAGCTAAAGTGTATACTAGTGAATTTTATGTTGATGCTGACAACTGGCTTTAACTGAGTGGGCCCAATTAATCGTCATTGCCAATTTAATTAAGGTATTTAATCTGACTGTACTAGCTGTCATAGTAGAAATATAAATATTTCATTCTGCAATTTCTGCTGTTACCTTTACTGTAGTGTTGGCTGTTGGGTGTTGACACTAGACAGGCACTGTTTTTGTTGTACTGTTATTACACTTACCTGACTACACTTATTAAAGCACTTGGAATTAGAGACTAGTAAGCCCTTTACACCGGGTCGACTGTCATGGGCCGTGAAAGTATTTTGTATTTGAAATACATTTCTGAAAATGTATTTTGTATTTTGTGTTTTGCTCTCCTCCCGTAAATATTTGAGAAAAAGTATTTGAAATACATTTTTGAAATGTGTTTGTATTTTGTATTTGAAATACTTTTAAAAAGTATTTTATACAACACTGGTATCTTATGGAAGTCAAAATGTTGTATGCCGAGATTTTTATTATCAGTTATTTTGTAACAAGCTGAAAGTAAATGTTTCTTAGACCTATTTGAATCCATTTGGTGCCAAAGGAAGCGTGGTGACGCGAAGAAGACAAAAAGAAAGAAGAGGGTTAAAATGATGAAAGATACCAAACATTATATTGATGCTGTATTACGAGATAATAAAAAGTCTACCTATGGCCAAGGTACTCCATTTCTTGGTATCCATAGACGATCCAGCTCCAAAAAGATCTTGAACCTCGGTTGAATTTTCTGGAGAATACTTAGTTGTTGTAGAAAATGAAATCAGATTGTCTTTTTGTGTACTACTTATGTTAACTGAAAAATCAGCTGCAATAGTGCTTCCACTGCCATCTGAGATTCCAGTGCCACCAGTTCCAGTGCTTTTGGGACTCTCAATGGTCCCAGTACCACTAGTGCTCCCAGCGCCCGTACGATCACTAGGCGGTGTAGGGCCAACCCAGTTTAAAGTTGGTGTGGTGAAAGCGTCATAACCTGAAAGTTAAATTAAAATCTTCATTTCACTACAGTAAGATTTTCATTACAAAAGACACAGGATGTCTCAAGGGTTGTCGGTAGGTAGCCTATCAGAAATGCAGAAGTCATTCATAATCTCAGAACGTCACACAAAAACAAGAATTCGTCATCTCCAAGAAAATTTTTTAAAAGCAGCCATGCTTTCTAGAGGCTGTCCATTAATTATGTCAACAATTTGGGAACGCTGAAAATGCAGGCCTGGAAAATGAATTTGAAAAAATATAAATAGCCTGAAAATGCAGGCCGAGAAAAAGACGGACGAAGTGACAGGGGATAAAATGCAGGCCTCAAAATGAACGACGAAGTAAAGGGGTGAAAATGCAGGCCTAGAAAATGAACGACGAAGTGGCAAGGTGAAAATGCAGGCCGAGAAAAAGACGGACGAAGTGCAAAGGTGAAAAAAAATGCAGGCCTAGAAAATGAACGACGAAGTGAAAAGGGTGAAAATGCAGGCCTAGGAAATAAATGCCAAACTGATTTCAGTTAACTTCTAAAATATGGCTAAATAGTGGTCGTAAACAAAAATAAAATGCAAATCTCAATGCAAAACTGTCATTTCAGTTAACTTTTAACATATTGCTAATAGTTGGTGATAAACAAAATAACAAACAGTATTGAAACTACTTAAAGTAAGATGTAAATAATCACTAATCTTTGAATGGACTAAAGAAAACAAACGCATAACCATAGTAATATCGGAGCGACAAATTGGGCAATGGCCCGACATCGCCGCCACAGTATCAGCACACGTACCGCAAAAATCTCGAGTGTCCGCACGGCACCAGCGCAACGGCAACACGAGGTGCAAAAGGCAAATTTCTCATGCGTCGGCGATCGGTTGTGGTTCTTCAGTCGGTGGTGGTGGACTCTCAGAAACGATGACAGCGTCCGCAACCTCCGGCTCTTCTATGCGCTGCTCTTCATCGCAATTAGCTTCGTTATCTCCTCGGTAATGCAGCGCTTCATTAAGGCTCCCATGCTGTGGCTCACAGCTCTCAGAAAATCCAAACGCGTATAGTTACCAGCATTTGAGGTATCCGAAATTGCTTGCGCGACTTTTTTAATACAAATATATAGGCTAGCCGTGTTTGTGTGATAATGAAGACTGATATGCTAAATATGTATACATCTACATAGCAGATTTTACGTTTCTAACGTTCAAGCGGTGCAAAAACAACAAAGATACACTGTAATAGGGCGACTTTACTTAGCGTTTTCCCACTCGCCCCTTTGTTACCCCCTTTTTCTGGACCTGCATTTTCACCCCATGCCGCTTCGTCCACCGTTTTCCGGGCCTGCATTTTCACCCCTTGCCGCTTCGTCCACCTTTTCCCCGGTTCTGCATTTTCACCCCTTGCCACTTCGTCGTTCATTTTCCTGGCCTGCATTTTCACCCCCTGCCACTTCGTCGTTCATTTTCCTGGCCTGCATTTTCACCTCTGGCCTCTTCGTCCATCATTTTACATACCTGCATTTTCAACCCCCTAGCACTTCGTCCGCCTTTTTCTTTTCTCGCATTTTCATGTCCTGCATTTTCAGTCAACCCAACAATTTTGGGGCAATTTTTGACCCCTACCCCTTGTCAATAACTGTCAACTTTCAGTTACCCCTATAATTACGTCAAAAACTTTTGACCCTCCCCCAAGATCAATGACAGATCCCAATGACAAGGTTATTATTTTTTGCGGTGATGACCATATTTCCCTGTTTTGCTTATCGAGTGTCAAAATGTGGTGGTGATGACCTTTTTTGCCATGCTTTTTTCCATTGTAATAAGTAGTATTCCATGAAATTTCCTATTTTTTGATTATTTGTAAAAAGTGAAATTGTTGACGACAACTTCTTTTGACCCCCTCTCCTGTCAACAACTGTCAAACTTTTTCAAACCCCTCCCCTAAATTGTTGACGTAATTAATGGACAGCCCCCTATCAGAAACGCATTTGTTCACATTGTAATTAACATCATAGCAAGAACTAAATAAGCACAGAAACTATCACTTTCTCATAGCTTTAGAACATGAAGCAAGATCCTTTTTCAACTCTCTAATTTCAAGGTTGAAATGCAGGTTTTAAGAGAATCCAGGTCTTGTAGCGTGAATAGGTTTGATGATGAATTTATCAGCAGAATAAGAAATAACGCACGGCTTGCTGACTGACTAGCTAACGGAAGTTTTATAATTTAACAGCGTTGAAGTGTATGCGATCAAATATCTACTCATAGTAGGTGTTCCCCTTCGCTCAAACCTTGATATGTAAAACTATTGGAGTTGAGTAAACATTCTAGAATATATAAGTTACTGATTAATAATAATTATGCTCTTCTATAGCAACAGTTCTAATACCCAAGAGTATCAATCGATGGTACTTCAAAATCCATCCGCAAAAGATCCAGGTCAAACCTATTCATGCTACAAGACCTGGATTCTCTTAAAACCTGCATTTCAATCTGACAACCATCAATGCAGACAACCCTATAATAGAGGAAGACACAGAGAAGAAGCGATGAGTAAGCTCAAAATTTAGAGAATCGTTAGAAGTAAATCCAAGATTTTTGCAGTTGGAACAGGTGTTATTGTCGTGCCTGTGGCAAAACCAGTGTGGGATTTTCAATTTTTCAATTGTTGTGACAGTCGAATTAAAAAAGTGTTCTGTTTTGGATGGATTGAGAACGAGGAGGTTAGAAGACGTTCATGCTAAGATTGATGAGAACGCAAACAGTTCAGTGACTGATGTTTTAGAAGAAGACGGTGCAAAGGAGAGAAATAATTGAGCGTCGTCACTCTAGATTCACATAATGCATTGTGATTAGTCCCGCAAAATGGTAGCTCGTCACGTCTGCGAATAATGACAAAATAGGCGCTTGCGGCTTGAGCTGAGAATCTTCATATAAAACAACGCACAACCAAACTGTTTACAGAATGGTCAACCAAACGAATATGCCTATTGAGTATTGAATTGATGAGCAGTTTCACACAGACATGCCACTATGGTAATCAGACAACATATATGCCTGCAACATCACTAAATTGCCTGTGAGGCAATTTAGCTATGATCCAAAGGAAACAAGTCGCTCTGCTCTGCGGTTTCTGCGCGGAATGAATGAATGGTGAAAATCTGGAAAAGCAGCTTCACTTTGATCCCAAAAGAATGACTATTTGGTGCGGAATTGTACAGTGTTAGTCTTATAATCTTTTTCATGATATATGACTAATCTAGTCTGTCCATACCTCGCTGACAAATGAACGCTTTACTTGCGTTGCATGGAAGTGCAAGCCATTTATAATCACGAGTTTCGTCCACAAAGACACACTGATCGCCATCGCCTCTCTTCGGCTCTCCCGGAGCCCAATTCGTATATGAAAACGAATAACCTAACCAATATCCACAATATCAAGTTTTTAGTTATAAATAATGTACAAATGCAGAACTACAGGACAAGGCAGATCCAGGTAAGGCTAAAATCAATGATTTTCCTGCAGGTGGAGACTACGAATGCATGCTATTAACCCTAGAATTACCGGAAAAATTGTTATCCATTGAGTACCGATGGGGTCAGAAATGACCCCATAGCAATATTTGCTATATTTCACTCCACACTGATGAAGTACACAATCAAAAACCAACAAAAGTTGTTAAATTTAAAGTCATAAGCAACAATTTCACATTGTTCCAGTGGCGGCTCCAGGATTTGGAAAGTGGGGGGCCGTTGGGGTGGCAACTTCCAATCATGAAGGAGCCAACCATTTGTTGTTAGGTATGTAGTATTACAAGTATAGGGTCTCAACATGGGGCCACTGGGGGGCCAGGCACTCAATAGGGGCACGGCCCCCCTGTGGAGCCGCCACTGCATTGTTCCAATCAGTTACAGAGCTACAAACATCTGCGTATGTCCAGTTTATAACGTAAACACTGCACATGCAACTTTCTTTATAATCTCACTCGTAGCTGTTGCAGATAGGTTTTGAATGTTCTTTGCAAACGTTTCGCTTGCAAGAAGAGCAGGTGATGTTGCTTTTCTTGTCTTTCTCTCGTCCGCAGCAGTGACATCTTGCCCGCTTCTTAGGAGGTTCACCAACGGTCAAATTCTGGTCAGCTTCTTTCTCGTTTGCAGTAGGTGCAATACAAGTTCCGCCTTGAACGAGCTGCTTTACCAACTCCAACAGGAAAATGCTACGCCGATGTTTGGCCTTGTTCTTCCATTCTGGATAGAGTGACACCCATATAGGCTAATGAAAGCATTTAGGGCGCTGATGTCAAGCATTTTATAGAATATAGTCATTGACCATCTTCTTGTCATTCGTTTGGTGGAATACATGCGCAGCGTATGATCAGCAGTGTCAACGCCACCTTTTGTAGAATTATCATCAAGAATGATTTGTGGTTTTCGTTTCGGAAGTGTCTGAACCACTTATGGTTGATTATCGTGCCCAGCAGTGTCATTTTCCTATCTAGTATTTCTGTGCAAGACTAAGGCTGCAAAAGAAATGATCTGTTGTTGAATTTCTGCCAGAACCTGTCATTTCTTCAGCTAATTGCATAACAACTCGTTCACCCTGATTCTGTTCTAGAACCAGTCCTTGCTCTGCCAGTGTGAACCTGAAGGCGAAGAATATACGATGTTGCACTGTCACACAACATCCACAGCTTGATGCCATATTTGCCTGGTTTGCTCGAGGAGGAATAAACTGTTTGAAGGGGCAATACCCACGGTAGGTGAGAAGCTGTTCATCAACTGTTACATTCTCGCCTGGAACAAATGAATCATTCAGTGTCTTTCCCCACATATCAAACACTTTTCTAATTGGTGCAAACTTGTCAGCAATACGGTGCTCTCGTCTATTAGCTGCATCATCAAATCTAATGGAATGCGAAAGTTGTTGAGAAAGAGCACGGGCCATGCTTCTGCCGAAAATAGCACGTCCATCTTCCAGGTTCCATAGCTGGATGATAGATTCACTTCTTGACGTGTACACGCCAGACAGAATAAGAAGACCAAGAAGGCACATAAACTCGTCTTCTGTCGTGTCCTTCCATTCGCACCACAAATGCCTTTGCCTTCTGTGAGCAGCAGAATATTGATGCTGTGACATTGTTGTCTAAAATCAAACATGAATGAATCACAGGGTTACTTGCATGCAAGTTTATTACATAATTGTAAATAAAATACATTAAAATAAATATAAAATAATTAGTCAAGAATAATTACCTTTGTAGACTAAGCAAATGATAGTCAGTGATCACGATTTTTGAAAGCAGCAATGAGTCACAGCCTCGATTTGTAATGGGGTCAAAAATGACCCCACCGGTACTCAGTGCTAGACTGTGTTACTGGCGCCCTCTGGTGGTTTATAAAAATATCTGATAGGTGCATCATGTTGATCAGTTTGAAACATGAAATGTCTTAAAGTAATACTAGTCTGATGCATCTGGTTCCTAAGATACACAAGAGGCTAAAATCTGATTTGGGGTCACTTTTGAGACTAGCAGTACATAGGGTTAAATCCAGAGTTGCTGTCTTATCTCACTAATCCTGCGAGAATTGCATTGCTATGATGCCTCTGTAAACAAGTATTAATTTTCATATCGCATCTAACTAATCATAAGCAGGGCCTCCGAGAGGGGGGCAGGGGGGCAAATGCACAGGGGCCCGGCGGTCTGGAGGGGGCCCGGGCCGATGATGAATATGCATAATTAACAATAATACCTATATAATACTAAATAACACTAAAGAAAGGGGGCCCGGCGAGTAAAAGGGGGCCCGGACCTGAGGACATCAAAAGCATCAAAATGAACAGTGTGAACAGGAGCGTCATTTGGAGAGGGCAGGCGGGCCCCCAAGGAAAAGGAAGAAATAATTTATTAGGTAAATAAATAAATGTGAAATATGCAAAAAAGCGCCAAAATTGTCCAGAATTTGCCCCAAAATGTAAAAAATTTTAATTTGCCAAAATTGGTGCAAAAATTGCCCAAAATTTGCCTATAATTGCCCAAAATTTGCCAAAATTTGGCCAAAAAATTATCTCGCCTCCAAGAAAAGTGTGAAATGACGCTACTGAGTGTGAAAAAGAGCGACAAGAAAAAAGGTCATCACTAGTTTTCGAGAGTTGCAACATGGCATCGTGTCGGTTAATTTGGGTTAAACCAATGACAAGCAAAAAAGGGTCGTCAGCAATTTTTAAAATTTTTTTCGGGGCCCACCGGTCATTCTGCACAGGGGCCCGGAATTTCTCTCGGCGGGCCTGATCAAGTGTTTGCTTCCTGCATGCTAAAATAAATAATAATTAAGCATTCGTGTTTATATGCACTGCTTACGGTTATTGGAAATAAGAGATTATCGAGATAAAATTATTACATCAGGTCTATGACCATGAGCTTGCTAATTGGATAGGATGCCTGCACAGAACATAATTTATAATAATGCACTTTAATGCCACCAGTTCTGATACGCACTCAGATGCATGCATCAACGGTAAGTAAAATCGTGAATTTCTTATTTTCTATAGCGCTTTTGGTGTATCACCGCGGTAGCTGCTTAATTATTCTTAAGCTCTTGAAAATCCACCCACAAAGGTCGGATCAATTCCTGAGATCATTAGTAGTAAACATAAACAGACAATGGTGGCAAGGCCAGATGAATTAGAATCATTTTATGTGTTACTTGCTTACTGTATATTTTAAATGTCCAAGTGTCGAATGGTGGGCCGTGACCGGGCCGCTGTGGTTGAGATTATGCCAATCATCGTTGGTGTAGTCAGGTTTCCAGAATAGAGACACCATTAAGACAGACGCATACCCCATTTAGCCCACCTATGCAATTTGGGAGAGTGGGGCCAGTAATAAGCAAAGAAACTGCAACAAATCAATATTATAATGGATGATCGGTCGATAATTATTGGCCGTGGGTCTAGCCTGCGAATCGCTACGTTTTAATAGCATTAGAGTTTAACTGTTAGCTCCAGTGCAATTTATAACGATTTTAATTATGATCTATATTATTATTACCGATCAATCAGTAAACTTCTATGGCGCCATTATCAAAACAATTTAAAGAAGATAAAGGCAATGGAAATCAGCAGACACTGTGGAGAAATGAAAATAATCATTGATGGATTGGAAACAGAACAGGTAGAAGAATTCTGCTATCTTGGAAGCCTGCCAGATGAAAACGCCAAGTGCCATAAAGAAATAAGGAGCAGAATTGCCATGGGGAAAGAAGCCTTTACGAACAGAAGAGAACTACTGAGAAGGAATTTTAACCGAAATCTGAAAAAAAACGATTGGTCAAAACACTGATCTGGCTGTAATATGCCGCTGTATATTATTATTATATTACTCTATGGATTAGAAACTTGGACGCTCAGAAAGGAAGACATAAAGAGATTAGAGGCATTCGAAATGTGGATCTGGCGAAGAATGGAAAAATCAGCTGGACGGAAAAAATAGCAAACGAAGAAATCTTGGAAAGGGTTGAAGAGAAGAAAAGCCTAATTAACACTATTCGTACAAGACAAAAGAAGTGGATAGGTCATGTTCTGAGAGAAGAATCAAACCTACTAAGAGAAGTACTAGAAGGAAAGATGAATGGGAAAGCACAGAAAGGGCGACCAAGGACATCGATGCTGGAGTGGATGTTCGACACTACGGGAAAAACAAGTATTCAGCCCTGAAGATAAAAGCTCAAGATAGAGAGGAGTGGCGAGTGGCGACGCTGGAGTATGGAACCTGTCTTTGGACAGAGCACCTGAAGAAGAATTATCATCATGCCCAAAGCATCAGCCGATGGCGCACCAAATCCAAATTGAATAAGATCCAAGTCACACCGGAAAGATCAGTCAGAACAGCGGGGAAGCAATCTAAGAGGATAAGCCAAGTCAAACAGGATTGTTTTAAGATGGGATCTGAAAGATGCTAGTGTTAATAATGCGAAGTTATAGAAATTCCAAAGTCTGAACTGAAGCCGCACACTGTTAAACAGCTAGTGCCAATGACTGTACGAGAATGAGGAACAGTAAATGAAATTCAAACAGAATACCTAGTAAACTGAGAGATAAGTCGCGTTTTAGGGTAAATGGGTTCATTATATTATATAACATGGCTTGATACACTATTAAAACGACAGATTTCACTGGTCAACAACGTTTTTGTTTCCTGTGCAATTTCTGGTGTTCCAGGTAGATTTTGTCATGCTGATTACAGGAATAATTTTGAAATTTTTCTATCACGTAAGTTTTTTGAGAAAAGCTGATTTTAAATTTTAAAATTATCAGAATTTTAAAATCGTGGTTTTCGAGAGTTATCTGAGTTATGGGTATTCAGGTTAGGCAAGAATCTTATATGTGACCGCCATAACAGATGTAATATGCACTGTTGGCTCACTTAACTACATGGATTTTGAAAATTAGTATAATTAGGCATGTCCAGACATGCCCAGACGCGCCCAAACCTGTCTTCAAGACTACATGCCTAGCATGTATTGTTGCTATGGTTACGCAGTCCTATATAAATACCAAGCAGCACTAGCAAGCATCTGCAGTCTTTCTATTTGATGAGATATAACTGTTTAGTTAAAGGCTGTGAATTGAATATATTAACTAATTTAATTAAAGTTTCTGAAATGTCGCGTCGATGTCGCAATAGCAGTGACACGTTCTGCTACATCTGTGGAGAGTTTACGTTGAAATCACAGATGCGGAGTATGATAGCAATCATAAAGAAAAGATATGAGTTATACTTTGGATGCAAAATTGGCGACCAAGATAAAGTATGGGCACCTCATATATGTTGTTCATCTTGTGCTACCAGTCTGCGAGCT
This sequence comes from Metaphire vulgaris, assembly GCA_018105865.1. NCBI lineage: Eukaryota > Metazoa > Annelida > Clitellata > Crassiclitellata > Megascolecidae > Metaphire > Metaphire vulgaris. The sequence goes on from CM030863.1 coordinate 6,563,346, forward strand.
TGGCTTGCAGGTAAGCGTCCATCCATGCCATTCGCCATACCAATGAGGAGGGAGCAGAATAATCATGTAACGGATTGCTATTTCTGCATGACGAATGTTACAGGATTTTCTTCAAAGAATAGAAAGTCTATTGAATATCCTAACCTTGCCTCGGCAATGAGACCAGTTCCACACGACGAGAGTCTTCATGTTCCAAACCCCCCCCTCGAGTTTTGGACACTGGAGGACGAGGACGAGCATGCAGAGACAGATGAAATGCTGCAGATAGTTGATGATTCAGCTACGGAAGACCCAGAGTTTGAGCCATCGACATCCAGCAATCCTCATTTGATTTCTCAGGCAGAGCTCAATGATCTGGTCAGAGACTTAGATTTGTCGAAAAATCAAGCAGAATTGCTTGTATCTAGGTTGCAAGGATGGAATCTGTTCTCTCCAGGTACAAAAATTTCAGTATTTCGTAAACGGCATGAAGACTTGACTCGATTCTTCAAAAAATCGACAGTCTTACTTTTTGCATTGACATTGATGGATTGCTTTCTGCTTTCGGCTGTAAGCACAATCCATCCGAATGGCGACTTTTGTTGACTCTTCGCTGTTAAGTTTAAAGGCTGTTTTGCTGCACAATGGCAATTCATACCCTTCAGTACCAATTGGACATGCTGCTTACATGAAGGAAACATATGAGAACATGCAGCTGCTATTGAAACACATAGAATACTCGAGATACAACTGGAATATATGTGGAGATCTGAAAGTTGTTGCAATTCTACTCGGTCTGCAGCTAGGCTACACCAAGTACTGCTGCTTTCTTTGCGAGTGGGACAGCTGAGCTAGAGATTCACACTATGTGAGAAAGGTCTGGCCACCTCGCAGGGACTTGGTTACAGGGCAGAAGAACGTTAAACATGATCCTCTCGTTGATCCGAAGAACATTTATCTCCCACCTTTGCACATCAAACTTGGGTTAATGAAAAACTTTGTCAAAGCAATGAACAAAGAAAGTGAAGCCTTTGCATACTTACGACAGAGGTTTCCACGCGCCAGTGATGCTAAAATAAAAGAAGGCGTTTTTGTTGGCCCACAGATTCGAGAGATGCTCAAGGACAGTCACTTTGAGGGCCTTCTGCAGGGTGCCGAGCATGTTGCCTGGACAGCCTTCAGGGATGTTGTTGTTAACTTTCTGGGCAACTACAAGGCGCCAAACTATGTTGAACAAGTTGGAAATCTGCTACAAGCTTACAAGGCAATGAAATGCAACATGTCACTGAAGATACACTTCCTTCATTCTCACTTGGACTTCTTCCCGGACAATCTCGTCGCCGTCAGTGATGAACATGGAGAAAGATTTCACAAAGACATTGCCAGCATCGAGAAACGCTACCAGGGAAAGTGGAGTCCGTCTATGCTCGGAGACTACTGTTGGTCACTGATACGTGAAGCACAGGACAGTGACTACAAACGAAAATCTACAGCAAAACATTTCTAATTTTCTCATGTCTTGTCATTATTGCCTAGATCCTTCTGTAAGATTATGTTGCAGAAGACGTTACAATACTAAATGCTAAATTGTCGATTTCTTAAAAACCTTACGTGATACAGAAATTCTAATTACATATTTGTGTTCAGAAAGTCAAAATCTATTAGTTTCACCAAAATTTGTAGAGGAAACAAAAACTTGCATAAAATTTGTTGACCAGTGTTTTAAATTAATTCGGTGTTTGATAGGAAGCCAATGTAGAGATTGTCTAGCTGGGGATATGTATTCAAATTTGGGAGTTTTGGATGACTCTAACTAGGAATTTTGTATATTCTGGAGTTTCTACATATTTCAATTTGTGATGTCGAAAAGTAAGGAACTGCAATAATCTAGACGACTAGACACCAATGCATTGGCTAACTGAATAAGAACAGGCTTAGGGAGATGTCTGATGCGATAAATGTCTCGAATGTTATAGTGTAGAATTTGACAGATTGAATTTATCAAATTATTTATGTGACTAGTGAAAGAGAGGAAGAGTCAAGTGTCGCACCAGGGTTGCGAGCAGAAGTACTTCTAGAAACAACCGTGGAATCCCTAAGAACTATAGATTCCAGAGATTTAAATCTGGTCAGTACACGCGGACATCTTTGACCATCCTGCCCAACGTCTGACGTCTCGTCATCCAATCTGGTTTCCCGTGCCTACATTGAACTTCTCTGTTCCGGATTCTTGGAAACAGAGTTGGCAGTCTGCTGAGGTAAAGAAACAAATACTCATCACAGACCTCTGCAAGCGCCAACCCGGCTTTGACCTAGTACGCTATGATTGGATCCACTTCAATCGCTATCAGGCCATGGCCGGTGCGCCGCTATGCTTCACCGTTGGGGAGCCAGAGACGACCCGAATTGCCCCTGCGGCATCAGGCAGACTATAAACCACATAGTCAATGACTGCCATCTCACAGGTTCAAAAGAGGACTCGAGATCCTGCATCAGGCTCAACCTGATGCCGTTCAATGGCTGAGAAAGAAAGGCATTCGCTAGAAGAAGAATCTGGTCATTTGAGTCGGAGTACCTAATAGCAAGAATTCGGTTTTTTGATGAATTTAAAAGAAGCTTATTTGAATCCATCCATGACTGAACATTAGTAAAGGCGCTGGATAAAGTTTCAAGGGATGCGTTTGAAGAGAAGTGATCAAAAGAGGTGAGAATTTGAGTATCACCAGCATATAGATGATAAGCTACTTGATGTTCATTGTATAGAGAGTAAATAACAGAGGTCCAATTACAGAGCCTTGACGGACACCACAAGACAGACAGCTTCTCATCTGTTATCACTGATTGAGCGTGGGGGTGCAGAAATGAAGCAAACCAATGTAAAGCAGTGTCAGAGATTCCAAACCAATGTTCAAGATGATGATGATGAATAGAATGACCAACAGTATCAAATGCAGCAGATAGGTCAATAAGTAAAAGAGCAGTAACTTTCCCAGCATCAATAGCCTGAACAATGTAATCATGAACTGCCAGGAGAGCTGTTTCTGTGAACTGATATTTTCGGTTGGTAGGGAGATAGTGTGGACTAGAACACAAATGAGCATGTATTTGCTTTTTAACTGTTTTTCAAGAATTTTCAATAGGATATTAAGATTAGATATAGGCCTATAGTTGGAAAAATCGTCAGGAGATAGAAATGGCTTTTAAGTAGTGGGTGAGCATGGGCGTCCGCAGAAATTTTTCCAAGGGGTGAAAAACAGGGATTCAGTTGCTCATTAAAGAAACAAGTAATTTTGCAAAACTATTTTTCAGTTTAACTTTCAATTTTTCCATATTTTTCAGTTTCAGTTTCAGTTGCAGGTATTCCGAACACCCAGTTTTTAGTCGTTCTAATAAAAACGCAGCCATAGGTCGGGAAAGCTTTACATTTAAATACTGAACTAGCAAGAGTAGCATTCTTTAAATTGTTTATTTGACATTTCATATTCATTTTTATTCAACTGGTTATCTCACACAGCCTGAAAGTCTCTACATTACACATTTGAAGTTTAAAGTTAGTAGAAACAAGTTATTTGTGAATGGGTTAATTTTTAACAGAGGCATCAAACCAGTTACAGTCATAATCTTATTAAATAAATTGCTGTCGCGGGATTAATCATTCATTTTCAATAAGGCTTCTTAGTAGAAAGATCAGATAAGATCAGCATTGTGACAACTCTCTAGATGACTTTTAACATTTGTGTCAATTGCTGCAGTAATTAACGTCCATAGGTTAACATTGTTAAACAGTAACAAGACATTTACTTTTGTCGAACCAATCTTATCAGACGGTGGAAAATATTCCCAAATCACCTCTCTTTTGCAAGGCCACTAGAGATTAGAGCTCATTGTTAATTTGGGTTACGATAATATTTGATTAGTTAGAGCTTACCGTGTTCACGTCAATGCGAAAGAAACTAACCGTCACCAGCGATTGACAAAATCGTTCAACAACAGTTGGAACATCGACACAATGGACAAGCATTGTTAAACGTCGTAAACTGAATGTCGAGACCCTGAACAAAAGTAGGTCAATCAGATACAAAGCAGCGCAAATTATTCCATAGTGATGAGTGTAGGTTTGGTAGACGAAAACTATAATCAATTAGGGGACTAAATCTCAACTGTCAGACATGGGGACGATCAAGATTTAGGGAGCAGTAAGTTGTTGGACTATTGTTTTGACCTACGTGTGGACAATAGATCAATGGAGCCAGCCTGTGATTTTATATCTTCTGATGTTCGACTACCATATTCATTTCAATGACAACTGAAACACATCTGAATGACTCGACTTTTTCCATGTTTTTTGTCCATTCAGTTTCAGTTTTAGTTGCAGTTTTTTGTATTTTCCAGTTCAGTTCCAGTTCCCGTTAACGGATTTTTATTTTTGTTTACGGAATTTACAGTTCAGTTTGGAGTTACTGGAATCACAAATGTGATGAAAAAAGTGTTCTTGTGATGCAAATGTTTAAAACAAGTAATTTTAACTGAAAGTAGTTTTGTAACTCCACAAGGGTTAGGTTTTTTCCAGGAGGTTCAATTGCAGGGTAACTTTATGGTCCCTCCGAACACCCATGTGGGTGAGTGGGCGAATAACTGCTAAACGAATGAAGAGGTGTTATAAAGATTATCTGGAAACCTAACTTCATTTAAGGTGGTAGGTTTAAAGGAAAGAAGAAGTAATGGTCAGTCATGGATGGATTCAAATACTTCTTTTAAATTCATCAAAAAAGTCCCAGTGGCGTGCAGGGAGTTTAGGTACTCCTAATCAAATGACCAGATTAAAACTTCTTCTATAAATCACAATTGAAAATGCATTTTTATCTAGATGTAAGTTGTTAGGCACCTCGACCCTCAACGACCGCTGCAATCTTATAGTAAACGGGTTGGCTGGACATCCGCCGCCTACACTGACTAGATGATGTTATAAAGATTATCTGGCGAACTTCATTTAAGGTGGTAGGTTTAAAGGAAAGAAGAAGAGCTGGTGGAGATTTTGAACAAGAGAAACCCGTTGAAGAAATGTTCTGAAAATTTAGGTGGATGGTAGATATTTCATTAGAGAAAATTGGCAGAAGACATCTGGGAGTGATGATAAAGAGAAGGAATCAGATGTGACATTTGACTTTTCTCGATGAAGAATGCTATTTACAGATTTCCAAAGAAGGCGACATTTAGAAGAATTTTGTGTGACAAGATTAGTTAAATAGTTGGATTTGGTTAAAGAAGCAATGGACAATTTTGCATTGGTCCCTAAATTTCTGCTTATCATTCGGTAGGCCTACACGAGAAGACTTCCATCGTCGTTCCAATTGGCTGCGACATCTCCTAATTTCAGCAATGTCAGCATTGAACCATGGTTGAGGTGGTCGGGTTACAACCTTTTTAGTTTTAAAAGAAATAAGAATATCAAGAATATTAAAAGAACAGAAGCAAATTTAGTTGCAAATTCGGAAGCAGTCTCTGCAGGATTGGTAAATAATTCAGAGGCAGAAATAGCAGTTTTAAAAGCTATTAGATCGAGTTTAGACCATGGTAAAAATTTGACTGTTTTATATGAAGGTGGCACCCTTTGAGGAAAAGCGATCTTAACAGACAAACCAATATGATCAGATAAATAAGTTCAACAGGGAGAAATTTTGGATATAATTGTTTAATTAGACCTGGTGATCAATAGGTCCAGGAGGTGTCCCTTATCATGGGTAGGAAAGGAAACATGCTGATGGAGGTCAAATGAAGTGAGAAATATTATTTAAATACAAAGAAAGATTGTTTTGCAAATCATTGTGAAAATTTAAGTTACCAGATATGATTAATTCTGAGAATGAAGAGATCACAATAATATTTCCGATAGAGACTGAAATTCAGCTAAGGATTCAGCATGAGACAATAATGGTGGTCGATAGATAATTAAAGATGTCATGCACTTAATGACTGAGTCGAGTACAACCATAGTAGCTTCAAAGGACGATCTAACATTCTCGGGGTTTGATAAAGCAGGATTCAATTCAGCATCCCACGAAGGTATTAAGAGAAGTAATAAATAGTGACGAAATTTGATTTTATTAGCTGTTCTTATGGGCTTTGAACGTTTGTGTTTATTCAGAGATATATCATCACATCTGCCCAATAGCAATAGCTTAGAAGAAACTGATAAAAATAATGCTGGAATGGAGTAAAAGGAATTAAAGCAAGCAAGGTTATCAAAGACGCAATATCCAGAATTTAAAACTTTAACGCTTTCGCATTCAGGCACACATGTAAAATTAGGCCAATTTCGGCGCCAGATCAAAAGAAAAAAGAACATTGTACACGCTCTCAGTAGGCCTACCAATTGCATGATGTCAAACATTATGTATAATTTAAAACAGTTTGCAACAGTGATGAATTTTGACCGGATCAAGCCAGAAGCAAGAGCATGATTATAACGTAATCAAGATAAATATTGTCTAGGTGCTTCAGTCTGTGGATCGATTCACAAACTCAGTAGAATTCAAGTACCAGGCAAATGTTTGTAATTGGAGTTACGCTAGGGTTAGGAGGAACAATAAACACACAGAGATGGCGAGCGCTTGCTGCTGGAATGATATGGCGGGCGGTGAGTGATTCACCTCTGCTGGGTTGTCCTAGAGTGGTGTTTATTCTAGCCACCTTGACTTTGGGAGAGTTTGAAATGTTTTTTTTGGGGAGAGAAGGTTTGTCTCCCCAAAAACCTTGCAAAGCCAAAAAAGGTCGGCCTTAAATTTTCCCTCCCCGGATGTGGTGAATGGTGACAAGCAAAAAAGGTAATCTTCATATTTCATATCCTTCTCCAATGCTCTGACGACCAAAAATGACCTCCTTATATTTTTCTCCTCTCAAAAAACTCCACTCGTCACACTTTGGGGGGAATTTCCATCCCCCCAGAGAAGGCCTAGAATAAATACTGCCTAGAGTGACAGATGATGAGCAGCCAATGGCGTGCAAGTTCAGTCTAGCCGTTTGCATAATGAAAATTGTTCAAAGCTTATAATTATTATTGAATTTAGAGATGTTGAAAAAAGAAGCACTTCCCCGAGATCTCGATCAGTGTTGAACAAAACTGCCAATCTCGAAACGCCAATCCTAGTGTCAGACATTTTCAAAACGAGGTAATACAAGAGATAGGCAAATGGGCGTAATCCAAGATGTAGGGACCGTTTTTATTATTATTATTATTCTGTGAAAGTTCCGCAGAAGGCTACTGCGTTAAATCTCTGGAGTGTCACGGATATTCGTTGTAGGAGAAAGGATGTCTCTCTTTCATCTCCAGATTGTCGTTACAGGACACTGCCGATTTCCTTTAAGAAGATTTCCTTTCTTCGTTCATTGGCCCATTGTCTCCAAAGCCATAGGAAAACAGTGATACGAGGAAGACAGTTGATGGTATTTGTTCCTTTTCTCTCGGCTGCACGTTCGGCTGCAGCACCTGCGATTGATGCTGCATACTGACAGTAGGAAGCAGCGAAAGTGTCTGCGACTGTAACGTCCCAAATAACGCATTTGCCTGTCCTCCATGGGATTATGCAGCCATCCGATCGTTTTTTAACGGATCTTGAAAGACCTGAAGGTTCCTTTGACGATGGAAAACCGGCTTTTGCCAGTGAACGGCATCAAATATCGTTAAGGGCGGCGTGTCGGGCGATTCGGTCAGGTGCTAGTCGACAGGAGAGACCATGGTGGCCATCTCGTTCAACTAGAGTTCCGCAAGGACAGCTATGCGGCATGGACACTTGGACAGTGTGATCCTAAGTCAGTGGCGTAGCCAAGAGAGGTTTTGGGGGTTAAAACCCCCTTGGCTGCCGAAAACTAAATAGTTTTAATGAGTTTCTATGCATTTTTAATTTCTTGACGCGACTTTGGGATGAAACCAGCCTTGGCTATAGAATATAACGGTTTAAGAAGTGACTACCTTTTTTTGCTTGTCAGGAAAAAAGAGGTGATAAACTTTTTTGCTTGTCAAGATTTTTCCAAAGTTGGCCACGGTCAAAGCCAAAACCTACCCCCTCCGGAAATCCTGGCTAAGCCACTGCCTAAGTCGTATTATTAGCGGAAAGACAATTTATTTAGCGCCGTGGGAAACGAGGGTCAAAGTTAAGGCCCTTTGACAGGTAACACTTGTAAGAGTTGTTAAACAAATGAGTCCGGATTATTCCGAGATGAAATGATCGATTTGCATGACGCGAACTTCTCGGGAAATGAGTTCCAATAGACCATCAAAAGCTATATACATAGTGTTTTATCCAGACTCCAGGCCTGGGGCAAATAGACTTGGCTGGAGGCGAAGAGACACAGTTCAATGCAAAAATTTGTGTCATATTTGGAATTTTTTTTTTTTTTGGGTGTGTGTTTTTGTAGGGGATTCTCCCCTATCAGGCCTGTATAAAACACTGCATATACAACAAAATATATAGGTTCTATAGAAAATCAATCACCTTTTCGGGATAATTTTCTCATCGGCCTTGCACAAATTACACAACTGATCCCAGCTCGAATTTGGGGGTCCGACCCACCTCTCCGTGCCCTCTCGTGACTACGTTAATGCTTGTAGCGTATATTTATCTTGCATGGCATAGGCTGTGTATGTCTTAGTTTAATATCTGGTCTAGTCTGCGATTACCAGTTACCGGCATTTGATGTAATCTCTTACAACTAGAGGCGGTAGATCAGTGATGGGCACAAATTTTTATCCGAGGGCCGCAAAAGTGTCTGTGACGGAAACCGAGGGCCGAACAAGTTTTGTCGGCATTTAGACAGTGTTGTAAAGTATCTAAGATACATGTATCTACACAGAGAAAAATGTGTGTAACGTTACGATGAATTTAAGTGTAAATGTTACCTTAGTCGAGTAACCTACGTGTAACGTTACACCAGGTTACACTGAAGTGTATACCGAGAAAATTTTGTGTAACGTTACGATTAATTTAAGTGTAAATGTTACCCTAGTCGAGTAACCTATAGTGTGGCGAAATCAGAAAATAGCAGTGAAAAGAATTAATAATCAATAATAAATAAGCCTGAGGTCCTATAGAAATAATACATAGATGATAATTACCAACATAGCGTAGAGAAACAAAGTAACAAGTATTCTGTATATGGCGCAAAACGTTAAGGAAAGGGAGCAATATTAGGATAGTGAGTTTAGCACACCTTTCTATCGCCGGTTTAGAACTCCCTAAATAGCGGTACAGATTTTGCAGACAACGCAATATTAATATAACCCTACTTTTGCTTTCTGTGTAAACTTACTCTTTTGCTTTGTTGTGTTGCTTTGTACTTTTGTATATTGTATGTATCCACTATTCCACTTTAAAACAATTTGGGGGAAAACTTAAATCAAGTTTTCCCGAATTTACACCAAGGCATGGTGTCAACTTTACACAATGTTAATGTAACCCTACTCCTGCTTTCGGGGTAAATTTACTCCAAAATTTGGGGTTAACTTACACCAAGTTTTCCCGAGGTTACACCAAAGCATGGTGTCAACTTTACACCTGGTTCGCGTTTTGAGTACACCATCGCTTGGTGTAAGGTTACACCAAGCGATGGTGGCAGCTGAATTACCACCAAGTCTTGGTGTAACGTTACACAACTTTTTTCTCTGTGTAGATACGTATCTTAGATGCAAAAAGTATCTTGTATCTTGTATCAAGATACATTTTTCAAAAGTATCTAGTATCAGTATCTTAGATACAAAAAAGAGTATTTGTATCTGTATATTTAAATTAGATACAAGATACTTTTAAACTCTCAATAGAGTTTGACTATATTGGATATTGGTGATGTGTGGACATTTCAAATATACTTTAGGCTAAATTATTAAGAGATATATAATTTGATTAATATGACAACCTCTTTGGTTGTAAATTTGCATTGCATCTATGACTAATTTTCTCCGTACTAAGTTTATTTTGAAACAAACTCTTCTTGGAAATTTTTTTATCAATACTAACTTCTAAATAAAGTATCTTAAAAGTATCTTGTATCAAGATATTTTCAATTTGTATTTGTATCTTGATACTTTTTATATCATGTATCTAGTATCAGTATCTTTGATACATTTCCTCACATGTATCTGTATCTAAGATACATTTGAAAAGTATCTTTAGCAGTACTGCATTTAGAATTACATTTTTAAGTAGTCTCCAAAACGACTTTAACATAACGTAGGCCTATGATACTGTATACTGTTCAGTATAAGTAGATTATTAATAAGCCAAGACTGTCAAGTCGAAGAAAGGTTAGTAAATGTTAAAAGCATTATTTCTAGTTAACGATCAAATGCCAAAGTGTAAATCCAATTTGAATGCTGAATTTTCCAGTGAGGCGTTGTCAAATGTTTCATATGTTTAGAGGGTCGCACATTAATGCAATATTTCTCGATGTCGGGGTCGCACAAAAGGGCTTCGAGGGCCGCATTCGGCCCGCGGGCCGCACTTTGCCCATCCCTGCGTTAGATCAATATTTTTATTCAATGTGATTGTCGGTTCTACTTACCAGCTAACCAGTACCATCCACCTTTGAAGGCACCAATCCATATTTTTCTGCTCTGATTAGAAAAGAATGATGTCAGCCAATTATTAATCGCCAGTTGCAATAAATAGTTGTCTACCGTGGCCAATAGGCCGCCTAGCTCTTGACATTTCTTTGCTGCCGTTTCCCAGTCCACTCCTTCATTTTGTACTGCATAGTCACTGACGTAGTAGCAAAGGAAAGAATGCCTCTGATAACCATATCCGCTACACTTTGTCGTATCTGAAATAACAGCGTTGCACCGCACTTAATGCTCTTATGCTTATGTGCAAATCCCCATGGCCTTTGAACAAATAAGTTCAATTTCGAGATGCAATGTCTGAATGCAGAATTACGGAAGGCCTACAAGAAGGACAAGTACAATGAAAGTAAAGTAAAACTATGATGCTGTAAAAGAGCCTGAAACAAACATTCAAAGCATACATAATTAGCAGGAACTGCATTAACAGTAGTAGTAGTAGTAGTAGTAGTAGTAGTAGTAGTAGTAGTAGTAGTAGTAGTAATAATAATAATAATAATAATAATAATAATAATAATAATAATAATAATAATAATAATAATAATAATAATAATAATGTTTTAAAGTGGCTCGAGGATGGTCTGCCCTGTGTGCGAACCACTATGTTTCGCACATCCAATCTAGTATCCTATAGTACTTTATTTTGAAATCATTTACACTAGCAGCCATTACTATGTCCTCGTTCAATTCATGGTAATTTTGGCTTTAGCGTCGGAAATTCAAAGTGCGTCCGAAATTGAAATTGTTAGCGTTTTTATCGTCCGAAATGGCCGGTCGTCCGCGTAATGTGAATTATATAGTATTACCTAGCGAATGTTTACACTAGGCAGCAGATTAAGCAAGAATCGCTCACTAATTTGTCAAAATTGGGAGAGAAGTTGAGTGATAAAAAAACTGGCACTGCAGTGGTGCGCACAGAGGCGTTTGGTTAAGAACACCTTTGATTGTGAACGTTGTCAGCTGCCGTGTAGTCTCCAACGCTGCCCTGAAGGTATTGACGGCTGTAGATTGCTGCATTCCTTGTTACTTTGGTTGACAATTATGCTTGATAATATAGCAGAAGATATTTTGTTATGCGTTCACTGTTACAATCTTCCTTTCATTATCGGAAATAACCGAAATTAATTTCCGACGCTAAAAGCCAAAATTACCCAATTCATTCCGTCTGTCATGTAGTCATTGTCGATCTAGATGCGATTTACATCACTATGAATTTCGTGACATTTAGCAGTACAATACAATGTATTCACCGCCGGCAGTGTGAAAATTAAGCCACGATGGCTTCCTGTCTAAAGATATGTGAGATTCCAAAGATAAACATGGACAAGGTTATTAGGGAGAAAACATGAGAGTCAAAGATTTTAAATAGAGAACCTCCTTGACGTAATTTATGGAATACGCTTTAAAGGAGTTCGAGATTTGTGACGTACTTTTAAAGGGGGATCCGAGATTTGTGACAGCACGTGTAAGAGACTCGGGGAGGGGTCAAACATTAAAAATAGCGTCACGTACTTTATGGACTACACCTAGATTCTGATTTGGTGGTGTGGACCATACTTCTATGAGAGGGGCGGTAAGTGCGAAACGCCTACGAGTAAATACTAGAAAGCTAATATCACTGTGTGACGCACTTATCTGGCACAAGTAGTTATAGTGTAGCGCACAATCTTCGTCGGCCATTTTGGTTTCAAGTTCAGTGTTCAGCACTGCACAACTCTTTTGCGTTGTGGTGATGTCTGGTTGATTGTAGCCCCACTGGCCATTTGCTCCTAGATTAAGCACAGTGAACGAAAAAGAAATAATTGTTTCTAAGACGACTTCACTGTTTAAATATTTGTAGGTGAGAATCAATAATAGATTGATAAATAACACACAATATTTGAAGCGATACCATCAGTTTAAATACCTGCTTAGTGTAAGTAATGTAGTCAAGCACACGTAGCTTGTTTTCTCTATCCGCCGCACACTTTTCCCGCTAACTTGGATTGATTATTCCGTCACGGCTGCCAGCACGCACGTGTTTCGTCGCCGTTCTCGACATTTTCCGACGCTATGCGCTTGGATTTGACGCCAATCGCGAGGACTACGTTCCACTCGTCGGTTTTCCGACGAGTCTCTTGCTGTCATCCACTTTTCCACGTCGTTCTGGAATGTTTTAAGTCGGTTTCCGCCGCCGCTGAGTGAACTGCCAATGTCCGCCATTAATATGGCCGCCGCGTGAAATTCAATGGGACTGCGGCTGACGGTCGTTCCAGATTTCGTTGGAACCTCCATCTTCGTCGGATTTGCCGATTTCGGTGACGAACTATACTCTCGCGGAAGACCGCTACTTTGGATTCATCGCCGGATCTTACCGTGCGGAGAACTCCGACTACCAACTCGCGGACCTTTAACACCATCCGTTCCTCGCTGACGTGTCAATGTTGCAGTTTTCTTGTGAAGGACCGCTTCTTAAGGACTCAGCACCGGATTTCGTCACGGCATCAAGTTCTTTCTTTCATCAGAGTGGATTTTTAACATCACTGCCTTCTGACCTTCATCGACATGTCAGCGCTGTCAAAGCGCTTTTGATTTTGGTTTTTGACTAAGTTACAGCGCTATATAAATCGTCCTGGATAAGGATAAGTTGGAATGGCTATAATTTCGGTTTCATGTGCCATCGCTTATGCCTTAAGAAGGTCTATGCATTATGATGTGGCGATATAGTAGTTGATTGATTGGTTGAATTGAATTGAAAACATCGTTTATTTTTTCAACTTCATACATGCATTACCATTTACAATTGATCAGTGTAACATGAACATAATAATTGGCATAATGGTAGATAAACATTTAAACTCAAGACTTAAGCTAAGCGGTACAACATGGTAAAAAAGAAAATCATTTCAGCAAGTTTAGAAGGATTATGAATAAATTTTAATAACATCTATAAGACTGTCTTGCGCTAACAACAACAAAAGATATGTTGAAAAAAGGGGTGACTGAAGGGACCATAGGTAGGGTTGCCAGACGTCCTCCAAAAGGAGGACATGTCCTCCTTTTTAGGTCCGTGTCCTCCGTCCTCCCGGCAAAGCTAAAAATTGTAAAATGTCCTCCTTTTGAGCTTTTTGTATGCTATCAATTTTTGTTCTCGGTAACGAATTTCATAGTTTTAGCCCGTTATCTCAACCCAATCATCGATATTAAAATAGCGTTATAATAATATCAATATCGATTGTCCAAAGTCCCAAAATACTCGACTCCCGTCATTCTATCTAATTGCAATAGTCTATGGTCAAAATGTTAATTTCATTTCCAGTAGTAAACGCAGAGACTGTAAACAGTAAACAGCTAGTCATCATCAAAGCTGGTCATCATCAGTCATACAACTCGATGACCTGGGGCCGTACATAAATTACGTAACGCGATTTTGGCATTTTTTGATCCCCTACGTAACACGACGTAACAAAACGTCAGACCCCTCAAATATTACGTAACAACGGGCTGACCCCCATTTTCTTGACAAGTCAAGTCTTGACAAGCAAAAAGTTCATATCCTTGTATTTTTTCCTCTCGATAAACCCTGACAAGCAAAAAAAGAAGTCATCCTTGTTTTTTCCTCTTCAAAATCTTGACAAGCCAAAAACGGTTACTTAAATTTTTGCGTTACGTAACATTTCCGACCCCCCGTCGTCACATTTCGTAACAAATGGCCGGACCCCCAATCCGTTGTAATTTATGGACGACCACTGCACAGCTGGAATACAATGTCCTCCTCTGTCCTCCTTTTCGTCTGGCTCTGTCCTCCTTTGTGCATCTGCAACCCTAACCATAGGTCCCGCAGTTAGTCAACCAAGTTTTAATAACAGTAAATATAACAGGTAAAACAGAGAATAACGGTGAAGTAATTGGTAGGTTTATTAATTGCATCAAAAATTATGAGTAAAGAGTATTGTGACCCTGTATATCTTAATGGATCACTGTAGTTCATTGTTTGTCTGTATGTTGCTTTGTGATAATATGCTTTTTTAGACTAGTTTTAAACATATCTAAACTTACTAGTGAGGTATATCTGGTAATTTATTCCAAATTTTAGGTCCATTGTATTTAATGGTGAATAAACTTCTATTTGTTGAGGTGTAGGAATATAAATTTTGTTTATATTTCTAGTAATATATTGGTAATTATTGTTTACAATAGTAAAAAGTTCTTGCTGGTAAAAAGTGTTGGTGCAAGATAATGGAGATATTTAAATATAAATATTGCTGTTTGTTGCAGATGAATATTAGATATTAATGGTATTTTGTTTAGATTAGCTAGATTTATTGTACAATTAATAAAATGCAAATTTTACAAAATAAAGCAATTAGAATAATTTTCAGAAGTCATGAATATATCAATATTCATGACTTCTGAAAATTATTCTAATTGCTTTATTTTGTAAAATTTGAATTTTATTAATTGTAATTTTATAGTTGTGTCCCCAAATAATTGCACACAAGGTCAAATAAGAGTGTATTAGAGAGTAATATATTTGATGAAGTGTTTGACATTTAGAAAATTTTTGATATGTCTAATTATATTAATATTTTTTGCAATTTTATGAGCCAAAATTTCAGAGTGTTCTTTCCAATCTAAGTGTTCGTTTATTGTTATGCCTAAAAATTTTTTGACCTTGTTTGTTTGAGTTCCAAATGTTGTATTTTAATTTTTTTTACAATTTGTCATCAGTTGTTTTTAGGAGGATGAAAATGTTTGATTGATTTAGATAAAATCTTGACACTTCTGGATATACACTCAAAAGTTCCCACTACTACACTACTACTACTACTACTACTACTACTACTACTACTACTACTACTACTACTACTACTACTACTACTACTACTACTACTACTACTACAACTACTACTACCAGTGTTGGGAGCGATCTTAGATCAAATGATCCAAGATCGCGATCTAAGATCACAATTCATGATCATTGAGTTTTGATCTGGATCACTTTTTAATAGTGATCTTTGACTCTGACTTTTAATCACTTTTTCGGTGATTTTAAGCTTTATTATCAACAGAAGATCAAAGATCAAATTATACGTATTCTCCCAACTAAGTCAATCAATCAATCAATCAATCAATCAATCAATCAATCAATCAATCAATCAATCAATCAATCAATGAACTTCTATGGCGCCACTATCATAATACCTAGGGCATCAGCCGATTGCGCACCAAATTCAAATTGAACTTATTGCCAACCATTATGTATTCTCTGTTGTTGTTGTTTCCGTGTATTGAGTAAAATGGCGGGAAAAGCAAGCACTCCTTGCATTTTAGACGGAACATTTTTTAAATATATAAAATTGATAAAGAAAAAGTTGTAGCCGATTGCTGTTACTGTGTGAGGAAGAAAATTTTCGGCGGCTTGCACTCAACAAGCAATTTCCTCCGACACTTCAAGGTTAGTACAGTCGCTGTCTCGCTGAATACAGAATACCACAAGGTTCCATCATGGGTCCTTTGGCCTTTGCTATTTATTATTTATAGTTTACTTGCATCGTACAGTGCACATTTGTTTCATTATACATGATGTAATACATCATACATGATGTAATACATCATACATGATGATTTACCCCTGCATTGCTCAGTGCCACAAGGTTCGTCACTGGGTCCTGTAGCGTTCATAACCTATACAGAAGACTTTAGCCTCATTCCTCAACGTTACCAGCTGAACCACCACATATACGCAGACGATAAGCAGATATATGCAGCCACTGTAATCAATGGGGTGGACTCTGTCCTTAGTCGACTCCACCAATGCATCATGGATGTTCAAGACTGGTGCTCCTCGAGAAGACTGCAACTCAACACCTCGAAAACTGAGCTTGCATGGTTTGGTTCACATGCCAGTATGCTCAAACTGGCTAAAACTGACTGCAACATCGAGATTCAGGGCATCACTGTACGTCCCTCCAAAGCAATCAGAAATCTAGGGGTAATCCTCGATGATGAATTGACAATGAAACAACATGTCGGACAACTGGCTAAGAGCTGTTATCACCACCTGCGCTGCATTCGCCAGATCTGCAGGGTAGCGGGTAAACAAGTTGCCTTACAACTGGTCTCTGCGACAGTACTGTCTAGAATTGACTATTGCAACTCAGTCCTAGCTGGGCTACCAAAGTCTACGCTTGCAATTCTGCAGAAGGTGCAAAATGCCGCTGCCCGTCTAGTCCTGGACTTGAGACCTAGGGACCATGTCACCCCCGCGCTGCGAGAACTTCACTGGCTCCCTATACAGTTTCGGATTCAGTATAAACTGTCCGTGCTCATGTATGGGGCACGAAATGGTCTCAGTCTGACGTACTTATCAGACCTCGTCATACCACAAGCAGCAGCAAGCAGAAGAAAAGGCCTACGATCGGCAGATACCAGTCGATACAGCTTGCCTCGCCTCCATACAGCAATGGGAAGAAGAGCATTCTCGTACTCAGGACCGCTTGCTTGGAATGCCCTACCACAGGAAATACAGAACCTGGCGACAATCACGGCTTTCCGGAAACAGCTGAAGACTTACCTCTTTAACTGTGCCTACCACGATTGACTTTTGCAATGCACCTGCTAACATTATTTTTGGCACAGGCGCACTATAAATACCTAGGAATGAATGAATGAATGAATAAATATATCTGTATGATCTTTGATCTTAGATAACTTGTAAAGAGATCTTGAACTTAAATCATTTATACTCTAGTGATCTTTGATCTTGATCTTAGATCAATTTTTCTCTAGTTATCTTGATCTTTGATCAAGATCATTTTACATGTGATCCTTCCTAACACTGACTACTACTACTACTACTACTACTACTACTACTACTACTACTACTACTACTACTACTACTACTACTACTACTACTACTACTGCTACTACTACTACTACTACTACTACTACTATTACTATTACTACTACTACTACTACTACTACTACTACTACTACTACTACTACTACTACTACTACTGCTGCTGCTGCTGCTGCTGCTACTACTACTAGTACTACTGCTACTGCTGATGATGATGATGCTACTACTGCTATTATTATTATTATTATTATTATTAATACTACTACTGCTACTGCTGATGCTACTACTACTACTAACTACTACTACTACTACTCAGTGGCGTAGCCAAGGAAGGTTTTGGGGTTAAAACCCTTCTTGGCCGTTCGCAGTGTAGGGAGGGGGAGTTTTGGGGGTTAACTCCCCTTGGCGACCAAATTTTTTATTGCGATATCTATATAGTGTAGGCTCTCATATACCTATATATTTTAATTATTGAAGCATAATAATAGCTGACGACGTTTTTTGATTGTCAGGATGTTTTGGGTGTTTGATTGCTGCTGTTAATCAATTCATGAAATGATGACAACGCTTTTTTGCCTGTCAGAATTTCCGAAGTTGGGAACCATCAACAATCATGGGAATCAGAACCCCCCTTCGCTACGCCACTGCCCACTGCTACTAACCTACTACTACTACTACTACTACTACTACTACTACTACTACTACTACTACTACTACTACTACTACTACTACTACTTTATATATATATATATATATATATATATATATATATATATATATATATATATATATATATTCCGAAGCGCAATAGTCGGCAGTCAGTTGTCAACACGCCATAGCGGCCGTACAATTACACTGGTCAACAAATTTTATGCAAGTTTTGTTTCTTCTACAAATTTTGGTGAAACCAATAGATTTTGACTTGCTGAACACAAATATGTAATTAGAATTTCTGTATCACGTAAGGTTTTAAGAAATCGACAATTTAGCATTTAGTATTGTAACGTCTTCTGCAACATAATACTACAGAAGGATCTAGGCAATAATGACAAGACATGAGAAAATTAGAAATGTTTTGCTGTAGATTTTCGTTTGTAGTCACTGTCCTGTGCTTCACGTATCAGTGACCAACAGTAGTCTCCGAGCATAGACGGACTCCACTTTCCTGGTAGCGTTTCTCGATGCTGGCAATGTCTTTGTGAAATCTTTCACCATGTTCATCACTGACGGCGCCGAGATTGTCCGGGAAGAAGTCCAAGTGAGAATGAAGGAAGTGTATCTTCAGTGACATGTTGCATTTCATTGCCTTGTAGGCTTGTAGCAGATTTCCAACTTGTTCAACATAGTTTGGCGCCTTGTAGTTGCCCAGGAAGTTAGCAACAACATCCCTGAAGGCTGTCCAGGCAACATGCTCGGCACCCTGCAGAAGGCCCTCAAAGTGACTGTCCTTGAGCATCTCTCGAATCTGTGGGCCAACAAAAACGCCTTCTTTTATTTTAGCATCACCGGTGCGTGGAAACCTCTGTCGTAAGTATGTAAAGGCTTCACTTTCTTTGTTCATTGCTTTGACAAAGTTTTTCATTAACCCAAGTTTGATGTGCAAAGGTGGGAGATAAATGTTCTTCGGATCAACGAGAGGATCATGTTTAACGTTCTTCTGCCCTGTAACCAAGTCCCTGCGAGGTGGCCAGACCTTTCTCACATAATGTGAATCTCTAGCTCAGCTGTCCCACTCGCAAAGAAAGCAGCAGTACTTGGTGTAGCCTAGCTGCAGACCGAGTAGAATTGCAACAACTTTCAGATCTCCACATATATTCCAGTTGTATCTCAAGTATTCTATGTGTTTCAATAACAGCTGCATGTTCTCATATGTTTCCTTCATGTAAGCAGCATGTCCAATGGGTATTGAAGGGTATGAGTTGCCATTGTGCAGCAAATCAGCTTTTAAACTTAACAGCGAAGAGTCAACAAAAAGTCGCCATTCGGATGGATTGTGCTTACAGCCGAAAGCAGAAAGCAATCCATCAATGTCAATGTAAAAAGTAAGACTGTCGATTTTTTTGAAGAATCGAGTCAAGCCTTCATGCCGTTTGCAAAATACTGACATTTTTGTACCTGGAGAGAGCAGATTCCATCCTTGCAACCTAGATCCAAGCAATTCTGCTTGATTTTTCGACAAATCTAAGTCTCTGACCAGATCATTGAGCTCTGCCTGAGAAATCAAATGAGGATTGCTGGATGTCGATGGTTCAAACTATGGGTCTTCCGTAGCTGAATCATCAACTATCTGCAGCATTTCATCTGTCTCTGCATGCTCGTCCTCGTCCTCCAGTGTCCAAAACTCGGGGGGGGGGTTGGAACATGAAGACTCTCGTCGTGTGGAACTGGTCTCATTGCCGAGGCAAGGTTAGGATACTCAATAGACTTCCTATTCTTTGAAGAAAATCCTGTAACATTCGTCATGCAGAAATAGCAATCCGTTACATGATTATTCTGCTCCCTCCATATCATTGGTATGGCGAATGACATGGATGGACGCTTACCTGCAAGCCAAGCTCGCAGACTGGTAGCACAAGATGAACAACATATATGAGGTGTCCATACTTTGTCCTGGTCGCCAATTTTGCATCCAAAGTATAACTCATATCCTTTCTTTATGATTGCTGTCATACTCCGCTTCTGTGATTTCAACGTAAACTTTCCACAGATGTAGCAGAACGTGTCACTGCTATTGCGACATCGACGCGACATTTCAGAAACTTTAATTAAATTAGTTAATATATTCAATTCACAACCTTTAACTAAACAGTTATATCTCATCAAATAGAAAGACTGCAGATGCTTGCTAGTGCTGCTTGGTATTTATATAGGACTGCGTAACCATAGCAACAATACATGCTAGGCATGTAGTCTTGAAGACAGGTTTGGGCGCGTCTGGACATGCCTAATTATACTAATTTTCAAAATCCATGTAGTTAAGTGAGCCAGCAGTGCATATTACATCTGTTATGGCGGTCACATAAGATTCTTGCCTAACCTGAATACCCATATCTCAGATAACTCTCGAAAACCACGATTTTAAAATTCTTATAATTTTAAAATTTAAAATCAGCTTTTTCTCAAAAAACTTACGTGATAGGAAAATTTCAAAATTATTCCTGTAATCAGCATGACAAAATCTACCTGGAACACCAGAAATTGCACAGGAAACAAAAACCTTGTTGACCAGTGTAATTATTAATGTCATTGTTTAGAGCCTTTAGACCATCGATAGAAATAAAATGTCTGATAAGAAAATTGAAAAAGAAAGGGGCAATTATATATATTTCAAACGTTCTATTTTTAACTTAGTGTTTCAATTTTTAAAAAATTAAACCGGTCTTCAGATTTTCCGGAACGCCGTTCCACCTCATTCCGGAACAAAAAAGCCCTGAAGTCCAGTGCTGTAATAAATACTTCACCGAAGTTTTGAAATACTTTCATAAGTACAGTAAGTAGGCCTACTTGGTTCTCATGTAGTATTTAAATAGTATTTAACTACCCAAATACCGGGGTAAGTATTTAAGTACTGGCAAATAAGTTTTAAATACTTTTTAAAATACTTGATAATGTATTTGACACATGATTCGCCACAACCGTATTTTTGTGTCAATAAATGTTAGTTAAAATTATTTCTAACAATGTCAATGTAGGCCTACTTAATGTTCAACTGTCTAAAACCATCAGTAAAGAAAATGTAAAAACGACTGACGAAATAATAGAAAGTCGTGCACGTGAAAATTACAATAAATCAAAAGTATTTAAATTTCTTAAATACATCCAAATACTGTATGGTATTTAAATACTATTTAAAACCTTAATTTTGGATGGGTATTTCAATACTTTCTTAAATACTGGACAAAGTATTTAAATAGTATTTAAATACTAAAGTATTTAAATACTTTACAACACTACTGAAGTTAAAGTGTTAGGAAAGATACTAAAATGATCTTACAAAGATCAAGATCACTAGAGAGAAATCGATTCAAGATCAAAGATCACGTTTTGATCTAAGATCGAGATCACTTAAAAGTGATCTAAGATCAAAGATCACAAATATAGTTATTATATCATGTATGACGTGTCACGTATGATAACGCAAGTGTTGTACGATGCATGTAAACTTTTGTAATTGTTACTTGAAAACAGTTCGACAATTTTAGCAACTAAGTGTCACGTCAGTATTCAGTTTGAACACGGCAGTTCATTTTCAGCATGAGCAGACGCTCAAACGTTGCGTCAGACAACCTGTTTCTTCGCGGTAGCTATCAAACCTCCAATAACAAGCTAGAAAGTTCCTTATTTGGGTTATTCAGGTAGTGCATGACCTCTATCTTGACTGCATTTTCACGACCAGTTGCAACTGAGCAAGCCTCCTCTGAGTCCCAGTGGCAGTGCCAGTACTAATGTCAGGGCCATACCCATAATCCTCATCATCTGCACCGGCTGTACTAACATGATCATTGAGGTCCGAATGCTTGATTTGTCCGCCATTTTACTCAATACACATTGAAGTTCGTTGATTGATTGACTTAGTTGGGAGAATACTTATAATTTGATCTTTTGCTGATAATAAAGGCAAAAAAGTGATTTTCAGAGTCAAAGATCAGTAGTAAAAGTGATAACATCAAAGATCATGGATTGTGATTTGTCGCGATCATCTTTTGATCTAAGATCACTTTCGTAGACAAGGCTTTCAGAAGAGGCGTAATGCAGTTTGTGGTTGTTGGCGACAAGTGCATTCCAACTCGTGGGATCAGTGGCGTAGCCAACGGGGGAGAAGTTTGGGGGTTAAACCCTCTTGGATGCCGACGAAAAACATTTTAACAATAACATGCTTTTCCATACATTTTCATTTTCGGACGAGATTTAGAGGGTCAAACCCCTCCTCTTGGCTGGCTGCCGACCGAAAATTTTCTAAGCGCAATAGAAAATAGAAAGGATGTAGCCTAAAGGTGTCAGGAAAGTGACGCACCTTTTTTGCTTGTCAGCTCCTAAAAAATAAAAAATGAAAATTAGAGGAGGTTTTTTGCTTGTCAAGATTTTTTCAAAGTTTGGTCGCGATCGAAACCAAACCCCCCCTTCCTGAAATCCTGGCTATGCCACTGCGTGCGATCAACTGATGCAAAGTCTTGTTTTAGAACATTGATGTGCGTGCTCATAGGCATGAAGCAAGCCTCCTGCGGTGGAATGTGTGCAGGGTCAGGGTCATGGAGAGAACTAAGATATTAAATTAGCGCAGAGAAGTCAGAAGAAGCTGCCTCGTTCATGCAGAGTGCGGCTGTGCGTAAAATACGGAATCGAGAATGAGCTGGTTTTATAAAAGAGCCAGTTGATACGTCTCGTCTGATCGAGTCTTCTAACCCCGGCAAAGAACTTGCTCGTCGAGCGTAGAACGGACTCAAGAGTCGATTGAGTCGCACATTTGGGAGAAATAAGTAAGTTATTGATAGGTGCAGACAGACGGCCACTAATTTGTGTCCTTGATGGCCAGCCGTGTCAGCATCGCACTGCCTAAAGCAAATGGTACTTTAGACAGCTATCTCTACCTCCAATTTTGTATACTGTCGTCAATCGTCCGGGACCACCGCACCATGATGACAAAGAGGTTGCAACCGTGCAGGAATTTGTACATCCAGTAGCCAAAGTATTTGAGTATAGGGTGTTGGCACACACGCAATTACTGCCAGACTACAACAGATAAAGGCAAACGTAACAGTGTAATAATGAGCCCATTGGATATCTCTAACACAAGAAAGACTACAGTGTATACTGAAATTATAGAAGCCTAAGTGATCGGCGCAAAAGCAGTCTGCAAGACTTCTAGAAAGTCCTTAAAACTGAAACGAATGGGAGAAAGCTGATGGCCTAGAGGTGATACTAGACACTAACGGACGCCTAGCTGATAGTTATTAAAATCCTAATGAACACTTAAAATTCAGTTATTACTACTACTACTACTACTACTACTACTACTACTACTACTACTACTACTACTACTACTACTACTACTACTACTACTACTACTACTACTACTACTACTACTACTACTACTACTACTACTACTACTATACTACTACTACTACTACTACTACTATTATTATTATTATTATTATTATTATTATTACTATTGATGCCGATGACTATGATCACTAGTAATGTAGTGTAACAGGCTATTTAAATGACGTCTCTTTTGAAAAAAAATCACTCACAAGCTAAATAAGAATAAAATCACTCGCTACTACTAATCATCATCATCATCATCATCATCATCATCTCATTTCTAGGCCTCAAAATTAGACCTAATGCGCCTCGGCATGTGTGTAAAAAACAAATATGTTTTAAGAGATGCGAGAAAAGTTTTGCAGGAAAGTTTCGTCTCTAAGATAATGGCGGTAACGAAATCCAGAGTGCTAGGCCATTTACTCGAAAGGAGCGTTTTCCAGTTTTGGTTCTTGTGCGAGGAACCAGTGGCGGCTCTAGGATTTGGCAAGTGGGGGCCGTTGGGGTGGCAACTTCTAATCATGGGGGCAACCATTTGTTCTTTAATGTATTAAGTATATAGGGTCCCAACTGGGGGGCCACTGGGGGGGACCAGGCACTCAATAGGGGCACGGGCCCTCCTGGCCGCCCGGTGTAGCCGCCACTGCGAGGAACTGATAGTATTCGCGTCGATAGAGACCTCGTGCTGATCGATCGGTTTCTGCCAATGTCACTTAGTAGTTTGCAGTCCCTCATAAGGTAGTCTGGAGCTTCAGATCTTAGGCACTTGTCTACGAGCGAGATTATCTTGAATATAATCCGTTTTCGAACTGGTAGCCAGTGGAGGGTCTGAAGGATGGGTGTGATGTGCTGGCGTCTTGGAGTTCGACTTAAGAGATGTGCCGCTGAGTTTTGGATCGCTTGCAGTCTCCTGATTTGATTTTCTGGGACTAGGTAGAAGAGACTATTACAATGGTCAAGATGTGACGAAATAAATGCATGTATGTCCGAGCCACTTCTGTGGTTATAGAGTCTATTATTGGACGGAGTTGGCGTAGTTAGTAGAAGCTGGTTGAGACTGCTTTGTTGACGTGGTCGGTCATAGTAAGACTGTCGTTAAGGATTACTCCGAGACCTCTGACGGTCTTTGAGCTTTTGATGTTGGCTCTTCGAAGGTCGAGATTAATATTTTCGACATCAGTTTTCGCTATTTGTCGACTAAGCTTTAATATAATGAATTCTGTCTTTGAGGCATTTATTAAGTTTATTCAGCTTGAGCCAGTTCTCGATATCAGCGATACAGTTTTCTAGTGCTGGAATGACACTCTTTAGATTAGCCGGAGTGGAACTGTTGTATGATTGCATGTCGTCTGCATATAGGTGAAAAAGGACTTGATGACGACTGATAATCTCTTTGATCTTACTGATGAATAGGATGAAGAGCATAGGCCCTAGTATAGAGCCCTGTGGAATTCCACAGGTGACTGGTCTCGGATTGGAGAGCTTCATTCGAAACCTGACTTGCATCGTCCGGACTGTCAGATATGAATCAATCCAGTCTATGGCAGCTCCTTTGATCCCGAACGATTGTTCTCGCCTCTTGAGAAGTATGTCATATTCAACGCAAATGACACGATTCGTCGCTGGTTGATTCCTATCCATTCAAATTTATGTTCATCCTTGTGCAATCGTTGCAGAAACGATGTTCAATTCGTAGCTTATACAATATCTCTTTATTGATATCAACCTTGACAAAACGCACGGTTAAAACAATGACTTAAGATCTTAATTATTACATACCCTACGCTTCGAGTGGAAATCAAAAAAAAAATGCTAGAACAGTAGACAAAGTAACCTGAATGCCAGCGTATCCATATCCTGCCTCTCGACAGGCATCAATGCAGCCTTCACTTGAAATACCAGCATTCTGAACTCGATATAAAAACGACGGGTCATTTGAGTCATCTTTGTAGCATCCTTGCGATTGCAAAACTTGCTTATCTAAATGCGAAAAATACTACTATACAGGGTGGCGCAAAAAAGTGGCGATAAAAAGTTCTGACAGTATGCTGGGACGAAATCAGCCAGGACAATATCAACAGGGATATTGGACAGTTTCGCAAGCGATTATCATTGGTTATCGCAGGAAACGGAGGACATTTTGAACATGACTTTGACTGAAATTTCTTACGCTTTAAGAAAATCCTAAAATTTTACAGTTTGTTCAATGTTATGTTAAATGCCAGACCCAAATGTGACTAGTCCGGTGTTTTGCGCCACCCTATAGAAGATTGTCGTCGCAGTCATTGGTTATATTTTTCACGTATTTATACTTTTACTCTCTCTAGTCTAGAGCCTCTAAGCTTTTTCGTAACCTCTTTTTTAAACGGTGAGTACCACCTTTATCTGTCTCAGGCTTTCAGCCCAGCCTCTGAAAATTGAATATTGTTACGCACCATTAGGCGTTAGATGCTACATTCAAAGCTCTGCAAATCCTATATTTCAAGTTGTTGATTTATTTCACAGAGTACACTTTAGCATCTATGAAACATTCAAACATAATCACATTATCACCGTATGGAAATTTAAAGATTCTAATATTTTGTCGTTTTAGGCCCTTTCAATCCTGAATCTGTGGTGCTATTCAGCTATAACATGTATATAAACGTTTTGAAATATGGCTCATGAAAAGAAATTACAAAATTTGGCCCTTCGTGGAAAAAATTTACGAATCAATGGTAACGAAACAGTGGTTGTCACTCAGGGCAGACCCTACTAAACCACTTTATATCTTGTTATTATTATTATTATTATTATTATTATTATTATTATTATTATTATTATTATTATTATTATTATTTTGAATCGTTGGAATAGACGGACTTAAGGTTCTTTGGTAGCTTCTTCCAGGTTCGTGATGTCTTAGTATAATACGTTTTGCCGCCTCAAGTTCAGACGATGAAGGAAAGAGGACCTGATGCTGATGATGAACGTCTTAGTGAAACTTTTCACCATGTTTGTCACTTGTGGCGCTGCGATTGTTCAGAAAGAGTTCAAGTGGGAGTCAAGAAAATAGCCTACTGCGGTACATCGATCTGAATGACTAAAGCACGCTTTCAACGTTGTGTTCGACGAATTTTGACGCTTTGCTGTTACTTTGATTCCTAGAAAATTAGGAATGCTCCCTGCAACGTGACCATCCTTCACCACTTTCTGATCTTTATGCCAACGAAAATATCTTTATATGGCATCACTGATGCATGGAAACATCTGACCCGAGTATGTAAAACGTTTTATTTATTGTCTTAATAAGGCCCGAGTATGATGTGAAAGGTTGTAGAAATAATTATGTTCCATGGTTCAACAAATGGCTTATACGTAACATTCCTCTGCCCAGGATTCAATTTCTGTGATGTGATCAGACCTTTATCACGTGATGTAAATCTTTTACTTGGTGAATCCAAATTTCGGATTAAGTAAACTTGCAATCACTTCCAGAACGCCGAATATATTTCCCAAACACAGCTGCTGCGTCTCCTAAAAGACAGACTTTTCGACAGACATGGATAAGTGGATACAGTGGCGGCGCCAGGTTGTGAACTGAGGCAGGACCTGTGGCAGGGCCTGGAATTTTTTGCCGACTAGAGAAATATTTGGTCAATCACATAATTATGCAATACACGCACAATCGATTGAAATTTAACTTTTTAATTGTATTAATAATCATAAAGGCAAACTAATCATTATTTTCTTCGTGCTGAGGCATATGTATACAAAAAATTACAAACACACCGTTTTCTACAGTATCGATATCACTAGTATACAATCTTAACGGACAATATTCTGTACAGTAGTTACCAGTGTTTATTCTAGGCCTTCTCTGGGGGAATTCCCCCCAAGTTTAAAAATCTCTCCCAAAATTTCTATATGTTGCATTGGGGATGGAAATTTTCCCCCAAAAGTGTGACGAGTGGGTGGGTTTCTTTTGAGAGGGAGGGGGAATATAAGGATTATCGTGTTTATGGTCATCAGAGTATTGGAAGAGGATATGAAATATAAGTAAAATTACATTTTTGCTTGTCAAGGATTTTGGGGAGACAAACCTTCTCCCCAAACATTTCAAACTCCCCCCAATGTCAAGGTGGCTAGAATAAACACTGAATAGTGACAGTATGATACCTGAGTTGAAAAGTACCGTTTTTCTAATTTTGTCACTTTTCTGCCGTTCTGTGTATGGTACAAATAAGAAGTTAACAAGGAAATCGCAAATTATTTTAAAGTCACAACTACTGGCGCCTAATGTTCCAGAAGGGCGGGAGGATCTAAGTCAGTTGCGACAGATCATTAGGGCCAGAGGCCACTTTTCTTTCCACATTTACCCTTTCCTCCATCGGTCCTGGAACATCCAGTGTCTCTTCATCACTGTCCTGATCTGGCCGATCCTCGACAATACTGTCATCGTCATCAGAGTCTGAATTTTCTGGTCTTTTGACAGCGCTGTCTGCTTCAGAAAGCTGCTGCTTTTGTCTTTTTAGATCACTGCCGAAAAACTCTGCTATGCTCGTTTCATTATAAATTTAGCTGTGATATGCAAAACAGAGTATTTGCGCTTAGCAGAAGCCATGAGGAATACAAAGCTCAATGACAATACTTGCTATCTAACTTTAATTTGCAGCTTTGAGTGTCACATTTCGGTCTTGGATAGCCCTATCAACAATCGATTTCATTTTCATAAATTAATGCAATAAAAGTAGCCTACTTGTAGGGACCTGAGAATCACATATTTTTGTTCGAATTGAATCACGATTGGAATTTTGGAAAGGGACATAAAGTTTCGAATTCGAATTAAATATCGATTCGAATCAGTGAATGGCGCTTCCCCTTAGGTTAGGACGGGGCAGTGGCGGCTCCAGTATGGAAACTACAGAAAAGAAAAGCATGGGCCTATAAGATGGCCGTGCCCCAAATATTTTAATAGAAAGTTGAGAGCCTGGTCCCCTCTTAGACAGCGCAGGATGTGTACCCCCCAGTGCCCCCAAAAGTTGGGACCCTAGGTTTTACTCAATGCTTAAATCCAAACATACATTAAACAACAAATGGTTGGCCCCCATGATTATCTGAAGTTGCCACCATAAAATTGTTAAAGATAGTCCAGCGGCCCCCACTTGCCAAATCCTAGAGCCGCCACTGGGACGGGGATACTTTTGCAATCAGGTACAGCTGACGTTGCAGATGCTACAGTTGTCACTGTGCCTCGCGAGCATCAAGGGCCACCGAGGGTGACAGAGATAAATGCACAGGGCCCGGCTGGCATAACAAAAATTCAGAGCTAAAATTAGGGGCTACAGGGGACCCGGCGGCCTGCAGGGAGCCCGGGTCCGGCGATGATGATGTATTAACAATAGCATGAACCCTGAAAAAGATTGAACAAAGTGCAAAAAAAGCTAGCTACGAAAAAGGGTGCTATGACAAATGCTATTTTAATTTTAAGCAAGCTAAGCCATCGATTTATAACGTCTATTATTTTTCTCACCTGTAAAATCTGACAGTTTACGAAGTTCCAGCTTTCAACAAATTAAGCACCTTTAGCTCTACTGTAATTGTACGTTGTCAGTTGTATGTGAGCGCATATCAGATATTCGGGACTGTGACTTAGAAGGCCTGTTTTTGGAGGGAATTCCCCTCCCCCAAGTTTTAAAATCCCCCCTAAACAAAATTGTATATGTTGGCTTGGGGATGGACATTTTCCTCCCAAAAGCGTGGAGAGACAAATCTTGTCCCCAAACATTTCAAACTCCTCCCAATGTCAAGGTGGCTAGAATAAACACTGATATACTGTCATATAGTCTGAAAAGATTCTCCAAATCTCAAAGGTTGAATCTCTTTTTTTCGGCTTGGAGAGGCTCACGACGCTCCCCCTAAACCCGTAGTAGTTTGTGATCAAGTTGACACGTGTAAGTGGTGGCGCCCCTGCTCTGGTAATGTCAGCTAAAAATTATTTTCAAAGCACGGCACACGTATCGAGACTGGACGGGTTTCAGACGGGATTTTCAAGAAATCAGCAAATTTTTTATAATGCAAATAATTGATAAACGCAACTGTTGACTTTTACCTGTTGAACTGTTGAATTTTATATTTTATCGATAATGAATTTGAGAAAAGTTAAAAATTTTCTTGACTTACTAGACAACCACTGCCATAGAAATGGCTTGTTTGTTGCTCCAATCCAGACGCCTTTAATTCCATATCGATCCATGAAGTTTTCAATCTTGATCTGTTTATCAGCGGAACCAATGCATGTAAGATGAGCGCCTGCGAAGTCCTTTACCGACAGACTATCTGCGCAGGAGTCTTCAGCCGAAGTCCATGACTGGCTATCGAATCTGAATGTATGACATTGGAAATCTATGTACGAGCCTCCTAGATCGCTGCAGCCCTGTTCAACTAAATGATAGTAAATACTGTTAAGTATTTGGTAATATGCGCCAATTTAAAAATTAAAAAAATAAATAAGTTTGATGTGAACGAGCCCGACTCAAGAATAGTGTTGTTTTGACTAAATGAATCTTTCCAAATATCTTTATAAAAGAAACCGCAAGCATGACAGCAAGAAGCCTAGTAAAAGCAGAACATTTTCATTTTGTGACTAATAAATAGCCATTGAAAAATCTTAGCACAAGTAGCTCCAACATGCAATGGAACAGAACAGTGTAAATGGTTCGTTCCCTGTTACCAGAGGATCGCAGTTTTAATCTAATCTAATCGTTTTGCAGCAAACATGGCAGATTTATATTCTTAGTAGTCTTGAGCGATCGTCAACTGATGAGCCTCAGGGTTTAATGTAGGCCGTTTCCGGGGGGGGGAGATTGCCATTCCTCCCGAAAATTTTAAATTCCCCCCGGAAATTTTGGCATACTACATCAACTAACAGCAGCCCCCTAGCTGACTTCCCCCGGCCTTGTCAGTTCCCCCGGAGTCCGGGGGGAAACTGACACTGATTAAACACTGATTAGCCATAGTCATAGGATATATTACTGCACGCTATGATTCGCGCCACAGTACGGTTTAAATATGGCCTATGAGGAACGGGTTGAATGCTTCTAGTAAATTTATTTAGCTATGCCAAAAAAGTACAGGCGAGAAGTCACAAGGATATAAAAAAAGAATAGCTTTGGACAAACAAACATTCATGGAATAAGGAACTGAAGTTGATTAGGCTACGTCAAGAACTGAAGGAAAGAATTATTCAAATTTTGATATGGAATATGATATGTATGGTATTTTATGGAACTGAGAATTTGAACGATGAGGAAGAAGGAAATCAAAACATTAGGGACCAGATTCGCAAAATTTTCCTATTAAGATAATTTCAAGCATGGGGCCATGGGCTATCGCAAGTCGATTTACAAAACGTATCATACGACATCGTAACTGTATCTTACATATTTAGTTTGCAATATAGGACTAAGCTTACCAATCAAAGTGCTAAAGTTAAAGTAATTGTCTTTTCTAAAGGCTTAGAGAGCAATTGGATATGACAGAAAACAGGAAAATGACAAATGACAGAAACCAACCGAATGATGAAATTGAAGTATTAATTTGCGGCGATAAATGTCGAAGCAGAATAATGTACGGCAAAACACGAGGCGCCGTCAGTTGGCAATTTCGAGATATCATTACTTTTGGTCTCCCCTGTTAACGCATTAACCTCGTTATTAAATTTATAGAGACTTCATGACAAAATAGGTGTGCAATTAATGGCATCGAAGGCATTTGGAGAGGCTTAGATAGCACTGTCAGTTTGTGGTCATATCTTTATAAAGCGAGGAGCCAACATAAACATAAAGCCTTTATATTAGCAGAGTGGTAACAACGTTGGATGATTGAGCAGGAGGTCGCGGGTTCGAGTCCCTCAGGAGCCCTAAAGGTCGACTCAGCCTTTTTCGTGACGGTAAAATGAGGAGCAATGGCAACATTGCGAAGGTAACCATAGGATCGGCGGACTGACTGGTCACCGTCCGCTGATGAATGGCTTAGCCACCTATGGGCTGATGGTCATGAAACCGGAGATCAGCACCGGCACCTACGGGCACAGAGCCTACGGATGAACTTTACCTTATATGCTTTTAAGACGAGGTTCAGGCTACTCTGAGATTCCACAAGTCTTGATTTTAGCGAATAGCGTTTGATTGACAGAGTCGACGGTCAATATATATGTCAGTGGTCTGTCTACTCTACTGTCAAGCGCCATTGTGCAGTCGTTTACAGATTCCAGGAGGTTAGAGCAACCAGTGTGAGTTTCTCGACGCAAGGATATTGCTACACTTGTATTTTATACCTCGGAAAAAATATGTTCGCTCGCTGTCCAAGGTAGTCTCTTGAGGTACGATGCAGCAGTGAAGATGAATGAAACTAAAATAGAGGTACGTTTTTATTGCGAGCTTCTGCAATCTGCATATATTGTAAAGCAACCGTATGTGAAGAATACACTTACCGCTCTTGGAACACAGTAACAGAATATGAAACAACACAGAAACCACGTGAAAACCAAATACTATTTTCATTTTTTTCATTTATGACCTTTCCAATTGTGATAATGAATGTTAGGAGGATAGTGTTTAATTTTAAAATCGCAAAGTTCGTCTAAGGTCGACTGTAGAAGATCTTCAACAGAATGATCGTCTAGTGGGAAAATTCGTTCCTAGCGACGTTCGCCGACCTCTCCGGGGCAACAGGCCAGTGACGACGTGAATTCGCCATGAATGACACCAGTTGGTCAACCGTTTAAATCTAACAGAACAGTCTTCTGGTGACCCTGTGACCGTTGTCTCTCAAAGACCTTGTAAGCCTACTAACGTAGGTAGCTTTAACTGGTGCATGGCACGAAGCTACCGAATTAGGTCTATCATCTCGTGCTGTTGCCATGGCATCACTTGCAGCTGAAAACTAGGTCAGCAGATTGTAAATAAAATATTTGCGCTGCGTAGCGAAGACGTTTAGTCAATGCATTCCCACTATTCCGTCTGTGTACTAGATCCAATCTTTCTCACAGGGCACTCAACGTTAGGCATAGAATACACTTAGTTTGCTTTTATAAAGTTAGTCCGCATGTGAGAACGATATAGAGGACCGGTTTCCTACCGCCGGAAAAGCCTTTAAAGCAATATTATAAATCTATGAAAATATGATACTATTCTTCATCTTCTTCTTCATCTTCTTCTTCTTCATTTTCTTCTTCTGTCTGTCTTTCTTTCTTTCTTTCCTTACGTTGTTCCCTACCGGGTCGGACGATGGGTCTGAATGAGTTCCTTCCACTTTTGTCTATTTTTGCCATAGTTGTATATGCCTACTATTGCCTAGTTCTTTCTTTGGTAGTCTTTATTCCTTCTTTCTTTCAACATGACCAAACCATTTCAGTCTTCATTTTTGTATTGATTCAAGTATCGTTTCGTTTTGCTCTGTCTTTTCTCTGATAATTTTGTTTCTTATTCTTTGTCTTCTGCTTATTTCTACTATTTATCTTAACCCGTTCATTCCTGCAGTCATTAATCTGCTTTCATATTTCTTCTTTATGGTCCAACATTCTGATCCACATAATAATAATGGTTTGATTAGTGTATTATATAGTTTGAGTTTTGCTTTCAATTATATTTTTTGTCTTCCCATATATTTTGAAGTTTTCAAAATGCTGCACTTGTTGGTCCAATTCTTGTTATTAATATGCCTTCTTCGCTTAGTCCATCTTCTGTCAGTAGTGATCCTATGTATACGAATTTTGGTACTTGTTCTATTACCTCCTCGTTTAATTTTAGGTTAATTTTTCTCTTCTTATTCCCCGAGACCATTGCTTTAGTTTTCTGTGTATGATTTTTAGTCCAGCTTCTTCTCAGGCCTTATTTCATTAGTTAATGTTTGTAGGTGATCTCCTTTTGTTGCTATCACATCCATGTCATCTACAAGCCTTAGCTCATTTATATCTTTACTCCAGTATTTTCATCTTTTGTATTTTGTATTGCTTTTTGCATTACCACCTCCAGTATTATGTTGAATAGTAGCGAAAATAGACTATTCGACTGCTGTATTTAATGAATCACTTAGGTCGTGTAGTCTCTAGGACTTTGACATTTCGTATTATAAGAGAGAACTCTGATACTTACATATAAGTCGATCATTCTTTATTGAAATTATTGCAAATGGACGTTTACGATTAGTGCAGTGAGAAAAGTAGCCATGCTTGGGCAGTAGCTAATTCTTATAGTTGTAACGATAGCTTCGTAGTAAACGGTATAGGCTCGACGTTATTCTTAGAGTAAGAATGACTTCGATATGAAACCTGTAGTCCTGTATAGACGAGACATTATGATTACACGAAGATTTAGCCAGCGCTCGAATTGCTGGGGGGTTGGGGGTTCAGCCCCCCTTTAAAATGGCAGACCCTCCCTAGAGAAATGCAAAAATGACAAAAGTGTAAATTCTTAAAACACCACGCTCGCCATGACCCCCTTTCATTTTCTCACAATTCGAGCACTGGATTTAGCCTTTTTTAATATAAACTGTAAATATCAAGTTTTAAATATATAGGCAGGACACCTCTCAATAATTATAGATTGTCGTTGAACTCTCTAATTGTAAGACCTATCAGATACTCCAAATAGATTTCAGATAGGCTACATCGACCAAGAACTGGTGGCGAAACCACGGTCCTAGCTAATCACCTTCGCAGAGTCGTAGCTAGGGTTTTCGGCGCCCGGGGCACGATTTATATTTTTCGCCCCTAAATTTCGGTGATGATCGTTTTTTTAGTCGTCACAAAGTTTGCTTATCCATCTTCTGGCTGATGACCTTTTTTAGTCGTCACAGAGTTTACTTATCCATTTTCGGGCTGATGACCTATTTTTAGTCGCCACAAAGTCAAATAAGACCCTTGTTTTTTTTCTTTTTTTGTTCCGCACAGCTATTTTTATATTTTTTCACATCCAAAATGCACCTCCACCGATCGGCGCCCGGGGCGGCTTGCCCCCTGCATCCCCTAGCTACGGCTCTGCGCCTTTGCCTCAATGACACGACAATACTGTAGTATGACATTGGTTATGTAAATGTAATGTAAATGTAAATGTAATTAGCTATTTATATTGCGCCTAATCAATAAATGTTAGCAAGCGCATTACAATTAATGTCAATTATGTTAATTATTATATGCACAATTAAACAGGTGTGTCTTCAAATTTTTACGGAAAGCGACGGGCGACTTTATGCTCCGTAGCGCTGGTGGAAGGGCGTTCCAGGCATGGGGTCCGGCGTACGAGAAGGTTCGTTGCCCCATGACTGTCCGAAGACGAGGTTTCTGGTATTGGCTAGTAGATGCTGATCGTAGGCCTGGTCTACCAATGGCGGTTGATGTTGGCTGGAGCAGATCGGCCAGATAGGTCGGACAAAGGCCATTCTGTGCACAGAACATCAGCGTGCATAGTTTGTGTTGTATCCGTGACTGGACTGGAAGCCAATGGAGTTCGCGAAGCGCCGGAGTGACGTGGTCTCGAGGTTTCAGGTCCAGCACCAGACGTGCAGCAGCATTTTGTACGCGCTGCAGGTTGGCCAGTGTAGACTTTGGGAGGCCGGCAAGAACAGAATTACAATAGTCTAGTCTGGACAGAACAAACGCAGAAACCAGTTGCGAGGCGACTTCTTTGCCAGCGATTCGACAAATCTGGCGGATACGTCGTATGTGATAGAAGCAGCTCTTGGCTAACTGTCCAACATGTTGCTTCATGGTCAATTCATTGTCAAACAGTACTCCGAGATCTCTGACGACGGAAGAAGGGCGGACGATGGTGCCCTGAAGTGCCAGACTACAATCGGTGTTGGACAGCTTAAGCATGTTAGCATGTGAGCCAAACCATGCAAGCTCAGTCTTTGAAGCATTGTTGCAATCGTCGTGAGGAACACCATCCTTGGACCTCTGTGATGCAATTTTGAGACGACCAAGAGCAAGACCAACGTCTTTAATGTCCACATTGTCGTAGATCTGTTTATCATCAGCAAAAATATGATGGCGAAGATCATGACGTTGAAAAATGAGGGCAAAGTCTTCTGTGTATGTGATGAAGGCAATCGGTCCCAAAGACGAGCCCTGGGGCACAGAGCACTCGAGAGACAAAGCTGGCGAGGAATCATTGAGGTGGCGAAATATCTGCTAGCATATCGGTTAGCATATGATGTAAATAATGAAGCAGCTGCTCAAGGCATTCTGAGGCTTACTGATTGGAATCTTACCTCAGCTCGCAGGGACCTTCGAAAGGCTTGCTCACACAGGTGCGTATTCCTGCCATCAGCATTGGGGGGGGGGGATAGAATACTTTTAAAAGTATACCCACCCAGAAATATGTTTAAGTTCTAGTGATGATTTTTGCTTATCAGACTTTTAAGACGGTAAAGAAGCATAGAACATCGGTGAATAAATGATACTGTATACCCCTTCACTAATTTTTGTGCGGGAGCGTCCCCCGTAGCCCCCCAGTGATCTACGCCCTGTGCTTACATATTAATTCACGCGAGGAATATGATGGAAAACGATGGTGATGATGATTATGACAGTAACGAATATGATCATGTTTCCCGTGCCTTGGCTCTATCGAGTGTGCCGATTCTAAATCTGTAGTTGGAAATGTGCAAGTTAATTAGGTCGTTGTAATCTACCAAATTTTCGTCAAACTAGAAACGCGCTCGATTCAAGGCTCGCACTTAAATCTGAGGTGCTGCTCAAGTGAACCCTCTTCGGGTACGCCTCAACAGAGTAATTTTTACCCCAAATAGATACTAAAAGACAGCAAAATTTACTTCAGTTGATTTTGGGTAAATAAGATATATTATAAGACAGTCTGTGACACTGTCTAAGATGTCAAATACATGATTTTACAGTAATAATCATAAAGCAGCGCTCACGTATTGTGAAAGTATTGCATGCCTTTTGGATCAAAGGCAGCAGACAAAGCCGATAAATTGAGTATTCTGATTTCACCGCTGTAGACTAATTCTTAATTTGTTTCCGCTGATTGAAATTTGCGGCATGCTAATTGAATCGACAGTAAAAGGCTGTGGCCGCTGTGCAGTGGCGGCTCCAGAATTTGGCAAGTGGGGGGCCGTTGGGGTGGCAACTTCTAATCATGGGGGGCCAACCATTTGTAGTTTAATGTATGTAGCATTAAGTATAGGGTCCCAACAGGGGGCCACTGGGGGGCCAGGCACTCAATAGGGGCACGGCCCTCTGGCCCCCTCGGTGGAGCCGCCAATGCGACAAAGTAGAGTGTTATATTGCTGATGTGCTTCGCAATGTACGATAGTCTACGTCAGTGGTTCCCAAACTTTTTCGGTCGGCGTACCCCTTCAGACATTTTCGAAAATCCGTGTACCCCTAATTTTCAAAGTAAATTTATGGAAGCACACTTCGATTTTTAAAAGCATAAACATGGTATCTAAATCATGAAATTTAATAATGTCTTCAAATCTACATGTAATCGGACTGCATTAGCCATAATCATTAACTAGTTACTAGACCTACTAGGTTTTATTAAAGCTTAGTAGGATCAAATTATCGTACTTGTAGCATTCAAAGTTAAACTTGCATAACCTATCGGTCAAATGAAAACAATAAAATGAATCAATGACAACACAAGATGGCGAAACGAGAAGTGTTCGTCCGCAAGTCAACGCTATCGGTTAACGGTAGGATCCACTATAGACTTTAATACCAGTAATAATAAATCCATGTGATCCACACAGGGCGATTTTTGAATTTGCCGCGCTGACCAAGGAAGAGTCCAATACCACAAGGTGATAGGACAGGTTAGACTTTAAACTTATAGCGAGGGTGACGGGTTAGAGGAGTCCAAAAGGTCTACATCTATCACTACAGTTTGAGAAAATCAAATCCAATCACAATTTTTTAGAACTTTTGCAAATATTGTGAAATTTGTTACTATCAAACATCAGTGCATAAGAATTCCACTGACTTTCCACTTTCCGCCGCGTACCCCTAGAAAGTCCATTTTGTACCCCTGGGGGTACGCGTACCACCTTTTGGGAACCACTGGTCTACGTGTATGTTCATGTAGATGTAGATGTAGATTCATGGCCCGCGAGTCCGCGACCAAGGACGGTAGCAAAGCGGCTTTGAAGGATTGTTGACTTTGTTGTGAAACCATGACGAGCATTTGGAGACCGAGCACTGTTCTACAGAGGCATTTAGCATCAAAGCCGATTGTTTATGTCTATATCTACCCCACCTCATTCCAGCCCACACACACGAATACATAGCCTATATTACTGTTAAAAAAGCTTTTAGAAGTTTATCATACATTTTATATATGGGCCGTAAGAACGACAGATCAAAAAAAGCAGAACTCAAAATGGAAATATTAAAATGAAAATATCGACACACTGAAATGATATAGCAAAAGCATCATGTCCATTACCATCGATGCTTTTGCTAAATCATAATAGTGTGCTGATATTTTCATTTTGATATACACTATAGGGAGTGTAGGCCGTAAAACCAGATACTGTAGGTACTAGGCAGTCTATTTTAAATTTCAATGAAGTGACCGGAATCTGTATTTGTGACAAATGGGTCAATATTTCGATGTTCGATGCCAGGGGCGCCCACACAAGGGGGGAAAGGAGGCAAATGCTTCCTGAAAAACCTAGGGGGGAAGAAATTCCCCCCCTGAGTTTTGGTATCACGTTATAGTAGTATATTAATTCGATAGGCCCCTCAATGACTGCCCAATTACTGGCCAGTGTCTTTACTGCAATGCAATTTTGTAACTTCATATAAGATTACCAGTACTCAATTCAAGTTCAAGCTCATTAATATCAGGCATTCATAAAATGTTATTATTATTGTAACTTTTACGTAGTCATTCTAATGATGAAGAGTGCAAACTTCCTGTGAAATATAAATCGTTTATAACAAACTAATGGACTCACATGAAGTTTGCATTCCAAAGTAGACTACTGCAACTCCCTCCACTACTGCAGCCCTCCAAATTAAAGACCTCCATCAACAAATTACAATCCATTTAAAACTGTGAAACGGTGCAATTAAATACTGTTAATAATAATTAGAAATTGCTTGTTTCAGTCAGTTGCCTTAAGTCTAGTTACCCAATTTGCAGTTGTTGGCTTGTTGCAGCTTTAATGTCTCTATCATCTATGTAAAATAATGTAGGTGTGGCTGTTGGAGAAATCTAATTTTTAAAATAAATACTAAAAGTAGCATTTATTTTATTTGCATTTGGATGTGGTCATATTGCCAATAGATAATTTGCAGGTAATTTTAAATAGTTTGACAGCGCAATTACTGCCATATCTCTCCATAGTTTCAATGTACATTTAATAGTGCTTTGTGGCTGTTGGAATTTTCCAGAAATTAAGAATTAGAAGTTACTGGTATGAGACCTATCCTGGTGCACCAAAGTATGCGATTTAATGTCCAAAATGCACTGAAACTCACCTAGGAGCACCTATTGATTTCAAAAATTTTCCAGGGTTATACCCCGGACCCCAGGCTTTTTTCCATGAATTTGCGGGGATGGGGATTGTCAATGTTCAGTGTCGAGTCTTATACGGCTACTTTTTCGTATAATAATAATAATAATAATAATAATAATAATAATAATAATAATAATAATAATAATAATAATAATAATAATAATAATAATAATGTGGTGTAGATAAATTCCTGCCGGACCCCCGTTTAGGGGCAGGAGAGGAAAGGGAGGACAGGGAAGGGGGGAACCTGCTTCCAGCAGCCAGGGGGGGATGGGCGCCCCTGTTCGATGCTAAACTGAAATCTATGAATTCATGGTTCTCAATCATCGTCTCGTTCATTACAGTATTATAAAATATTAATATTTTTGGAGATTCCATTTCCATATTAAGAGAATAATACTCCCCAGTAACTGTGATTAGAGTCAAAGTTACACTAAGACCTTATCTCATCATTTGTGATTCGCTTTACTCTCTGTCATTGACCATCTCTCTCTCTCTCTCTCTCTCTCTCTCTCTCTCTCTCTCTCTCTCTCTCTCTCTCTAATCTACGGATCTACGGAAAACACCAAAGAGACAATTTCAGATCGTTAATTGCCGTCATTGTGACCGCCTCCGCCCCCGCCCCCGATTATCATACCGGAAGCAGCCGACGGCGGAAGTCGGTTCTGCCCGACGACGGATGACGGAAGCAGCGCTCCGTGTGCGCCGCCCGCCGGTATACCCGCACGTGGACCGTCGTCGTCGCAGAGTTTGAGAACGCTGGAACGTGACCGATTGCGAGGATCGTTTGTGTTTTGGTCGCATTTGCGCCCGGAGAGCAGTGGCGGCTCTAGGATCTGGCAAGTGGGGGGAGGCGTTGGGGTGGCAACTTCTAATCATGGGGATCAACCATTTGTTGTTTAATGTATGTAGCATTAAGTAGGGTCCCAACTCGGGGGGCAGGCACTCAATAGGGGGCACGGCCCCCCTGGCCCTCCGGTGGAGCTGCCACTGCCACTGTGCTATGGTAAACGCAAGCTTATGCGACTGATAGCAACATAATTATTCATTAAACATTTCTATAAAGACTTCAAATGGATCTCTCAGCTGACGACTGGTGAACTTAGATCTCAAAATTCGACTATTTTATTCTTGATTTCCTGTACAATATGCTAAAATATACAAGATGCTAATATGAACGACATTTTATCATTTATTATTTCAAAGCATTATTTACTAGATAAAGCAAGAAAGGCGGACTAATATATGATTTTTTCATTGCAATTCGTTGTTAGTTGAAATTATATTTGAATAATTATTTATAGCAGCTATAACGATCACTTAGCCAGTAAAAATAATGGTTATTATTGTGTCAGATGATGGCTAATATTTTATGCTCAATAGCAGGGATGGCCAGACCGCGGCTTGCGAGCCGCATGCGGCTCTTCTAGCAGAATCTGCGACTCGCGAAAAGCGACTCGTGTTTAATTGCGGCAGCGCGGCTCCCAAGCTTTTGAAAATTGTCATTTGCGATTCGCACCTTCTATAGGTTTGGCCATTCCTGCTCTATAGGCTAAGATAATATTGTAAAAAGCATTGAAAAGTGATCAATATATGTATCCTTTTCATCTCCTGCTGCCATCCTTGGCAGCCATTTTGAAGGCACTGATGACCTTGAGAGGTTTAAGAAGTCGATCGCGGATCCTTTGAGTTTTATCTACGACCATTTTGTTCTCGGGGTCAATATTAAGCCCGTGTGCGTTTTCGATTAGCCTTGCTTTGAGAAATCCTCGCATGATAGCATCTCCGACGTACATCTTCTCGTTCGTCATAGTGTCGCGATATGTTCCTGACTCTTTGTCGATGACCCCTCTCCGCACTGCCTCATGAAATGTAATCGTCTTCTTCAAACGGTGATCAACAACTGCGCGTACAGCATACGTTTTACTGATCACTTCAGGTTCCTGTTGTTCTCCACAAAATTCCACAACCATTAGACCGTTGTCAACGGCTTCTGATATCATCATCTTTTTACCAGTCAGACGGTTTTTATAGAATCCCTGCTGTTCGTCCAGTAGCTCTCTTTGCTGAGCTACTTCCGATGAAAGGTTCTCATTGGTCAAGGTGTCTCTAACCGATACTATTAAGCACGGTCTGGCCATTCTGCGGATCGTCTTAACTGTGATGATTCCAACTGATGAGAACTTTTCCGGGGTTCGCTTTGTCGTAGAGAACATGACCTTGATCAGGCCATCGGTCATAGCTGTGGCAATGGGCAAAGCAGCTCCGCTGGTACTGTTAACATAGGTGCCATCATTGGGACGAATAACGCCGAGCATAATCGCCTGCTGGAGCGAAATGTCCGTCTGATCGTTGGGATTGACAACTGAACGAATGACGAATGTCTTATTCTCTTCCATTTCTGCCGAACTTAATTGTTCGGTCTCGGCAGTCTTTGTCTCAGAGGCAATGCCGAACTTTGTTCCTTCGTACTCTGAGCTGGATAATCGATTGTGATTACCAAAATCGAGTTCTTTCACATCCTCAAATCCGGATTCTTCTACTTCGACGACTGAAGTTTGCGACGGCTCTAACCTTCGGACAGTTCTGGCAGACGATTCATTCTTCCATTCTTTTCGATCCGCTTCTACCGTTACTCTTCCGTAAGTGACCTGATTGGTTATGACTGACCTAGGTCTAGTTTCGCCATGCTCATATTTTCGCCTTCCATCGATTACTTCTTCCACTTGAAGGTTTCCTTCCTCTGCCACAGTTCCGTAATTAAGGGTCCCGTTTGACCGATTCACAGTTGTTGTCGTCGTTTTTTCTTCATGGTCACCTACTTTTGACCACTTATGAGCCACTTCATTAGTTTGCATTGGCTCAGTTTTCATTACCTTGGTTATGATACTGCTTGTGCTGAATCCATCGTTAAATGCTTCCATTCTTCCGAGGTCTTTCACTGTCGAGAGTTCGAGCGATTTCTGTAGCGTCGTTTTTACGCCGTCTTTGATTTTGCCGGCGCTGGAGTCGATCGCTTCGAAGCCGCGCAGATTCTCGACGACCGATCTCTCTTCGGTAAAGACTTCATTGCGGCAATCGACTACATCCTCCATGTTTAACTTTCGCACAATATTCACAGTTGGTCGGTGGAGTGAACCAATGCTCTCTAGGGAGGCTCTTGCCGAATTTGGTCGAGGAGAGAGCAGACCGATGGTATCCTCGAATGAGACTCCGTCTATAGTAAAGTTGCGCGTCTTCATAATCGATCTCTCTCGCTCATCGAGCGGCAGTTTCAACTTCCAGAATCTAAATGAAACATATATGCTTGCTTATATTTCCGCTCAGTTTGTTCACGATTTCATAAAATGCCTGAAACTACACTTTAGGCTAAAAGGCTAAACACTGGTCATCAACAACAACATTTTCTGAATTGATCGCAGCACGCATGGAATCAGGCAGGTGTAAACATACCAAGAGAAGAGTTAATAGTAAAATCATAGCATACAGACAAAATATACTAAATGAGAAGAAAAGGTCACCTTGGCATTTGAACTAAAATTACTTCCTCATGCTAGATAATCGCCATTTAAATATAACGTCGATCAATATGACGGAAATTGTAAAAACTAGAACATTTAAAAAGAGTTTGTAATAAAAACTTTAAAAACAGCATGATTTAAAGTGGCTTAGAAGGCATTACTGCCTATGTGAAAGCCACTAGGGGCACTAACGGGGCTTGAACCCGCTTCGTCAGCCTGACGCTCCAGCACGTAACCCACTCTGCCATCTTCGGCCCCCCAAAGCTTGAATAAGGTTGCAGTAGAAGATCGGCAATTCGCGTCACGCACCAAACCCTGTGATGATGACTCACGATGATGCAAAGTCTGCTTTGCATCTCCAGTCTCTTAGGCTCAAGTAGGTCCTATCCGGTTTAAGCTTGACCTGAATATTACACAAAAATTTACTTGGAAAAATAATCGCGACTGACAAACTGCAGTTGCTCCCATTTGTCAACGATCAACATCAGTTCTGGAGTACGTGATGTCTCCAAAACTACTTTCAATTTCTCCCAGTCTTTGAACATATCCTACAAAATAAGAGAAAAGGATTGTACAATGATCGATATCGATCTCAGTATTAACAGTCATGCAAGGACTTAAACGCTTCTCGGGTTGTATGCATACTATGCATGCATACTGGACTATTTATATAGTGCCGTGAGCATAGCATAACCAAAGACAAGGACGCTTTTCATCAGGACCGCAATAGCCTACGCGTCGGTCATTTTGGTTTTTCTCAATTATCTCATAAAACGTCCATAAAACGGTGTTTTTCAACCAGTGTGCCGCGCGAGATTATCATGTGTGCGTAGAGATTTTATGAAAATATTAATAAATTTTAAATTTAAATGTGCTAAATGTTACCGTCAACGATTGCGCTTCGTAGCCCGCTATTCCTCATACGCATAGCCAGCGAAGGTCGCAGCGAAATCGAGAGAGAGGTGAAGACCCTTGATATTTCGTCCCCTTGGGTCGGGGAGGACGGGGGCGGGGGGGGGCTATGACTTCGCCGTTAAGATTGCGTGTAGCGGCTGTAGCCGTGTCCGTCTAATGTAATGTTACATTTGTATAGCGCCTCTTCTATTTCTATTCAGAGGCGCTCCTAAGCCACTATGACACGGTTGTTGCCCTGCTTTTGGAGTTTTCCTTCTCGTGGAAGATCGGAGACGTGC
Organism: Metaphire vulgaris; assembly: GCA_018105865.1. Taxonomy (NCBI): domain Eukaryota; kingdom Metazoa; phylum Annelida; class Clitellata; order Crassiclitellata; family Megascolecidae; genus Metaphire; species Metaphire vulgaris. The sequence goes on from CM030863.1 coordinate 6,607,059, forward strand.
GAGGTGTCCAGTTTCTGTGGTTCCTGGTAGAGGTACTGCAGGGGTCATGTCTGTAGAATGGCTGTGTACCGGCACAAGGGACATGCGCATTCTGCTTCTGCTTTAAGCTTCTACGAGGGTCGTAGAGCAGTCTCGTGCCTAGACGAGACACTTAAGCGCTTCATTTAGACCAGGGATATTTTTACACCCCCTAAAACCCCAATTTTAGACCGACACCACCACCCCCAACACCCTCCCCCAATTTCAACTATATGATGACCTCTTTTGCTTGTCAGCCTCTTTTGCCAGGGAACCCCATAATTTACCGACGCCCCCAAATTCATAATCCTAGAAATAACCCTGATTTAGACTGTGTGGATCAACTGGGAAATGAGAGCAACTGCAGTTTGTCACTTCACTGGCCTTCACGAGTGGATTTTTAACTCTTATTAGCACGGGGAATTTAGCACGGGGTTGGATTTGAAGATGCCAAAGAGAGGAAAATTGTAATAGTCGAGACGACTAAGGCAATTGCCAAGAGAATTAGCACAGGTACACCAGGAAATGTTTCAATATGATGTAAATCACGAAGGTGGTAATGTAATTTACAGATGCAATTTATTTGATTGGTCAAAAACGTAAGCCTATAAAAGTTTTTTGTAATAACTGTTTGTCATAAACTTACAATATAATCTCTTCAAACTTAGCTTGCATTGAATAACACAGTTTTACCTGATAGATGTTCATTATCTGTCCAAGAGCAGTAATCTCGATTATCAAGGACTTATATAAGTCTGCATCTGCAATATAGGAATCATTAGAAATTAAATACAATGTGGTGATGGTGGTGATGGTGGTGATAGTGATGATGATGATGATCATGATCATGATCATGATGATCACGATCATGATGATGATTGTGATGATCATGACAACGACGATGCATAACAATAATAATAAATAAAATGTGATTGACACATAGGGATGAGAAAGTAAGGCTATGAGAAATTTTTACAAAACGAAAGAGTGAATGTCGGCAAAATAAAATGGAAAATCTGGACATCGTGAGCGACTTTAATGGAAGAAGGAACGGGAGCATAGAAGCATTTGTTACAACTGCCTATAGAAATGTATGGAAAACATGATCGCATAACGTTAAAAGAAGGACGAAACGCTTCATACGTTAATAATAACTCAGTTGATATGACGCAGGAAACAACGATAGTGAAAACATGATTGGCAACATATAGGATGCAATCGGCTATAGCCGATCGATTCATATGAATAGAACCAATGATATTGTCTTACCCTTCTGATCATCTTCTCCGATTTCTTCTAGAGCCATCCTCAGTGCCAATAATCTTTCTTGTAGACTGATGAAACCCTCGTGGTCTGACCAATTATTCCGGAGAACTCCCTCAATGTGTGTTAACAATTGAAGCAGGTGTTCTTTGTCAATATCTTCCATCGACGACAGCGCAGCAATCTGTTATAGATCATAGATCAGTCAGACTATTATATCAACTTAGACTAACATCATCATCGTCGTCATTGTCGTCGTCATCATAAGCAATTCATCATTATCATTATCATCTGATGAAGCAGCTGCTGCTGATGATGATCATGTCTCTGATGGTTTCTGTAATGAAACGGTACCTGACTGCAGTGACTATACTACTGCTGAAAACAGTAATGTGGAATAAGGTAAAAATATTCGTACTCCGCATGATGATCAAAATTTATATTGGTCCGCTTGTGGTAAAAGTTTGGTCAAACCTGATGAAGACCTTTTCTTACCTAGAGCTGTCCTAGATGTTATTTAGATCTGCTAGATTAAGATCTAGCGGGTGGCTAATAGGAGGCAACAGTTCTGATGATTCCACTGTAAGCTTTAACCATCACCATCCTTACTCAAGAAAAGATAAGGATAAATACCATCATATTTCCAAAGCAATTATTACCAAGTGAAGGTGCACGCTTAATTTCTACGTCATTCCTTAAGCCAGTTTTTTTCAATGCAAATCCACATCCACCAGGACGACTGATGACGAAGAAGATTTGGACCAAGACTACTTACCGTATGTCTTATAACTATACACTGTAGAGCGAAATAAAGAGTTGAAGGAATTCAACCAATGATGAAGGTCTTTTGATGATCAAATGGGGAGTCTTATAGACGTGTGATGGCAAGCTTAGCGTGATTCGTGACAGCGTTGGACAATGGAGCAGAAGGTCGCGGGTTCAACTCCCGCAGGAGCCCTAAGGTCGACTCAGCCTTCTTTCGCCATCTGGCGATGGCAAATGAGTAGCGGATTAATCCGCGAAGTAAACAGGCGCGTTGCATGAGAACACTGGCCCCGTATCATGTAACCTTGCACCAGTCGCCTGGCTGAGGGCCTTGGTAATGGAGATCAGCGCCGCCCTATGAGCCTTGAGGTTAGCCTTGAGTGCTCGGGAAGGACTTTACTTTTACTTTACTTTCTCTCGATGCCTACCTGCTCCCACTATGACTGTTGACATACAAGACAATAACTATAATGCACCCTACCTCTCGAGTATTATATTCCGGTTTAAACACGGAGAGCATGTGACATAATAGTCGAACGCCAATCCGTTTTAGGGCATTTGTCCACGTCGTCAGCAACTGAAGCTGAAGTCTAAAACAGTGAAGCTTTCCAAATTGAATCTTATCTTTATTCTAACGTAGAAAACAAGATGAGAGTTAATACCGATTGCCGGCGAATTGCAAATAATTTCTACTCGTTTTTGTATTCGAATATAGAGTCGGCGTACTTGTACTCCGGTTCCAAGTACCTGTTCTCCTATCGCGGCAGAAGTACTTGTACTCCGCACTCCTATGCTCGTCCCAAGCCTACTCAAAACAATGCAAGGCGATTCACCAATATAGCTCCTAAAGTATAAAATTGTGTCAGAGCCAATGAACTGCGTTGAAATATGGTTTGCATTTTTCATCACCAGAATAAATCGAGAAATGTTAGGCCTATTATTCTAGTCTTTGTCAACGTAGTTGCCGTCGTCATCATCACCCTCATCTGACTGCATTCCAGTTTTTGGTAGCTGAAGGAGATTGGGAGACTAATAGTCATAGAACACACGCTGATTATATCTATTAGGCCTACTGAATATGACAACATTAGGATTTCATTGAGTTGGCAAGTGTACAGAAGTTTGGCGAATGGTCAATCGGTAATTTGCAAGTAGACATCAGCAGATGCCCGTATATAACCATGTAACTCAAAAGACCTTGGCATTTGCATTGTCTCAGTTTTGCCGTCGTATAGATGTCCACGCCTGGAAGTATTTTGGAATTTGTTTCTAATGCAGTCCTCCTCTGAGACAGAGTCTATACAATAGTCCTTGTGGCATGGGACTCGTGTTGCCCGGTGTCTACTTCTTGACACGACCTGAACCGCGTTATGGAAGATGCTTACAATAATTTGTTATAAGGTGTGCCCCATTTGAGCTCAGATGTAATTACAGTGCTTCGAAGATTGCTTATTCGGCAGAAAGCCGAGGAGCAGTGATTATATTATTATTATAGACGACAAACATTAACACCTGCTACTTCTGACTATCACAGTCAAACAGTGAAATTTCGACATTCGAGAAACACGTGATTCTGTGTATGGTCAGTATGATGGCTCTCGATCTTCATAAGTATGTACTAAATCTCATTATCATAAAACTGTTTAAATCAACGCATACTTTGTTGCACTGTCGAGTGCTTCTTTGCTGGGACCAGGAATGAGAACAATTGCAGAAGGAACTTCTGCCTCTTCTCCCTTTCCATTTCGCACTTTCCAGCTATGAGGATTGGAATTGTTGAGAAGAAGGATATCTTCTCCATCCGCGAAAGAAATCTGCGCCGCATGAAAAGAACGGTTGACAATAAATGCCGAGCAAGAATTCGTGTGCGTTTTTCGGAAAGCTTAAATTTGCAAAAAAGGTCTCAGTAAATTAAGTAGACTGCCAAAAATAGGATTTCTAACATAGGCCTAACAATAATTCGTCTGATTTTTACATTTGAAATGTTTCATGTAAAATATATAAATAGACTGCAAAAATAAGAGAAAAATGGGTCTTTGCGCCTGAAAGGAAACCTTTAGAGTTTCATAGGTCCATGTCAAATGTGATGTTCAAAGCACTACTGAATACACTGGAAAACAGAGATCTTCCTTTTTGGAATAATACACGTGATTTGAATTTGGGCCTTAGTCAAAATTGTGTCCTAGGCAAAGCATACAATTTGGAGTCCTCTGCTCCTCCCCACTCGGACCCCTGTGACATCACGGTAATCCCCCACCCCAATGATGAATCAGCCAAAGCATTGCGCTAAAACAGAGTTAAGCTTATTTTAAATAAAGTTTAGTTTTTACTATTATACCGTTATTATTATTATTCAACTTCGGATTATGAAAGTTCGAAATACAAATTGAATCGGAATAACTTGAAAAATGCGAAATGAAATCAAACAATAATTATTGTTTATTCAGTTCCACAGGCGAACGTTTTGAATTTAAATGAAAATAGGCGTTGTAATTAAATTTCTTGGTAAAAATTGTACGGATTGGCTCCCCTTGGATCAGAGATATTTTACGTCCCTAACACCCCTCTAACAACCCCCAATTTGAGACCGACACCCCGAACACCCCCAATCTCAGCTATGGGATTACCTTTTTCAGCTTTCAGACTTTTGGCAGGGGACCCCCAGAATTTACCGACCTCCCCAAATTGAATATCCTAGAAATAACCCTGCCTTGGATCTTGGCGCCCTAGGCAACTGCCTAAGATTGGCCCTGGTTTCTATAATTACAGCCCGCATTTCTCATAACAAATAAAGAATTGATAAGATAGTCGTTCACGTTTTTTGTCTCATAGTCACACAGTGAAATGGCTGGAGTTGGTTCAGTAATTCCATCGGTACGAAGAGGAACCGGTACAAGGTCTGACGCTGCTTTAAGAAGTCGATTTGTCTTCGCCTCCCATTGGCGAAGTGACACATAAATAGCCTGAAATAATATACAGCTCATATTACTTAAGCTGCGGCTCCATTAGGAGATAGGCTATGTTACGGGGAATATATCCTAAAAATATCCGGACAATATCCGCATGAATGATAAGCTAGCTGGAATTAAACGATGGGTGCTCCACTTAAAAATATATCCGCAAAATATTTGATTGGGACAAAAATCACACGCAAATATATCAGGGCTAATGTTTGCACATTCAAGCGGATAATTCAGTCGGATATCTTTGTCATTCGACCAATCAGCTTCCAGGTCAGTAGGTCATAGCCAGTTTGACTGCTAGATCTTATGTCAACTCGAATTGTTACGCGACATTAAAATGTTTTATGCAAAATAATAAATTGTCGAACAGCATCAACGGTCTGGCCAAAACTTTCTACGCTTGCGACACTTCTTTCAAATAAAAAATGTGGCTCTTAAAACGCACTTCAGCACCTGAATTGCAAAAATTCTGTCGTTCGCCATCTTTACAGTAGGCGTCGCTACTTTTTTATCCTAGGATCCATCCGCCTACTGTCCGGGGACAATGTAATGGATTCGTAAAGGAACCTATCCTAGCAACATATCTCCCTATGGAACCGGACCTGTAAAAGTGCTTGTTTGTCAACAAAAAGTGTCGGAACTCATCTTTATTACAGTTAGAAAACATAATTTTATGTATTTTATTTAAATACCACTGTTATCTTAGCTCGCTATGGTTTAAACCATAATTAAAGCGCGCAATGTTATAAAATCTGTTAAAGCTAAAACCATAAAACCATACAAAATTATAAAATAATAGTATTTTTACTATCACGATAGGATCACTCTCTATTTCAAACTCAACTCAAGAGTGGTTACGTACAATATAGGCCTACCATAGTATATCATAATAACAGTGCAAAACTGAGCCGCAATTATCAATTAATGGAATAATTGAAAATAGTGTTAGCTACTAAAGGTACATTGTTTTCTATTAAAGGTAATGTCGACAAAATTGGATCACTATCTTAGACTAGTTGAATAACCAAGTAACAGAGTAAAGAAACATTACTAATTAATTATAGCATTATACAATATGCTATGTACTTCCAACACATCAAATTTAAATGAGATGAAAATGACACCAAAAGGGAACAAAGTTCCCGCGAGAAGGTATCTTAAAGGAGCAGATAGTTTCAAACGATAAAATTAAGCAATATTATAGAAAGCAGCATGACTAAATATTGAAGATTTGGATTCAAAAATACTTATGTTAATTACTTTGTGAATATTAATAATGTCATAATATTATTATCAATTTTAGGTAAAAGGGCTTTTGCAACGATTAAAAATACATCAATATAATTATTTCATATTTGAAAGGCATTTTTGTGTATACGGCATCGCGATCGGGGATCTAGGCCTATACATTTATCTGTGAAACGGGCCAACAAAAGCTTAAATCCGGCCCTGACTGTCAGTAGGCCTAGTAGATTGTGGTTCGTGTCGCAGTCGGCACGTGGAAGCGTTTCGCATTTTTCACCAATAGGCTAGCAGCTCTAGCTTCCTAAGAATCCAGATATTTAATTGAGCCAAGAACTTTACTGACAGAGATATTAATATTTTAGATGTTGACTCCATTCAAAGCATACATCAAGATCGGCGGCAATCGTTGTAACGTCGTCTTGATTTGTTTTCGACGACTGGCTGCCCAGCGCTTTGGCAAAACGATTGAAATCTTCCAGCATCCAAGGCTCGCTTTCTTGGACCTCATGGAAGAACTGAAACAATGCAGAAGCATTACACTACTGTACACCGCACAGTAGACTAAATCACGTCAGTGAAAGTGATTAAAATTTGCAATATTATTTATTCATGCACTTACGTATAGCACGCCAAGTTATGCGTACACAATTGCTCCTCTTAGGGCTTAGACCGTATATATATATATATATATATATATATATATATATATATATATATATATATATATTCTACATTCAGTGTATATATACACACACTGAATATCGCAACATTTGGCAGGGAAAATAAACTTTATGGTTACACAAACCGTGTATATAGGCCTATTACTGCTTTAAGTTGCTAGAATTATGTAATTTATAAAAGATACCTGTTTTTGATAATTTATTTACTTTTATAAGGATAATGGATCGATTTCTGTTTGTACTGGAGGCAAACTCTAATATTTTTAACGTTTTGATTAACCCTAGCCATTATTTGGCCAATTAAAATTTTAATTTTCAACCTGCGCTGTGGGATAATTTGTGTTGTGCATTTGATTTAATTTTTAAACTTTGCCATTAATTTAGATGTTAAAGTTACTTGAAAACTTGAATATATCTTGAATGCTAAAGCTTCATGTGTTAACTCTACGCACACTTGAATTATTTTGTTGGCTTAGCATTTTGTATTTTTGAAAGCTTTGTAGTTGCTTACATTGCTTGGTAGCCTAATATAGAATAGGCCTACGCGACGTCAAATTCAAAGGGGAGTTCATTTTCTAAGCAGTAGGCCTAGGCCTAAGTAATAAGTATTAAAGTTTCTGACAAAATTCCAAACTTTGTCCGTAATCGTTTCTGGGCTCGACACCAAGAGAGACAAGAGCGAAATCATCAAGACTAAAATTCAGATGGGATCGAACTGTATTTTCTATTATATTAATGTTGATATTTCATTTCAGAAACTCGTCTTCTGTAATAATTGACATTGATAATAAGAATAAGTTGCTTTCGCGGTCTTCTAAACAAGCCTAAAAGTTTCTCTCCTACACTTTTCTGGTGGTCCGCATTACAAATAACTGCCCGTTTAAAGACTATAGCTATAGATCGTTTTGAAGAATAACATTAAATCAAACAGTGCACAATACGTAAACTAAAACGTAAAGATGTTATAAGTTGAATGCCTACCTGCTGATAAGCGGCGCTGTTCTTTAGATGGATGCTCACACATTTAACAAGCTTTGCAATCCAATCCCAATTGTTCCGAAATCCATTAATGCAATCCTTAATTATTGCAAAACAGCATAGCAAAATTTAGTATAACATGCAGCGATGTTTCCATACTTCAATTACAAAGTAGTCCCTATGCTACTACAATTATACACATTCCTTAAATTGACTGATATTGAAAAAAAAATTCTTTCGCTCTTGTCATCATCGGATGTTGACAGAAAGAGGATTCTGAAACCTGAAAATGACACCGAGCCATAACATTTGCAACATTATTATATCAAATATATTAGGGCCTGCTAGTCGGACTCGTGAAATATCGATTGAGATGAGCACAATTGATTTGTATAAGCTGCAACTAGCAATTTGCTTGCTGATCCATAAGCCTAAATGATACTTGTTATCAACCGCCTGTTCTAAAATGTCTACGATATAGTATCAGTAGCATATGCTCTTCCTTCTGCACGTTCATCCATTTGCGGTCTTCACCGGATTCAACCATTAATTATTTATTAATCGCTATCCTTGCTTATGTCGGTCTTGTGTCATATTTACTAATATTACATAACATATCTGCCTGAGTGTGTCATGAGTGCATTTCTTGGCTATAGGCTACGGACGTAGCCGACCACACGCAAAGTACCAATGGTCAGTGGTGGCTCCAAAAGGGAGCCCAGGGAGCCCTTGCCCCTTATTGAGTGCTTGCCCACCAGTGCCCCCTGTTGGGACCCTATACTTAATGCTACATACAGAACAACAAATGGTTGGCCCCCATGATTAGAAGTTGCCACCCCAACGGCTCCCCACTTGTCAAATTTTGGAGCCGCCACTGCCAATGGTTTAGTCTTTAGCTCCTTATTTTGCATAACTTACACCATTAGTGCCGTTCAATTATTTACTACTCATGTTTTTAAGGTTCATTTTACGACAATTTCACCCAAGCATATTTGCACTGCTCCACTGTTGAAGCACTTGAGCACCTGGTACTCTTTGTGATTGGTGCACCTGGATTACCTTTTATTCAAACCTGCAAGCAAGAAAATATGACCACAGGTGACCCTATAAATGTTCTGCTTTGGCTTCCTTAATCAGCACGCTCTCAATTAGGCCTACGCATCTTATTCCACCAGTCTCGGTGACTGCTCTATATTCCACGAACGCGCACTTAGATGTGTCAGGTGTCTTGCATCGTTTGGTCCAAATCTCTGGAAAGATGTAATCTCGACCATTCACGGGCGTCCAAATAAAATCTTTCACCACATTCCTTTGAAAAGTTTGAAAATCCACATACATTTTTTAAAGATTAATCGTTGTGGGAGAGCTGAAGAGTGTTCGCCCCTGACAAGGCACTATATAAATGTAAAGTTAAAAAAATATTTGTATAGCGCCTCTTCTGAAGAATCACTCAGAAGCGCTTCCACAGCAAATTACTGAGTATTGACAAAGAGATAAGTTTTAAGTCGTTTCAAGTCGTTGCCTTGTTACATGTCATATTACATATGAAGATAGTTGGATTTGATATTACTATACGGCGTGTTTAATTAACGGCGTGATTTAACCTTAAAAACTCTGTGGAGATAACCGACACTCATTATTTCGAAGGTTTCCATTGAAGCACTGTCTGAACCTTAAACACAAACAGTTAGGAAGCGCCTAAATAAATATCCAATTGAGCAGACTAATGAAAGAATAGAATCGTATAATTGTACAGTACCAGAGTAGTCATTATCTGACATAGGCCTAACCTATGAGCATCTTGAATTGCTGATGTTAATTATTTAAACTGATAATTAGTCGAATACCTGTGAAGTGGTTGAGATAAATCCAGAAATGTTGTTGGAAGTAATTGAGCTTGTTGACGAAATAGAATCTGTTGACGTCGCTCGTTGCATTTCGCTGTAGTCTGTTTTGCGAAGTTTTTCCTCATTCACGATTGATACAGAACGATGATCAAATTCACTTGATATGCGCTATGAAGAAATTGTAAAGTATGAATGTTAATTGAAATTAGACCTAGCAACAAGATTCCAGTACAGCAATCTTTTGGTTGTACTGCGAGTACGGTTAGAAAAAGAGTCAGTACCGCGTTAGCGGCAATTGACCATTTACCACAGCAACAGCGGTACTCATGTTGCAGCGTTAGTTTACTCAACTTTACTGGAAGGATGTCTATACTTATACAAGATCTAAGATCTACGACGCCAGCACAATTTGACATGCATCGCTGTATTGCTTGTTTTCTGTCTGTCTGATTTCTACAAAAGAGATGTCAAAATGACGACCATTAAGCAATCATTTGGTTGTACTGCGAGTACGGTTAGAAAAGGTTGACCGTTGACCGCTGACCGTCTGAAAACTGTAAATTGTTGAAATTAACATATTTTGAATAAACTTTGGCGAAGGTTCGACCTAGGTCCTATATACTGGAACGGGCATTTACAGTCACAAAGACTTCGCGCAGATCACAAATCAGCACAACTTAATAAACTCTAACTTCTGGGTAAGCGGGTTATACTTGCAAATAACATAAACTCTATCCTGAGCGCGTATCAGTTAATCTCATATTTTTATTTCATAGGGCACGTAGTTTCACCTTCCAAGAAGAGAGATAAAACCGATTCATATTACAGGAAACAAAAGACCTCAGTCAATTACCTCGGAATGCATATGATCTTGGAGGATTCTTTAACATGAACTATTAGCTATGTCGCAAACAATGACTCTTCAAATAGTCGGCCTCCTGATATCCTTCTAGTAATTACCACCGTTATAAGTGTTTGAATGGTAATTATCGATTAACATCGGCTAATTGAAAAGTGGTCTTTTTACATTCGATAGCATCTTAAACTAATCTCTGTTAATCGCTGACAGCCATTTGGGGAGCGATATAAGCATATTGCTCACGACCTCGAGAATATTAAAAATGGGTACGGATACATGTAGGGAGTATGGATGGGTGGGGCGGGAACGTAAACAATCAGGTGGGGAAAAGGCGAGGACAGAATCCTTACCGCTTCATTTCCTAAGCCGCTTCGTTGTAGAGTGACGGAAAACGTTCATTGAAAGAGAATAGTTATGAAACTTAGACTCAAAAGCACAATTAGTTAAACATGATTGCGTTAGGACAGCGAAAATTCCACTATTATTATGAAATGGCATGTGAGTTCAAAAGATATTGATTGATTCGTCTTATAGAGTAATATTCGAACTTGACTAAGGTGACTAATGCTAGGACTGTATGAATTCAAATGCATCAGAGACTGTTAGTAACTTACGGAACAGTTCTCCTCTAGCGACGCCACTAGAAGCATCGTCTCCAAGCAGTGAAATTTCTTTTCGATGATCGTCTGCAATAAAACACGTAAATAAATTTTGTCATGAAACTTTTTAGATTCAATTTAAGATGCTGATAGATATCATTGTCGATTTGTCACAGTTATTTTTTTAAAAATCATTGCTAAACCGAGTATTAACATTAGACTCGTATGCCTCGATCTATAGGCCTATGCTCATTCAATATGCACTATAGGCCTACACACTATAGGCATACGCAATATACACACTAAGCAAACGTAAAACCTCGAACTCGTGAATTTATAAAGCATTTCTGGGGAGTAGTGCCGTAGTAGTTGCTTATTTTCTAGGCCATATGGGCACTTCGTTAGCCAAGTGATTTTCTTCATTCTATCGGCGATCGTGAAAACCGGCAAATCGGCGATAAGGAAAAGAGCTGGGCCTAACACATAGGCTTGCAAATGATGCGCGGAATCTCTTATGCAGCGCTTGAAAGAGAAACGGCAGTCAATTTCTTTCGCATTCCCAGTGGACTGGATAGAGAATCAGAGATCCTATGATCACGTTGCCATTGATACTTTCTCACGGTACATTCATTTGGTTAAGGTTTATCAAAGAAGAGGAGGAGGAGGAATAAGAAGAAGAAGAAGATGATGATGACGATGATGATGAAGAAGAAGATGATGATGATGAAGAAGAAGAAGAAGCAGAAGATGATGATGATGATGACGATGATGATGAAGAAGATGATGATGAAGAAGAAGAAGAAGATGATGATGATGATGATGATGATGATGATGATGATGATGATGATGATGATGATGATGATGATGATGATGATGATGATGATGATGATGATGATGATGATGATGATGATGATGATGATGATGATGATGAAGTGGACTATGCCAAACATTCCATCAGCAATACACCCAGTACTTCGAACAAAAGACCTATCAGTTCCAAAAGCACCAGAAAATTATCGGATGACTCAGCATGAATCAAACGCATACAATCAAGAATCTCTTCCATGTCTACGTAACTCAAAGCGATCTAAACGACTTTGTCAGATATCTAGATCTGTCCAAGAATAAGGCAGAGCTCTTGGATTCCAAACTACAGCAGTGGAATCTCCTGATAGCCTAGATGATGTTTGTATTTCATTACAGGACCTGGGGAAAATTTAGCCAACAGTTCACAATATTTTCGGTAAAAACATTAACAATTTCAAGTTGACGACTCGCTGTTTACACATAACTTTAATCGAAGTTACCTTTAATAAATCGTATGATTCTTGAAGGCGCTGTTTCTTTACCTTGTCGTAAGTCTAAAATAAGTTAAATATAAATATCAATAGAGCTGTAGCCTATATGCGGGTTTTAATTACTAAGAGTCTCTAAGACATGTTCTAGAATCTAGAATCTAGGTTCTGGAATCTAGATGAGATGCATCGAATATCGATCGAATGGTCATGGAAGCGCTGAAGCTAATATATACAGCTTTCGTGGCATATCTACATGTATAGCCTACATCATATATGATGCGACGGGATTGGATTATTTCTCTGCTTTGTTTGGCCTCGAGTTTATACGGGATTTGCTAAGATTCAGATGCTGTCTGGGGTTCCCGATTCATACATTATAACAGCTGGAAAGTCGCGTCTTTAAACACACACACACACACACAATCTCTCTCCTTCTCTCTCTCCTTCTCTCTCTCTCTCTCTCTCTCTCTCTCTCTCTCTCTCAATCTCAATCTCCTCGCCTACGGTTCTCCGCGTCCTTGTGTATTACCAGTTTTTATGGAAATTCTTAACTTTAGGTGCGATTATGTTATTATGCTATGGCATATGAATACCATTAATGACCTCAAATTAATTATCGATAATAATTATTAATCTAAGAGCGCATTTTGGTGTTAATACGTGAACCTAGCATTGGAGCTATTATTGTTCAGCTGAGTCTGTGAGAGAAGACGATTAGCTGCTTAGAGTTGCATTTAAATGTTGCGGTCAGCATAATGGTAAGGTAAAAGCTTGTAATTTGCTCTGCATGTTCTAATTTGACTGCTAAGTACAATGTAATTGACTTTAAATGAGCTTGTAGGGCCTGGGTCTGAGGAATGTTATGCACCAATATATGGGATACTAGGCTTTGTTGATCTGTGTCTGTACCGGACGCTGGTCAATATGACACCAAAATGTGCTTTGATTTCGTCGCATAATGTTAGAACTGATTACAAGATTAGCCAATATTCACAAGATAATCTATGAACTTGTTGTCGATTCGATACAAATTGATAGTACGACTGAGTGGCACCTTTAGGTAAGTTTTAATTTCTGAGAAACTGGCTATGCTTACGAGCACAAGTGATAATGAATTAGACTGTTTTTTATAAACGTTTGAATAGAGCTCAGGTTGCTTCTCTTGTTGTGACTTTATAACCCGACTCTTTCGTCACAATATCTTGTTAAGAAATTAATAAAGCTGTACCTCTGTCATGGGCTATTCATAAAACATTATTCAATAGCATCTAGCAATAATAATTCTGGTATTTTTGCATGTAACAAGTGGTATGCTACCCTTATTACTCGAATACAATTATCATTTATGATAATAGTTATTTATTAATTTGTTACTTATTACCTTGGAGGAATGATACCCAGGAGAAGGCTTGAGCCTAAGCAGGCTTGCTTTGCGGCTGAAGCCAGCTATGGGCGTGTGGGTGGAGCCTATCCGCCATATGTAGTCACGCAAAACATAAGAAAAAACCCAGATTGCGTGTGTAAAAAAGCCCAGAAAAACCCGGATTTGAAAACGGGCTAAAACATTCAAAAGTTGCGAAATTTTTCAATCTCGCTGGGATGATTCAGCAAACGTTCGACGACTATTTTAATCAATTATTTCATTATAAATTAAATGAAACAGTATTCGATTCGAATGCTATCACCCTTGGATGTCGCCTATCGCAAACGCAATGTTGCACAAGCACCTCAAGACAGAGCAGCAGAAAATGGCGCCGACCAATGAAAGAAGACTCATGAATATTCATGTTCAGAATACAGATTTTGATTGGTGGGCGCCATTTTCTGCTGCTCTGTCTTGAGGTTCTTGTAATGTTGCGCGTTAACAAATATGGCGTCCACAGCTGGCTTCGACATACAGGCTTTTGCTGGACGCATGCTTATTACCGAAACTAGTGACGCTTGAAAATTCGCCCCAGTATGATTAAGGATTAAGGCAAAGTGCTGGTCAAACGCGACATGTTTTCCTACCTTTGTTACCATATGCGTGACCTTGGTTTCAATTTCGCCGATTTCTGCCAAGTACCTTCTTTGTTCGTCTAAACCCTGATGCAAACTTTCGCGATTTCTTCCATATTTGCACACTTGGATTTCGTTCTGGCAACAGAAAACAGCCTAAAGCGTGGTTTCAATGCGTCGATCAATCATACAATGTTTCCTGGCATAACAATAAGCATAATGTTTATTGCCATTGATATTGATGCCTGTGTTGAATCATAAATGTGTGTTGAGATTTCTATTTTGATTTCTGTCTTTTTTGATCGATCATTCTCACGGCAATAAAAAGTGCGTGCGATGACCTTTTCAAAGTTTTTGTAATATAATTTCTGCTCTGCTGGTTTTCTAAGATCCTGTGTTTTGCAAATACACGCAGACCAATAAGGTTCGTCATCTATTTACTGATTTTGACAGACAATTGCGAGGGATTTTGGCGAAAACAGCAAAGTGGATTCGAATTATGGAATGGAAAAAGTGGTTTTTAGGTAATAATTTTATTTCACTGTAAGCGTAAAGTATTTTGTAGAAATAATAACGTTCGTATTAATTTCTTTAGCCTAGTTATTGACTTTCTTGGTTACTAATACAATTAAAGAAATCAACCTACAGAATTGATCGCCTACTACCATAGGTGTGGTGTCTTGTAGCAAGGCTTCTGTCTATAACAGCAGTGATTTTTGTAAAAATATTTTCCGGTACGCAATACTCCTAGTAAGCCTATGTAGATGTTTATATCAAATTATATGCGGCGATCATAATAAAGCCTATTCTTCCACGTTTGGTCTATATCAGGCTATTTCCCAGGAATTTGCGTTCAGGGCGGGGATGCCCCATAATTGCAGGCAGTATCAATGTCCAATGTTTTATCTAGACTCCTTGGACCCAGGTGAAATAGAATTGGGTGGGGGAGGTGGCGGGGGTTCGATGCAAGGTCCCCGAAAAAAAACAAGTCAAAAATATGATTTTCGTTGTTATCTCTTCCGTTTTCATACGGACTCTTATAATTTTTGTGAAGTCAATTACAGTGGCTCAAGTTTCAATAATGTCCAGAGGTGAATTTCCCCCTTTAGAATTTTAAATGAATAGTTTTAACAGTCTGTTTGGGTGATAGCCAGCACCACCCCTGGAAAGGGGTGTAGAGGCAGAGGTGTCTGTCATAAACCGAGGGGTTTAATCCCCCCGCTGGGAGTGTAGGAAAATCCCTGGTCTATATATAAAAAAATTAAATGAATCGAAAGCAAATGGAAAGAGACAGCAAAACATACAGTTCAAGGCATAAAATTTCAATTTCTGAACGCAATGATGCAAGAAAAATATAAAAATACAAATTAGTTTAAAGGTTTTCCGGTACGCTGTACAGATGTAGAAGGTTGGATGGACTCTAGGCACATTTTGTATTCTAGAGTCCATGATGCCTTTAGGCGCGGTGAACTCCAAGTCCGAGATATATACAGGCAGGATTGACTAAATTTCAAATAAATTATATTTACACTACTCTAGAATTCACACCTTAAAAATCTCTCAAAATTATTTTAATTAATCACTACTTATTTTAAGGATAAGTGACTAAATTTTAATTAATAAGATAAGTAGTATGGCCTACCAGAGCACTTTGAGCCTGGGTATGATGTACTCCACAGTACATTGAACCTAGGCCTTAGAGTACGGTCTTAACTGCCACACTATCTCATTCCCTCGTAAAACAGCACTGCATAGCAGTAACCACTGCCATCAAGAATTTTAGCATTAGAGACGTATTAGAATGGACTTTCATTATTTGCGGCATTTGACAATAAGTTAATTCAATCAAAATTCAAATTTATCACCTAAAACAAGATATACATTTGCATCTACAATCTAAATATACATTTTCATGCATTAATTGCGAGGCTCTGTATGTGTGTTTGTGCGTGTGTGAATAAGCAAGGACAATTCACGGTATGTCCAAATTCCATAAGATTATGCGTTGCATGACCAGGACGGTAAATTATGAATAATTATTGACAAAATGTTATCAGTTGCTATTATCCGCGAATAATCCGCATCTGCCATTGTTTTGGTGGCTGGATCCGCGGAGGTCCGCAGATCAATGAAATTCTTGCGGATCGGGATCCGCCAGCGGATCCATCCGCGATCCGCACATATCTGAACCGCAGTCCCCCGAGATACCTCAGACCACCATTTACCTCCCAGGTAAATGGTGGTCTCTAGAAGTTGATAATCATTGATAATTATATAATCTGTCGTGTCTCTCTATCCGCGCGACTGTGTTGGGCTTATTTCGCGCGAAGGATGAGTCGTTAAACAGACGTAACTGAACGCGAATGAACTGAAAGAAATTGTGGTCGATGTAATTATACTAATAGTGGGCTTAGATCACACTGAAGCCTCCGTAATTCAGAGCATATCCAGTCGATCAGTCGATCGGCTCCCACGCACTCATCTGATTACTTGTGATTAAGGCGTGTTCTTCGACTATTCACATTTTCCCACAATTCTTTAATCAATCAAGAAACTTCTATGGCGTCACTGTCATAATGCTCAGGGCATCAGCCGATGGCGCACCAAATCCAAATTGAATTAGAGCCAGGTCAAGCCGAAAAGATCAGTCAGAAAAGGTGTTCTAGTTGCAATCATCTGGAGTACTGTGGCTAAATGGCCCTGATAAGCTAGTGTTGGACAGCAACGCCACTTATCCTATAGTAATTAGAAATCGTGCAACAAATTTCAAGTTTTAAATAGATTTGCTAATTCTGAACTCGTACTAAGTTGCAAGAATTTCAGTTGGCTCTGTGATCAGAATGTTTGAGAACAGCAAAAATTATTTGCTTACAGAATTTTAAAGGTTTATTAAGTATGTAAATAATACGCGAGACTTGCAGATCGCCAACAGCGGGAATTAACAGGAAAATATCACCACATTTTTTATTTGGCAACACTTTTTAGCAATCGGTTTGATACCTTTGCTAGGTCGTTATGTCCTGATACAGTATTTCCATTTGTATTCTTTCTGTCAAAGCCATTATAATTATATGATTATATGCGTAATAATTAGTACTTTGTATCAGGCGTTGCCCTAAAATTGGCTAGATAGAGGGTCTCTCCTATGGTGTGGCTATGAGAGACACGAGGCCAAACCCCTTATTCGGACCCACTGCCCAGACCACCTGTAAGATTCGAGCAAAACTCATGAGATAATTTCAGCGAAGGGAGGGATAGGGTGATTACCGATAAATTGTCATATATAGCAGCAAAGCTTCTCAGAAGCTCAAGCTTTATGCCTAATAGGTCTATTATGATAAAATGTTTTGACTGGGGCTCCACCCAGTGCACCGCTGTAGGAACTTCCCCAAGCCCCTATTCGGATCAGACTGAGTTCGTCTCTAAAAGGTGATGGTGACCCCCTATTCTAGAGCCTTGGTTGCGCCACTTCTGGTACGTCAATTTCACTGTCATTTCTCTTAACTTATCAGCCTGTTATCATCTGTTTCTGTTCGCTTCTTAGCTTCATTGTGCCAATCGCTGAGCCGCTCTTTTCACGCCTGCCTCTCTATTGCCTTTCTCCTGTGATAATTAATTAATTGACAAGCTGTGCACCGGGGCAATTCGCTTCGGTTTTTGGCGCGCTGCGGGACGACAGTCACCGATCCCAATTGTCAATTGCAGTCACTCATCCTGCAACGCCATAAATGTTATTTTGGGTAAATTGAGAGGCAGTAAGTAAGTAAAATCTCATTAATTTATATAATGATTTTGAAATAGTACCGTAGTAGCTGCTTATTCTTGTGCACTTGTCAGTATAATTTTATTCATTTTGCTCAGTTTTGATAGACGACTACAATAGAATCCTTTTCAAGAGCGCCTGCGACGCAGCTGGAGGCCAATGGTGTTCTTGCTCTTTATTTATTCCAGAAATGCACCAATTGAATAAAAACGCGAAATCGCGACTGATACAGTGCGAAGCCATTGCTATAGCAATGTCATAAATACTGTAGTCATTCAAGTATTCTCTATGTTTTTAAAATATTTTTGGGGTTGTGGGAACGATTCAATTTAGAACACTGACGTCAGGCAACACTGAGCGCGGCTTGGTGCTTGAATAGGTGATTGTCGTGGAGTAGACCTGTCACTCAGCTGTGGTGTCGGCAGCCAGCTCAGCAGGAATATTTTTACACCTCCTAAAACTCTCCACGCCCCCAATTTGAGGTCGACACTCTCAACATTTCCTAATCTAACAATGGCTAGCAATAGTATGTACCCTAAATAGCCCCCGAACGTCCCCTTCCCCAAATTTTACCGACACCCCCAAATTCACAATTCTAGAAATAACCCTGCAGCTCAGCCGTTCATCGTTTCGGCGTCGATAATTAATATTTAACAGCGTAGAGCTGCGAACGTAAAACGCGGGTCTAAAGAAGGGACTAAGCCACTTGGCCCACTCTAGATTAATGGCGTTAAAATTCGTAGCTTCTTGTCTGCAAGATCAGAACTTGCCCTGCCTTTTTTTAGAGAAAGCCTATTGAAGCACAAATTTAAAATTTATAAGATAACGCCGAGGTTTTAACTCTGTAAGGATCATTTAATCGGCCATATATTTTCGTTTTTCTCGTTGTTCAGCAGCAGGACTGCAGTAGATGTTTTGCGGCAATATCTGCTACCGGCATAATAGCAGCTGGGTTTGAAGCCGACAAATTTCGCACTCTTTATCACTTTCATCTGTTCAATTGAAATAATCTGCGCGATTTGTTTATACTATTTTATCACAAGTCGTATATAGACATCAAGTTTCGAGACCTACATCAAACGCAGTTAGAGCCTTTGAATAAAATATTAGGGATTATATTCACAGCAGCGTCAGACCAATGTGAGCTTCGTGTACGGACTGTGACTTTGCTGTGTATTTTAGAAAAGTGAAAGCGCAGCCTCCTGTAGCTGAAATGCTGTCTTACCGTTTTTCTCTCGATCCAAGCCATTAGATCTTCATAGGAGAAAATTCTCTACAAAAGAGATGAGACTAACAGTTAGATAGAAAGACACAGGGACCTAGTCATATACTCAAATCACAATATGTTCGGGTTTGTTAATTACTGATAATGTATGTAAGCTCTACTTCTCATGTAAAAATTGACGAATGTAAATTTTGGCAAATGGCCAGCGAGAATTTACTGAAAATTCAGATTTAAACTCTACGACTTATTTATTTGTGGATATAATTCACACCAAAGTCAAAACGCTCTGCAAACGTATTGGTTAAATGTTAATATATTTAATAGAGTTTGCTAAACGGACAAAACAGAGTGGAGATTTCATCAGGAAGTTGGCAGCCAAATGGACAAATCAGTTAAGCATCAAAATGACGACATTAGAAATGCAGTATAAAATCTATGGACAAATTTCGGGCATTTCACCTAAGCGCGCAAATTGGTTTGCTACAGTAAATGAGCCAACGCATCATGGGAGTCCTCTGGTACGACTTCATTCCGAACACTACGAAGTCCTCAGCCGTGTAACAGTACCACCGTTGACCGAGCTACCATCCAAGCTAGAGCTGTACCGATTAATCGGGAACATTCACAATCGGGCCGATTATGAGGACAATCGGAACAATCGGTAATCGGGCGCAAATCCGGCACCGATACCGATTAATCGTTAATATTCGTATTCGGGTCGATTATTGGGGTAATCGGAACAATCGGTTATGAGGAACCGATTATTTTTCTGGGTGCCGTAGGCCCGAGTGAGTGGTGACTGGTGAGTGTCGCCCTCTGGGAGTCTGGACTCCTTGGTCGCTTCCTTTGGGGGTGGTGCTAGCGCCATCTGGGGGTCGGTGGCGGCTGTGAGCTCGTAGAACTGTCGATGGAGGGAGGGACGAGGGAGGGCCGGCTTATCTTCAATCCTTCATTCGATAGTCGGTCGGGGGCAGTTAATGTCAGACCAGATTGTCAGATATGCCATCTGTTAACCATCGGTCGGAGACTCGGAGACGATTAGCGCCCGATCTGACTTCGTCGGCATCTCTTCACCCTCGGTCGGAGACGATTAGGTCCGATGATCTTATCTGACTTCGTCGAAATTACTCAGATGCATTAGATGATTTGAATGTTAGTGTAGCTTCGCTTGTTACAACCTACTAGTCTCAAAAGCTAACTGCCCGTGTCGACGTTTAAAGTTTCAACATTAGCGTCTTTCTGGGCTTACGTGACAGTGGATGGGGCTGCCAGTTTGATTTTAAAACTCGCATGTTGTCGACAGGAACATTGTAGAACATTGTAGAACATTGTACAGTATTATGTTTTTGCTTTAGCTGTTGGCATAGGCTATGTGGAGCATAGAGGTGGTACAAGAGTACTAATACTACTCATCATCTTAAAGTTGCTCATCTGCGTTTTCGGCCTTCTGATAGGTTGACGAATCCACACACACATACACGCACACACACATCGTCGTATTTAGACAGACTGTAGGCTTATGGATTTCTGATATGTCGACAGGTCTAATACGAATTTCAGTTTATACCATCATTATGGTTTATACATTAATGCATATAGTTATATAACAGCTTAAATAGGATATACGTTACATATATTTGACTCAAATAATAAATAAAATATCTGCGTAAAAATACAAATGTCGAAACAACAGACGAGCTGCATTTGGATTTATTTCACTATAAGTCCGCTGAACAGCTGTAAAGCCATTTGCAAACTTTGCAAATCAACTTTCTCTCGAGGTGGTCATGAAACCAAAGGCTTTAATACATAAAATTTGGTTCAGCACTTGAGAAGCAAGCACGTAGCTGCACACACAAACTTTCAAAAAAATCGATATAAAAAGAAGAAACTGGCCATCGGAGTTTGTACAAAATAAGGTAGGGCCTACTTCTATCTGACTACCACTTGTGTTTTAAATTTTAATGAATGAATACTTTCATAATCACAATTTCAGATATAAAATTGTAGATTACAATGTGAATATAGACATCTAAAATTTGACATAATAAGACAGTATTAATGGCAAAATCACATTCATTAATGATTAAACACACATTCTGCATTGAGTCTCTTGGTAGGTCTCGAATTGCACCTGCATGTCGAAGTCTGAAGACATGTACTTTTACGCTGCACCTTTATGGTATATTATTTGAGTGCATGATCATTAAAAATACCCGATTTGGAGATTTAGACAGACAATCGGTATCGGCAAGACAATCGGTTGTCTGACAATCGGAACAATCGGTAATCGGAACAATCGGCAAAATGTGCAATCGGTACAGCTCTAATCCAAGCGTCGTCTCGCCCTGTTCGGTCATATATAGGCCTATAGTGGGATAGAATGGTCAATTTTCGGAAACTTTCTGATTAAACTTTGCTTCGAGCGACCGATTCCCGTCAGAAGTTAAGCAACGTCAACCGCAGTTTGTTCTTGGATTGATGACCATCACAGGATCGAGTCTTGGTGTAGACTTGACCAGCCAAGCCGTTCGTCGCTTAGGCATGGATAAACTGTTAACAGCATTAAGCTGTCAACGTAAACACGGGTCTAGAGAAAGCAATGGAAAACTACCCTAGATTAATGGCGCTAACCACCGGTGCTGCTGATTGCCCAGTAAGCGGAGATCAGCGCCGCAACCCACTCTCATTTTAGAGTACGGGACTAATTTTTACTTTACTGATACGATAAGACTTACAACTAAACAACGACAACTCAAAACTCAAAAGATACACAGGCTTAGGCCTATAGACAAACCAGAGCTGAGAAATGTTAGTGATGCCGCCGCGAAAGACCTTTGTAGTCGGTACAACTACTCTCTTGCTATTAACGTTTCACTGTCTTATTTTTGACAGAAAAGTTTGAGACTTTCTACGCAGCTTTTGTCTTGAGGACTTTGACAGGAATTCAGTTTACATGGCCCTCGACGAAAACAATTTTAAGAAAGTTTTTCCAAATTTACCTTATAATCATTTTAAAACTATTCAATCGACATTGAAGCCTGTATAGACATCTAAAAATATCTATGCAAATATCTCCAGCTACTCGTGCCTATATAGCGTGGGCGAATTGGTGAAACTGTTTATCATCCAGAACATGGGCCTTATTAATGCATTATGCATACATGTGCACATATATTCTGTACTCAGTTGCAACTTCAATAGCCATATAACTCAGGTCAACTCGCATTTAAAATCGATGTTACGCGAGGACTGAAGTGATTATTTATTCACTGTATCCAGTCATCTGTATCACATGACATTCACAGATACGGAAAACTACGCCAAAATCAACATTTGTTCACTCTGCGAAAACCAACTGAAGTAGGTCTATCAGTAAATTGCTGGTTGTGAACAACACTTTATTATCGTCGAGGCCTATGTGTCGCATTTAAAAACCTACTTTGTGATTCAGTTCCCATTCGCCGACACACTTCGCTTCACATTCGGATTTAATGACTTTTGCAAATATTTTAAAAACAGACCTGGGAAAACGACAAGAGCAAAACTACCGCAGTATAGGATTCATATGGTCAGCATGCATGTGTACAAAGGGGTCGTCCATAAAGTTCGTCACGCTTCGAGGGGAGGAAGTCTAAGTAAGTATGACAGCTTGCGGCAGAGGGACGAGGGGTACAGATCACATGGGACGTCACATTTTTCACCCATATAAAACCTGAATTATGTGGTGATACTTTACTTTCTCTTCTAATGGATGTACTATCAGTAAATTGCTGGTTGTGAACATGATTCTATGCTCTACCTACAACGTCATCCAGTTCTCAAAACCCACGTATATACCTTCGTAATTTCTTTACAATTCAAACGAAGCGGTCAACTCGTTCATCTGACACTCATTCGGCCAACAGCCACGTCATGCAATAAAATGTTTATGTCGGTCGCTCTCACTGCGCCTCGTCTCTGGATTGATCTTCCGTCATGCAGGAATAGAATCTTGAAATGTATCTGTTCTGAAACTTTGAGCAAGTGAAGTGATGAGCTCTTGGCGTTCGAGTGACAGTTCAAGCCAAAACATTTTTCATTGCTTGAAGGCGTTCTATTTGTTTTTTTGTGAACATTTAGGTAGAGAGAGTTGAAATAGTCCATTTTTTAATGAACAATTGAGGTGGTAATCGTGCAAGCTGTCGGAAGTTTAGGAATGGACATAAGCGTCGTTAAGTCCCGTATGTATGTGAAGCAAGAGCGCCTGAGATTAAATACGTGTGTTGAAATTGAGAGATCTGCATCAAATATCACACACTCAAAAAATAATCCGTTATTGGTGAAGGAATATGTGAGGGAATAATCCGTCTCCTATAACTGTACAGAATTTTCGCTCACTTTGAGGGAATACAAGTTTGAGTGAATGAATTCACTCAAACACAAAGTGAGAGAATTATTCAAATTAAACCGTATTCATTGAGGGAATGCATTCACTCGAATATATGTTAGTGAGTGAATGAATCCCTCATTCGAAGTTTTAGGGATAATTAGGGAATAATTCTCTTAGAGGCGAATTCCGAGTGAATGAAATCACTTGAAATGACACAGGTACAAAAAATAATGCCTCAAAAATACACAATTACATACATACGGTAATATTTACCGGTAGTAAAAATGTCTGTTCAGCAGACTCAACGTTCAATTGTAAAGGCAGCAATCATAAAGGGATTTTTTTTGAGTGCACCGAGATTTCTTACTGAAGAATTAGTTTTGAATGAGTGGTCAGTTGAGCATGGGCGTAAAACACGGGGAAGAGACGGCGGGGGACGGTCCCCCCGAATAATTAGTTGGCAGGGGACAGAGTATCAATTATCCCCCCAATGTTTGGGCTATTTGGTAAAAAATTCTATCCTACCCCATGATGTTGATGCCAGAATTACGCCAAATCCACATTCTTTCATTTCGGATGACCATTTTTGCTTGTCAGGGTATTTGGAGAGGGGAAAATATAAAAATATCAGGATGACCTCCTTTTTGGCTTGTCAAGACGTATTTCATGGGCGATTTTAAGTCCCCACCATACTATGCAACATCCCCCCAAAGTGGGGGGATATTTATATTTCTGAGGGGTCAACTTTTTAAAAATTATTCTATCCCCCCAATGTTGACGCCAGGTTTACGCCCCTGCAGTTGAGTGCCCCTCATTGAAGCTGATTTTGTGTCTGATAATAATTGGAGAAGCCGTCCAAAGATACGTGTCTGCATTTGAATCGGAATTGAGTGCAATATATTTGCTGCACATTATTTAGCTTTAGGCCGAAATTTTTCTAGTTCATTAATACAAACAGGGTACAAACTGTACACCTCTTTAATTTGCATAGTTTTAAGTGTCTATTAAAATACTAACTGTGGGAATCTCGTCGTGCATCCAAAGTCTATCCTACCATCATAATTATCCACTTTGTCTCAGATCTCATCGGGGCGTAGCCAGGGGTATAAAACACAAGGGGGCGGTCCCCCAATAATTAGGTGACTGGGACAGAGTATTAATTATCCCCCAATGTTTTGCGCTATATGGTAAAAAATGCTATCCTCCCTCATGATGTTGTTGCCAGAATTACGTCAAATCCGCATTCACTCATTTCGGATGACCTTTTTTTGCTTGTCAGGGTTTTTGGAGAGAGAAAAATAGAAAAACTTTAACGTATTTCATGGGCGATTTAAAGTCCCCACCATTATATGCAATATCCTCCTTAATGGAGGGGGAATTTTATATTTCTGGGGGTCAACTTTTAAAAAGTTATTCTATCTCCCAATGTTGACGTCAAGTGTACGCCACTGGGCGTAGCCAGGAATTTGATTTGCGGGTATAAATTGGGGTATATACTGTTATAAATACAATATATATATTATATATTATATTATATTATATTATATTATATTATATTATATTATATTATATTATATTATATTATATTATATTATATTATATTATATTATATTATATTATATTATATTATATTATATTATATTATATTATATTATATTATATTATATTATATTATATTATATTATATTATATTATATTATATTATATTATGTTATGTTATGTTATGTTATGTTATGTTATGTCATGTTATGTCATGTTATGTTATGTCATGTTATGTTATGTCATGTTATGTTATGTTATGTTATGTCATGTTATGTTATGTTATGTTATATTATGTATCATATATGTATATATATATGTATATATACTGTATCATATATACTGATCTTTGGGGTATATCGGTATATATATACCCAAAGAGTATATCGGTATATATACCCCCCGTCGCTACCGCCCCTGGATCTTATTCATGCTTTCTCTACTGCATTTGAATGCTGATGAATAGTAATGATACCAACTGCATATGATCATCTAAAGTGCACGCATATTTAAATGTGCCGAGCATCAAATCGTGCCATTCACTTCGTCACTCTGTCTGTCTGTAACTGTCTATCTGTGTCTGTCTGTCTGTCTGTCTGTCTGTCTGACTGCCTGTCATTGTTCCTCTTTCTCTATTCTATGTCTGCTTGCTTCTTTGTTTGTCTCAGATTTTTGTGACAGTTAAAAAGTTACACCGAAATTCTTCGAGAGTTTCTCTTGGAATTGTCTGAATTCCGTTCTGCGTGAATTGACGTTCTAAGAGGCGTGCAATATTGAAAGAGCATCGAATGTCAACAAAAACAAAGCCACACTTAACGTACAGCTTTGTTCTCGTTGACATTCCTCTGTGGTGTTGCATTGTCAACCCAGGGAACTCTATAGACTCTCTTCTAAGTCACACTCAAGTGGCAAAATACAGACGAGGAATTAGATCGTAGGTTCCTGCAACGAGACGATCGCATAATCCTGGCCTCATCGTATACGCTGCAGATAATCTGTGAAGCTAAATAGCGATAGACCAGAAGAATGCTACCACAAGAGCAAGCTTAAACCGACGTCTATAGTGAAAGGCAAACCCAGGTCCTTAGTCTTCTCGAGGTATATCTTTAGGCGCCTCGCTTCGTTGCTCACTGTCGTCTGTACAGTGTCCTCTTAATCGCCTTCTCAGAATAAAATTAATGTAGACACGAATCGAGATAGAAAACGTGGAAAACTTTATTTGCATCGGAAATAATATTACTTGTGATTCTGCGGAAGAGAGACAAAATAGGGACAAAGACCTTAGGAAACTTAACTACTGCTCTACACAAGGTCTGAAAGAAAACAGTCTAAGAGTAAAAAGAATGCAATTGATCAGACATAATTATTTTAATATTTTCTTCCAGGTACGTAGAACACGAACAAGGACACAGAAAGGGAGTTTTGCTTTAAAAGAAATTACAATATGAAACTATATAATATGCAATACTCTGAGACCAGGGCCTTTGAAACGGAGATCCGCGCCGCCCTATGAGCTCGACTTTCGGGTAGGAGCTAGGAAAGTACTTCGACTATCGAAGAAAAAATGTCTAAGGCATTTGATCCAAAGAGTTAAAAAGAAAACGCGAAATGTTGGATTACACCTAAATATAAGTAAGTAAGTAAGTAAGTAAAATCTCGTAAACTTCTACAGCGCCCCGGAAAGCAGCACAGCAGTAGCTGCTTATTCTTATGCGCTTAGTCTTTCTTGAAATAGCTATAGTCAGGGTGGTTTGTCGGCCGGGCAAATGTCAGTGTATCCATGAGGCGGCTGGTCAGGTTGTTATTGCTATGGGGGAAATGACTTTTCGAATAGGAAGGTTTTAAGTTTAGACCTAAAGGCTTGAGGAGACAGTGAAGGAATTAAAGGAAATGAGGATTCGGAGCTTATTGTTTGACCACGTCCTAGGCTGCAATGAAACAATAATAAGAATAATGATGGGTAACGATGCAATAAAAAGACTGGATAAAATAATTAAAGATAGAAATATTGGCATATTAACCAAAAGGAGATTATTATAGATTCAGTGATCTTCCCAATAGTCCTATAGGCCATATGGCAGTGATAGCTGAAATGTGAGAAAGGAGAACAGAAGAATAGATGCATTCGAACAATGACGCTGGAGGAGAATGTTACAAATACAGTACCATGGACAACTAAAAGAACGAATAAATCAGTAATAGAAGAAACCAAACCAGAGATCTCACTAGAAACCAGAATTCTATGGTAGAGGTTGAGGTATTTGGGACATATAATGAGGACCAGAGACATTCTGAAACAAGCAATTATGATGGGAAAAGTGGAAAGATCTAGAAGAGGAATACATTGAACGAGATGGTTGAATGAAATTTGTGAAGCAAAACACATGAAAATAAAGGAGTTAAATGAAATTACGAAGGACGGAGTAGGCTGGAAAACGCATATCCATGGCATCACTAGGAGTCGACACCGACTTGATGAAGCATGATGACGATAATGATCGGAAAATATTAGTAAACAATAAGATCATCATGTCAAAGATTAAACAAAGGAAACTCCGTCTCTTTAGAAATACCATATTTTGATATAAGCCATCGATGTAATCGTCAAGAATTATCTCGAATTTAAAGCGAATTGCGATGTTTACGCTCAGTAGTTATCTGCCTGGGATCTCGTATTAGGCAAGTAAGCTTATTAATCACGAGCGCTAGAGAGACCACGAAAGGTGTGCATTGAGGAAGTCCAATTTCGTACCCTAGGGCTCGTCCACAAATGATGTAACGCACCTAGGGGGAAGAGGGAAAGGGGGTCCGGACATTTGTTACGAAGCGTGACGAGGGGGTTCCGTAAATGTGACGTAACGCAACACAAAATGTTTAAGTGACGACCTTTTTGCTTGTCAGGGGTATTTGGAGATGGAAAAATACAAGGATGACCTTTTTTGCTTGGCAGTATGTTTGGAGAGGGAAAAATAGAAGGATGAATGGCCTTTTTGGCTGGTCAAGACTTTTCGGAAGACGAAAGGGGGTCGGCCCGTTGTTACGTCAAACTTTAGGGGATCTGACTTTTTGCTACGTCGCGTTACGTAGGGGGAGGAGGTAAAAAAAGGTGCCAAAATCGCGTTACGTCATTTATGGACGACCCTCTATGCATCATTAACCACAGTCTCCAGCTGTAACAGTCTACTGAGCTTTACAGCCTTCAACTTGAGTATCCTTTTGTTAATAGTCTGAAATACTAATAGTTCGTTAAAAGAGTCAAATATTCGCAAATGTTTTGTAACTTGGAACATTCAAATACAACTCAATCATCTCGATTTAACAACTACGCATAGCGGAATTAAATCAACCCAAGAGATCTGATGACCTAATCTGCAATACATTCTGTCGAAATCCATTTTTTAACTAATTCTTCTTCTTGCCAGTCCTAGGACTACAGCGAACGACATTTTTAGACACAATCTCAAATTTCTTGTGAACGTTAATATTAGAAAAAATAGTGCTCTATATTGACCTGATATTATGCTATGCAATGAAACTTACCGCCATTATGCTAGAGGGAATAGACCGAAATTAGTTTTCCGAATGTGATTTTGTCGAAGAATTTGGCAGCGAAAGGATGAATAGCAGATGCGCAATTATTGTAGTCCAGTACGTCTGCTCTGCACGATACGTAAGTTTAAATGGATCAATCGTAGACGGAACAGTCGGAACAGCAGTGTAGGTTCTCTTTTATGCGAAAAGGATCAGGTCTTTACCCTCTGTTTCGAAGATGAACAGATCTACAGGAAGAACAAACGGAATCGCATATATAGGCCTATATCATTTCAGATTAGTAAACATGTGGCGAGAGAAATGAACGATTTTTGGCATTTAGTTTTCACCTCTGAACTGCATACTGAACTTTTTCTCAATCACGAACCTCACAAGCCCTGCGGAATAGCTGCAAATAAAATCTAAGTGGCGAGAAGACTCCTTTGCGGAATTGCTTAAATCATCTAACCTTCGCGTAAGTAGCGCTTTCTCTTTTTCTCCTATTGTGCTTAGCATATTTAATGAAAATTCGGCGAAATCGATGAATCGTACAACGTAGGACGGAGTAAGACCATCAAAGACACAGTTATGGTGAAACTGATTGGCGGGGAGATGAGGAACGCGAGCAAACGAATGGTAGCGGCCAGGTAAAGCTGCGACAGCCGTATACAATCAGAGCCACCTATATTTAGGTAGAGGAGGCTATGATGCAATGCGGTCAGAGCCTCGACCTATAGAATTATTCCTTTATTATGCGCGCACCATTACACTATTCACATGCCATAGGCCTCTGATTTGCAAGTCAATTACAATACTGCAGAATCGTATGAAATAGCGTCGAATAGATTGTCTGCGGTGTCTACTGTACTATGGGCACTGCACTGATTTTTCTATGTTTCGCGCAAGAACTGCATTTTCAGCATTTATACTTATAGCATAAACTCAGGATTGAATGTTAAATAATTGTAGATTTGTCATAGTAATTACTAATTAGATTCAACACTAAATTTTGCACTGAAATTTTTCAACTTAACTTAGGAGCTTATTTTCCTTTGAAGTATCAACTGTGACTATTAACGTCATTTGGTCTAAAGTCCAGAAACAGTCTTATTAATAGGCCACAGCGCTCTCCAAACTCCTAGGTGGGCTAATTGGCTAACAGCTGCTGTATGCCAGGTGTTGACGAGCAAAAATTAAAAAAGGTCGTCGAGTATACCTGTGGCCAAATCGATAATTTTTAAGGATTTTAATGCAAAAAAGTGCTGACGAGCCAAAAAAGTCGCCAAGTCAATTTGGATGCCCCTCTGGTGGATGCCCGGGGCCACCGCCTCCTCTGCACGCTACTGATAGGTTCCAACGAATAAAGAGAGTCGGCTCTGGGAACGCTCCTCGGAATTTCAGATAGAATTGCGTGTTATGCATGGAAAGTCTGTTACAGGTGGTCGTCGATTTGATACCGAGGATCTGTAAATAAACCCAACAACATGTGAACACGTGAAGTGTTTATCTCTCGCAGATAAATCGAGTTAGAACCGAAACTTCTGGCAGTTGATTGTCACGTCGACCGTTTTGTTTGGCTTAGTGCGTTTACTTAGTGCTCTTCCGTTAGAAACGACGATGAGCTCTGGACATGCACATCTCCAGGAAGCCGGAACTGATTGTTCGTAGTAACTTGAACCTTGAAACATACAAGGCGCTCTCCGAGCAGGTCATGTGCTTGAGCATCTGCCCAACAGTCAAAGGAAGCAGAACCCCACGGCAAGTGTTTGCACGTGCATGAATCAACCTGTACTGTATACATTGTTTTGTGACGTGCCTGTCGGTAGCACTTACAGAGAGGCAAGCACGTGTATGCGAGCGCCCTGGTTGATCGTCGTTCTGGGCAATAATTCTGTCGACGGTTTTGCGCTAATCGTCGGGACCGCCGTCTTCTCGCTCCTTTTCAAAGAGACAACGAACGCCCTTTCTCAGCGTCGTTTCCGCGCTGTTCTCGACGCTTTGTTTCGTTCATTGGCGCAGTCGTCTGGTCTGCCATTTGATTAAATTAACACATACCCATACGTGTCCACATCTACGTCGAATGTCCAGTCTTCGT
This sequence comes from Metaphire vulgaris, assembly GCA_018105865.1. NCBI lineage: Eukaryota > Metazoa > Annelida > Clitellata > Crassiclitellata > Megascolecidae > Metaphire > Metaphire vulgaris. The sequence continues at coordinate 6,638,097 of CM030863.1, forward strand.
TGGCAGTTTCATCTGCAGTCGGATCTTCTATCAATCAATCAATCAATCAATCAGTCAATCAATCAATCAATCAATCAATCAACAGAGTATTTATATAGCGCCTATTTATCTTAATTGAAAGAACTCCCTAAGCGCTCCCGCTGCGGTTAGCGCTGTCGACTCGGCAAAGCCAACGTCGGAGGCACTGTTGACAGCGTTGACGCCTCTGGGGGGTCGGAAGATGATTATAAAATCCACTCGGATAGTAAGAGGAGTTCGCGGCCGTAACGAAATCCGGCGTTGAATTCCTGAGAGCGTGGACTTCCGCATGCAGAATGTTTCCCAAGACAGAGACGCCAGTGAAGGACGGAAGGAAAAGTTGACAGTCCCGCACGATGGTAAATGGAATACGCGCCGTAGAAAGGTCCGACGACGTACTCCCAAGAGGCGGTGAGAAAGACCATTCTTTCGCGGAAGATCGCTTCTCACGAATTTCATATCCTGCTTACGTCAAAGCAAACTATTTTTAAAATAGCATTTGCGAATCTTCCGATCCTCGCTGATTTGTCACTGTTGTCAATATCGCTTTTGACTTTGGCCTTTGCTTTTCTATACTGTTATATAAGTTGCTTAAATTGCTTAAGATACGTTGTGCATGCTTGCGCAGTCTTACAATAATTTTGCAGTGCCTACATCCGCTTGAGTGTCAAAGTGTGCCTTTAAAAGCGAACAACTTCTATTCTCTAATTTAGCTGTATTCTGAGTCTTTCTTACTGGTATCGAGGCAAAGGGTTAGACAAGCAGTAAAGACAAATAGTTTTGGACTGCTTTGCGGCTGTAGACATATTGTAATTATAGGCTTCTGTGTTGTTTTGGAAATGACGATCAAAGCAGATCGGTTTACTTGGCATTGTGCGACCGATTCCCCGTCAGTACACCGAAGTTAGGCAACGTCGAGCACGGTTAGTACTTGGATGGGTGACCATCCCGGGATCTAGTCGTAGTTCCGGCGGCCAACCAAGCCGTTCACCGCTTAGACGTCGATAAATTGGTAGCAGCGTTAAGTTGCGATGGTAAAGCGTGGGTCTAGAGAAAATAATGGCAACCTACTCTAGACCAGTGGCGTAGGTCACCTGCGTCGCTGCTTGCATAGTACACGGAGATCAGCGTCAAACCCTACGCTCGTTCGAGTATGGGACTACCTTTACCAAATGAAAACAGAGACCGGTAACTCAAATAAGTCGCCTGAGTTTATCGTCGAGCTACAGTATATGTAGAATCATCCTTATTCTACACAAGAACCCCAAAGTAGGCTATGGTTAAAGCTGAGAGCCGTAGAAATCAGACCTTTGGCATCGCAGTGGAAGCGGGTTCTCTCTAACAGACCGAAACGGCATTTGCACACATTAGGCCTACGCGGAGTGCTAGAGGACGTTGGCATCCTGAGAACGGAGGTATGTTCTCGTGCATTGCAGTACAGAATGTCGGTCATTGAGTAAGAGCTGTTGTCGATGTGAGTTATCCATCTGCACTTTCGTCACACTAAGCTGTGCTTGACTTTCACACTAGCTGTCTAATGAACAAAAGTCACATTCGGAGAAAGTCGTTTAGTCTATAAAATACTGTACACTCACTCACTCAGTGACTCAGTGTTTAAAACCATTCACCCAAATCGTTCCCACTCGACACGATCTACTCATTCGCTGTCAAAAGTACCACTAACAAACACTGAAATCGTCTAGAAACTTCGAACCCTCTGCTGAATTTCATCTCTAATCTAGACGTTAAAACACAATCCTTATCGTTGGCGTTCTCTCAGTAGTCTGTCGTCTGTCTTGCTATTTCCACTGACTGATGATATCTGTGGAATCGACCTGGTCTTTTGTGGATGAATTTGTAATCATATCGATTAATATTTTTAGAGCATAGAATCAGGTTCTAATACACTAATGCAAGAGTCAAAGTGCTTTCCCGAACTTCACGGCTTATAAGGCGGCGCTGATCTCCGTTGCTGTAGCACTCAGTCAGGCGTGTAATAACAAGGATATTGGGTCAGTGCATCGCGTAGCGCATCTGTTTGACTTTTTATAGTTTTTTATCACTGCTCCTCGTTTTGCCACCGCCCTTTAGCGAGTGAGGCTGCGGGTCTCGAATCCGCGATCTTCTGCTCTATCGTTCAACGTTTTTACCACTCTGCTAACTTCCCGCCTCTGTTAATTAATCATCAATTATTATCACCTGCATAGAGCAGGCGACATAGAAATTATTGAGCTATTGTAAATAAAATTCGCGTAACTTCATTTAACTGCTTGGTCACTCATAAGTCAACAATTTCATGAAAACAGAAGCAGAATTTAGCATGTTGCCTTAACGAACTCCCGGACAACTTTATTGCGACAGTCTCTTAAATTCTTAATGCAGCTGTGCAACACTTGCATCGATTCTTCGTCATACAAAAGTGCATCGTGCAGCGTACCTGAGCACTTTTTATCGCGCAAATACTACTCAGATTTTATACGCCTGCGCAAAGAGACATTTGCTGGGCTTTTATATAATTGCGCCTGATATAGTAGGTTATATGTGAAATCTACAGGATAATACATACCACCGCACTGGGATTGTTTCGACAATTTAGAGATGTTAAGACCGACCAAAAGACGAACGCTACCATCTGTCATGAACAGTTTAACAATTCAATAGACGCGCAGAAGACAGCTGCGAACCGTTCGACCTGCCGTTTAAAGCGAACGATGGCGACTAGAATGCTAGGCGGACGGACCGTGAGGAGAGCCATCGTCGCAGTGGGTGGGAAGCAGTGTAATGGGCTAATAGCGCACAGAGCAACGGCCTCGACAGTTCGGCCGTAATGTTCTGAAGTAGGTGCTTCGACTGGTCTTGCCACCACAGCAGTTTCTCGACTTGACTACTGAAACGTAGAAACAATCCCAGTGCAGTGATGATGATGATGATGATGCCACCGCCATTTTATAACGTAGCCAAATCGTCACTACATGCTTGATTCTAACTCAAACCCTCTTAAACATTGCTGGAAACTTTCTTTAAATTATAACACATTCAGTATTGAACATTCTATAATAAACTTGCTTTGAATTCATCGAAGTATATTTAGATGATTTTGCCTCCATAAAATTCTTATAACATTTTAATCCTTTCAGAAGTTCCGAATGCAAGCTGGTGTGATGTTTAAACAAGGCCATGCTATGAACGGGCTATAATAACCATGTAAGCGAAGACCCACTTCATATCAGAGATATTTGACGAATTTGAAGTCACATCTAAATCTACCACTATTTCACTTACAAGTGCCATTGTAACCAGTTGCAATACTTAATCAAATTGCAATTCCATGTAGCATAGGCCTAATACATCCAGAACTAAATTTGCAAAAGCCATAATAATTCAGAACTCATTTGACAGAGCCACTCAAGACACGCAACCATAATTACATTGATAATTTCCATTAGTTGCATACAAAACAGGGAATTCATTTAACATATGCTTTTTAGTGTACGACCATGCATTTTGGCCAAGGGGCTGTCCATTAATTACGTCAACAAAATAGGGGAGGGATTTGAAAAAGTTTGATAGTTGTTGACAGGGGGAGGGGTCAAGAGAAGTTGACGTCAACAATTTCATTTCTTTACAAATGATAAAAATAGGAAATTTCATGGAATACTATTTATTACAACGGAAAAAAGTCTGACAAGCAAAAAAAGGTCATCACCACCACATCATGATGCTTGATGAACAAAAGAAAGAGTAAAAGGTCTCGTAGCTGCGAATATAATAACCTTCAAAACTTTTTAGGGGGGCCCGTCACCAGTCTTAGTGCGGGAGGGGGGTCAAAAGTTTTTGACATAATTATAGGGGGTCATTGAAAGTTGGCAGTTGTTGACAAGGGGAGGGAGTCAAAAATTGTCCAAAAATTGTTGACAATTAGTGGACAGCCCCCAACTTGATTTAATATGGAGCCGAGACCTGAACAATTACAAGAGGAATGGGGGAAATGACAAGCACCAATAGGAAGCTAATAAAACAATTAAAGACAACAATTAAAAGACAAACAATTAATGTTTTTGGACACATACTGGGGAAATGGATTTGAAAAAAATAACAACGGGAAAAGTCAATGGACGCAGAGCAACAGGAAGGCAAAGATCAACATTTACAAACAGCATGCTATGATCAGAAAGGATGGAAGTGAAGTTACTGGAGGAAATTAAACACGCTACCATGCGTACGCCAGTTTTACCCTATGCGTATAATAGGGCCTACGTATCGTAAAATCGGAGATGAAAATACGTATTATATGGACGGTTGAATCATGTTCAGGACGATTTTTGTCGGACAATAAGCCTTTACTACTATCAAATCTAGAGTCAAATCGGGTCTCTTCTGTTTTTTGTTTCTTAGTCTGCCTTGTTACTTCTTCACTCCCACTCTTACTGATCTCTGGAATTGACCTTGTCCGGCTAACCACTAGGGCCTAGACTTTGGCTATAGCTATTTCAACGGTTAACTAAGCGCCTAGGAATAAGCAGTACTGCGGTATTTGCTCGTGAAAACGCTATAGAAATTCACGAGATTTTACAAACTTACTTATGCAGGTAGCTAAAAGAAAATAGATAGGCCTATACAATAGTATACATTGCATTGAAATTTGTCAATATTACGTGCCAGTCTTACACTGTGTGTGTATGTGTGACAGTCATTTGAATAAAAGCAAGAGTCGCGGTCTATGCTGTTATTCTTCTGTTTATTTGTTATGCAGAGTTGACTATTTGATCCAGAACACATATTGGACCACACAGAAATGTGTCGGTTTTGGTTAATATTACAATGCACTGAATGCAGTTACGCTGTATAGGGAAATACATCTCTGTTGATCGGTGTGCGATCAACCCTGTCAATAAAGATATATATATATATATATATATATATATATATATATATATACACACATGTATGCATTATATGTATATAAAACGCATTGTGCTATATGTATGTATGCATGGATGCGTGTATGATCAGTCCTGCCAGTAAAGCTGCCCTCGTTGGCGGCATTCAGTTAAGACTTTAGCAATCGTGTAGCGGAGTTGAGTGAGCGAAGGAACACAGCCTAAGGCTATATTACTGCAACTGTATACGACGAATGCTGCATGTGTCACCCAGAGTGTCAGTGCCAGAACTAATGCAAACACTTGATGAGCCAAGTATTCCAAGAATGACTGATTCGCAGTCGATCACAGGCAGCCAGTTTTCGTTGCCAACTACACGACATGCAGTTGCCCGCAACGTGCAGGGCAATAATAAGCCTAGGCCTACTGCATTTGAGAGTCTGCACTTGAATCACCCCAGAGTCAAGCAAAACTCACAAACTAATGCTACTTGCGATATATATATATATATATATATATATATATATATATATATACACAATTACACATACGTGTATATATAGCCTACAGTAGGTCTATATAGGTCTACTGTATTACCAGTGATGGGTAGTATCTTAGATACATGTATCTAGATACATATCTAAGATACAAAAACTGTATCTTTGACAATGTATCTGGATACTTGAATGTATCGGTGATTCGGTATCTTGTATCTGTATCTCAGATACAATTGATCTGTATCTAGTATCTTCTGACTGCTTCAAGATACAAGATACTGCAAATCTACAAAACAAAGAAACAGGAGCAGTTACAGCAGTTACCACAGGCCATGAGCATGTTGAATCTAATTGTTTATTATTGAGGCTGATTCAGGCGCAACCTGTTATTTGGTTCTTACATACGTGCCATGTAATTAATTGTCTAACTCTAAATCAAAAAGCAAATATATAGTCTTTGGTCTAAACGTGCAGCACACATTACAATCGGAAGTGAATAATAAAATGGCTGAAGACTCGTGAAGAGAAGCAAGTATCGTTATTGTCAGATGAGAATTTTTTAAATTGTCTGCTGCTGGTCAAATTGAGACAGCACGTCGCAGCCGCTTGAGTGACAGCGTATTTCAGCAGCTGCTGTTACTAAAAGCAAATGCCTCCCTCATTCAGTAGACTGTGTTAACAACTTAACACTAAAATGGTTGTTGAACATATTGATTGTTAAGGACAGGATTGGCCTTGTTTGCCATATGGCAGCTGTTTAAGTGTTAAGAAATTTCACAACTTTGTTCTCATTAGGCCTATTCTGTTTGTGTGGACACTCACCTTCGACTAATGAAAATGTATCTTATGATGTATCTTGTATCTAGATACATTTCAAAAGTATCTGTATCTAGATACATTTTGTCTAGGGTATCTTGTATCTGTATCTTAAATACATTTTAAATGCAGTATCTGTATCTGAGATACATTCAGAAAGTATTTTACCCATCACTGTGTATTACTATAAGTGGACTTTGATATCTGACGCATAATAACAGCAAGAGCCCAGTGGCTGGTTAAAAATCGCATGCAGAAAATCTATAAAAAAATCATCCCTAAATTTTTTATTGAAGTTACTTTTATTAGGGCCTATATCTGGCATCTCAGGAATAGAAGCAATTATTAAATTATTTTAGGTTTCTTGCTATCAGTGAAAATGATTTCTCTAGTTTCACTAGAATATTTTTAAACAGATCATTTTTTAATAGCCCAACTTTTAATGTTGAATAACTCTTCATTAGGCCTATTCTGCCTGGCATAGCCAAGTATGTATCATCTGCATATTTGATTAACGAATTAAAATCATTTATAGGCTTTAAGTTTCCAGCCGCTATCACATATGCTGCTGGTCCAATTCTTGATCATTGAATTTGGTCTACACCAGCATTGATATATATATATATATATATATATATATATGATGTATATATGATGTATATATGATGTATATATATATTGCTATATTCAGAATAGCTGGGACCAGTCGTGTGATTTATGCAAAGCCGATGAGATAGTTTTCTGGAGTGGGGTGGTAGGGTGACTGTCGATAGAATCGATATACTTAGGTGTATTCAGAGGCGTAGCGAGGGTATCCGGCGCCCGGGGCAAGGTGTACTGTTGGCGCCCTCCCTGTGCTCCTGACGAGCAAAAAAGTTCGCCACAATTGCTTTCTATCTATTTAACTAGCCCCAAAACCCGATTTTGGCACCCCCTCACCTCTGCCCCCTCGCTACGTCTTTTTGCCACTCAAGACTGCCAAGTTCGGAAATAGATCGACTTCACGTAGTAATCCTCAGCCTTCTCAACCCACACGATCGTCATCTCATCTCACTCTTTCACGCCCACGCGGCCCACCGAATCAGTGATCTCTGAAAATCTGCAACCGTGCCTTTTCATACGCTGCACTGCTGCACCTGAACTTTTGAACACTATCCCAGCTTCCCTCCGCAGCTTTAGACACTGTCAAACAATAAAATCTGAATCCTCAATTTCCATAATTCCTTCATTATCTCATCATGTCTTCAGATCTAAGCTTAAATTATTTCCTCCATAGCTGTAACAACCTTGCGTCACTGCCCTTCGGATATTGACCATTGCCTGGCTGATGATTCACCTTTCCCCAGGGATATTTTTACACCCCTAACACCCCTCCCCAACACCCCCCCCCCCAATTTGAGGTCGACAACCCCAAAAATTTGGTAATGTGACAATGGTATGCATACAAAATGCATACTAATTAGCTGAGAACACCCCCCAAATGGAAAAGGACACCCCCAACTTTTATTCGCGAATGACCTTTTTTTGCTTGCCAGAGGTTTTATGAGACTTTTTACGTTTTTTGGTTGCTTTCGGGACTTGATAAGGTTTTTTGTTTGTCAGCCTTTTTCGAGCAAAGACTTAAAAATTCCGACACCTCCAGATTTTCTCGACACCCCAAAATTCAAAATCCTAAAAATAATACTGCCTTTCCCATAGCTATTTTAAGAAAAGCTAAGCGCCCAAGAATAAGCAGCCACTGTTGTACTACTCCAAAGCGCAATATAAATCCACGAGATGTTACTTACTTACTTACTTAATCCGATTCTATGGAACTCTTTGCCCGTGAACGTCAAGAAACGCTATTCTATCGTATCATTCCGGAAGAATCTAAAGTCTCCCTCGTTCAACAACTCATACGACTCGATACGAGTGACATTTGTTAAAGAGCCTTAGACTTTGGCCTCCGTCATTCATACAGCGCTATCAAAGCAGTCTTAGCCTAATAATAAAATAAATAAATAAAATCATAATTAAAGCCTTTATGCACCAGAGCAGGCCCCTTTGCCTCGCGGACCACTTTTGAAGATCAAAAATTTCTCGCGGACCACCTGAAAATTGAGAAAAATCATGACAAGCAAAAAGGGTAATTTCGCGTGTGATTTTCGTCCCTCGCCAGCGCCTCGACAAGCGAAAAAAGGTAGTCACCTTACTTAATTGTGCTGCTTGCTCTAAAAAAATGTTGGGTCCGGGCACCCAAGAGGGTTTTAACCCCAAACCCCCTTGGCTACGCTGACATGGAAACATATATGTGTCTAATTTTTATTGACATTTTTTTAGAATTTGCCGCGGACCACTAGACCCCCTCTCGCGGCGGACCACGGGGTGAGAACAGTGTTTATTCTAGCCACCTAGAAATTGGGGGAGTTAAAAAAGTTTAGGGGGAACAAAGTGTTGTCAAGGAGAAAAAAATTCATCCTTATTTTCCCTCTCGAAAAAATATGACAAGCAAAAAAGGTAATCCATATCTTTTCCCTCTCCAAATATTATTATTATTATTATTATTATTATTATTATTATTATTATTATTATTATTATTATTATTATTATTATTATTATTATTATTATTATTATTATTATTATTACTATTATTATTATTACCAGACAATTTCTTCAGTGCGATAGACAAGACAAGAGCGCTTAACAAGTGTAGTCAAACCATAGGCCTATCTTAATTAAATAGTCCTATGTTTCTTGGGTTTTTACAGAAAGATTCAGCTGAGGCTGTCTCGGTCACGACGTTAGGTAACTCGTTACATAGGATCGGGTTACCTTTGGAAATGGACCTATCACCAAACACGGGGGTCTTCGATGGCGGGGGGACGACCAGTCTCGTTCGTTGGCCTGACAGGAGTCGTGATCTCCGCTCAGTCATAGTTGTTCGCTGGACCTGCGTAGTGAGGTATTCAGGACAGGACGGGTCATGAAGTACGCGGTAAGTGAACCAACAGCGTTCAAAAACAATCCGCTGTCGAACACGGAGCCAGTGGAGGCGGTCACGCAGCAACGGTGAGATGTGGTCACTCCAACGGCAGCCGAAAATAGCCTGTTAACCAGAGGCGTAGCGCAGCTATATGGACAACCTGGCCAAATGCCAATGGCCCCCGTCGCCCGCCCCCCGACCTGCAAAGGGCCCCCGACCCAAGTCACCCGACCCTCTAATAGGGTCCAGTGTGCAAGACCGCATCACCGCATCTGGAATTTACGTTTGATAAGAGATCGCTAAAGTAGCAGAAAGTGCTCCTTGTCCGTTTTTCGCCAAGGACCCCCGAGCATATTGCTACGCCACTGCTGACAACCAAAAAATGTAATCCTTATATTATTCTATTATTCCCTCTTCAAATACTCTGACAAGCGGAACCCCCCTACTCACCCTTCGTAGCATAATATTTCAATTTGGGGGGGATTTCCCCCGCGTAAGCCAAAATATCAATTTTTGGGGTGGGTGAATTTCAAACTTGGGGGATTCCCCATAGAAGGCCTAGAATAAACACTGGTTGAGAACCACTGCACCAGAGCTCACGGAAATTTGAATAGAAGACGGTAGACCGAAGTCTGACATTTTTATAGGCACGGCTTGACCACCCCAACCCATGGCCTGGCGCTGTGGCTTGCAAGTTGCAATGCGACAGCATTGAAACTAAGCTACTGTATGTGATAAACAAATGAGATCATTCGACTCTGGCTTAGGGACGTTAGGGTAAATGCAGTCGGCAATGTTCTCGAAGTACTAGCCGCGTAGAAATGTATGCATAACTAAACTGAGGAACGCGCGATCTGTATATCTGTGCTCCGTGTGAAGTGGGTTTAACACCCGGAGGCTAACGAAGTTAGAACCTGTTTGTGGCTTATTATCATAAAAAATGCAGCTATTAGTTTAACTCAGTCGTATGAAGTATTCTTAAATGGCAAGCAGAAACATTTCAGTCAACGGTTCATTTGCATAACTGCATCCAGGTAGCAATGGCGTAGGATGGAGCGCGGAACAGCATGTGTCAGAGGCGACAATTTGAGGGGGTAAGTATACAAGATTTTAAAATCAAAAATTGTATTCAACAATGAGTATCCAACCCTGGTGAACACCACTGGCGCTTTATGTAGCTGTAGTAGACAATGTAGAGTATGGTGAATATTGCCAAATATTGCAATACGAGCGACGGTCTTTTTTGCTTGTCAAGACTTTTTGCCCCGATGTGTTTCAGGTTTAGGCTACAAGTAGAAGGCTCAGTGCCTTGATTGACCGCACCGGGCGCCAACAGTCAACGCTACGCCACTGCCTGGTAGACACTTCGTTCTGGCTCAGACTTGTAAACAAAATATTCGAAAATGAATTAGGCCTATTAGTCATCGTCATGTTCCATCAAGTCGACATCAAAAACCTGATGGTCTGGAGTCTGGACATGTTTCTAGAATAAACGACAACAGATTAATTATCAAATATAGAGATTATAGAGCAATTAGCAAATAAAATCTTGTGAATTGATACAGCGCTTTCGCCAGTTGGCGCCGAAGTAGCTGCTTATTTCTAGAGTCTAGACGCTTAATCTACCATTGAAAAAGCTATTCATGAAGTTTAGTGGGTCCACGTCGGGGAAAGTTAATTTCAAAGATCAGTCACAGTGGGCAACAGCAAGACAGACTGTGGAAGTAAAGAGATGCGATTTAACACTGGATTTCATAGTACTTTAAGGCACGGCAAAAAATGGAACACAAGAACAGTGATATTTTCATTAGGCCTATGTTGGCAAATTACAAAGTAAAATATTTACATTAACATAATTATAAGTAAAATTGAAAATGGCATACAGCTATAATTTGGTCCTGATGAGGATTTTTCAAGAACTAAGTAACAAGGACGAGGAAAAGGACGAGGACAGACCCCAAAGACGAGGATAAGGACGAGGACTGACCCCCCAAGAACGAGAACTTCAAATTGGACCTTTAAAACAGAGACGTCATATCACTGTTTTCAGGGTGGCAAGACACTTTCGACCTGACAAGTATGCGAAAAAGTTGGCGACCTTTTTTTGTTTCTCGGACTTTTTTACGATTAGGCACTTCAGATTACTCGACATCACACCCTCCTTTAGGGGCTGATGACCTTTTTTTGCTTTTCAGTGTCTTCTTACCTATTTAGCCAGCCAATTTACATGTAAAAACTAAATAACACAAACATTGGCGAAAAAACTTTTTCCCTAAAAATCAGGGGGGCAACGGCCCCCCTGCCCCCAAATGACGTCCCTGCTTAAAAAGCAGTGGCCTCGCCAGGAATTTATGGGGTAATTGGGTTGGGGCAAAAGGAGGCTGGCGTGTCAGATTCCTTACACCCACTCCACACCCCTCCTTGTCCCCATTTTCCCCCCGTGGCGATGCTAATGTTAAGAAGTCCTTGAAGACAAGGGCCAGGACAAGGATTAACATCACTTATTTATGCACTCTGTTAAACTGCATCATCATCATCATCATCATCATCATCATCATCATCATCATCATCATCATCATCATCATCATCATCATCATCATCATCATCATCATCATCATCATCATCATCATCATCATCATCATCATCATCATCATCATCATCATCATCATCATCATCATCATCATCATCATCATCATCATCATCATCATCATCATCATCTATACGATGTATATAAATATATATATATCTCTAAAACGAGTTAAGGGGCAGGGGGTGCAGATTTTCCGAGGCGAGGTGTTTGGTTGTCACATTTTTGAGTGGACAAACCATAAAAGGTAATTTCCTGCATATTTTTAGTCGACACGCAAAAAAGATCATTTTCTATATATTGTTGAGTAGAAAATTCCAAAAGGTGCAGATCTGCACCCCAGCCTCGTCTTCCAGGAGGTGCGCTGCACCCCCTACTTTTTTCCTGGGGTGCAGCTGCACCCTCTGCACCCCCACTTCGTACGGGCCTGACAGGCACGTCGGAACGAATTTTTAGCAGGTGGTGCAGATTTTCCGAGGCGAGGTGTTTGGTTGTCACATTTTTCGGCGGACAAGCCAAAAAAGGTAATTTCCTACATATTTTTAGTCAACAATGTAATGTAGGCCTATGTATGTAATGGTTTTGTTTGGAAATAAATCCTTGATTGATTGATAACAAATTTCCACTCGAGCGACTATCCCTCTGGTTCGGTATATCCGACAAAGCTCATCACTGGTTAAAATCTTACTTAAAATCTCGTTCCTATGGGTATTTCAAGAAAGACTAAGCGCATAGAAATAAGCAGCTACTACTGTACTACTCATAAAGCGCGATATAAATTCACGCGATTTTACTTAAAACCTTTCTTAAACACAATTCGCCTTAAACACCAGCGTCAACACTTCCTAAAAGTCGTGTTTATGTCGGAATAATTATAATTATATTCTTATGTAAAAAAGGTTTTAGAAGTGATTTGAACCTTATCCGTATGATATTTATTTTTCGGTAATTTATTATTTACTCGAATTATTCGATACTTGGAATCTCGTAGAAATAACACGATAGCTTCATTTGATGCTCCTGTGCATTATGAAGTGGTGCTATAGAAGTTTAAGATTAGATTAGATTAGATTAGATGTAAAGTGTTTCCTCGCGATGAGCAATCCACCGGGTCAATCTAACTCGCCATCGGCCCAACCCCCACAGTCGACCAAACCCCCACCGCCGGCCCAAATCTCCACTACCGGCCCAACCTTACCTTTCCCGTACTAGTGATTCGGATATGGGCCTCTATTTGGCTTCTACGGACTACTTTCGGCTGGCGGGGCGCCCGTCCCTATGTCTGTTATTTTAAATCTTCTGCACTTTATTATACCACATGTCCCGTGTCTGAGAAAAAATGGCTTTACTGGCAACAACTTCAAGGCATTGGTCTATGTTGACAATTTGAAAATGTTTCAGTTTTGTAATGAGAACTTTATTTATTAGGGCAGGTACTGATTAAAATTTTCTTGTTCGATTAACCGGATTTTTTAAAAGTAAATTAATTGATTAATTTTTATTAATAATTACATATAGCTTTTAGCTGATCTGCTGGCATTGAAACTCTGCATTAGTCTACTTTGCCGTCTGCAGTTAGCTTAAAAACAAAATGCTTGCTCAACTCCTCCTTCTGATGCTTAACTGCAGCATCTCTTTCATTACTCACCATTGTTGTTTATTGTCTGAAGGAACTAAAACTCTAGTAAGCTAAATACAATAGTATTCAAGTAAATAAGTAACCAAGATACTAAAAAAATTAATTGAAAAATTAATCGATTAAAGAAAATTTAATTGAATAGTCATTAATACTGCAGCCTAATATTTGTCTTTTGTGATTCCATTTTTAATAGATGGGCAACACAGCAAGTGGCAATGAAAGTGATGGTGACATCATTGTGAATGAAAAGGTGAGTTAATTAGTAAATTGGAGACAGCTTAATTGAGTGTCTACTTTGTATCTTATGCTATTTTTATGATAGCTTTTATTTTCCATACATTCATTATTTAAACTCAAGATGCACTGATTAAGGCTGTGGCTTAGGGTGCCAACGAGTACCGTGAGGAAAAAAAAGTTTTTGATTTTTTAAAGTCTCACCCTGTGAAATTGTTCCTTTCTATATAAGAAAGCAAACTGCAAAGTTTTAACAAAATCTGTCAATATTTAGTGGTTGCACAACGCTGTTAAAAGAATGCCTTATTTGCATCGAACTTGCTTAGAACTAGAATCAGTAACAATGTGTCAAGTTTGGTTACTGTGTGACAATTTTAGGTTTTTTAGTTCACACATATACATAATCTATGCTGATCTTTGATTATATAATACACATTACATATTCTATGCAATATTGAATAGGCTACTTTTAGTGCCTTTAAGGTATTGTGAAAGTGCTTGGTGTTCCTAAGATTCCAAACGGCACTGGAGAAGCGCAGGCATCAGCAGTGTTCCGTTTGATCGAAGAGAGGAAACTCACAAACTACATTCATTCAAAGTGTTTTGATACAACAGCCAGTAACACTGGAATGAAGGCTGGTTGGTGCCTGTATCTTGCTGCAGCAGAAACTTCAACGAGATCTGCTCCCTTTAGCCTGTCACCATCATGTCCACGAGCTCATAGTAGCCAGAGTGTTTGACTTGTTGATGGGCTGCTCAAGTGGGTCTAATATCAAATTATTTGAAAGATTTTCTAAGACATGAAATCACATTGCTTGTTCTAAGTATGACAGTGTGACTGAAGACAGACACCTGAATTTACGCTTTGAAATTATAAAAGGCGACCTGCCAACAGCTGCAACTATTTCATCCAAGAGATGACTACAAAGAGTTCCTGGCAGTGGTGGATCCACCGGGGGGCCAGAGGGCCCGTGCGCCCCTATTGACTGCCTGGCCCCCCAGTGGCCCCCCCAGTTGGGACCCTATACTTAATGCTACATACATTAAACAACAAATGGTTGGCCCCCATGATTAGAAGCTGCCCCCCCAACAGCCCCCCCACTTGCCAAATCCTAGAGCCGCCACTGGTTCCTGGTGCTCGCTTTGCTGTTTCTGGGTGATGATACTGCTAGCAACAACCCCAACATCCACATCAATGCACCTGGCGCATACCATAGGGCACGCTGGATGGGCAAAAATTCCGCAAAATACTATACAGCTTAAAGATCTACCTGTTTCGATCACAGTTCAGACTTACAGCAGGAGAACTGGCAGGTCTTCAACAGTTCAATTTGTTTGTTGTGAGAATCTATCTCAAGGCATGGTTTGCTTGTACCTTGCCTACTTCAGCTCCTGGGAATGATTTACAATTGCTGAAGGATCTCGAAGTATATCGTTCAACAAATGATGCAGTTGCTGACGCAGCAATGAAAACGTTCCAGCGTCACTTATGGTATCTGAATGTACAACTTATTGGCTTGGCTTTCTTCGATTCTCAGTTGTCTGCAGATGAAAAGGCAAACATGGTCTCTGCTCTGTCAAACGTTGGAGATTCTAGTCCTCTGGCTCGAATTACCTTGAAAGACATGCACATTGGAAATAAGCAGCTGAGTCACTTTGTATCTGCCAGCACCAAACATTTCTTTGTTTCGATGAACATTTCGACAGATTTTCTGTCTCTAGATCCATCCATTTGGGACAGTAAAGAATCATATTTGGCAGCTCAGTCACGTGTAAGGGAGCTGAACACCGTAAACGATGCAGCAGAACGCGGTGTTGCCCTAATCCAGACATTCAACTCGACGCTGACAAACCAGGAAGAACAAAAGCAATACTTACTACAAGTCGTTGAACTTCATCAAAAACAGTTTTCACTGCAGTGGATCCCACTTAATCGCATACCTCTTAATTGCATAACCCGCATAACAACATAAAATCCCAAACCAGTGTTTTGTGTATCAGACGTCCCGGCTATTTGCATAGCCCAGTTAATCGCATAAGCAAGGCTTGAACGGCACCTATGCAATTAAGCGGGTTTCACTGTACCAAATAAAAATGTTATTGTTCAGTAGCTTAGCAGTCAATGACACTGACACTTGACAGTTTCTGAAGCTAAATCTTGTATGTACGACTTTTTGTACGTTAATAACCATTAATGACATTGCGTTATAATTGGCTGACAACATTTCGATTTTCAAGGTCGCTGTGCAACCTCTAAATACATCATAATAATGGTAAAAATGTTCATGGGTTATTCATTTGTGTATATGAACAAAATGCAAGGGTGAGACTTTAACAATTCTGAAATTTATTTTTTATTGGCACCCTACTGTGGCTGATTAAATTATCATTCCAGAACAATCAGCCGATTACTGATTATTGAAGTACTTAATGCCAAATACTTTGGATTATTGCTATCACATCATTCCAAGCATGGTTCATGCTCACCGGGCAACTGTACAAGAACTGAAGAAATGTTAAGCAGCATGTAATGAATTGAATAAAAATGTATCCAGAGCATAGCTAGAAAAATAAGCCAATTTTATGAGAGATTATGAGATTATGATTATTTTATGAGAGTATTATTTATAATATTAGTGACTAATATGTGGTTTCTGTGGTGAGACAAATGAGAAAAATAGTATATGTTGTTAATTGTATTTGGTTACAATGAACAACATAATACAGAAGTGATGACGAATTGATTTTCTGTTTGTTTTTTGCATGTCAAGAGTTTATTTCCGCAGAATGTATTACGTTGCAGTGCATGCAGTTTGAAAGGTCTTAAAGTAAATTGTGCAATTGCATTTTGAAAGGATTCGAGGGGAGGTCCAAATGAAGTTGGCCAAAAGACCTACAGTGTAAAATGCTGTTTTGTGCAGTTGTCATGGTCAGTGGAGCAATGTTTAGGTTGGTTGCACAACCTGGATACTGAATGACAGTAGAATTGATGAAAATTACAAGGTCATGAATGGTATGTGGTACAGAAGAGCTGAACATGTAGTTAGGCTAGTAGCAGAAAGCCATGTTTTGAGTTTAACATCGAATGAATATTTTGTATTTGGGATTGCTTTTCTGTTGAAACAATGGGTATGCTTTTGCACGTGTTAGGACATTTTTGAGCAATCTTCATCAAGTTCTGCAACCAGTGAAATTCCAGCACCATTTTTGTCACCTTTTGCTCAGGTTAGAATTGTTAGCTGGTAACTGTGATCATGTTTAGTGTGAAATATTCTGTACAAACTGGAAGACCATATGAAATTCACTTTGCTTTTATTCATTTCAGCAAACTTGAAGGATTCTTGCTGATCTAAAAATGCTTTGATTGAATTTTGAAGCTTATTAATTCTGCATTGCATTATTGTCTTACAAGTTTGTGTTGCATTTCTTAGTTTCTATAACTGATTTTTATTCTTCTTTCTATTTGATCAAGCAAGGTGACCTGCTGCTGTTTTCTTGTGCTTTGTTATCTTAATTTTAAAACTTATTTGAAGCTTATATCAGGGTCTTAAATTATGAGAGTTTGCAAGAATGATTTTAAGAGATTCAAGTCATTAAAAGTTTGTGAGAACCACATATGCCAGAAATTTTAATGATTTTGCTGGCTAATATTTTTACAAAGTAATTGTGAAACTTGTTTTAAATCATTCTTGTCTTGTTGCTTAACAATACTAAAAGGGTGATTTGTCAAAGGCTCCATATTAATTTTGCATTGCTAAAATATTCAAGAGAAAACACTTTCTAGCATCATCATGATGACCACTCTACAGTAATTGACAACTTGGCCACAAGTGATTATCTGTAGCCTATAATTATTTGACTTATATTCTAGAAAATAATGCCCATCTTGAATACTGGCACTGCTTGAAAAAGAAAGAAGTTCATTGTGAGAGAAGCAAAACACACTTTGTTGCAGCATTCCACAATAAATAAGATTGAATTCACCTCCAAAAATGTTTGCAACTTAATATAACACAGCTACATCAACTGATTCAGAAAGTGCAGAGACACACATCTACACGAAGAGAACCCCTTGAAGATGAAATTTGTGGAACTTCAAAACTATCTATATTTAAACAAGTCTTTGAATTATTTTTTTAGTCATAGCATCAGTACTATGATTGATACTAGGGTTAATTTTAAAAAGCATTCAGTATCTATTATGATCTAATCTAGTAAATGTTATAATTTCACTGAAGACATTATCAGCCTGTGGAGCATCAAAATCCAAGCCATTGAGATTGGTCATTGACAAATACGTTCAGTCCAAGGAATAAGAGGACAGTCCACACTGATCCATGACTTACATTGGCTGTCTGTGCCGGAACATATTAATTTAAAGCTTGTGACGTTGGTCTTTTGCTGCCTGAATGGCGCAAATCCTGTGTATCTGGTGACCAAACTGAAATGTGTCGCTGGGCTGGAAGGTCAGCAACACCTGAGATCTGCCATGTCTGCCTCACTGGCTGTCCCGAGGATGCACCTCCACACCGATGGAGAGCGCGCATTTCATGTGGCTGCCGCTAGGACCTAGAATGGCCTACCGCCATCCGTTCAATGCTCCCCTCCGCTCAACACTTTCAAAAAGAGGCTAAATACTTGGTTGTTCTGCACTAGTTATGAACTTTAACTCTGTAATGTGTTGTTATTATTATTAAACGACAATTTATATAGCACTATCTGCTGGCGAAGGCTATAGTCAAGAGTGCTTTACAAAGACTTCTAATATGAGATTTTAAATAGGTACGTCTTAAGTTTCTGTGTTCACGCAGTCCACCTGTGGAAGTCACCACAATAAATTGAATGTTGCTTACTTACTTACTTACTTACTTACTAGTCCACCAGGGGTACCAGGAGCGTGTTTTAATAAAGATATGTGTTTTCAGTAGGGCTGGTAACGATAAAAATTTTTTTGATCTATTAATTGGAAATTTTTTAAATCGAGTAATCAATTAATTTCGATTAAAATAATTACATATAGCTTTTTGCTTATATCCTTGTATTGTCTACTTTGCCATCTGCAGTTAGCTTAAAAACAAAAAAGTGCTTGCTCATCTCTCCCCATAGGGCCTAAATGCTTAACTGCAGCATTGCTTTCATTACTCACCATTGTTGTCATGAACGAAATAGAAATATAGCCTAGTAAGCTAAGTAGGTATTCAAGTAAATACATTACAAAAATATTAAAATTTAATCAAAAAATTAATCAATTAAAGAAAATTTAATCGATTAAAAATTTTAACGATTAATCGATTAATTAATTGTTAAAAACCGCAGCCCTAGTTTTCAGACATTACCAGTTAATCATGGTGATAATATGAGCAGGTTCCTTGGTTATACTATACTGACTTCATTGGCTTGTCTAGTATGAACTGTTTCTGATTTGCCTTGATTTTGATGCTGCATCAACTGGTGTCCTCGACATTATGATTGTAGTGCTATAGCAGTGTCTTGATTGAATGATTGATCACCAATATTTGACAACTGTGCATTATGCAATCAATGGGTGACCAAGCACTTGAACTGAGGTCATCGAATACAAATTATTCAGATTATGTCATGCTTGTTCTGTCTTGGTTATTTAATAGTTTAATTTAATAACATTTACCGTATTATCTCGGGTATAATATGCACCTATGTATAATATGCACCCTTAGTTTCTCGAGTCATCATAATGTGAAAATGTTAATACCTATGTATAATACGCACCCAAAATTTCCTACGAGAATCTCTATTAATTGATATGGATAATCACAATTGTCTTTCAAATTCTGCTTAAAATTGGAAGAGTAGACAGTTTGCCCTGCCGGCGGCCGTCATTAAGCCATAAAATAATAAGCCTACATCATTTTTTTTATCTATCAATGACAGAATGTTTATTGAGTAACCTAGACAATCACAATTTTCTGACAAATTCTTTTTGAAAATTGATGTGCAAACAATGTTTTTTTCCACCACCGACCGCATAGGTTAACCTTTTAAAGGGGGAATTAAATTTTTTAAGTCATCCCCCGACGGGGGAATTAATTTTTGGAAAAGGCGTTCGTATGAAAACGTGAACATATACGTTATAAACTTACTATATTTCAGGCTATATAGAAGCTAGAAAGATGCGGTTTGCACTGTTGTTGAGCATTTTTATTGCTCTTTCTATCCATTCGTGCCAAAAGAAAAAAGTTGGGGGTAGGGACCACTCTACACCCCAAAATCGGACCCCTCCCTAACATTTTGTTCAAATTTTGATCAAAGGTCAATAGCAAAACGTCTTCAGCGGTAAACCCCCAAATGTGAGCGATAGAGTTCTAGAGGAGTGTAATTGGAACAGAATGGTGCAAAAATTTTGAAGATCGGACTAGAGCTGTACTGATTGCACATTTTGCCGATTGTTCTGATTACCGATTGTTCCGATTGTTAGACAGCCGATTGTTTTGCCGATACCGATTATCTGTCGAATTCTCCAAATCGGGCGCTTTTAATGATCATAGAATCAAATTTGCCATAAAAGTGTAGCATAAATGCACATGCCCTCCGTATGCAGGTTCAATTCGAGGTTTTCCAAGAGATTCAGTGCATAATGTGTGCTTGATCATTAATCAATGATGATTTTGCTATCAATACTTATTATGTCAAATTTTAAATTTCTACATTCACATTGTAATTTATAACCGATTGTTCCAATTATCCTAATAATCGGCCAGAAAACAAGTGTTACCGATTAATCGGTATCGGCACCGGACTGACACCCGATTACCGATTGTTCCGATTGTCCTAATAATCGGTCCGATTGTGAATGTTGCCGATTAATCGGTACAGCTCTAGATCGGACCATATTTGGGGTAATTATGAAGTTTCATACCCAAGTGTCAATTGCTGGTTGAAATGACAATTACGCGAACGGATTTTCAGTGTGAAAAACCGAACAACTCAGTATTTTTCAGGCTATATAGAAGCTAGAAAGATGCGGTTTGCACCATTGTTGAGCATTTTTATTGGTCTTTCGAACCATCCGTGCAAAAAAAAAATTGGGGGGGGGTAGGGTCCCCTCTACACCCCAAAATCGGACCATGCCCGATAAAAAAATTTCAAAGCTCAATAAAAAAAATTTTCAGCAGTGACCCCCCAACTGTGAGTGAGAAAGTTGTAGGGATGTGTAATTGGAACAGAATAGTGCAAAAAGTTTGAAGATCGGACCATATATGGCGTAGTTACGGCCTTTCTAGCCTCCGGCTGAAGATTTTTTCCTATACATTTTCCAGCCTTGGTCAGTCTACAGTCAATATCCCTTGCATATATAGTCAGCATTATCGAAAACGGTGCTGCCGACTATCGAATAGATGTGAACTAAATCGGTTGCCGCGTTGGATTTTTGAAAATCGTGCAGGTCTGCAGTACACAGTCGCTTATATAGCACAACGTTTTAAAATGGCTAACGCCGTTTCGTTATGGTTTTCCGCCGCCGCCTTTAAACGGCTAACCCTTGAAAAAGGTTAAAAACCCGCATAACTCGCGTGCTATATGCGTAAAAATACGGCTAAATTAAAATTATGTATGTTATATACATGTAATTGTATGTGCATAAAATTTATTTCTGTGTATAATACGCACCCACACCTTGTACCGATTTTTTAAGGGAAAAAAGTGCGTCTTATACGCGAGATAACACAGTAATACTGCATGTCACTGATTTACTGTGCTATATTCATACAGTCCATTTTGGATGAGTTGCCAAATAAATCTTATCTTTAATACTGCTGCTGCTGCTGAAAATGATAATAGAAATTTATCTTGCATTTTATTTGAACAGATAAATTACAAATTAATTATTGCTATCACTCATTGTAATGGCTGTACAGCTTTGCAACTGAAAAGTCCAGAATATGGCTTTTGCAGCCATCATATTTTGTATTGTCCTGATTGTGGAAAGGTTTCTATTGTAGCATGTGATACAATATCACTTTTAAGTAGAATGTATTTGCAGATACATTTTTTGGTAAAATGTTTTTGATGGTTTAGTTGTTATTGACTCAAAATTGATTTAAAGTAAACTCATTATTATTATTATTATTATTATTATCATCATCATCATCATCATCATCATCATCATCATCATCATCATTATTATTATTATCATCATTATTGTTGTTGTCTCTTAAATCTACCACTTGCAAATAGACCATATGTCGTCAAACCATGGCATCACCATCTGCCTGCACACTGTATTGGACATAGTTTACATTGACAAAACTACTCTCTTCCTTTTACCAGGTGGTCAAGCTGCTTACCTCTTATTGGACTTTAGTACAGCCATTGCCCCTCTTGGCCTGAAATCTTCCTGAAGAAGATTTGTTTACAAATTATGGGATCTGGCTGTAAAACTGCACCCTTACTCATCAGCCAGGATGTTGTGGAATCAACTGAAAGCTTCTTGTACCTTGGAAGCATCCAGTCATCAGATGGACACTGTAAGAAGGGCATAAAGCACTGCGTTTGCTTCACTTCCTCAGTCGTGTTCTCAATGAGCAGGATGTGGAAGGATAAACGACTATTGATCGATCTCAAGATCTGCACGTACCGTGCATTCATTCTGTCCATCCTTCTGTATGCAGCGAAAACCTGGACCTTACTTTCTGAGGACATGCAAGTGATGGAAGTCTTTCATTTGAGGTGTTTGTGAATAATCATTGGTATCCACTGACCAACATAATTGCAAACTGTAAAGTCCTTAGGCATGCAGCAGTTCATGATGATCTGAGCTTGTCTTATGGTGTTGATTGAGCCTCATATTGAAGCTCATGAACAGTCTGCAATAGCATCCCTCTCACTGACCAAGTAACCATGATAATGTCCCTAGCCTTGTAAAGTTGCAAGTAGGCTTAGTTTTAAGAAATTATATACTGCAATCTATGAAAGGCTTATATTAAAATGATTAGTGTCTTATCCAATTTTTAGTTGACACTAAGTTTGCAGCACTTTACAAAACCACTACCCACTAAAGTGGGTCGTGGTTCCAAAAAGTTAGGGAAACCTGAACCAAGCACCAAGCCTAAAAATAGATGCAAGTGCAATAAAGAAACATCCAGTTATACCTACCACTAAGCTGAAATTTGAGAATATGCACTTTCTGCCTTTGCCCAAATAAAATGAAATTGTAATAGACCAGAAGCAAATACAAAATTACAGCAATACAGAAAATATAAAATTCAGACATCAGACTTATAACTATAACAAAAAAGGCTTGAGTTGCTTTATGAGAAGAAGGTGCTCTTAAGAATCTATAATTGTTGGGCACAGTGTTTTAACTTTTTTGGGCAAAGGCAGAAAGTGCATATTCTCAAATTTCAGCTTAGTGGTAGGTATAACTGATGTTTCTTTATTGCACTTGCATCTAATTTTAGGCTTGGTGCTTGGTCTTCTGCTGTACATACTCTATACTGCTGACCTTTGCTCTTTAATTAGCTTGTTTGGCTTCACTGTGCACCTCTATGCTGATGACATTAAAATAATACTGACATTGCTTTCACTCTTCTCAGACTCGGCTCACTCAATCAGTTGACAATGTAATTCCAACTCTTTGGGATTGGATGTTTTCCAATAGACTTCACTGAACCCTGACAAAACTCGACTTATCTGGCTTGGTACTAAACATCTGCACTAAAAAAATTGATTATGACTTACTGAACTCTCTTTTTCCTAATCTATCCTTCTCAAATTTTATCAAAAACCTTGGTATTTAGTTTGACAGTAACTTAACCTTCAAAGAGCACTTTGCTAGAATTTCTCGATCCTGCTTTTACCAACATAGGCAAATTAGGGTTATTCGTTCTTCGCTTTCTTTATCTGCAACCAAATCTCTGGTTCATGCTTTTGTGGCTAGTAGGCTAGACTATTGCAATTCTCTTTACCTTGGCCTGCCCAAATGCCTGCTCTCCACTCTGCAATCTGTCCTAAATGCTGCGGCTCTTATTGTGGCTAACGCTCCTCGCTACTCTAGCATCTCAGACTTTATGCTTAGCACCCTTCACTGGCTTCCAATTTCTGACCGCATTAAATTCAAACAAGTAATTATTGTTTATGCAGCACTTAGAAGTCAGGCACCATCTTACTTTACTGAGCTTTTCAAATCACTCTCTTCCACTGCTCATCGCCGGCTCCGCTCCACTGATCAGAAGAATGTTTATGTCCCTAGATCACGCACTGCTCTTACTCAGCATTGGGCTTTTGCAGTGACTGGACCCTCCCTCTGGAATGCCTTAAACCCATCCATTCGGGAGTCACTTCTTATTCCCTTGCACTGCTCAATGCGAAAGCTAAAGTCTCACTATTTTACCCTGCGACTCCAATGCCAGGAATGCCTCTGAGTAGAAATAGAAGAGGCGCTATACAAATGCTACATTACATTACATTGCTTTGTATGAGTGTATATTTCATTACTGTTACTGAAGCAATATTATTTCTTTATATATAATTTTTAGGATGAAAATGGCTGTGATGTCAACATAGGCAATGGTAAGGTCTATTCCTCTTTTGTTTCGAATCCTTTAGCCCAGCGTTGTCCAACCGTCATGCTATTGCTGGCCGTACAAAAATGTTTTTACCCTTGGCAGGCCAAGCAAGTTGTAGCACTTAAAATGGCATAATTATGATATATGTATGGCATGCCATATAAAACTGTTATAACATAAGCAGGGGCGTCCTTGGGGGCAGGGGTGCCGTAGCCCCCAAGGAAATGAAGAAATATTGTAGAATGTATTAAATAAATAAATAAATAAATGTGAATCACCAAAAAAATTGCAAAAAATTGTTACAAATTTGCCAAAAATTGCCAAATTTTGTCAAAAAATTTTCTTGACCCCAAGAAAAGTGTGAAATGACGCTACTGAAAATAAGACTATATACGTCTAGTGTAAGACTAGGCCTAAGTGTTAAACCAAGAAATAAAAAAACACTTGGGTGGTAACTGCTATAAACAGATATATTCCTATAATATTATCATTTTAACATAGTATTCCAGTTAAAATTAAGTAGTAAGTAAGTATTCTACCGGCTTAGTGTCTTAGTTAGACTTAAGACTAGTGACAGTCATTTGATTGATTCTGTTGAATTTTAATCTAATGAACCGTTCTATTCTCAGATTTACCCAGATTTACTCGTCCTGCCTCCCAGGTGATGTGGAGGTGCTGCGGGAACGGTTCCTGGGGTGTCTGGCTGCCGTCTCGAAGTGGGCGGAGGAAAATCGATTGGCCCTTAATGTTGGAAAAACTGAGTTTCTTTGGGTTACCACCCCTCAGAGAAGGACGCTAGTGAATCGTAAACCGTTCGTGATGGGTGATGTTACCATTGTCCCCTCAGAGTGTGTGAGGCTGTTGGGGGTCCTCTTTGATGGTACTCTGTCATTTGAGCCGTACTTAAATGATGTGATCAGGCGATGCCACTTTCAACTGAGAAGAATACGATCAGTCCGGCGCTATCTACCTGTATCTGGTGTGGTTCACTTGGTCCAGGCCTTGGTGCTAACGAGGACTGATTACTGCAATAGTGTGCTGTGGGGTCTCGCGGTCAATAAACTGGATCGCCTGCAGTCTGTGCTTAATCAGTCGGCGAGGATCGTGTTCGGATGTCGTTGGTGCGAGCACGTAACTCCACTTCTCAGGGATCGTCTTCATTGGCTTAGAGTCCCTGAGTGGATTGTGTTCAAGAGATGCTGGCTGACGTACAGAGTGCTGCACGACCCGTACTGTCCGGAGTATCTCGCCTCTCTTGTAAAGAGACCGCAGTGCAGTGATAGGAGATTGTCACTCCGTTCGAGTCGTAGGGTCAAACTTCAGGTTCCTCCTCCCTCTAAGACTACTAAGTTTGGAGAGAGATCCTTCACACGCGGCAACCCCATCTTGTGGAACTCTCTTCCTGACGATGTCACCACGGCTAATACTCCTGAGCACTTCATCAAGAGCTTAAAAATGCATCTGTTTGGGTTGGGGTATAGTTGAGATGTTAAAGTGCTTTTGTTGTGGGCCTCAGCCTTGTTACAGTGCTATAGAAATCGTCCAAGAATGAATGAATGAATGAATGTATTCTATTGAATGAAGACTTTCTAATCTAGTGCGAGCACTGCGGAAAAGGGTTTTCTCTAACAATACCAGCAATGTCAATATCAATGCTTGTGGCGCCAAGTCGGATAACAAGAAACGAAAATGTTATTACATTAGCAGACTGCTCAAAACGGTGTCAAATTTTAACTGAGCGAGAATGAGACTTGCAGCAAGATGACAAAATGTAAGTAAGTAAGTAAGTAATAAGTAGCAAATAAGTAAGTTTAATAACCGCAGTCACCTGTGGAGTGTGGATAAGTAAGCAAATTGGTCACCTCCTAGTTCTAGTATAGTCCTATAAAATAACGATAATAATCGATTCTATAGCTAAAATTGTTATTTTCCCAAACTCGTGGCAGGCTGGATGAAACTGGTCTGCGGGCCGGATCCGGCCTGCGGGCTGCCAGTTGGACAACCCTGCTTTAGCCTATGTATGGTTTGTAATATCTGCTTGTGCACTAAAATAACTTTATGCTCTTTTTAATTGAATAATACAGAATCTTTTTTACTTTTAAATGTGCCACTACTTCTTGAGTTCTTTCCTGACATCTTTTTGACCTCAGTAAATCTGTTTCACGCTGGCATTTGTACTTTGGTTTCCATAGGTTCTTATTGTTATGGCTTAATGGGGCAGCCACTTGCCCTTCACAAGTTTCACCACACCTTCTGTTAGTTGTCAAGCTGTCATTATTTGAAATTTTTGAAAATTATCTTCAAACTGCCTTCATGGCACCTTTAAGGAGGTAAAGTAGAAGTCTTGAGCACAGAGAGTCTGTAACTAGATGGAAGGTTTCACAAATTTACCATCTTATCATCTTCTGAAACTGATTGACTGGTGACTAGCGGGAGTGCTTTATCTGTTGTGCATCTGTGTGTTCCTGTGTCACAATCACCAAACTTTGAAAACATTCAATTTAGCAAATTTATTTAACATGTATTTATTATGTTTTATTAAATTGTTTAAAATACAAATTTTGAAAATTTAATTGTATGGATCACAAATTAAGACATAAAAAGTTAGTTTTGAATATAATGCTATTTAGAATATTGTACTCTTTTGTAGAGCAGAATTTCATTCCACAACTGGATTTGTCATCATTGTTTGAAATTTCATTGTTGCGTAATATGGCTGCTAAAGTACCGTGAGTGACCCTTTGATTGTTTGAGATGCTACGATTTAAAATTGATTATATTTATTAGGTTATTTGTTGAATTTGAATAATATACACAAAGCTATTGCTTATATATTGACATAGCCACATGCAGTAGTACAGAAAGACTTACATTCTGACACCATTTCATAAATTTTTATTACAACTGAGAATGTTGCCCAGTCATCGCTGCTCTGCCACCATTACAGAACTGCCAATCTAATCCACTTTGACCAACAATGTACTCATGTAAAGCATAAAACTCTGTACTTGTTTTTGTTGGTAGTGATAAAAAGCATAAAACCTCTTAATTCAAGTCACCACCATGTTCAAATTGAACATACATGAATAATCAATAGCCAAATTAGATATATTTTGAGTCATCAAGTTGCAATGAAAACCACTTTGCTGCTTCTATTTGTTTGTCTTCTTGTTCTTCCATGTCATTTGCAAGTTGTTGATTTGTCGAGCAACAGTATAATTTGACAGCAGCATTCAAGCCACCTTTTTTGCTGCTGTCTCGCCCAACATTTCATTACATGCATCCAATCAGTAGCTGTTCTCCAATTATTAGCTTTTAGCTTTGACATTATCAGGTGATATTTCTATGTAACCCTCAAAGCAGACATGTTTGTGTGAGTTAGAGCTTTCATTTGTGTTTGGTGACTTCTAAGGTTGTCACATTTTCTTTTTTTAAAACTTTCGATTCGAGCACAATTCTTTGTGCTTTGTTTCAAAATGGCTGAGAATTTTTGAAGGCTTCAAATATTAATTTGACAAAACCTCACCACAGTCAACACACCAAATAAATAAACTTGATACTAACAGAACTTAGAATTTTGGACAAGCATATAAGACCAGGACAGTTTCTTATCTTGACTTTATGAATGCTGCATCCCTGTTCATGTCTACACCATGTAATATGACAATTCAGCCTCAGCTGTACATTCTAATACCATATTTTCTCATATATAAGACACATCTTATATGAAATTTTACATATTCGGCACCATGGGTGCGTCTTATATTCAGAGGCAACTTATCTAAATTTTTTAGAACACAAAGAACTGTCTTCTATGTTATCATCAATAAATAAATCCAAGACTGCAAGTAGGCACTCTTCAGATACGTCTGATGCTCAATAAGTTGAATGCCTAATGGCCGATCACTCAACAAGTCGACATACATAGTGATGCTATTAAGACATCAATAGAGTACGAAAATACCAGATGGCGTCTTATGAAACTGCCTGATAAGGAGTAGCAATAGACTACCGTAGGTACTCACGATAAAGTCGACCTCACAGATAGGTCGACCCCGTTTTTGGTAAAAAATTATGTAATTTGCTATGACCCGCGTATAAGTTGACAAGGAAAGTTAGGAGTTTACAGATATGTTGAATTGTCTAATAATAGCCGATCTGCACTGAAATTGAGTCAACAGATGGCTGGACAGGTCAAAAGTAGGCCTATTTGTGGTACACAGAGATCGCCTGTATGGTCAAACAGACATCCGCTCTCCTCACCCCCCTCCCAATGTCTCCATGCTGTTTACAGGTCAAAAGTATTTGTGTTACACAGAGGCCAAGGTCGCACGCGAGGTCAAACAGACCGCCGCTCTCCTCACCTCTCCTTTCCCAACGTCTCCATGCTTGTTTACTGGCCAACGGTCATTGATTTGAGGTATCTGTTGTCCACAATGTCTGTTATACTCTGAACGGAATCTGATTGGCCCAATCTATCACTGCTGAACCGTTCTCAGTTGAGAAAGGAGGAGCCAGACGCCCACCCCCGTTTGACTGATGCGTCTTTAAATAGACACAACATGGCTTGACACTGTAATGCTGCTAATGCATTAGGAATTGTGTTTCTTCACAAAAATTCTTTGGAAAATTGCATTGACTCGCAGATAAGTCGACTTGGCGTTTTTTTGTGTGAATTTTAAGGCATAAATTTCTCCACTTATCCGCGAGTATATACGGGTATTCAGGACCTACCCTGGTTAACAGCAGAGGGAGACTTTGTTTAACCCCTTTACCGGCCATTTATTTGCAATGTAATGTAAAATGGATGCATATATGGGTCACGACTGGTAAAGGGGTTAATGTCATATTTGAAGCAGAATTGGACAAATGTGATTGCTGAGGTTACTGAATAGAGAATCTGTAAGGGGCTGTCCATTAATTATGTCAACAATATTTGGGCAATTTTGACCCCCTCCCCCTTGTCAACAACTGTCAACTTTCACTTACCCCCCCATAATTACGTCAACAACTCTTGACCCCCCCCAAGATCAATAACAGGTCCCGATAACAAGGTTATTGTTTTTGGGGTAGTGACCATTTTTTTCCCTTTTTCCTCATCGAGTGTCAAAATGTGGTGGTGATGACCTTTTTTCTAATGCTTTTTTCCATTGTAATAAGTAGTATTCTATGAAATTTCCTGTTTTTTGATTATTTGAAAAAAGTGAAATTGTTGACGTCAACTTATCTTGACCCCCCCCCCCCCCGTCAACAACTGTCAAACTTTTCCAAACACCCTCTCCCTTAAATTGTTGACGTAATTAATGGACAGCCCCTAATTGATAGTCAAGCAACTTATATGTAGACATTATATGACGTTCAACAATGGCAGAGGAAAGCCCTTCCAATTTAAGGCTCTCTCTCTCTCTCTCTCTCCCTCCCTCTTTGTCTATCTCTCTGCTGGCAGCCACATTAAAGTGAAAGAGGATTGTAATTAGCTTCATTACTGAATAGAGATTTGGTATTAGATGTTTAAATGATTGATGTGGGTCTATTTTAGCTTTATGAGGGTTGACAGAATCTCTTCTAATTCAAGGCAATCTCTCTTTCTCTCTCTCCCTTCGTCCTTCCTCTCTCTCCCTATCTGTCTATCTCTCCACAGGCAACCACATTCAAGTGAAATAGGATTGTAATTAACCAGGTTACTGAATAGAGATTCTGTGTTCTGACTCTGTTGGTGACTTGGCGCATCTTATAATTGGGTGTGCCTTGTAATTAGGTGCATCTAATATATGCAAAAATATGATACTGATTGACTTTGACATAAGTCACATGCCCTTTGGCAAATCTCCACCACACCCTCTCTCATTTACTACACTATACAGCATATACTCTCTCTGAATATAAATTGCTTGCTATAAATCACTTCATGACAACAGCTTTTTAATCATTTATGGAGGCAGAAGTTATAGAATGAAAGATAAATGAAGCTCAAATCTGTTTGTTCATTGTCCAATTGTGTATTTGCAGAGAAGAGATGCCAGAGAACATTTTGCAACAGCATCAAGAGCATTTGAGTCACTGGTTGGAAGAAGTTTTGCAGCGAAATCAGGTTAACTGTATTTTCCCTCATATTATCCTTACATGCAATTAGCTCAGACTTGTGTATGCATGTACTCTCACACAGAATATTAGGGGCCAACAGACGGCATAAGTGATTTGGTACTGTGTTGCATTCCAGCCAACATAATTTTTGCTCTCTTGATCATAAAGCCTTATTCATCCAAGTTTCTTCATATATTTATTACTTCCATCTGGGTTATATACCATCATATATATATATATATATATATATATATATATATATATATATATATATATATATATATATATATATATACCATCATCCATGTGTCCATTTTTCTTCAGTTAATGACATGCAAACCCTGATCCAGACATGTTATGCTTTTCTGCTATATATATATATATATATATATATATATATATATATATATATATATATATATATATATTTGCATTGTTTTTATACGATCACTATGTAACATCATTGGTAAAGATTGTCAAACATTTTAACTCTTTTTTCTAGCCTTCAGTTACTGGTTATTGAAACATTTTAGCAATGTACACAATGTCTATTTAAAAGTCATAAAAGTATTCATTCTAAGGCTAATACATAATTGTTTAGTGTCCGACTCATTCTATGACAAAATATTAGAATTGTTATAGCTGGAATGTCAATGATTGAAGCCAATGTTTGTGGCCTTATTGAAGTGTTGAAGAATTGATTTTAAAGAATAAAATTTGCTGAAATTGAATCCTTCAGAGACTGTTTCAGCATTTCTTAGAGACTGAAAACCATAAAGCCTTTATGCTCTGGTAATTGTAAAATTTTTAATCATTGAATTGACTGTCCATATTGGGTTACACCTCAAAAAAGACACTATGCAATACCTTCACACCTGCAACCCATCTTCACATCATTCTACTCCAACACATGGTGATTACAACCCAAAACCATTCAAGCCCCATCTTAAAATATTAGCTCCATCCCACCATCCAAGGCCATGCAAACCCACCAAATCCTGTTCCAACTGCTGATCCTCTTTCTTGATAACTTTCTCATATTGGCACGGACATATTTGCATTTTATGCATTATACAGATAACAAGGGAACATAACTGGCAGTTGTGTTCTCTTGCTAATTCCTCCACTAGCAATATGATCTCTATAATTGATTTTCTGTTAATTTTGCATGCATTGATATTTTTCCCATTAAACATATAATATTTCTGTTCTTTCTTCCATTCTTTTTCTGAGATCATATAGGTCGTATAAACTTTCCTTTAAATTAACTTTATTCATCAATTCACTTTCATTGTGTTATTATTATCCTTATACTTGTTGTCAGGGCAGGAAGATGGCAGACTGGTAACACGCTAGAGTGGCACTCTGACAGAATTGGTTCAGCTCCCGCAGGACCCATTAGGTCGGCTCAGCCTTCATTAGCTAGAGGGTGGTGGTATATTAGTAGCAGCTGTGGCTGCTAATGTAAAACTCGGGTCTGGAGAAAATAATGGCAAACCACTCTAGATTAATGGTGTAAACCACCTGCGTTACTGCTTGCCTAACACCGGAGATCAGCGCTGGGCCCAACACTCGAAATTGAGTATGGGCAAACCTTTACCTTTTACCTTTTTACTTGTTATCATTTAGATTCATTTTCATATATTTTAGTTTGTAACATTTAATTTTGGCATGCATTTGTATATAATGTGAGACTTATTGTACAGACTATAATGAACTCAGGTGTAGTAGTTGTGATTGTTTTCAAATAAATGTGTAAGTGCAAATTATATGATTCTGGTTTTGGGTTTATGGTGCTTTATAGGAAACTGTGACCTTAGCTCAGTTCTATGATGCTTTGCTCAGCAGATCTGTGGACCGTAATGAATGCATAAAGGTCTGAAGCTAATCCAGTCTTGCTCAGCAGAATAGAAATTATTATGTTCAACAGCTGTGTACTGGTATTTGCAGGGAGATTGACAGAAAAAATTGGAATTTCGTCAAAGCTGCAGACTATACATCACATTACCTTGATCTTTTGTAACTTGACTCTCAACAGTCTTGTCTCCTGTGTTTCACTAATAGTAACTAGATGTTAAACACAACGAGTAAACACACACACACGCACACACTTATATGAATGCCATATTTCCCCAGGAGTTTCCATGCCTCTTCAATTCAGATAGAGTCATAAGCTTGGGCAAAATCGATGAAGCACAGGATAACCAAATCTTCATTGAATTCTAGTTTTTTCTTAATGAGTTGTCAAAAGATGAAGATTTGGTCAGAGCAGCCTCTTTCCTTCCTGAATCCACACTGGTTTTCCCTGAGCACTTCATCCACTGTATCCTTTATTCTGTTTAACTTGACTCTGGTGAAAACTGTCTAAGAGGCTGATTCCTTTGGCATTGTTGCATTCCTTTCTGTCTCCTTTCTTGTGTATTGGTATTATAATTGCTTTTCTACAGTCAAATGGTGTTTTCTTGGCATTCCATACTGCTGTTATGACTGATGTAGCCATCTGATTACACACGCACTATTGTTTTGGAGCATTTCTGCTGTGATATTGCATAGTTCTGCGGCTTTGTTTTTTCTCATCTGTTTCACTGCCCTTTCTATCTCTTCCATTGTGATATCATATTCTCTCTGCTGAAGAACGTGACAATTGTGACCTCCCCTGATTTGTTTATCAAGTGCCTTAAGACGCATATGTTTAATATATCTTACAATGTTCATTGTTAAGTGCTTTTGACTTTAGTCTTCACTATGCTTACTGTGCTCTATAAATTGTCTTAATAATAATAATAATAATCATCATCTTCTCATAGCGCATCCTCTAATTTACATATATACTTTGATTGATTTCATTATTTCATTAATTCCTACTATCTTTCAAACTGTTAACCCGTTCCCGGGCAATGTCGCCTATAAACGGCGGCCAAAAATCATATCCTAAAGGGTAAAGCCGTCTTAAAACGGTGCACCACATAAGCATCGGACATTGCAGTTTTAAACCGCTCCGGGACTCCGGGAGTAACTTTTCGATTTAGTTTACTATCCATTCGATAGATGGCAGCACTTTCTTCGCTGTTCTTGACTATATAAGCAAGTAGGCTAGTCATTGATCGTCCAAATACTGGGATTTTGCGTTGAAATGCCTTGAAAAATCTCAAGTCTGAGGTTTGAAAAATCATAACTCCGCCAATTTTGGCCCGATCTTCAAAATGTTTGCACTATTATGTTCCAATTACACCGCCCAAAAACTTTCGCGCTCACAGTTGGGGGGTCACCGCTGTAAATTTTTTGCTATTGCGCTTTGAAATTTTTTGGGGGAGGGTTCCGATTTTCGGCTGTAGAGTGGACCTACCCCCAAAATTTTATTTTTTGGCACGCATGGTTTGAAAGAGCAATAAAAATGCTAAACAACGGTGCAAACCGCATCTTTCTAGCTTCTATATAGCCTGAAATATACTGAGTTGTTCGGTTTTTCAGATTGAAAATCTGTTCGCAAAATTGTCATTTCTTCGAGCAATGAGTAATATTGTTTGAAAAAGCATAAATACTCCAAATTTTGTCCAATCTTCAAATTTTTTGCATTATTCTGTTCCAAATACACCCCTTTACAACGTTCTCGCTCACAGTTTGGGGGTTACCGCGGAAAAATTTTTGCTATTGGGCTTGGAACAAAATTTGATCAAAATGTTGGGGAGGGGTCCTATTTTGGGCTGTAGGGTGGACCCTACCCCCAAAATTTCCTTCTTTGGCACGGATGGTTCGAAAGAGCAATAAAAATGCTAAACAATGGTGCAAACCGCATCTTTATAGCTTCTATATAGTCTGAAATATAGTAAGTTTAAAACTTGTATGTTCACATTTTCACATGAACGCCTTTCCCCCAAATTAAATACCCCGATTGGGGACGACTTGAAAGAATTAAATCCCCCTGCAACGGGTTAATTGGCATTTGTGTCGTGGTCTTCCTTTTTTCTCCAGTATTCATTAATTGTTTATTGTTTATGGGCTTTTGACTAGCACTAGTCTTTTTTGGCAATGCCACTAGAATGTGATCTTTTTAAAATGCTGTTACAATGAACAATAGTGGTTTGCATTTATCAGTATATTTTTTATATATAAAGGCTTTGGACCAAAATTAGGCTATTTTTGTGGATACATATTAAATCATGAGAGTTTCATAGCATGTCTTATTGAAAACAGAACAATATAATATAAGTAGAGAGAATTATATTATTTGTTTGTGTGGGTTTATCATTAGAAGTATTAAAATATTGAGGAGTTAAGAAAATGTGTTTTTCTTTGCAGATATTTCAGCAATTTGACTGTGAAGGAGAAGGCTTTGTGGACACAAAGCTCATGCTTGATTTTCTGAAGAAGTGCAATGGTTCTGCTCAATTTTCTGATCACAGCTCAATCATTCGAACATTTCAGTCATGTTCCTATAGCCCTGGTAAGTCGTTTTGAAAGAAATAGTAATTGGAGCTTATGATGGTACGTGCAGTATATTTTGCTATTTGGTGCAAGTTTGTGAAATACTTTAGCAGGTTTTTATCTTAAGAATTACAATTACAAAGAAAGTGGGAGAATGACCAATGGTTTCACACAATGGAAAAGAAATTGAAATGGTGAAGAACTTTGTTTACTGGAAAGTAAATTAGAAGCAGAAGGAGGCTCGGACTTGGAGATTAAACGAAGAATAGCGATGGCAGGATCAACCTTCAACAGGCTACATACCAAAATTTTCAAAATTTTAACAAAAAATAAGAATTCTTAGCACCTGTGTAATACCAATACTAATATGTGAATCTTGGAATATAAAAAAGAATTGAAGAAAAAATAATAGAAACAAAAAATGAATGGCTTAGAAAGATACCGAGGATTGGACACAAAGAACATATAACAAATGAAGAAGTTAGAGGGAGAACACTGCAACTGAGCATCATTGAAAGAGAAGAATGAAATGGACCAGACATATACTCAGAATGGAAGAAATAAGAAACCCAACATGAATTTTCAACTACAAACCAGAGGGGAAAAGATCTAAAGGAAGTCCGAAAAGATAATGGGTGGAAGAGGATC
Organism: Metaphire vulgaris; assembly: GCA_018105865.1. Taxonomy (NCBI): domain Eukaryota; kingdom Metazoa; phylum Annelida; class Clitellata; order Crassiclitellata; family Megascolecidae; genus Metaphire; species Metaphire vulgaris. Next base: position 6,673,428 of record CM030863.1, read on the forward strand.
TGAACCTGGCAGGACTGAATCTCAACGGAAAAGCTGACGGAGTACACCGAATGACCTTGCAAGAAATAGCAAAGGACAGAGAACTTTGGAGAGATGTCATTGAGACATCGATAGCTGGACACGGCTGGAGGACGAAGACCTGACCTGACCTGATCTGAAGAAAGGATGCATTGAATCTTTTCTTCATGATATTACATTGTTACCGTTTAATCTTGAACTTTGTAAGGGCTTCAGGTGACTTGTGCAACTTGAATGGGTAGGGTCATGGAAAGCCAATAGATGGAAAGAATAGACTCCAGATCTTGACATCAGAAAATAAGTAAATTGTGTATCCTTGTCTAGCACAATTTTCCTCTAATCCTTGACAAGTAGAACCTTTTCTGGCAATTATTATTTTGTGAGTTCTTGAGCTAATTGAGATGAATTCTTTAAAATGTTAATGAGCAAACCAAAAAATCATTTTCCCCAGTATGTAGTCCTTCATATTGTGAGGCCAATGCCAAATGGTAGTATCCTGATGCTCATTTTTCAAGACTTATGTGTGGCGCTGAAAATATGTAAATATTTAAATAATGATGCGTGAAAGTTTCTGTTTGAATGTTTTGTAATTCATTACCCATATCAGGGAATGTCTTTGACCTCAAGTTGCTTTTCTACAACTTTTGGTACTTTAGTTTAGTTTTGGTAAATGAATTTTTATTTTAAAGTAATGTTGCTATTTATTCTCTGTAGGTTTTATTGATATCTATAATGAAGACAAAGAAAGCATTGATCATCATGCAGGAAGTTTACTTAAGGTCTGATAGTGACTCTTTTTATGCATTTGTTAATTGTTAACTTGAATTCTGTTACTGCAGAAGTCAGGCCCCCTGTCAGAACTTGGGTGCAGTGGGTGCAGCTGCACGCCCTGGAAAAACTTGGGGTGCACTGCGCCCTGGAAGGCAAAGTTATGGCTGCAGTTAACCCTCTTGCATTGGATTCATAAGGAGGAACAGCTAGACAATTTACCAAATGGCCTCTGAAATGCACCTCCTGCTAAAAGTTCGTTCGACAGACCTGGCAGAAGTGATTTAATTGCTGATTAATTTTGACCACATAAGTACTTTTTTGTTACAATAATAGCATGCTGCAATAATTTATTGTTATTTATAGAATATTTTGTTTCAAATATAGGGAAAACTTGTAACTATGGGAACGTTAATTAATTGGAAAGGATTGAATTGCAGGATGTCTGTAACTGCATACCAACACATTACAATGATGAAAATTTTGAACCTTACAAATCACTTAGAATATCAATGTCATTGCTGATAATTTGAATTAATCACCTGAGCTTTGAATTTTTGACCTAAATTCTATTCAGATTAGAACCTAACCATTAAAGCCTCAGCCATGGTCCATAAATGAATTTCAATATGTCAATATTGAGATCACTTCAGAGTTTGACGTGAACGTAATTATGTAATAAAGTGTCGTAATTATTTGTTAATAATTGTAGAATACTTTTCTTACTAATGCAAAAGAAAATTTATGCTAAAATTAATTAGTCGAAGTTGATCACAGAACATCTGTAAGCACATTCCAATGCTAGGCTTGAGAATGAATGACTGCCAATTTGTTATGACCTAAAATAAACTGAATCAATAGTTTAAAAAATAATTTGTAAAAAGACTTCTGTATGGTTTTTAAACTGAATTTCAAGACAGTTCAGATCAGAATCTATGTACTGACATGGTCTGTAGCCTGGTCAATGACAGCCTACCATTGGATAAGTGTAATCATAGATAAAATGTTACAAAAGACCATAAATGGTGACAGAAGATTTTTAATTTCTTTAGTTTCAGTGTACTTCTTCATATCCAAGTTGTTTGGTTCCTAAATGGTCATTAAGATCTGCTATTTAAAGTATTACCTTTGAATGACTGGAATTCAAAGATGGGCCTGTGTTGAGCTATTCCGAAGTTCTACCATTTATTATGCATATTTTTTGTTAATTTTGTCAATGATGGTTATGGTTATGGTTCTTGACAACTTCTATAGTGCCATAGCATGACGAAGGCCAAAGTCAAAGGCGCTGGTCAACAACGCTGACAAATCAACATGGAACGGAAGATGTTGGTCTTGAAGGAAAATCTGCTCAGGTGGCACAAAAGAGGTCGCTGCCATGTCTTAATTGGGCAGTGAGCCCTTCAGAAGGCGGTCTTGCACAAGGAAACATACTGTCGAAGAGTCAGCGAAAATGCAGACAGGATGTTAAAAGACTGCGTGGATGCTGAGAAAAATTTTCCGCGTGGCAAAAATCAGGCGGCAAATCCTTGAGGGCGGTCATCTGCGAGACAGTAATCCATCGCTGAACTTGACAGGAAACCGACTGAAGGTGGAATTCCACGTGTGAACCGGAACAGTCTTTGCCCTTTATAGCCTGTAGGCTCCGTCAACGGGCTGGTGCCTTAGTAAAAATTGCGAGCCGACACGGGCGACATAAATCCGATTCCTTCGGCGCAGAGAAACGCAAAGACGATCACCGACTGCTTCGAAAACGACGGCTGGGCGACAATCCTTGCGATTAGCGCAAAGAAATAAGCGCAAGACGTCGGCAAAACCGCCAAGAACAGCGATATTCTGAAGCACGTACAGACACGTGCAAGCAGCCAAAATGGCGCTACCGGAAGAATGATGTTCTTATCAGTAATACTTCTAACCTTGTCTAAGCAACATTTGTTAAGAATTTCAATAAACAACTGTAATTGTTTCTTTTCAGTTTATTGTCAAGAATCGAATCTCAAGTGTTCCTATACCTTACATGACTCTTAAATATTTCAACAACATAATCAGTATGAGGTCGTCAGTTCTTCGGAATCATTTTGCACATTTAAAAAAGTCAAGTAAGAATATTTTTGTTTGACCTAAATTTGAGGAAATGTGTAAATTGCAGTGATTTTTAGCACACTGTTGGCGGATAGGTTATAGATAATCTTTAGGTCAGCGGTCTGCAAACTTTTCTTACAAAAGACCAATATTTGTAGCAATTTCATTTTGCTGGCTAAAATTAATAAAACCTGATTTTTAAAAACCACATTATCCATCATTGTAGTCGTTGGAATAGTCATGAGGAGGCACAGAGTCATCCCCCATTATTCAAACCTTGACTGATAGTGAGATTTATGCACATCTGATTAGAAATGAGACAGAAAGAAATGCAACAATATCAAAGAAATCAGCCTCTTAAGTGTACCAGGGAAAGTTTTCATCAGGGTTATGTTAGACAGAATAAAGGATACAGTGGATGAAGTGCTCAGGGAAAACCAGTGTGGATTCTGGAAGGGAAGAGGTTGCTCTGACCAAATCCTCATCCTTTGACAGCTCATGAAAAAACTAGAATTCAATGAAGATTTGGTCATGTGCTTCATTGATTTTGCCCAAGCTTATGACTCTATCTGGAGAGAAGAGGCATGGAAACTCCTGGAGAAATATGGCATACATGTCAAAGATAATCAAGCTAATTGAAAATTTATACTGCACAGTTTTAACTTACATCAGAATTGACGCAGAAGAGACAGAGTGGTTTAAAATCAAAACAGGATTTAGACAAGGCTGTATCCTATCGCCAATACTCTTCAACATTATATTAGATTAAATATGAGACGGGTAAAAAACATGAATGGGTTGGGAACATCCCTAAAGCCAGGAAATATACATGATGCGTAATATGCTGATGATACATGTCTAATAGCAGAATGCCTTTCACGGATTGTAGAATAAGCGGTGGCCTCAATAACGGAGAGTGGAAAATCTGGATTAAAATAAACACTGATAAGACAAAATTAATGCCAATTACAAAGAAAGTTGAAGAATGGCCAATAGTAACACACAACATGTTGTGAGTTTGTAAAGAAACTTAGTACAGTGCAGGCTTACACTTTTCATGCACATTTACCGTATGTATTCGTGATAAAGTCGAGAAATTTAAGGCCAATTCACAGGTTATATATCCTGACCTCGACTTATACTCGAGGCACTAACTGTTGGGTAAAGTTTCCATACATAGCATGTCGAAAATAATTAATTTAGCTAACTGCGTAATTATTTTCAACATACGCTACGGCATCTAAATAAAAGTTGACATCAGCGCTTTTAAGATTGGTAATTTATAGGCGCCACATAAATATTAATTAAATATTGGCACTACATAAATATAAAAAATTCAAGATTACCGGTAATTAAGACTTTTATATTGTCAAGAATGAGCGAATAGCAGGTTTAAAATTTTCCTAATCGTCAGGAATCAATCTGGGAATGTGAAAATCGTTCAGTTTCTCGATAGTTCAAAGCTAAAACGCAGTTTTTTAATCAAAACAATGGCGCCGCTGCCGCCACATGCCCACTTCAAGGCCCGCCATTGTTCCGACTCTCACTATCACCTCAAGAGGGTTCGCCGCGATGACGTCACTTCGACTTATTCTCGGGTCAATGACTTTAGACACCTTCAAATACCCAAAATCTAGAGGTCGACTTATACTCGGATCGACTTTATCTCGAGTATATACGGTACAAACTTGTGGCTAATATAGAAAGACCATGTGAAGGAACAGAGTGTTTCTCACAAAGTACAGGTCATGAAATGTGTCACTGACAGCAAAAGCAGGTATCAAAGAGTTTATGGAGGAGACACTTGAGACATATTTGGAGAACTTTCAATGATTTGTAGACTGCTGCTTTAGCTCTTGTCTGGTTTGAGAGTATGTGTTGATGTTCCTCATATGAGCAAGATGTTAGTTAGGTTCTTGCTCATGTCATAATCAATGTTTGGCCTACACTGTTTACTGTTTAGTGCATGTGACTCATCCCACTCTTCTAATTCTTAGGGAATGGCTTTATATGCATTAACAGCCATGTAATAATCTTTTATGACTGTTCATTTTTCTTATTTAATATAGTTTTAACCTTATATAAAGAAGTTTTTTTATTTGTCAGATGCTGCAACTCAGAAAGATGTGGAGTTGCTGTGGAGTAATAGCAAAGCTGAGTTAAACCCAGTTACAAAGTGCATTACCTCATATGAAGTTTCCAGCAACAAAGCAGATGGCCACAGGTACATTTCATTGGCACATTAATTTTCCACCATATTGTCTTAATTTTAGAATGGCCACGAGAAATGCATGATGCAAAGTGACAGAACCCTTTGTTACTCCTACTTAGTTTATTTTACCAATCACTTTCTATTTGTAATTACCATGATGTCAAATTAGAGAAGATTTACTTGAATTGTGCATGAATTGTACCTTAGGCTGGCACCAGCTGTGAGTAGATAAATTGTGTCAAGAGAATTTGTGATCGGACCAACTGTGATTAGATTAGGTGTGTTTTAATTAAACTTTACCAATTGATCATTTAGTAGGTGAATTATACCATTAGGTCAAAGGCCAAATATGGATTGAGACAGTATCTTAAAACCCTGTGGCAATGTCCTGCAAATGTTGCTAAGTATTTTTGCATATGGATTTGGAATACTGTATCAGTGATTCATATATTATTATTATGATCAATCGATCAGATGCTGCAACAAGGACTTAGTAGATGAATGCTTATTTTTATAGGTGCTGTAAAATCACATGATTTAACATTGTTAATAATTATTATTTGCCTAATATTGCAGTAAATTGCCCCATAAATTGCAGGAATGATACACACTTATACAGTAATATAAAACCTGATTATAAAATGCAATATATTAATATTATCATTATTATTATTACTTGGTTGTTAATGCATGTCAAGTAATTTGCAGAGTCATGAATCATAACTGTGGAGCAGGCCCTCCGAGAGAAATTCCGGGCCCCTGTGCAGAATGGCCAACGGGCCCTTGACAAGTCATAATTTTTTCTTGACGACCTTTTTTTTTTTTTGCTCGTCGACCGTTTACTATAAATGTTTACGACCTTTTTGTTGTTTTTTTTTTTTTTTTTTTTTTTTTTTTGCTCATCATCTGCCGTTTATTTAGCACTGTGTCCTGGGCCCCCTTGTGCTCGCCGGGCCCCTCTGCTGAACTGACATTTTAAACCGTTCTTTAGTGTTATTATTCATTTTATTGTTAATTATACATATTCATCATCGGCCTGGGCCCCCTCCAGACCGCCGGGCCCCTGTGCAGTTGCCCCCCCTGCCCCCCCTCTCGGAGGGCCTGCTGTGGAGCAAGTCAGGCGTGAAAAACTTGCCCAAGGTTGTCATGTAGTGGATAGGGTCAGATTCAAACCTGCCACCCTCTGGTTGCATGCCCAGAATCTTACCGCTACTCCACCGCACTCCTTCAATCCTCTTTTGTAGACTGTTTCATTTGTTGTCCTGGTCTGACCTTTCTTGTTTGACCAATTTGATTTTGGAGCACTTCAGCTGCCATCCTAGTGCTGTAATAATGCTTTGATTGATCAATTTAATGACTGTCATATTTTTGTGCATATCAAGACTTGTTGCATCATGTAATAAAAATGAATAGAAATGACTCTTTGTTAAAGTAATTAAGCAAGCTAGATTTTGTTTGTATACATGCATACGTAAATACCTATCATTGTGTACATGAAAACTCAAGTGACATGGCAAATAGGTTCCAATGTATTTCTCTTTAATAGGGGTATTTTCAAAGCCTCTTTAGAAAATTTCTTAGCTTTCATTTTGAAGAACCAGGATGTACAGTATGATGGTTGGTTACAAGTAGCTCTTAGCTCTAAATTCCTTATGGCTGTTGGAAGTTGTATTTAATAGTAATTTGTTATAAGAGTGGTATTTGAGAATAGAACATTCTCCTCTCCCCACCAGTGGAGGAGGAGAGTATGTTTAATTGTTTTATTTTGCCAAATAAGTTTGAAGAGTTAACGATAGAATGAAGCATTGGACAAGAATTTCCTCCTTTCCTCCAGAAATACCAGACCAATTGTTATTTATAAAAGACTATTTTCTGGCCATTGTTTGCCCCCTTCTAAGTTGGTTGAGGTAAAGCTGTAAAGCTTTCATTTTTTATTTATGTTACTAGAAAAATTATTTAGCTGAAATTTATGGTGACATCATTAACTCTCTCCCCATTCATATACTACCTCTATGCATCATTTCATTGATATGCATTGTAGTAAGAATGGACATCAAACCCAGGCGGTGACATACATTATCTAGAATGGCATCCTATTTGAATTTGTTTTGAACATTTCTTTTAAGCATGTAACTGTAAAATGTCTTCCAGATAACCCACAGTGATACTGCAGGGTTTGTTTTTATAGTTGTGCATCATCTGTGAGTAAGTATGCATGAAAGTATGATTCTTTGCCTTCACTGGTTCAACACAGAGCTTTTTGAATAGTTTGATGGAGCAGAACATATGGCGAGATTTGCTTTCTAGATATTTATAAGATATAAATGAATGTGGTAATTAATGGAAGATTATCTTGTCAAAGAATTATATAATTATTTCGTCTCTTTGCTAGACTTTTCTTAAGCGAATCGAGTTATTGGCAGTCCGATGGATCAGCCAGGTCACATTGGATCAGGTATGAAGTGACTGTTGTTATCAAATTTGAGACAAGAGGTAACAGGTGGACTGCTTGAAATTGCTGGTCTAATCAAACTACTTTTCTGCTCTTTATCAGCCTTTCTTCTGTCTCTTTCCATTTCCCCATTGATTTGTCTTCTTTCTCCTTTTACAATGCTGTCAGCTCAGGAGTACTTTCTTCTATATCCTCTCCCTATTTATCATTTCTCCCTAACTTTTGATCTATCAATCTCTTTCCCTGCTTTCATTTTCCTTTTTATTCATAATGTTTTGCCTTTTACTACTATAAATGTGACATTTTTCAGATAAGTAAGTAAGTAAAATCTCGTTAATTTCTGTAGCGTTTTCAAAAGTAGCACCGCAGTAGCTCTTTATTCCTAGGCGCTTAATCTTAGCATGAAGTACTGCTATAGCCAAAATTGAGGGTCATTCATGCAGGGTCAATCCAAAGGGTCATTGTTGTTGAGACATTAGAGCTATGGAGGAAATGATTTTTTGAAGAGAAATTATTTGAGTTTGGATATAAAAGCTTGAGAAGATATTGCAGAGCAGTGAAGGGAGTTGTGACTCAGAATTAGTTGCTTGACCATGGTGTAGACAACAGAGGGATGCTGGAATTGAGTTATAAAGTTCTGGTGCAGCATATGAACAAGCACGGTTGCAAATTTTGAGAGATGATTGATTCAGAGGATGAAGGAGAGTGACATGAAAAGATCTAGTGGATCAAGGGTGTTGCGGCATAATCAGATTTCGTAGGTAGACTGGTTTTGATGTATGAAGTGAGTTATATGTCATAGATATTATTTTATATATTTAATGCGTTCTGCTATTTTCAACCAGAGTAGAGATTTGAGTAATGGTGTAATATGGCAGAATTAGGTGATTTGGTAACTGCACGAGCTAGAACATTTTGAATTGATTGGAGTTTACATCTGGAAGCGTTTGGAAGATTGTGAAACAGTGAGTTGCAGTAGTCTAATTTAGAGTGAACTATTGAAGTGGTAATAGTGAAAGCAGTTTTGATATCAAGGAAGGGATTTTGTGGCATAGATCTTGAATGCGAGCTTAACAGGTATTTGATGCTGCATTATGTGAGTTTCAAAATTTAGGGAAGAATCAAAAGGATATAAGACACCCACAGATACACCAAGCAAGCATTCTCTCTCATATGCAAATATCGATTGGCCCTATTACGAGACAGAATTTCAAAAGTAGGTGTTTTGTGTTTTCTTCTCGAGTTGTATTTCTGAAAATGCTTGTTTTATGATTACTTGCATTATATGACAGTTTGTATTCCTTCATAGACATGGGGGTTAAAATGTTCTTATTTTAAGGTTACGAATGAAGAGCAATGTAATTATTAAGAGACTGTCTATTGGTGTTGCATCAACTGATCAAAGCTACATGCCAATGCTGGTTGCAATTCTTGTTGGAAGAGATGTGAATGATCTTCACGAAATTAAAGAAACTAAGATTCCCGCGTATGTCTTTACATTTTTCACAGTTTTTGCTGCATTTAATTTGTGTACCATTCAAATGACTGCTGGCTGCAATTATTTCATTGACTGTTGTGAAAGTTATGATGTTGCTAGCCAATTATATTTGTTAATACTATTAATCCTATTAGTAGAGCATAAAAGCCAGGATGATTCCTGTTTTACTGGAATCTGTCAAAATTAAAGATAAATTATATAAATTATTATATATTTTATTGCTATAATATAATATTACGAGATATTCTTTTTAAAATTTGGATAATTTTTCTTAATTGATTCAATATTGGAGTGAAGTGCTGTGTTGCTGATGCTTGTCTTGGTTTAATCCAAAAATAAATTTAATTAATTCTGATTTCTTGTAAAAATTAAATATAATTTGGCTTATTATATACTAACATAAAAATTCTGATGATCATGTTCATTTTAGGATTATAATGACTTTGTACTTTGTGAATAGAATTCTAATTCTTATTATTCCAAATAAACTTTAATCTGCAATGTTGCAACTGAAGACATTTTGTTTCCATTTTGATTTTTTAAAAGTCTGCTATGCCATGATGGTGATTAATTGTGATCAGCCTTGTCAGTGTTTAGTAGTGTTTTGGGACAGTTTTCAAACACGATTGGTCATAGGGCATGAACTGTTATGGAGTAGTAGGTGTAGTGCACTTAACGTCATTGCCATCGTCATGGAAACTGGCGGCACTTTTGGACCTTTTCTTACTAATATTGGTTCTATTATATTTTGCAGACATCTGACAGGTGATGCAGTGTTGTTGGAAAATGCAAAGGTTCATTATCCATGTTAGTATTCGCTCGAAAGCTGTTTATATGTTTATTATATATCAAGTGTTGGCTTATCATTCTGTATCATTACATGCTTGTACTTTTTGTATCAGGTGCTTGTTTTCTGCTGCTGATGTTTGTCTTGGTTTATTCATTCATGTGCTGCTCTGACCTTGAGACTGCACTTTGCAGTTTGAGTCAGTTCTGTGCTCAGCGGCCAAACTCTTTGGCAGAGAAAGAAAAATGCATTGATATCAGTGACTGCATGAAAACTTTGCTGAACTGGTTCCCTTATCTGGCCCGTTATAATTTACATATCTTGCAAACAGTTGAACTTCATTGGAATGGGAGAGCTCCATCCTGTCTCTCAAAACTAAGTCCCTAGCTCCTCTCAACTGTCTCTGATCAATCACCAACTAAAATTGTTATATATGAATTTGTTCATCCATAAGAAATTTGCTTTCAGATAATAATTTGTATTTTCTGCCAAACAAATTTTGAGTGTATAAGTGCAGATTTTGTGTGAATTTTGTCCTGAATGCCGACAGATAAATGACTGCGTTTGGAAGGACTGATTAGAGTGATTTTGTGGGCCAATCCAGAATGTTTCAGTATATATGAAAAATATTCTACATGAATTTCAGTTTGTATGTTTGGGGTAGGAACTGAAGTTCGTGAGCTACAGCATTGTCTGGATTTTTAGGCTTCTTCAACTTGCCTATCACTTAGGGAATGACCAGAAACTACTTCAGGCATTTGCTCTGGCAGGATTGTGTGGAAAGTACAATGGTCAAGATGCGGTTAAGCCTGTCTATTGCTCTAGGGACACACTTTTCTTGATGTGTTTTGCTATGGTCAATTGTCCTATGGTCAATTGTCCTAGAACTGAAACAACTGGCGAGCGGCCTCTGGAATTATTACATTATCAGTCCACAGGATAATAATAAAGTGACCTGCAAACCTGCAGACCTTTGTGAATGTGCTGTTTCCTGAGATGGTAAAGAAACAAATAAATTTTGGTGCAGCACTTGAGAATATTGAGTAAAGGATAGTTCATAAATTTTGGCTTCTATTTTGCAGACTTACAGCTTGTCATGTATAATTTACCGTATATAAATTATATTTCTGAGCTACATCAAATTTTCATCAGTGTTTACACTTTTCACTTTCTTACCAAATCTTTTAATATTTTAAAAAATTACCTGCAGACTGTACACTGTAAGTTACTGTGTCATGATGCAATAACTTTTTCAGTGGGCACTTTCAAGTTCAACCTTTACAGGCCTAGCAAGTAGCAACTTGGGAAGTTTAGATAATCGGAATAATCGGAACAATTGGTTTGACAATCGGAATAAATGATGATCATAATAATCGGCAAAAGTGATATCGGTCAAGCTCTACTTTTCACGATATTTTATGTGTGAGGGACGTGTGATATCTTATTGAATCTTATTAGTTCTGAGAAAATGATTATCCTTTTTATTTTCAACCCCAGGTAGTCAATCTACCTGCAAACTCAAGTCTTGCAGGGTCATTTTGATATTGTGCAGTAATGTTTGCTTCAGATCCAGATCTGGCATATGTTGATCCAAAATATCCAGTTCTGGTATTCAGTTGAAAATACACATCTGGTCATTCCCTACTATCATTTAGCATCTGATTGCTATGCTTGATAGTTGCGACTGAACAATAAATGAATAAAATGATTTTGGCATCTTAATAATTGCAAGTTATTACTTCTTTTGACAGTTGTGATACTTTAAGCAAAGAGCTGTCAGATTTTTATGGTTCATATTTTTATATCTCTATTATTATTATTATTATTATTATTATTATTATTATTATTATTATTATTATTATTATTAAGATTTATTGCATTATCAAATGCATTATTTGATTCATGTGCATTTTAAGTTTTTCTGGAATGCATTCTAGCAGAAAGTAAAAAACATGGGTTGTTCAGAAATTTGAAATTTTTATCTTGGTTGGACTTAGCAAGTGATTAATTTTGTCTTGTATATTTTCTTTAGTAACTGAAGTTTCAGTGTAATATTTCTACTAGATTACTGGAGATATATCTGGAATGTGCTCTTTGTACTGATAACTTTTAATTTTTAGTTATCCAGATTAACATTAAGCGTTGTTACAATGAAGGATGCGATACAAGGATACACAACATTAAGATGCTTGGTTACAGGTTATTTTTTTATTATTATTAATATTAATTTTTTTTAAAGTAAAGATGATTGTTGACAGAAATTGTATTCTTAATTTCACTGTTTTGTCATGCACCATTTTGTCTGGGTGTGAGATAATAATTGGCTGATGGGAAGAAGACAAAATGTTGGCTTAAGGTAATAAGGGGTTTCCACTCTAAATGGGATGGAGTTACTAGAGGACTGCCTCAAGGTTTGGTGCTTGTACTATTGCTTTTATATATATATATATATATATATATATATATATTAGTGCTGTCCTTTAATCACGATTAACGTGCGATTAACTTGTTAATCTGTTATCGCGATTAATTTTTTTAATTGCGATTAAAAAATTAATCACATCATAATTAATCGCCTCATATTTCTCTAAAGAAACTTTAAAAAACTGAGCTTGAAAGTGATAACGTCACAAGTTTTTGTTTAAAGTTGACTGAAAGGGATGATGCATGTGCTATATAATGCTATGCGTGGTCACTAGTTGAAATTCTGAAAGTCTGTTCTGCAACTGGTGCATTGTTTATTTCAATTTAATTACTACTTCGGGATCACAATAACGTGACTAAAGAAATGCGATTAATCGCAATTAATAATTTTAATTGCATGATTAATCGCGATTAAATAAATTAATCATTGAACAACACTAATATGTATGCATGTATGTATGTATGTATGTATGTATATATATATATATATGTATATATATATATATATATAATGATGCCTATTCAAAATGACCAAGTTTGCTGATGATACAAAGGTGTGTAGAAAACTTGACTCTGTTAATGTTGCTAACATAATTACAGAGTATCTGAAGATCTGTGGACTGATTGATGCCTTTTAATATAGACAGATGTTCTGTAGTGCATGTTGGAAAATCTAATCATGGCACTGAACATGCTTTTTGGAAAAAGAAGCATCTAAAAAAGCCGGATGTTAGGAGCTATAAAGAGGACAAATAGTTAGTCAAGATAAAGAGGTAATGGTGAAACTGTACAAGACATTAGTAGGGCCTCTTTTAGAATATTGTGTGCAGGCATGGAATCCATTTTTAAAAAAACATGGAGCTTTTAGATAAGTGCAAAAACGAGTAACCAAGATGGTCAATGGATGTCATATTTAAGCTATAAAAACATTTCAGTATTGTGGATTGACAACCTAAGAAAGGAAGAGATAGAGAGAGATTAGATGGAAACATACACAATAATGACTGGGAAAGTAGATGTGCCATAAGAGTGACTGCTTACGTTATTATTACATGGTTGTTAACGCACATTAAGTCATTCACTAAGTGAAGAATCATAAGTGCGGGGTGGGTCACGTGACCTAAGCAGTGTAGGCCAAACTGCAGAGTATAGTTTTCGGTCAGTGTTTAAAAGCAATCAACGAAACCGTTGTTAAGTCCGAAGTGACAGATTTAGGTAGATTGTTCCAAACATCGATTGCGAAGGAACGGTCGGTGATAGAAAGGCGAGTGCGCCGCTTTATCAGTTTATTAGCACCTTGTGATCTCCATAGTCGAGACTGTTCCTGCAACTGGATGACGTCTACCAGGTAGCTGGGCTGTTGTGTTGTTATTGTCTTAAAAGTGATAAACGTGATCTTGTACTGAATGCGATGCCATATTGGTAGCCAACGGAGACGAGCAAGCATCGGTGTGATACATGTGTTCTGTTCAGCTCACTTTACAAACAGTGCTAGCCAGTGAGTTCTGCACCCACTGCAGCTTTTGTAAGTTTTAGCATGCTTTTAGTTTTAGCAAAAGTTTTAGTTTTAGGTATAGCAAGAGGCCGCAAAGGCAAATCCTTCAAGAAAAGGTGGGTCAAAGAAAGACATTTATTTTAGTGCAAGGATTGTGGACAAATGGAGCTGTTTGGAGTAAAAGGCAATGCCAGTTGAAACAGCAAATGGATTCTAAGGTTATATAGGAGAACTGGGTTATTAAATGTTAGGAGTGATTATAGTATAGTGGTTTCACAAAGGCTAATAGCCAGACTGCTTGAAAATCACATTATTGAGCTTGATCCACCACTTGCCATAGATTTTTTAAACAAAAGACAATCCACTCTTATGTATATAGTTTTGACAATGATGATATAAAGTATCGTCATTGTGAATAAGGCTTTAAATAGTATTGCAGATTGTTTAAGTTGAATGTTTTATTGAATATTTTGAAGACCTGCAAGAGAACAAGGTATTACGGCATTTGATGCAGCCTGTGGATGGTTATTGCAAGTTATATCAGACACAGCTGTTGCTTGTCTACCAACCACTCCGAGTCTTAGAATCAGCATTTTGGAACATACCCGGTAATAAATCTTTCTCAGATTTACATCATGTTTAGCCTTTTGACAGGAGTTTCTATTTTGTATATTAGTTTCATCAGACTATTGTGTTTGTTTGAGTTTATGAAACTTCATGCAATAAATGATTGATTAGGCATTTTGTTTATTGTGTTAATGTAGTCTCTTGTAAACTAGTTATGCATTTTAGAGGTAGGTTGTTATGAATTAATTTTAATTATTTTAATATTATTTGCCCTTGTCATTCGTAACTGCTAGCCTAATTTCATGACTTTCAGCAACAAAGTATTAGTTAATTAAGCAAAAATTAAGCCTGCTTCTAACCCTAATATTCAAATGAACTTTTAAAATGCATTTTAAAAACAATGAAACAAATTTTGACCATCTGAAAAAGAATTTTCACAGTTTATCTATTTATGGATTTCTCATGCATTAAGAGTTAAATAACAATGAATTATTGTCCCATTTCTGAATGTGACAACCATTTGTACTTTATATGTATATTTTAAAAGAATTTGAGCATAGTGAGATTATTTGTATGAAGTTTTTTCAAGTTATTGCTATGTACTTAATTTCTGGTCTGTACAATGTTTGGTGAAAATGTGCAAATATTGTTGATTTTAACAACCAAGAAGCAAAGACTTGTGATAAACTCTAATTGCCCACAAATTTAAGAATGCTTGAGATTTTATTCTATGGAAAGCTCAAATTTCCCAGTAAGTGCACATGGGGTCATCTATAAAGCTAAAGATAAAGTGCTGGGGTTTATTTTTTGGCTGAAATGGGTTTTGCGGTCTGTTTCATGCCCCAATTTGATCCAAAAATCTTTGATATTCCAATGGTATTTAGAAAAAGTTCCAAATATGGCAAAGAAATAAATTGCAGTTTGTGTTGTTCATCCGTCATGCCAAATTACGTACGACTTTGGTATCTTAAAATTGTTTGCAGTCATTCAAATTTGGGTTTTAGCTGTTGCATTTATTAGGAGCCATGATATAAATGTGACTTCAGATTGGAAAAGAATTAGGGTATCTATCCATTTTCAGTCTTCTCACTCCACACCTAAAATGATATGGTTTTCCATAAAAGGCTTCAAAATCAAATTGAAAATTTGTGAATAATACAGAGTGTGTGGCTTCATAAGTTTGAACAGTCATAATTTCCAATTGAATTACGATATAAAGCCGAGACATAAGCTTTTCTTCTTTGGCTTCATTGAGCTTACTTGAGAATTTATAAAGACAAATCTGAGACATGACACTTGCAAAGTTGTCCAATATGACATGTAATGACCCTAATTGGGAAATGTAAAATTTTAAATAAATGTTGTTTGTGCATTTCTACAGGAACACTAAATACAGACTTTGTCTTGATTAAAATTTGCAGCAAAATTGAACAAGTTTAATTAAGGGTAATTTAAAACAGCTTGGATTTCATAAAAAAGTCATTGAAAGAAGTTTATGTTACTAAAATAATATAAAATGTGTAAGGAGAGAAAAAAGTAAGGACCAGATGGAACGTCGAAAAATAGAAGAGAAAGAGGAGAAGGTTTTCTAGATTTTAGAATTCATTTCATGTTGTGCTCTTTGGCTTAATACTACATTTTAAAAAAGTTTACCAATAATATGGTTTATAATCTGTAGATTTTAGTTTTTATGAAGGTTGATAATTTATTATTTGTGACTATGTCCAGTTTCAGTTAAAGGTAATCATATTCCAAATTGAGAGTAAAATGGCATAGCTGCCTAATCATGGGGGAAATGACAAGTAAAGAAATTGATCATAGACTCATATGATTTAAAATCATGGACTGACACTAAGACAAATATGCTGATATAAGATTCCTTGAAGGCAAAGTTTGTTGATAAGCAACAGCAAAAAAGTGCAGTGGATTTTTATATATGTGTGTCAATTTTTTATTATTTAAAATTGACATTTTGCTGTGTTTTATATCTGTAGATATGCTCTGGATTTCATGCCACCACTTTCCATGTCTCCAGGCAGCAGTGATAGACCGTCATGTATCAGTTCGTATGTCTTGAAAGAAGTTGATGCTTTTCTACAGAAAATGGCAACGTCAGTTTCAGATTGTCTTGTTTTTAGAATTGTCTTCATACAGATGCATTATTCTATAGTTTGTTTTCCTGTTGTATGACAGCACTTCTCCTATATGCATGCAACTGTATCTATATGGATTTTGAAATGAGATACAATTTTTGGTACAGCATGATTAGACTTTGCTGCAGATCATTTTCAGTGATTCTGAGCAAATACCTGTTCTTGCAGCATGCATGCACATCTTTGGTAATCTTCTTTTGGGGTGGCATTGCTTTATTATTTAGTGGGATATTGGAATGTATGCACATGGTATATCACTGGGAAGTCCTTTTATCTGATAAAAGAGCTCAAGGGACTAAATATTAAGATATGTGGAATACGCTAAACCCATTGGGTAGGCTGTGGTAGAATGATCAATCAATCAATCAATCAATCAATCAAAATCAATCAATCAATCAATCAACTTCTTTAGTGCCACTAGCATAATGCCCAGGGCATCAGCTGATGGCGCACCAAATCCAAATAGCATTAGAGCCAGGTGAAGCCAGAAGATCAGTCCGAAGCGGCGGGAGAGCAATCTAAGGGGGATAAGCCAAGTCAAACAGATGATGATAAATTGATACATGATATGGTACAGTGGAACTGAGACAGGAGTTCACGAACACGGAGTGGCAATTGCCCTGGAGTCAAGTTTCAAAGATCCGTTACTGATATGGTTTTCCATAGTGACCGACTAATTAAAATCCAAATGAGGTGTAAGAATGTTGACTTCACCATAATTGAGGCATATGCACCCACAGAAGGAGATTCGGATGAGGAGAAAGAAAAATTCTACAACAATTTGCAACAACTGATAGACAAAACACCAAGACATAACCTTATTTTGCTCCTAGGAGATTTCAATGCAAAGGTTGGGAATAATTTTGGAGTATGGGGAAAAATTATAGGAAAGCATGGAGTACAAGGGAATGAAAATGACGAAGGCACCAGATTACTTGAATTATGCGGCAACAACAATTTGTGCATAACCAACACTCAATTTATACAAAAAGTGTGTAGGAAACTCATATGTTCCCTCAAAGGTTTGAGTTGCTCTGAGCAAAATTTTTGTCATGTGAGCAGGAATTTTTCTGGAAATATTAGTTGTGAGCATTCATCAAGGTTACAATCTTAAAAGCTTTTTTGAATAAATGTTATATTCAAAATCCACTGAACAGTTACAGTTAAAAAGCATAGAAGTCACAAAATTTAATTTAAACATCAAAAGCTATTGAACAAAAGCATAATTGTTTAATATTATACAAGATATAAATAAGTTTTACACATTTTTATTCGTCCTTTTTTGTTTTTCCAAAAGTTATAAAAATTGTCCAAATTGATGGTAGACCCTTCACCAATGTACAATTTAATACGCGTCAACCGATCAAGATGATGAGTTTCTTAGCGATTCCTATCATTAGCTTAAATGGAATTCTTTAAGCTAAACCTCTTACAATCAGCACTTAATTCTTGAAACATGTCACATATCACTAACAATAAATATAGTTCAATATATTGTTCCTGTTATTCACAAAAATGTGATAATCTCTTTAAATGTTTCTATCAGTCCTGATCTAATCTTCCCACATATGGTAGCCTACATTTAAAGTCTGTCTATTGCTTGCAAATCTGTTTCCTGAATTTAATTTCGTTTTTGTTTAATAAGAGACTATATATCCTGGATAGTCTAATCAGTTGTTCATGTCTATAAGAACAATTACTTTGGTTCAACTGTCGCACATTTTCACAACCATGTGCACGTTGGGTGTCGGTAACCAAAACAAGTTGCGTCAGCCTTTTCGTCTTTGAAGCTCCATTTCTTTTCCAGACTAGAACTGATTTCTGACTTTCACTTTGACATTTCTATATGGCCAAGTTTCTCATAAATATTCAGCGCGAAAAACAGATACACTACTATTTTTTTAAAATGAAAGACCCGGAAGTCATCACTCTCAGACGAGGTCAACAGTCGCATCGTCTTCAGTCGGCGCTAAACGTCTCAGCTCGTCTGATTTTTGGCTCGAGTTGGAACGAGCATGTGACACTGTTTCTGCACGATAATCTTCACTGGCTCAGGATCCCGGAGCGCATAGCTTTCAAGCATTGTTGGCTAACATTTTGGGCGCTGTATGATCCATTTTGCCCCTGCTACTTATTGGGCCTGGTCATGAAGTCTACGGCGGTCGACCGGCGATCGCGGTTTTGCTCAAGCAACTGTCGTCAATTGGTGGTTCCTCCTCCGTCCAAGACGGCTGTCTTCGGTGACAGATCCTTCCGGAGGGGCAATCCGAGTCTGTGGAACTCTCTGCCGAAGAACGTGACAATTGTGACCACCCCTGATTTGTTTATCAAGTGCCTTAAGACGCATATGTTTAGTATCTCTTATAGTGTTCATTGTTAAGCGCTTTTGACTTTAGTCTTCACTATGCTTACTGCGCTCTATAAATTGTCTTAATAATAATAATAATAATTACCAACGATATCCAACAAAAGATTAAATAAGTAAGTAAATTTATATAAAGTTATATAGCGCTTTCAATGTAGTTTAGGACTTTTAGCGCATCATTTAACTAACTAGTAAACTAATTTACTGCAGATTGCCGTCAAATTGTCACGATAGGAATGCGCATTTGTGCGCCACAGAAGAAAAGCTGTGCGCCACTATCAAAAATCTCATGCGCCAACGCACGGTGACCGGAAGATTCGGTACCGGAAGATTCGGGACGGAAGATTCGGTACCGGAAAATTCGGTACCGGAAAATTCGGTACTGGTCACGGAAGATTCGGTACCAATGAGTGCGCGGGGCCCGCTGGGGCTCATGCCACCTTATTGCCACCCGTGGGGTGGGCGGATAAGACCGTTCTAACGCGGGGGAGGGAAATAACGGCGAGCTACGATAGTAATCGCACGGCGGGTGGGAGCGGTCCGGGAGCCGTTGAATCGGGTCAATTTTCCCTCCGGAAACGGCCTAGCTTAAACCCTGCCTTGCTTTACATGTAAAACGTACTACCGTAGCATATCTATCTATTTTGGGCCTTTTCTAGAAGGTCGCATTAAACAGCTCAAGTTCCCTGCACGTATTGCGAGTTTAAAATCTGTTTACATCCATTAAGTCTCTGGGAGGAGCAAAAGCGCGCCTGAACGCTGGGTGTCTGCTAATGACGCGCGACAGTTAAAGCGGACAAATACCAGCAGCAGGCGAGGCGTCATCTTATGTGTATGTCAAACCGGTACCGAATTATCCGGTACCGAATGTTCCGGTACCGAATCTTCCACAAGTAAAGTTTTGGTACCGAATTCTCCGGTACCGAATCTTCCGGTACCGAATCTTCCGGGAACCCCAGCGCACGATTGCGCAGCTTAGAGGGAACACTGCTTAGAAGGATACTAAGGATCGGGTACAAAGAGCTTATAACAAATGAAGAAGTTAGAGAGAGAACACTGCAACCGAGCATCATTGAAGTAATCAGAAAGAGAAAAATGAAGTGGACCGGACACATACTCAGAATGGAAGGAATAAGAAACCCAACTCAAATTTTTAAACTAAAAACCAGAGGGGAAAAGATCTAAAGGAAGACCGAAAAGACGATGGGTGGACAGACTGGAGGATCTGCACATGGCAGGGCTGAATCTCAATGGAAAAACTGACAGAAGACACCGAATGACTTTGGAAGAAATAGCGAAGGGCAGAGAACTTTGGAGAGATGTCATTGAGTAGTCGATAGTTGGACGCAGCTTGCACTTGAATTACTTCCAGGGTTGTTGTTTTATTCTGCATAGACATCCTTTTATTTTGTTATTTTCAGCGACTCGTCAGGAAAATTGTCCAACGAGGCTCTGGATGTACTTTTGTCCTTCAGCCTTACTCAGGGACACTTAGTTTCAGCACTAAGGACACTGATGTTGATCAATGGTAAGGCACGATACTCGGTAATCAATCTTGTTAGCATACCTATTGTACACCATTATTTTAATACTTGCACAGGTTGAATTTTGTATGTTAGGCCTAGAGATCATTGGAAATCAAGGCTGTTTGAGTTACATTAAGTTCTTGAAGCTGGTCTTGAGACTTCCCACCACAGGGACTTAATTTGAAGCCATAGTTATGAAATGCTGTTCACACAGTTGCAGATGTTTGTTGTTTAGGTATTGAAGTTGACTTGTTTGTTTGCAGAGTCTGACAGTGAAGAATTGGAGATGGGTAAATTGCTTTGCAACCTCAATGAGGTTATTGGCTCGTTTTGGAAAAAGCATGGTTAGTTTTGTTGCATTTCACTTATTGCATTGGTTTGAGTTTGGATTTGCTGTACTGTAATATTTAAAAAGAAATGCTACTGCAGAAATGTCAAGGTGTGATTCTCTGTCATAAGTATTATTTAATTGGCAGATAGGTTATGCACTTAGCAAAACACAGGCAAGAATTTACTAAATCTAGTAATACCTGTCAATCTGTTTGTCAACACTCTTGTTCATATTTGAGCATAGTTTAAAGAAACTTTTCAATGTGGTTTATACAATTTATACTTAAATATCAGAAGACAGCACTTCTTGGAAACATCTTGTGATTAGCTATTGCCACTTATCTTTTCCTCGGATTAGCCGTTTTAAGACGGCGGCGGAAAACTTTGACCAAACGGCGTTAGCCGTCTTAAAACGGCGCTCTATATAAGCAACTGTGTACTGCGGACCTGCACGATTTTCAAAAATCCAACGCGGCAACCGATTTAGTTCACATCTATTCGATAGGCGGCAGCACCGTTTTCGATAATGCTGACTATATATGCAAGGGATATTGACTGTAGACTGACCAAGGCTGGAAAATGTATAGGAAAAATCTTCAGCCGGAGGCTAGAAAGGCCATAACTACGCCGAATATGGTCCGATCTTCAAAATTTTTGCACTATTCTGTTCCAATTACACCTCCCAACAACTTTCCCGCTCACAGTTGGGGGGTCACCGCTGAAAATTTTTTTATATTGAGCTTTGAAAATTTTTTGTTGGAGATGGTCCGATTTTGGGGTGTAGAGTGGACCCTACCCCCCAAAATTTTTTTTTGCACGGATGGTTCGAAAGCCCAATAAAAATGCTCAACAATGGTGCAAACCGCATCTTTCTAGCTTCTATATAGCCTGAAATATACCGAGTTGTTCGGTTTTTCACATTGAAAATCTGTTCGCGTAATTGTCATTTCAGCAAGCAATTGGTACTTGGGTATGAAACTCCATAACTACCCCAAATATGGTCCGATCTTCAAAATTTTTGCACCATTCTGTTCAAATTACACTCCTCTAGAACTCTATCGCTCACATTTGGGGGTTTACCGCTGAAGACGTTTTGCTATTGACCTTTGATCAAAATTTGAACAAAATGTTGGGGAGGGATCCGATTTTGGGGTGTAGAGTGGTCCCTACCCCCAACTTTTTTCTTTTGGCATGGATGGATAGAAAGAGCAATAAAAATGCTCAACAATGGTGCAAACCGCATCTTTCTAGCTTCTATATAGCCTGAAATATAGTAAGTTTATAACGTATATGTTCACGTTTTCATACGAACGCCTTTTCCAAAAATTAATTCCCCCGACACGGGATGACTTTAAAAATTTAATTCCCCCTTTAAAAGGTTAAGAGTTGGAAGAAAGCACAATGATGATGATGATGATGATGATCTTTTGACCATATAACAGTTTTCAACTTCTAATCAAATATTGAGTGATTCCTCAAGCATGATTCAAATTATGCCAAAGGAGTTTCAGAAATTGAGTGATTTTTTTGTCCCAGTTGGACTTGAAATTGGCATGTTAATTTTTTCTGACTGCACTAGCTGATAGTAGCTTGACACACGGCCCACAACCTGTTTTTGAAGCAGCCAAGCCGCCTCAAGTACCAAAATGGTTGGACAGTCCTGTTCTATAAATTAGGATTAACTTGATATTATATTAAATTATCATAAATGGCTGGTGCATTCATAACCAAAGGGGATTATGAGTGATGTGGACAAATGTCTTGAGACTTTCTGATTTAAAAACAATATTACTTGTATTTTATGATGAATTTAATAATGTTCTTCATAGAAAGTCTAAAATTGTTGTAAACTGTTGCTTGCATAGGCATAAAATTAGCCTGCTGTTAATCTAGTGCAGTTGCAGTATGATTGATTGGTTCATGATAAGGTTTGTCACTGTGCTGAAATGTTCTGTGTTCAACAGGACAGCAGCTGAATATGGTTGTAGTTGGTTGTGATGGTGGCCAGAAGGATGACACGTCATCAGCTAGCAACGTCCTTAATTCACCTTGGCTGACATCTCAGCGTAAGCTTGTAAACTTGAATATGGTTCAGTTTGTTTGTTGCTTTCTTTACATATTTCTAAGTGCTATAGAAAATAGAAAAAAGCTAGAAAGAATACGAGGGTGACGACCTTTTTTTTTAGTACTCAGTGTTTTGCTACTTAGCAGTACTCGCTTACCTTTTGTTCTTAGAGATTGTTGTTGTTTGTATTGTAGCGTATTTGAGCGGTGATGGACACTTAACAGTAAACATGTTCTTTAGAGGTCAGGATCTAGTACAACTGACAAAACTGAGAATTAAGGTAATAGTTTTATATTTATTTTTAAAATGTAACTTTTTACTCAATCTACTAAGTGTATTTTATAAAATCAATAGCACATATACAGTGTAGAAAGAACATAAAAACTAAATATCTTGAGGAAATTGCCCATTCAATATGATTAAATATTAATCGAGCCAAAACTAAGGCAATGATGATAAATGGTAAAGAAGACCAGAAACTGGAACTAGTCACAGGGGAAATTAAATATGTTCTCAAATACACATATCTAGGAAGTGTGAAGTCACCACAGATGGAACAGAAGAAGATGTTAAAGCAATGATTGGCAAAGCACAGGCAGCCTTCAGCATGTTGCAAAACCTATGCAAATCAAAGCCAGTAACCTTGCAGACTAAGTTGCGAATATTCAATTCAAATGTAGTCAGTACTTCTCTATGGCTCGGAAAGTTGGTCATTTAATAGTCTTACAACAAAATTACAAAGCTTCATAAATAAATAGTTTAGTTAGTTTATAAGTAAATTTCTATAGCACAAAAACATGGAAGAAGGCCATACCTATGGAAAATCACAGGAATCTGTGACCAAACAAAATTAGCAATAAAGAACTGTGGAAAAAGACTTCCCAAGAACCGACAGCTGAAGAAATCAGAGAAAGGAAATGGAGATGTCTAGGACATACCTTTAGAAGACTGACTGAAAACAACACAAGACAAATGCTGACATGGAGTTGCCAAGGAAAAAGAAAAAGAGGAAGGCCGCAAAACACTTGGAAAAGTTCTTTAGAAAAAGAGTATAAAGAATATGGATTACCTGATTAATCGTCGATTGGAATGCATTGCAACCTGGAGTGAACTAGAACACCTAGCAACTGATCGAGTGAAATGGAAGGATCTTGTTCGTGGCCTATGCTCCACTGGGAGTGCAGATGACTGAAGAAGAAGTGTAGAAAGATGTTTATCTCATTATCTTGATTTTCACTTGAATTTAATATAATTGGTCATAAATATATTTTTTACTTGTAGATAGACAAAGGTGATAAAGGTCCAAAGAGTGGAATGGTCTTTGTCTACAATCATGAGTAATTTCCATTTAGTATCACGTCACTTAGTTTCCTAGTTTTTCTCTCAGTGTATATATTTTAGTATAAATGAGTTACATTTCTGCCAGCTGTAGATCATTCCTAAACTGATGTGAACTTATGCTGCTGGATTGACTTGGTTCAAATTTGTTTTTTATTTGGTGCACCATTGGATGATGGTTGCTGTAGGCATTATGATAGAAGATAAATAGACGTTGATTGATTTTTTCATCTGGTCTCATTTAGTTAGCTAGTTCTTTGTGTTGAACCCATTAGGAACTTGGTGCTTATATATTAATGATAATGTCAAGTGCAGATTTTAGCAGTGTGTAACCTATGCCAGAGGTCAGCAATCTTTTGGTAGTGTTGTGCCAAAATTGTAGTTCTGATCCATTCAATGTGCCAACAACCTATTAGCTGCGGCCTGAGTGTGTGACAGTTGAACTAAACACAGTATGTCATGGGACCTCACACTATTGATGCAGTGATTGATTTAATGCCTTTTCCTAACACAGTAGAACTTCCACTGCCGAACTTCTATTGTAATGAAATAGCTACCCAAATTGGCTATGAGCAGAGACCGTCACATTATGACATTTTTTATCCAAAATTCATGATTTTTGCAATGAAACTTTACTTTTCATGCATTTGATAGATGCCACTGCATTTCTATATTATTCTGTGGCCAAAAACATTTGATTAGAGGCACTGACAAGCTCACAGAATTCTGAAAGCACCTTGACGAGACAGTCTCGTCATGGCCGGTGCAAGAGCCTAAACTTTGTCGAGACCATCTCTTTATGGCAGCCAACATGTTAAAAACATTCAATTAGAAGCAGGATATGGTGCATGAATCCTGCAACTGTATTGGAATTATCTAATATCTTAACTGACTCATTTCAATGTATATTCTTGGATTAATTTTAAAAAAATATTTGTAGAGGGGAATTTAGACTTAAAGAACATGTTAAACGATTTGGATTTGCTGATGGCTGGAGACAATCAGACTATAACAACTTAAAGGAATTGAGGTAAACACTTTTTTTGGGAACAACGCACCATTAATTGTTGATTTTCCCAAATGTGAAATGTTAACGATTTAAGGTTTATTTTTAGCTGCCCTTTAAGTGTAAAACTCATAATGATCAAGACAGTCTTATGGAGTAGAACTGTTTAAAGCAGTAATCCTTTTACTACAACTTAAAAAAGTTGTTGCGCAGGAGTATTGCAATAAAGATTTTTGTGCCTGTAGCTGGTGATTAATATTTGTTAGTTTTATACCTTAAGTTCTCAAGAAGAAAGCTACTGTTATTTTTTTCAGTATAAAATCTTAAATGAACATGAATGTATGAAATGGCTATTTTATTTTAATTGTGTGGAATTTTTGCACAAAGAGCATTTTTGTCTTCTCCTGTAATAAAATTCACCATTCTGAAGTTCTGTTCTCGAGTGATATTATGTATCCTATTGGCAATAGTCTGTTCTTTCAATTTAAAGTGCCTGAATAGTTGCATCTATTGGTAGCTTCAATAGCAGTTGACATGGAGATAACTTTAATTCTTTTTCTTTATGTTTTAGAAAAGCTGGTATATCCAGCGAGCATGAGAATCCTGTTGCTTACTTTACTTTCACTGATGATTGGTAAGTAATGTACCTGGAATGTTTGATCACATTTCTTCTTAATTTCTGAGTACATCTGATCTTTTACCAAAGACCTTTGGATAACAATGGCCAAGAGAGAGAGAGAGAGAGAGAGAGAGAGAGAGAGAGAGAGAGAGAGAGAGAGAGAGAGAGAGAGAGAGAGAGAGAGAGAGAGAGAGAGAGAGAGAGAGAGAGAGAGAGAGAGAGAGAGAGAGAGAGAGAGAGAGAGAGAGAGAGAGAGAGAGAGAGAGAGAGAGAGAGAGAGAGAGAGAGAGAGAGAGAGAGAGAGAGAGAGAGAGAGAGAGAGAGAGAGAGAGAGAGAGAGAGAGAGAGAGAGAGAGAGAGAGAGAGAGAGAGAGAGAGAGAGAGAGAGAGAGAGAGAGAGAGAGAGAGAGAGAGAGAGAGAGAGAGAGAGAGAGAGAGAGAGAGAGAGAGAGAGAGAGAGGACTTTCAAAGACCTAGTTAAATTAAATTGCTTTAAAACAATATTATATATATACGTGTGTGTGTGTGTGTGTGTGTGTGTGTGTGTGTGTGTGTGTGTGTGTGTGTGTGTGTGTGTGTGTGTGTGTGTGTGTGTGTGTGTGTGTGTGTGTGTGTGTGTGTGTGTGTGTGTGTGTGTGTGTGTGTGTGTGTGGTATAGTCACCTGTGATTTTCCAAAGCAGACTGAATAACATAACTGATGGTTTGTTGGCTTTTTTGCTACTCTGTTGATTGCTTGCATTTAGGTCAGACAAAAGAAAGCCTTTAAGTTTTTTCTAATATATGTTCACATGGTTTTAAACTGATGACTTTTAGGTGAGACTGACATCATTTAAGGCTTATTGCTGTTTTTCAACATTCATTCAATTACAAGTTATGTGTAGAATAAACTTCATGCAGTTAAATTTTAGGACATTTTTTGCCAGGGGCAACGAGGGGCATAGCTAGGGTGTCTGGCGCCCAGGGACAAAACATACTGATGGCGCTCCCTCTAAAATTCAGAAAAAATCTCAACTTCACAAAAAACCTAAAAAACCCTGACAAGCAATAAAAGGTCATCACTCTCCTACTCACAAAAAGCCTTGACAAGCAAAATAGGTCAGGACTAACTACATTGATCTTGGGCTATCTGGCGCCTTGGGACAAATCATGCTGATGGCACTGCCCCTCGACTGCATGAAAACCCTGAAAAGCAAAAAAAGGTCGTCACAATTATATTGATGCTTCTTTTTACTTTTATTGCTACCATAAACCCGATTTTGGCACCACCCCCCTCCAGTTTGGCACCCGGGAACATATGTACCCCCGCCCTCCCTAGCTACACTTCTGTGGTTTGCATATGCCATGTGTTCTCGTGTGTCTACTCTGCACAAAATAACAATATTGAAAGGTTTGAAAGGTTTAATTAATATTCACTGACTCCTCATATTCTGGAATGTGTTTCCTTTGCACATTTGGATGAGAATATCAGTCAACATGTTTAAGAAGTAGATGCTTTAAAGTCTTCATGATGTGGTCATTCAATGTAAATAGTTCTTATGGTATTCTTCTCATTACAAGTGATATTATTGACATTAATACTTATTAATACAATCTGTTATAACTAGCAACTAAGACTAACTATAGATAAGAAGAAATTGCAGCCAACAGAGATGAATGGAAAGAAGTTGTTGCCCAATGTACATATGTACATGCTATGAACAGAGATGATGATGATGATGATGATGATGATGATGATGATGATGATGATGATGATGATGATGATGATGATGATGATGATGATGATGATGATGATGATGATGATGATGATGATGATGATGATGGTGGGGTGGTGATGATGATGATGATGATGATGATGATAACTAGCAGATATATTTCGACATAGCTAATGCATTTCCGATGGCCTATTTACTATGTAAAATGTTGGCTTTTATTTTAGGGATGAAGTGGAAGTTATTCTTGATGCATTTCCTGTTGGTCAAGTAAGCACATTTCTCAGATATTAATAGCTACTGACATCTGATTGCCATGGTTTAGTGGTATTCATAATCTTTTGGCAAACTAATACTTAAATTTTTCCCATGCTTTTTCTCAGATGTTGTTTGCTCATGTGTTGGTTGTTGGGTAGCTTATTGATTATAGACATGTAAGTATTCATGTCTTACATTACTGTGCTAAGTGCATCTGTAGCCTATACTGCAGTCTATACAGTCGACACCACTCCGGATAAAGACCTCAGGATTAAGGAGCGCTCTGCTTAAAAGAGCCTTTTTGGTGCCATGTTCCAATTTTACTCATCATGAAAGAGCCAGGATCAAACTTTGATTTTAAAATTTTTACATGCCTATTTACACAGTGTATATTTATGGAATGAAATAATCAGTCTTACAGTTTTAATTTAATTTTGCAAATGGTTGCAATTTATGATCATAAATTTATAACTAACAAAATCCAAGATGCAGAAGTTAAATGAATGAACAACAAGTTTATTTAGTTAATGTAAACCTCTTGTGACCGGTGCATTAATGACCCAGTGGTCCACAGAGGCGAGTAGTGTTTTTGCTGAAAAGCACAGAAAATTCATTCCTATGTATAATACACAGACTTTGCATTGATTTTTGTTTTCGGAAAAAAGTACATATACCCAAGATAATACAATAATTTCTAGGATGTATGTTTGGGAACTGGTATTCTTTTAACCAGGGACAGGATGAAGTGTACAGATTGATTTGTATTATGCTAATGTGCAACTGCAAAGTTCACCATTTCTACCTGGAGAAGCATCCAGTAGTGGATAACCATGATTATTAATGTGGCACTTGAGATAGAAGAGAGTACAATGCTAAGTTTTAAAAAATTGTTTCATGCATTTGGTATGGAAACTCTACATTTGTATAAGAAGCCTTTTATAAACTGGAGTTGTTTTTCACCTGCTGACCTGTTCTTATGTCTCCTTGTAAAGTTTGAATATGCCACTGTTGATGGCTGCAATGTTTCCTTATTTCGTAGTATGTTCTTGTGAAGTTTTTGGAACCAAAACAAATCAGTGCTGAAAGGTTGAGCATTGTTGGTATCAAGTTTTTCGGTTTTGATCGAAGGAATTTTCAGATGGGAACTGTTTATGACATTGTAAGTATTGTTATACTTCAACTTAAGTTTATAAATCATATATTCAAACTTCTAATTTTTTCGCTATCATCAGTTTGCTGTAGAAGTAAATATCATATAGTTTGTATTATATTTGCCTAATAGTGGATATAATATAATATAATATAACAAGGTTTAAAGTGATTCAGTAGGGACTGCCCTGTGTGAGAACCACTGTCATTCCCGTCCAATCTAATATCCTAAACTACCGAGGTTATTTTGAACTCGTTCACAGTTGTGGCCGTTACTATCCTCTCATCCAGTTCATTCCATCTGTCCACCACTCTTGCACTAAAAAAGTGTTGTTTGTTTCTCCCAACCCGTTGCTATTGATTGTTGTATTGGCAAAAATGTCTATTGCTTTAATAATACCTTTATTATTATTATTATTATTATTATTATTATTATTATTAAAGTTAAGATTTCTGTGGTAACTAATCCATAAGGACTACGTGAACACATTACAGTGTCAAAACAGAATCATAACTAGTTCGAAGTAGCCAGGTCTTTAAGCGCATCTTAAACGTATCTAGTGATGGTGAGAGTTGAATAGCCAGTGGTAGACCATTTCAGACCCGTGCTGCCGCCACAAAGTACAAAGTTCTTTGGGAAGGGGGTGAGACAAGGATGCCATCTGTTACTGTTCAATATCTGCACAGAAGAACTCTTAAGAGAAGCCTTTGAGAACATAGAAGATGGAGTAGTGGTGGGTGGAAAAAGGATAAAGGACATACGATTTGATGATGACCAGGCAATTATGGCAAACACCAACCATGGATTGCAGAGGTTGATGGAGTCTCTTAATGCAACATCAAAGGATTACAGAATGAAAATCAATTTAAAGAAGACAAAGGCAATGAAAATCAGCAGACACTGTGGAGAAATGAAAATAATCAATGATGGAGTGGAAATAGAACAGGTAGAAGAATTCTGCTATCTTGGAAGCCTGCTTGATGAAAACGCCAAGTGCCATAAAGAAATAAGGAGAAGAATTGCCATGGGGAAAGAAGCCTTTATGAACAGAAGAGAACTACTGAGAAGGAATTTTAACCGAAATCTGAAAAAACGATTGGTCAAAACACTGATCTGGCCAGTGACACTCTATGGACCAGAAACATGGACGCTCAGAAAGGAAGACATAAAGAGATTAGAGGCATTCGAAATGTGGATCTGGCGAAGAATGGAAAAACTAGCTGGACGGAAAAATAACAAACAAAGTATGGAAGAGGATAGAAGAAAAGAAAAGTCTAATTAACACTATTTGTACAAGACAAAAGAAGTGGATAGGCCACGTTCTTAGAGAAGAATCAAACCTACTAAGAGAAGTATTATAAGGAAAGATGAATGGAAAAGCACAGAAAGGGCGACCAAGGACATCGATGCTGGAGTGGCTGCTCGACACTACGGAAAAAATAAGTATTCAGCCCTGAAGATAAAAGCTCAAGATAGAGATGAGTGGCGACGCTGGGGTATGGACCCTGTCCTTGGACAGAGCACCTGAAGAAGAAGAAGAAGAAGTACAAAGTATAAAAAAGTAAAAGTAAAGTTGGGGTCAGTGCTGTTCTCTGGTCTCTGAGGCATACAGCGACGCAGGTTGCATATACCATTAACCTAGAGTACCGGTAGGTTGCCAGCCAAACATCTAGGCCCGTGCTTTACTTTGCAGTGAACTCTGCTCATTTGATGTTGCAACTGCCCTCTAAGTGAGTAAGACTGAGCTGACATTAGGGGCTCCTACGGGGCTTGAACCCATTTCCATCAATGTGCCTGCCCAGCATGTAACCACTTCTGCTATCTTCCCGCCCCATATAAAGTATAAAGAACACTATATGGAAAAAGTGGCCTTAAACACTTTACAATATTAATTACCTTGAATCTGCACCAATTTAAACAAAATGTTAAATACATAGAGTGATCTATTTGTGTCATTAGTATAAAATTTCATTCATTAAATAAGCAGGAAACTGTAATCTGTAACAGCTGACCTCAAAAGTTGCAAACCTCTTAAATGATTCAACAGATTCCAATGAAAATTTTGCACTGGCACAAATAGATGCTTCTTTATATATTTAAAGTTTTGTTTAAATTATATATGTAATCACACAGAGAGTATCATCAGACACTGATCATCTCAGCACACTGTCTTTGAACCCCAGTGTTGATAACCAAATTATGATTATGATCACTAAAGACTTGGAAGGAAAAATACTAGCCTTTTAAAGAAAATGTTATAGAAAAATAGTAAGAATCGGATGGATCGAAAAATCACAAATGAAGAACTATACAGGAGAATTCAGCCCAAACAAACCATGTTGGAAAGAGTAAAACAAAGGAAACTCCATCTTTTTGGACACATATGCAGAATGAAAGAGGACAGAAAGATCAAAGCTCTAATGTTTGGAATAATGGAGGGTGCCAATAAGAGAGGGAGACCACACAAGGAATGGTGTGATGATATTGAAGAATGGAGTGGAAGCAGTTTACAGGATTTGAGTCACAGAGCAATGAACAGGAAAGAATGGCAGAAAACTGTGGAGATGGCATTATACACCAACGGGCAATGAGCCCACGGTTAATGATGATGATTGATTACAGTATCGATTGCGCATTTGCTGCACTGCGAACTTGCGCTTTAGAAATGCTCATAATGTAATAATAATAATAATAATAATAATAATAATAATAATAATAATAATAATAATAATAGCTTCATTCAACCAAATATTGTTTGGTACTGGCATTCCATCAAATAACAGTTACTGGTTTTCTGCACAGCTGTTGTTTTAGTTTCCACTGACACTTGGCTGCTGCTTATTGTTTTTAGATGAATACATCTGAGATTGGCAAGTTAAAGGCATCTCCTGGATTCATTATGCAGAAGGCTTTGTCATTTTTCGTGGCTCTTGCAAGAGATCAGGTTTACATTACCATACATACTCATCGATAAGTTGAGAAATTTATGCCTTAAATTTCGCTTTAAAATGCTGAGCTCACTTATCTGTGAGTTAATGCAATTTTCCAAACAATTTTTGTAAAGAAACTCATTGCCTAATGCATTACAGTGTTAAGGAATGCTGTATCTGCTTAAAGATGTGTCTATCAAAAGACATTGGGCGTCTAGTTCCTCCTTTCTCAATTGGCCACCGTTATGCAGTGGCAGTTTCCTTTTGCCTATCAAATAATGACATGCCAGCAAAACTTTTACTAACTTCTAATTAGGGCTTTATTCCGTGAACATTACGAAGAACAAGGCTTCTATGGAGACCACTCACTGATTAACTGTTTATCGTTTATCAAAAGTTCTGCTTCAACCCAGTTTCACAGCCGGCGCCCCGGCTCTGGGCAAAAGGCTGTTCTAGTCAACAATCACATATTAGTTTCATTTGTACCTTCTCCAACTTTTGCATTAAAATCTCCTATTATTGTCCATTATTATTATTATTATTTCTAGACAATTTCTCCAGCGCAGTAAACAAGGCTAAGGCCTACGACAAAAGCACTTTGACATAATTCTATCAGTAAAATCCTATACTAAATAGGTGTGTTTTTAAGTTCCTAAGAAAATATATCTCCATATGTCAATATCTTTTGCTTTGGTAGTTTTCTGATTATTTTTGCCAAATTTTGATAGAAAACTTCTCTTTCATCTTCTTCCGCTTGTGC
Organism: Metaphire vulgaris; assembly: GCA_018105865.1. Lineage (NCBI taxonomy): Eukaryota > Metazoa > Annelida > Clitellata > Crassiclitellata > Megascolecidae > Metaphire > Metaphire vulgaris. The sequence goes on from CM030863.1 coordinate 6,705,941, forward strand.
TGTCAGAGCATACACTTGAATGATATTCTTCGGCTTTGCTGCAAGTTTTATTGTTACAATTCTATCATTTATCGGTTCGTATGTATCCGATTATTGAATTAGCAATTTTGCGATGTATCCATAAGGCAACTCCACTTGAGCCTTGCTCTTTATGCCCTGCATAAACTATTGTATGTCTGTTAATTGTTTGAAAATGTCCTTCTCCTTCCAGCGTATTTCAGCTAATCCACACATATCTAGGCCAATCCTTTCCATTTCGTTTTCTAGGATTTGCAATTTTCCTACTTGTAACATGCTTCTTATGTTCCAAGTTCCTAGTTTGAGTCCTGATCTCAGTTGTAAACTGAAAACAACTAGAACAGGTGACAAGCTTTGTTTATCTAGGATCAATAATCACAGAAGATGCGGAATGTGAAACCGAAATTCATGCCAGATTGGATAAAGGTCAAGCAGTCAACAAAAGCACTACAGAATGTATAGAAAAGTCACGACATATCGATAACCACAAAGATCAAACTATGGAAAACTCTAGTTTGGCTGGTAGCAACATACGGATGTGAGACATGGACTTTGAAAAGAAGAGACAAAGCAAGGATCAAGGCGTTCGAGATTAAGGGATTAAGACAGATTCTGCATATATCATGGACAGAAAAGAGTACTAATGAATGGGTATTAGAGAAGGGAGGTGTTACAAGAGAATTTTTGGAGTCTATCAAAAGAAGAAAACTGTCGTAATTTGGCCACATCATGAGGAAAACAGGAACCTGTTTGGAAAAGGAAATGATACAAGGCACAACTGATGGAAAAAGAAGACAATGCAAACCCAGGAGTAGATGTACGGATAACATCATGCAATGGACTGGAGAGACAATGGAAATGGCGATCCGAATGACAGAAAACAGAAAACAATGGAACAATCTCATTCATGATGCGGTCTACCCTCGTAGTGAGGATGGCTGAAGACAAGACAAGTTAACAATCAGCCGGCTGGCACTCCAGATAAATCATGACATCCCTCGCTGTCTTCGCTATATATTTTGGGGTCTGCTATACCCCAAAGTTGACTTGAATCATGAATGATCTAAAATAAACATTTACTGAGCAGTTTGAATATAAATCAAAATGACAATAGAGAAAAGGCAATTATTTGATTTTGATTTCTTGGGTTTTTGCTTTTAGTCTGTTCCTGCTGGCCAGAATTCAATGCAGATTTTAAATATGACTGATCTCTCAATGAAAATATTGTGGGATTTTTATGGTTCAATCAAAAGCAGGTTTGTTTCAAAATTGTTTGTTTGTTTTATGTATGTTTCCACTCAAATCCTGAGTCCATTACACAGGAAAAAACATCCATATAGGCATTAAACTTAACTAATATTACACAAAATATGTACGCTGATGATATTCAGGCCTATTCACATTCCAGCCCCACTAATGCGCTGCAGATCACTCGTGAATTTGTTGAAGCCTCTGACTTACTTCATTCATGGATGCACTCAAATCGTCTTTTACTTAATCCAGCTAAAACTCAGCTCATCTGGTTTGGTACTCGAGGTCAGCTCTTAAAAATTGATCATTTGTCTGTGCAGTCTGCCTTCCCCGGCCTCTCTTTCTCCTCCTCTGTCCGTGATCTTGGTATAATTCTTGACTCTGAGTTAACCTTTATGGATCATATTAACTCACTTTGTCGCAGTTGCTTCTATCATCTTCGCCAGCTTAGAGTGATTCGACGTACACTAGACATGCCATCTGCTTCTACTTTGATTCATGCATTTATTTGCTCAAGGCTTGACTACTGTGGTTCACTTTTTGCTGGTCTTCCATCGGTGCGACTTGATAAACTCCAGATGGTTCTTCGTTCAGCAGCCAGGGTGATTGCTGGTGTCACAAGACGTGATCACATTAGTGATTATATGACATCTATTTTACACTGGCTGCCTTATCCTGCTTGAGTTGAGTTTCGTATGTTGAGAGCGGTTGCACTCTCTCTTTATGGTGCCACTCCATCTTACCTTTCAGAGCTACTCCATCCCCTTAGCTCTATCCCTGGTCGGCCATGTCTTCGGTCCACAACCAATGGTCTTCTCAGTGTGCCTCAAGCACGAACTTTCATGTTCCTGAAGCGAGGTTTTGAATCAGTTGGCCCTATCCTTTGGAATGCTCTTGACGCCAGTATGCGTGGCTTAGCAACTCCTAATTCTATGGCCCTCTTTTTGAAACGACTTAAAACTTATCTCTTTGTCAATATACAGTAATTTGCTGTGGAAGCGCTTCTGAGTGATCTTTCAGAAGAGGCGCTATACAAATATTTTGTTACATTACATTACATTACATTACATTACATTACATTACATTACATTACAAAAACAAGAAGCAAAATGTCCTGTTAAGTAGTTGTCATAAATTAGATAACAATATAGAAAGTACATTAGGAAATCAAAAATTAAAGAGTAAATATTCTACTATACAAACTCATCCAATCACCTATACAATAGTAAATGAATTTACACATTTCATTGAGCTATATTATAAAGAAACAGATATTTAATATTAAGAAAGTCATATAGTTTTATAGTTATATTTAATATTAATAAAGTCATATAGTTGTATAGTTTTATGGGCATAGTTTTATTGTTATATGGACACTGACAAAAACAACAGAAAGGAAACTAAGCTGCAGAGATGTGGTTTCTCAGACGTATGCAAAAAATTTCATGGACAGAAAAAATAACAAATGAAGAAGTACTAAAAGTTTTTGGTGTAAAAAGAAAACTGATACAAACAATAAGAAATCAACAGTTGGAATTTTTCGGACATCTAATTAGAAAGGATGGATTGGAAAATCTAATCATAACAGGAAAAATAGAGGGTATAAGAGCAAGAGGAAGACAACGAATAAAGTATACAGACAGCCTAAGAGAAGCAATAAGAGCAACTAGGTACTATAGAAGTCAGATATTTAGAGCAAGATAAAATTTGCAAACTTCATATAGAAGATTGGAGAATATTTTGTTTAAATTTCATTATTTTCTGAGATGGACATGAAATGACTCTTATGTATTATTTTATTGTCCTTTATTGATTACATTAGTATTCTCCATAACTTTGATAATTTAAATTTTAGTCTGGTCATTGATTTGCCTTCACTGACTTTTTTTTGTTAATTTGTGATTTCACAATATAGGTGCTGTTTACACGACAGGAGTTTTAGTTATGTATATTTATTATTAATTGAATGTTGGGTAATTTTGTTCCAGTTTATTGCCTTCCTTTTTATTTTAGATCAGTTGAAGCAGGGCTTGTGCTGCAACTTATGCATGCCGTCTTTCCATACCTCAGCAATGTGGCCAGCAAAGATCAGGTAATACGCAATTGGAGGTGTCTAATTTTTGAAATTTAGTTACATTGTCAAATATGCCAGACATTTGTTTTTATTTGATGGACAGAAAGCTTGGCATCTGAATTATACAGATTTCTTGTAGCAGTTTATTTTGAGTGAGGTTTATGCTGTGACTTTTCAATGTAGGTTGTTAGTTGCAATTGTCTGATAACAGGGGCATTATGATAGTGGTTAGTTAGTTATAGGCTGATTTATATAGCGCCATTGTCCTAGCGGGCGTGGACGTACAATCGCATGTCTCCAGCACGAGGGAAACTCGCTGGTACTCAGAGACTTGGTCATAAGCATCACGAGAAATGGTGCCAGAATGTCAATCACTTCCATGAGAAGCCATGCTGGAAGAGCGCACTGTTTATTCGGGGATGCCCGGGCGATCACGATAATGTCCTCCATCGTTGGTGCCGAGAGCTTGGTGAGGGACGATTGTGTGATCTTGGTGTAGCCAATCGGCCCCGCATCCGATGTTCTTCTGTGGATGGCGTTGATCTTGTACTCAAGATGCTGATGGAAGTCGTCTGCAGAGAAGTCAGTGGTCACACGGTTGTGACGATCGTGGTTTCCAAAAAGTCTGTCCAGTAGTGGTACCATAAAAGTGATACCATAAAACTGGTACCATAGAAGTTTATTGATTGATTGTCATTTTACTAGCAAAGAAAATTCAATATTAATTTGACCTTGAAAGGAATCAAATTAATGGTCTGTCTGTCCATTACTATTTTGAAAAGATTCTCCTTGGCACTTACCTTTGTATATGAAATTGAGATGCCATTTAATTTGTAAAAATATATGGATTTGACATATTGTTTATTTTAATTTAGGAAGCTACAGAAGCATTTTTCAGGCATCTCTGTGAATTGGTGGATTCCACTGCTTCTATGAATGATTCCACAGCCAGTCATTGTTTGATACAGTCAGCCAAAGAGGTCATCAAAGATGGTCTGTTTTTACTATAGTTTTGCATCTCGGGGTGAATAACTATAGAATGTGAAATTGTATCGTTTCCTATAATTTAGCTTAATAATTAACTAGCAAAACTAATGTTTTATTGTCTTTCATAATAATAATAATAATAAGCAGTCCATCAAAATTGATGATGACAGATCGCCTGTGAGTCCATAAATGATCTATGACTAGAGTCTGTTAACATTCATATGTGGGTGTGCATATGGCTATATAGTCCAATTTTTGCTGCACCTGCTTTTCCACAGTGGTTACATATATAATCCGTTGTAGAGGCAGAGTCTAAGTTTGCACGGTCCTTCCGCTCCTGATGCTTTCTTTCAAGTTCAGCTATCTGATTAGCCTCCAAAATCATCGCACCATCGTTGATGACGTTGTGCCAAAGAGTGCGATTGGAGGCCTCTTCTTCCCATTTGTTAATGTTGATTTTGCATTTCTGCATGGTTGCTTTTACCTGGTCCTTGTATCGCTTATACTGACCACCTTTGTCCATGGACAAGTTCACCATGCATAATAATTTTTGGCAAACGAACATCCTCCATTCGAGAAACGTATCCAGTCCATCTCAACCATATCCTCGCCAATGTCGCTTCCACACTGATGCAGTTCGCTCTTTTCAACACCTCAGTGCTTGGCACTTTGTCTTGCCACTTTATAGATAGGATGGATCGTAAACAGCGATTGTGAAAGGCCTCAAGGGCTCTGATATGACGTCGATAGAGAGTCCAGCATTCGCTACCATATAGTAGAACTCTCAACACTGAGGCTTTATAAACAGAGATCTTTGTGCATAGCTCAATGCCATGAACTTTCCACAGTCGTTGTCATAGGCGACCGAAACTAGCGGCCGCTTTCTGGAGTCTTATCTCAATCTCATCATCCAGGAGGGCATGTTCATTCAGTGTTGAGCCAAGGTACACAAATTTCTTCACTTTAATTTCCGTGCCATCAACCGTTCTCCTCACCTGAACAGAGGGAGCTCGAGGGGAGGTTGATAGAGAACTTCAGTTTTAGATAAGTTTGATTGTGAGACCGAAATTTTTCGCCACATTTGCAAATCTGGAAGATAATTCCTGAAGATCATCCTGACTGCATGCGAAAAATGCGCAATCATCAGCATCTTTTAACACTTGCTGGATCATATAAATGACGTTATGGACTTCATGGATTTGTAACTGTATTTCACTTAGATCAGGTCAGGTTTTCATCCTCCAGCTGTGTCCAGCTATCGACTTCTCCATGACATCTCTCCAGAGTTTTTTGCCCTTTGCTATTTCTTCCAGTCATTTGGTGTCTTCCATCAGTTTTTCAGCTGAGATTCAGCCTGCCATGTGCAGGTCCTCTTCCAATCCGTCCACCCATCATCTTTTTGGTCTTCCTTTAGATCTTCTCCCCTCTGGTTTGTAGCTGAAAATTCGTTTTGAGTTTTCTTGTTTCTTCCATTCTGAGTACTGTATGTGTCCGGTCCATTTCATTCTGATTACTTCCATGATGCTCTGTTGCAGCATTCTCTCTCTAACTTCTTCATCTGTTATATGTTCTTTGTATCCAATCCATAGTATTCTTCTAAGCCATTTATTTTCTGTTGTTAATATTTTTTTCTCCAATTCTTTTTTTATAAGAATTTATGGTGCAAGATTCACATCCATAAATTAGTATTGGTATTACACAAGTGTTGAGAATTCTTAGTTTTGTTTTCATCCCAATGTCATGTCTTTTGAAAATATTGGTATGTAGCCTTTTGGTATGGACTTAATAGATTTGAAACTGTATTTCACTTAGATATTAAATATTAAAAATTTTTCTTTGCATATGTTATTCTTTTAACTTAGTTTTGTGTAAGAATTCCGATATTTATAGCTCATTTGTTTTTTTCAGGTGCCGCTGTGTTTTTTCCTAACAAGGAATCAAGATGCAAGAAGTTATTTGGTCTCATCAAAGATATTAATGTAATGTAATAATAGAGTATCTCATCGATTAATTATCTAGCACCTGTAAATGCTGAATGAATACAAATTAGTATCTTCTTGAGTGCTTTTCTCAACATGCTGAAGTCTCTGTGTAGCCTTTCTGTCCCATCCTGTATGCCTGTGACCAGTTGATTCTAGGATGATAGGATGATTGCTCATAGGATGAATGCTCTTAGGACGATTGCTCACAGCGGACGATTGCTCACAGCGGACAATTGCTCACAGCGGACAATTGCTCACAGCGGATGATTGCTCATAGGACAATTGCTCATAGGACGATTGCTCACAGCGGACGATTGCTTACAGCAGACGGTTGCTCACAGCGGACGATTGCTCATAGGACGATTGCTCATAGGACGATTGCTCACAGCGGACGGTTGCTCACAGCGGACGGTTGCTCACAGCGGACGATTGCTCACAGCGGACAATTGCTCACAGCGGACGGTTGCTCACAGCGGATGATTGCTCATAGGACAATTGCTCATAGGACGATTGCTCACAGCGGACGATTGCTCACAGCGGACGGTTGCTCACAGCGGACGGTTGCTCACAGCGGACGATTGCTCACAGCGGATGGTTGCTCATAGGACGATTGCTCATAGGACGATTGCTCACATGGACTTTTGCTCACAGTGGACAATTGCTCATAGGACGATTGCTCATAGGACGATTGCTCATAGGACGATTGCTCACAGTGGACAATTGCTCATAGGACGATTGCTCACAGCAGACGATTGCTCATAGGACGATTGCACGAATGCTCATAGGATGATTGCTCAGAGGATGGTTGATTAAAGGACGAATGACCACACAAATTCATTGAATTTTTAATGCAAATTTAGTAGCAGAAAGACACAATGTTATATATGGTATGTTATATATAAAAGCAAAACACATCAAGAAAATAAACGCAAAGCACATTTAAAAAATATACGCTCAAAACATGTAGAAAATAAACATAAAGCACATTTAGAAAAGAACAGCAAAATACATTTTAAACATAAATGCAAAAAACATGTAGAAAATAAATGTAAAACACATTAAAAATAACTAACTGCAAAACACATGAAGAGAATAAATGCAAAACACAGTTTAGAAAATAAAGGCATAAAACATATAGGTAGGAAATAAAATTTAATGCAAACGCCTTCACTGTAGGAGAGATGGGTAATCGTCCTATGAGCAATCGTCCGTGTGCCAACCAGTTGTTGTACACGTTTTGATGTATGCAGCTGCTTTGTCACATACTTACTATAGTGGCCCTTCCTGGTAGCTTCAGATTCACTGCCTATCCCTGCTTACCTCTGAAAACACATGGAAACTCGACATTTTACATAAACCATTTTAACTTCCACTTCATGCCAGTGTAAACATGATTGCCAGAGAAATAATATAATCTGATCCTCAGGTTTGAACCGAGGCTGATATAAATAATCCCAGTCCAGATTTGGCAGACAATGTAATACTGTCATGTTCTCTGGCCTGCTGAAATTAGCATTTGCTTAGTTTAATTGGTGAATACGGTTGGAGTGTGAGACAATGTTTACGTTACCCGAAAATAGGAGGTGAAAGCAAAGTAAGTTCAGATCATGGAGAATTGGAATGCTATTGGTAGACAGATGGACACTTTTGTGGCAGAAAATGTAAGTTTAAATCTGTTTTGGTGCCCTAAGTGGTCATGAGGTGTAAATTTAGTCTAAAGAATCCAAAAAGCCACTTTACAGTTTTCCTAGCTTTTCTAGGGTGTGGTTTATCACTGGACTTTTTCAGTCTATGCAGGAAGGGAATTTTTGAAATGATCAAGGATCTGGAAAGAATAAAGATTGGAAGAAACAATATCTGCAATATATGCTGCAAGCATGGCAAATGCCAAAGTCAGTGGTGCTTTAGCGAACAGCGACAGTCGGGCACGGTGCAGTGAATGCCATAGCAGTGGATTACCATGAGAAATTGTTCTGTCACTGAACATGACAGTTTGGGAAAGAGGTGGAATGAGTTGTTGATCTTGGCAGCTGAATCTGAGCCAGGAATGACAGTCACTTAAAGTAGATCTGGAGATGAGCTAGAAGGTGTCAGCTGGGTGGAGAGGTTATTCAAGACCTGGGTATGTTAAGGCATTGCTTGAATCTGATATGTTCAGCAACTCAATGACATCGTGGTTTTCTCAAAGGAGTGGCATGGCAGGGTTATTCCAATGATGGCTGAAGACCAGGTGAGCAAATACATTCTGTCCTGAATGAAAGCAGTTGAGTTGCACTGACATTAGCTAAGCTTTAGCATAGTGTTGATTGTTTGTTGAACATAGTCTTCAGAAATTAAGCAACTAGTTTTGTTTTATTTGGTAAGTATATCTGTTGTAGCACTAGCTCGATATCTTTCGTCTTACATTTATATATCTATAGCATACAATCAGTATTTCAGAGTAGAGGCTTCACGTTTTATATAACTTTTGCAAAGGCATTTGTGGTAAACAACTGAAGTTTTTTATAGAAGCAGGTGAGGCTTTTATATGTGTCTGTGTTTGTTGTTCGTAAGTGTCTTCTTATTTTGATATATTTATCATAAAATGTTATGAATGTTTCAGGAGACAAATGAGGCACCATCTGTTATACTGACCTTTCAGTCTTTGTGTCAATTCTTCAGTAACGTTGATCCTAGTTCTCTTCTTGAATTGCCATCTTCACCACTAGAGGTGATTTTTCATCTATTTCTGAATTTGCAATTCAAACAAACTATCTCATACATCAGATGATTGTCAAAATGCATTAAATTTGCATGTGTATTTGTACGATTTAGCAACTGTGCTTTCTATTTTCAAAAGTCATGTGTTGATGTATATGACATAATTGACATTCCTGAAAATCCCTTTAATGCTGTTTTTTTAATATAGGGTTTATGCGTTTTGTGATATCTTCTTCAGGTGCTTTGTCCAAAGACAGACTCCATGCTCCAGTGTCATCACTTTTTTCTATCTTGAGGTTTTTCTTAGGGTTGAATACTTGTTCTTTGCAGTAGGGTTGAACATCCACTCGATCATCTACATCCTTGGTCGCCCTTTTTTGTTTTCTCTTCCATCTTCCCCTCTAGTACTTCTCTTAGCAGACATGTTTTTTTTGCTCTAAGAACATTACATACCGACTTCTTTTGTCTAGCAAGAATTGTGTATATTAGACTTTTATTCTATCCTTTTCCAGACCTCTTCGTTGGTTATCTTATCCATCCAACTGATTTTTCCCTATCTTTGCCAATTCCACATCTTGAATGCCTCCAGTCTCTTTATATCCTCTTTCCTAAGCATCCAAGTTTCTGACCCATGGAGTGTCACTGGCTGGATCGGCATTTTGACCAATCATTTTGACTTAGCTTATCCACCATAGTCTATCATCTGGTTGTCCGGCCTGATATCCTGGATTTTGACTTGGATCTTTTGCAACTAGGATTTGGTGTGCCACCAGCTTATGCTTCAATCAATCAATCAATCAATCAACTTCTATAGTGCCACTATCATAATGCCCAGGGCATCAGCCGATGGCACACCAAATCCAAATAGAATTAGAGCCAGGTCAAGCCAGAAGATCAGTCCGAAACAGCGGAAGAGCAATCTAAGTGGGATAAGCCAAGTCAAACCGATGTGTTTTAACTCTCTCGCCCTGTAAAGCCGCAAATGCGGCTTTGCCTAGCGATACCAGTCCCCGTAAGGCCTCTTTTGGGGTTTCTGTGTCTTTTCTTAACCACCCTATCGGTAGCGACGGCGAATGGTCGTCCATTGTCTCTGTAGACAATGGATGACCTTTCGCTGTCGCTATGTAGGTATTCGAAACAGGTGAACGCCCATTTAATTGCTTTGGTGACCGGCCCAGTTAACACTCTGAGCAAATTATTGACATTCCAGTGTCGAGTGATTTCCAATGGCTGTCGGCTATAACCGCGAACCATTGTTTTGTCTGACAGGTGTGTGGGTACTTCAGAAAGATTTAAGGAATGCACATAATTTTCCCCAGGAGCTCAGGGTATAGGGAAAATACGCACAGGGAAGACAGGGGCGAGAGAGTTAAGACCAGATCTGAAAGATGATAAATTGTTAGTTATACGGAGTGATGTTGGTAGTGAATTCTAGAGCTTAGGGCTGCACACTGAGAAACAACTAATGCCAATGACTGTGTGAGAATAAGGAACAATAAATAAAGATCCTTCAAATGAAGATGCTTCTAATGCATTATGAAGTGATGCTATGGAAGTTGATGATTAGATTGGATTAGGAGAAAGGATTCTATGGGCCATGCAGCCACTGGGTGCACGTACCTCTAGAGAAGCATTTATTTGTTTAGGAAATTGGAAGCTATGTACTGGATTCAATTTTTGATCCTTATATAGCATTTTTTGAATAATCAATTCTGTTCAAAATCTATATCTTATTATATAATTCTCGATGTCCGGTCCGGCGAATCTGTCTGTCGGTCACGATACACGGCAGATTTTGCAAGACGCTGTTGCCATAACAACGAAATTGTTTAATCAAAACTGTATAAAATAACGCAGCGTTTAACGAAGCGTCTTAATTGCAGCTCAAATCCCCGTTCCCCCTTCCCTCTCCCCATTCCTCTCCCAATCGCCCCGGTCTCAACCCATCTCCGCCTCGGCCCCAACCCATCCACGCCCCGCCCTACCCCACAGGCCCCAAACCCCCGTTCCCCTGCCCTCTTCCTATCCCTCTTCCAACCCCTTCCCTCTCCCCATCCCTCTCCCAATCGCCCCGGCCCAAACACATCCCCGCCCAGGCCCATACCCGCCCCGCCCTACCCCACAGGCCCCAAACCCTTCCCCTTCCATCTCCTTATCCCTCTCCCAACCCTCTTCCCTCTCCTCATCTCTCTCCCCCATCTCTCTCCCAATCGCCCTAGGCCCCAACCCATACCTGCCCCCGCACTACCCAACAGGCCCCGAACCCCCGTTCCCCTTCCATCTCCCAAAACCCCCCATTCCCTCTCCCCATCCCTTTCCCAATCGCCCCGGCCCCAACCCATCACCGCTCCGCCCTACCCCACCGGCCCCAAACCCCGTTCCCAAACCTACACAACGCTGCTCCGAAAACCCGTACAACCCACCTTCCTCCTCCCAAACCTCCCTTTCACACTCCCAATGCCCTGCCCCCGTTATTATATATATATATTTACTCCTTCCTAAACTCAATACCTATTTTTTAAATTTAACTCTTTAAATTTTAGACGCCGTCACCGTGCTGGGGATTTAATTTTTGGAAAAGCGTTCTTCAGAAATGATTGCTGTAACGTTTTAAATTCGCTATATCTCAGGCTATATATGAGCTTAAAAAATGAGATTTGCACCATTGTTTAGATTTTTTATTCCTCTTTCTAACCGTCCGTGCAAAACAAAAAAAATGGGGTAGAGTCCACTTTACGGCCTAAAATAATCACCCTCTTCCCAAAACTTTTTTAAAGCCCCCTAGCAAAATATTTTCAACGGTAACCCCACTTTGGTCAGCGGCAAAGTTTTAAAGGGATGTCAGGGGAACAAAATAAACCAAAAAGTTTGAAAATCGGTTGACATTTGGCAAAGATCTATCAATTCTAACCCGATGACCCCAATGTTTGAACATAAGTATTATCGGTGAATTTCGCGAAAGTTTTGAATTCTGAGAAAGTTTCCTAATTTTTTTGAATTTGCTATATCTCAGGCTATATAAGAGCTAGGCAGATGAGGTTTGCACCATTGTTTAGCTTTTTTATTCCTCTTTCTAACCGTCCGCAGAGGCTTCTATCCCTATTTAAGGCGGGCGCAGCTGCGCCCGGGAACAAATGGGGAAGGATATTTTGCTACTAATCTGAACTGAACCGAGACTGATATTGATTCAAAATAACACTGACCGTGGCGTAATCAATGATAGCTATGCCTAACACAAAGGATGAAAAGCTGAATATAATACTAAGTCTACAAGAGAGCAAATTAACAGGGGCAATTTGTAATTGGGGGGGATTTGTAATTTGGGGGGGAATTGAGCCCGGCTGCAAGGGGGGGTAGAAGCCGCTGACCGTCCGTGCAAAACAAAAAAGTCCAGCGTTCACGAGTTTTGCGACAATCAAGTGAGAATGAGTAGCAGGCTGTTGCTCGGCGTGCAAAAGCAGCACAGCAAACAAGAGAATCAACCACTGCATGTCGTTCGACACTGCCAAATCAGTACACTAACGTTGACTATCAAGTTTCAGAAAATTCACGCGAATGGGCGTTAACTCGGTTGAAGGCAAAGGCGGCGAGGTAAGGACAATTAATTGCGCAAAATGCTATTGCAGTAGCGCAAAATCGGGTGGTATAACAGCCAATCTCCCCCGTCATTTTTGACGGGTAAACACCTAGTATTTTAATATATTAATTAATTTCATTATGACACACTTCTCATTTTTTTCTATTTTATTCTATCCAAGACAATTTATACAGCGCAGTAACATGGCTAAAAGTCAAAAACAAGAGCACTTTACATCAGCAAGCATGCGATATTCCAAACAAGTGTCTTAAGGTTCTTAGAGAAGACTTTTTAGGAGGTGGCCTTGGTGACAGATTCAGGGAGAGAGTTCCAAAGGTGTGGATTCCCACCAGTAACGGATCTCTCGCCTAGCTTCACAGTCTTGAGTGGAGGAGGGACATACAGCAATAACTGAGTACTGGAATGAAGTTGTCAGCACTAGTCCATTGTCTTCGGAGTCTGTAGTAGGACTGAAATATATTCCAGGCAGGTGGGGTCATAAAGAGCCCGGAAGGTCACACAACATCGCTTAAAAACAATGCGTTCCAATGTTTTAAGCCAATGGAGTTTGTCCCGGAGAAGTGGCGTCACGTGATCATGCCATTTGCATCTGAAGATCGTCCTTGCAGTGGTGTTCAGAACGGCCTGCATCCGCTTGAGTTGACTGTCCGGAAGGCCCAGAAGGAAACTGTTACAGTAGTCCAATCTAGAGCCGATGAATGCGCAGGAGAGGAGAATCGTCATTTTCTTTGAGATGTAGCATCGGATTTTTCGGATTTTCCATAACTCCAAGTAACACACCCGCATCACTTTGCTCAGGTGGCCTACAAAGGAGGGTGATTCGTCCAGGAGGACCCCGAGTAGACACACTTTCTTGTAAAGGACTACTTTGACATCCTTGATCACGAATGGCTTCCGATCGATGAAGTGGTTCCTCCTAGGAGAGCTGACCCATAGAATTTCTGTCTTACCCGGATTGAGTGCAAGCCAATTCACAGCTGTCCATTTCATGATCCCCTTGATGCAGTCCTGGGCCTTTTTTCCGCAGAGCATCTCTCTCAGACAGTAGGCAGGAGGAACATAGCTGCCCATCGTCTAAATAGGCATGGAAGGTGAGCTCGCTCAGGTCCATGCTTTGTCCTAGATCTCCGACATACAGGATAAAGAGTATGGGACTAAGAGTGGAGCCCTGTGTCACTCCGAAAGGGGCCTTCCGAGGCCCGGAAATGGATGTGTTCCAGTTGACTGCCTGTGATCTCCCGGTGATATAGTCGCTCAGCCAGGTTAAGGCTCTCCCCGTTATTCCAGAGGAGAGCTCAAGGCGACAGATAAGTATTTGGCATTTTTAATGCATCTTGTAGTATTTTTATTTAATTACTATCCAGTTTCATGTAATAGAAGAATTGATGTTTTCTATTTGTTTTACATACTCCTAAAAATATGGAAAATGTTGATATTTCTTCTAGATTTTGTAAAATATGGTGAGGACATATATGTTTTGCATTTGCTTTAATTTAAAATATTGATGAATTGAATAAGTGTTTTTGCTATAATGAATTTGAAGGATTTCGATACAAGTAGAGTGATGCAAGTAATGGTAACACTTGTTTCTGTGGCGTATCGTGAATGCTTGGCCATCATTGAGACAGAAATGCTGTCAGAGAAGTCATCGCACTTGGTCCATTTGCTGTGTTCCCTTCAGACGAACCTTATGATGTGGTGCTGTTGTCAAATGGAGTCTGAAAATAAGTGTCGAGCAGAATTAGCAGAGACTGTCATTAAGAATTGTAAGAAGTTGATAATCAACTTTTATTTCTTGTTTTATTATTCTCTTTTATAGTTTTTAGGATTAGTGCTACAGTTTTTGGCTTAAATTTAGCATTGATATTTTCATATTTCTTGTGTTTATGTCATTTATTTGAGTTTAAAAGTGTATTGCCTACCTTCTGGTGTTTATTATTTTATTTTAATTGTATTTAAGACTATTTGTCATCATATCTTTTAGGAGAGGAAATATAATGCTATTATTGCTTCTTCATAATGAGTACATTAGTACTCACCTTCTGTCAATGGCATAGTGGGGCAAAGTGCTGCCTGAGGTGAAAATAGAAAGTGCCACCCTTTTGGGGTGAAAACACACTGATGTGCCACGTGCCACCCTTTCATTCAACTTGTGAAAAATCTTGACGAGCTGAAAAATGGTCGCCGCATGTATAAAAGTATACAGTAATTTTTTTTATTAAAAACTGAAAATGCTGCCCCTAGGGCAAGTGACGCTTGGGGGGGGGTTCACCCCCTCTGCCCCTCACTACGCTACTGTCTCCTGTTGTTGTACCATGAGCTTTGTTGCATATTCATGTATAAAGTCTGTGCATTAAACAGTATTTTACAATCTATTCATTGCGCTATGGCTAAATATCCATTGTGTTTGCCACATATGTTAGGCGAATACATGTTTCAAGAGTGAAGATTTAGTTCTAATATTTGTTCATTCGCACAGTGAACACAAAAGTGACATTTCTTAATATTTTGGAGTAGATTTTAAGAAATCTGCATTATGTTTTAGATGTAGCTCTGATATCAGCTAAAGTGTCAAAGTCTTTAGACTGTTTTAAGAAGTGCACTGTTTCACAGATGGTATGACGGTGTTTTTCATTTGTCTTCATTTTAAGTGATTCATCTTCTGATTCTTTCATATAATGACAAGCACAATTTGTTATAGTTGGTGGGTAGGCCCTATTGATATATGTAGTGTGCTAGTGAGTTCTGAGGATAAGTACAAGAGCTAGGGCCACTGAATCATTGAAGCAGAAGTATATGTTTTTAAAATGTGCATCAGATTTCAAATCACCCACTCAAGACTTTTTGTTGATGAAATTCTTGTATACAGTCCACCTTTGATATGACGTTTATGAATATAACGTGAAAATCATTATAATGCGATAGGAGTCTGTCTCCCCAAAAAGTTACAATGTAGATGTTAGTAAGTAATAAATAGTTGTCTTGTTTTCATGTTGCTACTGGATATGGGGGGGGGGGGTCGGTAGAGTAGCAGTAAGATTCTTGTCATGCAACTGGAGGGTGGCTGGTTTAAACCTGACTAGATTGAACCACTGTGTAGCATCTTTGGGCAAGTTGTTCACCCCTAACTTGCCTTATGATTCACTGTGTGAATGACTTAATGTGAATTAATAACCATGTAATAATGATGATGATGATGATGATGACGACGACACTACAATAATGATAATAATGATAATAATGGTAATAATAATAATAATAATAATAATAATAATAATAATAATGTGGGTGGTGATGGTGAATATTCATTTTATGTACATTCTAGATGCTGATGGTGAATAAGTTGAAAGATTCTTTCTTGTATTCTACTTTCTCTCAGCTGGTAAGTAGTTTTGTTTCTTTTGGTTCATCATTCTTGATTTCATATAAACTTGCATTCCAACAAGATGTCTCATTAGAGTTTGTTAACTTAAAATTCTTCATGATTTGGCTTTTCTTTAAGGCATTGGCTATGTTTATTGTTTCAAATTTTATTTTATTTTAATTATATTTTACTTCATTTGAATAAAAGTCTGACTTTTTTCATTTCTATTTTTGCCTTCACTGCAGTATTTTAATATAATTCTCTTAAATTTCAAAGTCCCATATTATTATTATTATTATTATTATTATTATTATTATTATTAGTAGTAGTAGTAGTAGTAGTAGTAGTAGTAGTAGTAGTAGTAGTAGTAGTAGTAGTAGTAGTAGTAGTAGTAGTAGTAGTAATATTGGTAATAGTAGTAGTATTATTTTATGATGGGCCAAGATGGATGAATAGATATCACAGCATCAAAAGGAAAAGTATTATTGATAAGATGATGATAATAAATGTGATTCTTTGACTTGACCAGAGCAGCTATTGACTTGACCAGAGCATCATGGTAACTAAGAAGCTGGTATGGTCTGATGTAGAATGGACATGGACCTGTGTGAACTCAGTGCATTAATAAAGTTTCCACTAAATTGATCACTTGACCAAGGTGTTCATTTTAAAAAATGAGGCTTTGCATTGGTTGGTCCAGCTATCTGAAATGCGCTCAGTTCAATTCTTTCTGAAATTTGAAAACTTGTCCTCATTCATAGCAATGGAAGCACTTTTGAGGGATCATCCAGTTGAGTATTATGTAAAATTGTAAATGTTTTGTTGCATTATATTATAAACATGTTTGACTTTTTTTCTCGGACTTTCTTATTGTTTTTGCAGGTTTTAATTCTGTGCCATTTATGCTGTTACATGGATTCTGTTAAAAAAATGGATCTGATGGAAGATCTGATGCCTATTGTAGCTCATCTCCATGATGTATCTGTAAAATTGCCAGATGTGTTTCCTCAGGTATTGCATCCTGTTGAAGCCTAGGAATTTCTGTTTGTTTTTTAAATTTCTTGAAATTGTATTGACAGTAAAATTACCTTGTGCAAACCTTCCTGCAGTCGTGTTAATACTGAAATTTCCAGTTCTCATCTATGAAAAAATGCTCAAGACTTTCATATGAAACTTAAACTAAATGCAGACTTCAGATATAAAAGCAATAACATGCATTTCCTTTCTTAAATTTGAGAGGTTGTGCTTAAATTGTTTATTTAAGAAATATCAAATTCATTCTGGAGTTGGTTTTGCCTAGGTTGACAACAGTTTTTGGCAGCAGATGGAACAAGATGAAGAAGTATTAAGGGTCTGGGAATTAGAGTCAAGTCATAACTATGAAAACAATCTCAATGTTGTTCAGGTGCCTATGTTTTATTATCAATGGAATTTACCAATTTTATGTGTGTTATATTTTTGATTGCCTGACTCTAAATTTGTTTGGCTATGTATTAAAGGTAATATAAATAACTTTCAATATAATTTGGCATTTGTCAGACTTTTAATAAAATTTAGGACAGTCATTGTAAATGAATTGTTTCACTTGGGGGCTGTCCATTAATTACGTCAACAAAATAAGGGAGGGTCTGAAAAAGTTTGACAGTTGTTGACAGGAGGGAGGGGTCAAGAGAAGTTGACATCAACAATTTAATTCTTTTACTAATAATCAAAAATAGGAAATTCATGGAGTGATATTTATTACAACAGAAAAAAGCCTGACAAGTAAGAAAAAATGTCATCACCACCACATTTGACACTTGATGAGCAAAACAGGTCTCATCACTGCAAGGAATAATGACCTTATAACTTTTTAAGGGGACCCGTAACTGATTTTAGTGGGGGGAGGGTCATAATTTTTGCCATAAGTATAGAAGGTCACTGAAAGTTTGACAGTTGTTGATCAAGGGGAGGGGTCAAAAATTGCCAAAAAATTGTTGACACAATTAATGGACAGCCCCTTGGATGCTTGTGTTTGAAGTTTTTTTGGTTATATTTCAGGTATTCTCCTGTCCTGGAGCATCAACATTTCTTGTTGAGTTTGACACGAGATGTGAAACAGAGAAACGGTTTGGAGCCAATTTTTAAACAATTATTTCCTTACAAGTTCTTTTTTCATAAGAAAACTCACTGTGCAGCAGAATTTTGGTTACAAACTTTTTGCCTCAATATGAATATTGTCATTATCTGAGCAAATATGAATACAAATAGTGAATATATAAAAGAAGTCGAGTGAAAATTTTAAAATTTTCGTTAACTTTGGAGAAGGCTTTCAAAATTTATCGTTAAAATGGCATTCAGCATTCACAGTTTAAATATTAAAGCAAAAAGCAAACACTTCCATCTATCAGAAAACTTTTTTGAAGATTGAGCACTTCTTAGCTTGTTCAATGTTTTGGCAACAATTGTTGAAATATAGTAAAGCAAGACTAAAAATGATCATATGTGATTAAGGTCAACTGATGGATTGAAGTCATTGTGTTGAAGTAGTTGATGAGTGTGTCGCATTACCTTTATGCAGTTTACACAGTGCAGGCTGTTCATCGTAACATAATATTATGGTTCTGATGATTTAAAATAAATTAAATGTACCACTGGTAGTGTTGCAATGAAATGGATAATATGTTTTATACGCTTCAAATTATAATTAAATTAATGTTCATGTAGTTTTAATTTTGAATAGATTGCTTACCGATTGCCTAGTTCTGTCTGTATGACTAGTGAATAATTCTAATTTTAGTTATTAGTATGAAAAGTTGCAATTATCTGTCAGTCAGTGCTATATGGGGTTGTGTATATTTTAAACTCCTTTACTTTTATTGTATTACTTTTATTGTATTAACTTTTTGGAATTACTGACTAGTCAACAATTGTTGATATATGTTCTGAAAGGTATGATTATCTGGAGTTTACTGATGCCAGAGGAAATAAAACTAAATATGATCAGAAAGTTAACACTGAAAAGTGGCCGCTTCGTGTTTCCTTTAGTGGAGGCTCTCGTCTTCAATTTGTATTTCACTCTGACAGTAGCAACAACGAATGGGGCTACAAATTTAAGGTAGACAATGGTGTTGACTTTTCTGTACCTAGTTTGAAACAAGCCTTTAACATCCTAGTACAGCGGTTCTCAACCTGTGGGTCGCGACCCCGACACGGGTCGAATGAAGATTTGCCAGGGGTCGCCTGAAACCTTCGGAAATATGGGGTTGTCTCTTTTTTCATGCGCAAAACTTGTGATTGCACTAAATTTTCCAATTGGTAGTTACTAAATTTTTACAATTATAATTGCCATTTGAGGATAGTCATTGCAGACAATTGAATCAGAATGATTTCAAACATTTTAATTGTTGTAGCATTATTGTTTCTAACAGTTTACATTATGAACAAAAGTGATTTTACGGTTGGGGGGTCACCACATCATGGGGAATTGAATCGAAGGGGTTGCGGCACTATAAAGGTTGAGAACCGCTGTCCTAGTACTTTCAGTAACTGGTAAAAACATTGAATATATTATTGTCTCACTGTCAGATATGAGTGCTGCTTTTGACTTCAGAGATTTTAAGGCTGGTTGTACATGGCTATAGTTAGACTACTAACTTTATGGTTTACAGACAAATCACCCCAGCAACTCACTCCTGGAAAACTCACCCCAGTAACTCACTCCCGAAAATTCGCTGAATTAAAACATTTTGCAGAAAATTTGCCCCAAATTAAAACATTTAGCGGAAAATTTGCTCCCAGCAATTCACACACAATTCACCAGCTTGCTAACAAATGAGGACAAATCAGGTCTCAGTTCAAATTCAATATCAATATAAATATACAATTGTCTCATTCGTTATGGGCCACACATTGAGCCATTAAGAACTGGCTTAAACTGGACTAGAGCAGTAGGTCTAACTGTTTACACCACAAGCCTTTACGGCTTTGCACGCTTAGAGGCCTACTATATAAAAACGACATACCGCAACTTCCACAAGAACTTGATGATCGTTGCTAAAGTTAAATATCAATTATAATTGCTAGGCCTAGTTGACCTTGGATATGTGCTGGGGCAACCATTTCACGGCGTCGCACTGCATTGGACATTGATACCATTTAGAACATAGACCTACTAATTGTGCATTATAATGCTTAAACTGTATCAATCGGCCTCATTTTTTGTTGGATTATGATTTTTACAGTAGATAATAGATTGTAGTAAGAAGACTGCTATTAAAACGTCAACTGATTTTCCAAAAGTTATGGTTGCAAATTGTAATCGCAAATGAGCAGGTTGGACCGGGCCGGGCCAGGCCTGAAATTTTGCGGGCCGAAACGGGCCAGGCCCTAAAGGGAAAACAATGAAATGGGCCGGGCCGGGCCAAAAAAACACGGGCCGCCCCGGGGCGGGCTACCATAAGTCGGCCCATGCAGGGGTCTAATACATAACCAGAATTCTGATAGCTCCATCTCAGCAAGGAGATTTTTTACTCCAGATCATTTCTCAAATTGAATTTAGTTATTTATTAATTAGTTTTATTATTAATAGAATGTTAGTTAAAAAACCTCTAGCAATTTTGAATATTACGGAATTCGTTCTGTGGAACCCTTGCAAGGTTCTCATGGAACCATTGGGTTCTGTGGAATGCACTTTGGACAACACTGTTTTACAGACTCAACATTTTGTGAATTTATTCCAACAGAAACAGAGAAGAGAATTAGTGCTTGTTATTTATGTGGAGTTGTGGACTGAATTTTAAGTGACATGATAATTTGATAATGATTTGATATCAGGTGATTATCATGATTTTAGGTTACTGCCAAAGGCAACAGTGATATTGCACTGAGCTGGATGTTTGATTTATATCTGAATTTGTCAAAGTTAATTGGTCAATTCTGCGGCTCAAGTCTTGACATTACTAAAGGTCAGCTTCATATAAGATTGCCAAAATTGTATTTCAAGTGATCTCTAGCTTGTAAAATTTTCTTAGTATCACTAGTGTTCTCTATGTGTGGTACAATGACATGCAAGATTGAACATTTGAACATTGAACATCATGAACATTTGCTAGTTATATTTCACATGTGTGTATGTACACAAGCTTGCACTTGTGTGTGTGTGTGTGTGTGTGTGTGTGTGTGTGAAATTTAGTTAATGGCATTGCAAGTGAATGTTTAGATCTGCTTGCAACTGGTCTGTAGTTCTGCCAAATTGTGATGGTTATGAGAGAAAAGATGATTTGGAATTGGAATTTCTTCAAAGTGAACTGTGGTCAACTCTGTTTCAATCTGGATATCAGAAATCCTCATTAAGAAAAACACAGTCCGGTGTTCTGGTACAGTTATTCACTCATTTCTCTTTGAAGTCAATAGGACCATGTTTGTTTGCCTATTTAACCCTTTTGCTGCCAGCAAATATACGGTAATTTTGTCAGCCATGTGCCCCGCCGTAAGTGGAAGTGGATCCAGGATCACTCTCATCTTCACTATAATCACTGTCTTCTAACATTTGAACCACTTCGTCTTTACTAAATCATGTTGTACTCATTATTTCTAAATTTTAACTAAATTTAGTCAAAATTTCAGCTAGTGCTATCACAAGCCATAGCTGAAAGCCAATGCCTGGCTGTTACTATATACTAGCATAATGTTTAACACATCCACACTCTTAAAAACCAGTCCAATATAGCCCAAATAGTGTCTAACAACACTCACGTGCCTCAACTTTGCTGTATTCTTGCTGCCAGCAGTGCCTTACATTGTATGGTTCCATGGCATACAGGGTGTAAAAGTAAAAACTGGACACATGTTTGACATTTAATATCTCGGCTGCGTGTAAAGCGATTTCAATAAAATTTATAGGCCATATACCTGGGAATGTTTCTGATAGAATTGCCAAATTTCATGCTGTCCAGTTTTTACTTTTACACCCTGTATATAACAAGTGGCACTTGTCTGCAAGGCACGTTATACACAGATAATGCATGACGAGCGGCACACATCAATGTGGCACTTACGGGGTTGAGTTTAGACAGTGCAAGGTACACAGACACTAAATGCAAAAGTGTGACACGGATCCTAAATGCCTTCAGTTATGTTTGTGTACGGTTTTATTCTGTTATTTACTTATTGTGATAGATAAAGTAATGAAAGGTTTCAACAGTTTGCAGTTATATAACTATGTCTTGACAAATCTCATATTTGTATGAGTTTCCATCCATCAGTGATTGTATGAAGAGCTGAATATGCTGTGGATTATTTTATGGTTGTCCTCACTTTATGTAATTGTTGTAATGAATCCATGTTTATATATCTATCACTAAATATGTGTATGTTAATTGCACAGTCTGCACATTTCCATGTGTTACTGTATGCATATTGTTATGTTTATGGATTTATAGTTGTTTTACTAGATTTTGTATAAATTAGGTATATGATACAAAGACATCAAGTGCCGAATTTATATTGACTTTTGTTGATGGGTCAAATGAAGAAGCCAAACAATTCCTGTTAAAGTAAGTACTGTATTCAATTTTAAATCTCTTGACCCATAACATTATATATGGATTAGCAAATTATGTTTATGTGTTGATGTTTCTGATTCAATATCTTTGAATCATCTTAAGATATAACAATGTTAGTTGGCTTAATAATGAGGGAGAGAAGTAGACTATCTTGTCTATGGAGGATCATCAGTTGCCGGAATTGCTTTTACAGTTGAGTTCATGTTTAAAATTAGATCATCTGACACCACAAATCCTGTGGATTGGAGTATTGTTGAACATCAAAAAACCTACTGTATTATATCATTCCAGAAGAATCTAAATACTCACTTGTTCAGCGAATCATTTAAGTGACATTTGTTAAATTGCCCTAGACTTTGGCCTCGGTCATGACCACAGCATTATAAAAGTTGTCTTAATAATAATAATAATAATAATAATAATAATAATAATAATAATAATAATAATTAATTGTTGTTGTTTGTCATGAATTTTTTTGTCACTGGATGCCACCATTTGAATAAATAGAATCAGTTCCACAAAAGTTCTAGGACCAACTCTCTCTCTGTCTTTCATTTCCTACCAGTCACATGTGATGCTTTCTTTTCCAGTGAACCTTGTAATGTGCACGTGTGTGTGTGTGCTTGCCCTCAGCACTTCATTCCCTAGGGATTTTGTGACAAAAGTGTCCAGAGACATAGAAAAATAGTGTGGCTAACTCTCATACAATTGATGAAAGAAGAAGCTTATTTCTCTGCTTTCTCTGGATTGTTGGGCTACACAACAGCCAAGCTTGCTAATGAAACAAAGGGCATCCTGATTAATGTGTCTTAATTGGGAGTGTTGCCTGAAGCCACTGGCTTTCAGAAAATTTTATATTTTAAGACTAGAAAGATGCTCGCTTCGCTGGCGCTCGCTTCGCTCGCAGTGCAGGATAATACTAATCCAATACCTATACCTAATACCCAATCATTGAACTCATGCTGAACAACATTTCAATGATAGCCACCTAGCCAAGCTCTGCGCCACGTAATAATTAGGCCTATGTACGTTAAAATCACGCAACTGTGACCATTTGTGACGCTGTACACGTATTTTTTTGTGTACGTTAAAATGTATGTTAAAATTGTGCAACTTCTTCAAGCTATGAACAATTGTTACCAATAACAACGTCGTCGCACGCTACGAACAATTGTTACCAATAGCAACGTCGTCGCACGCCCACCCCTCTGACGCTGCAATGACTCGACTAAACCGTGCTAAACGTACGCTTCGTCAAACGCTTCTTCGTCAACCAATGAGAATGCTTGAAGGTAACAGAAATACAGAACAAGGATCTTAATATTATAGATGTTGCTTAGGCCTTAACGTGCAAAGTGTTCTGGCACTGGGTGGCCAGCACAAGGAGTGCTGCACAGTCTATTTAGGAACTTAGAATTGCTCAAGGAGCGCCTATGAAGAGAAATGATGCCTTGCGATTAAAGGCAAATATAGCTCAATGCCTTCTGCAGCTCTTACATGCGGCAGGACATCAGATTCGCAAAAGTAGTCAAAGTGCTTAATGGTGTGCCTAACAAAATGGCGTCCTGTTGGTTGGACTCCAAGAGCCAATGCAGGGTCATACAGTTGGTTGTTGCTTTTGGGCCTTTGTAAATGGTCTTGCATTTATGGATAATTCTAAATTTAAATTTTTCACCCTTTTCTATGGCTGCAATGCCTACTGAAATGCTCTTTATGGGTCAGCCTAGGGTCAAATCATCAAGATAGCCTGAAACTTGCTTGTAGGTTTTTGGAATTTGATGAAGAGGTAGACAAAATAGGAGAGGACCAATGGGATTGCCCTGTTGCAGACCCAGTTGTGAAGGTATTGAGAAGCTGCCAAATTTAAGGGACAGGCCTGGATGATTTGACCAGCTTGCTATCTCTGAACAGGGTATTGAAGGCATTGGTGAAAGTAGTCTTAGACATGTTGGTGAGAGAGCATCTGGTCGAATTCACTGCAACTTTGCATCCTCCAGGTATCCCATGCTTATTTGTAGGGGTGCAAGGTGTGTCAGCACCCTAGGCAGGATGAAATTAGAGGTAAATTCGGGCGTAGGCCACCAGATTTTTTCTGGCCCTGCTGCTAGTCTGGGTTTTGCTAGGTTGTGCCACTTCACTTTGGAATTTGAAAGAAAAACTTAAATGGCTACATTCAGGATATAATACTGCAGAAGTACACCAAGTTTCTTGCATTTTGACCAAGGGTTTGTGAAAATGTTTACAATGAAACAGGATGGTACCGGTTTTATTGACTACCCTGTGTATGAAAGGACTTCTGAAGTCAGAAAATGAATTCAATTACAAATACTTACTATTGCTCTGATTTGAAACAAGTAATATGATATGGATAAATATTGATTGAATGTGAATATTTCCTTTGATATGTTCTGTTTGATGCTTGTTCAGATGTAAGGAGCTTCATTTTCGAAATAATCAGAACCCTTGTTTAGGAAGTGATGCTGTCAATGAAGCCGTAGTTCAGGTGTTTTGTTCTCTGCTTTGGCATACTCAATCTCTTCACGAAGATCTCAGCAAGTGTGGTAATCACTTTTCCTGGCAATTTTAACTGTATTGTTTTAAAACTGATGATGATATTATTATTATTATTATTATTATTATTATTATTATTATTATTATTATTATTATTATTATTATTATTAAGACAATTTATAGAGCACAGTAAGCATAGTGAAGACTAAAGTCAAAAGCACTTAACAATGAACATTGTAAGAGATATTAAACATATGCGTCTTAAGGCATTTGATAAACAGATCAGGGGAGGTCACAATTGTCACGTTCTTCGGCATATAATGAACCTGATATATGAACCTTGATGCTCTGACATGCAATTTTCATCGATCTATTTGTTTTTAGTTTCGTAGGATAATAAGTGATCTTGAATTAGTTAGTTAGTTAGTCAATGTATATAGTGCAGAAACATGGAAGAAGGGCCAAAGTCAAGAGCACTTTACACTTTATACGAGATCTCATAAAAGTATGTTTTAAGTTTCCTTGTGAACACATTGAGATTCGACTCTTTTGTCACATGGCCAGGTAGTGCATTCCAGAGAATTGGATTTCCACGCATGACTGATCTCTCACCAAATTTCACTGTCCAGTTTGAAGTCTCAACTGGATCTTAGTTGCAGAGTTAGAGATATTTGAATGGATCTGTTGTGGAAATCTGCTGTTAACCTTTTAAAGGGGGAATTAAATTTTTAAAGTCATCCCGCGACGGGGGAATTAATTTTTGGAAAAAGCGTTCGTATGAAAACGTGAACATATACGTTATAAACTTACTATATTTCAGGCTATATAGAAGCTAGAAAGATTCGGTTTGCACCATTGTTGAGCATTTTTATTGGTCTTTCGAACCATCCGTGCCAAAAAAAATTTTGGGGGGTAGGGTCCACTCTACACCCCAAAACCGGACCATCTCCGACAAAAAAATTTCAAAGCTCAATAAAAAAAATTTTCAGCGGTGACCCCCCACTGTGAGCGGAAAAGTTGTTGGGAGGTGTAATTGGAACAGAATAGTGCAAAAATTTTGAAGATCGGACCATATTTGGCGTAATTATGGCCTTTCTAGCCTCCGGCTGAAGATTTTTCCTATACATTTTCCAGCCTTGGTCAGTCTGCAGTCAATATCCCTTGCATATATAGTCAGCATTATCAAAAACGGTGCTGCCGCCTATCGAATAGATGTGAGCTAACTCGGTTGCCGCGTTGGAATTTTGAAAATCATGCAGGTCCGCAGTACACAGTCGCTTATATAGCGCGCCGTTTATAGACGGCTAACCCAGTTTGGTCATAGTTTTCCGCCGCCGCCGTCTTTAAACGGCTAACCCTTGCAAAAGGCTAATACTTGAAGTTAATCCATCTGAACTTTCAATGACATATTCTGCTTTGCATTGATCAAAACCTTGGATGAGTTCTACCATTTAAAGTAGCAAACTTCAGGCTTTGTATTCTTGTATCTCACCCTGTCTGTGAATGTTGTCCTCATCATTCAGGAACTCATCCACTTAAGATATTGTTGCTTCAAACTTGACTGTCATACTTTAACCCTGAAACTTTACAGATGATCATGACCATCGGCTTAGGTCCTGGAAAATGTGATTTTTTTCTCTTGTGCGAGTTGGCTTCTTTGTGTGGCTTAGTTATTAATGAGAAATTATTTTGTCTGTTCTATAGCAGCAATTAGGATTTTTTTATCTTAGTTGTGCTCAGCTACAGAATGTGCTTTGTTTTCAGCTGAAGCAAAAGGAAATTGTAAACCTTCAGATGGAATCATGTTGGCCTACAGCTCAGCTGAGAATCTTAGACGATCATTTATGGTGGGATTTAACTTTTGATTTGATGCTCGTGATTCAAATATTTAGAAGTTATTTTGAATTTGAGTACTGAAATTTGGTTTTGGATTTTCTCCTACGTTTCATTTATAATTCAAGCAAAGGTCATCAGGTTTCCTTGCTGAACTTTTTAGTCTAACATAAATACATGGTGTCATCCAGTTCAAAAGTGCTACCAGTCTGTCTGTGTTCTGACAATCACCTATCCTGCTATGCCATACTTCTACTTCTTATTCTTCTTATTCTGCAAATTCATTTCTGATGCTAATGAAAATATTTTAATTGATTGATTGGTATTATTCTGGCAGTTTAAAAATCGTAAAAAAATTCAGTAATAGCAAGTAGCTTGAGCTGTAATGGAATGGTCATCTAATAGCCAATTTACAGATGATAAACAAATCTTAATAAGTTGATTTTGATTTAAAATGATGTAAATTTGCTTTTGATGATTAGGCTGTTGAAAGAAATCAAGATAAGAGTACTACAGAAGTGCAAAATGCCACCAAATCATTTGATGCCTTGGCCAATATGAAAGAAAAGGCGCTCTTCCTTCTTCGGTTTTCTGGAATGGCAACATATCAAGCAAAATATGAAGTTAGTCATTCTTATAATTATTAATGACTAATGTGAGACACAGTTCTGTTAGTATTGCAAATATAACATGTTATCAAAAATATTTAGTTTATTTAATTATTTTGTAACAATTGTATGAATTCTCGTCAGTTTTTTAAGCATTGCCATCATACATTGATGCAAGCTATAATTTTGTATTTGTTTGAAGACAAAGCTGAAACTGGACCGAAAAGTGACAAAGTTCTGTAAACGAACATCATCTCTTAACAGCGACAAAGTGTCGAAGGTGAGGCTAAAAGCAGTAAAAAATATTAAAACTTGCATAATTGTTATATGATATCTTAGTAATAGTAATAGCCATAATAATTATAATTATAAGTACTGTAAGCTATTATTTCAGTGATGCTTTACCTTCTTATTGTTCAACTGTTTTGGATCTTGTTCTTCCTATGTTACAATGCTACAACTTGAAAATATTTTTTTTGAAACAACTAGTAAACATTTTATGTTCAATTCTAAATAGTCAATCCTACACTATAATAATATAATAATAATAATAATAATAATGTGATTTTAAGTGGTTTAGGAGGCTAAGTAAGCCTGTGTGAAAACCACTGATGTAACCATCTGCATTCAATAACCTAGTTTATCTAGATAGCCTTTGTTCACTGTTTCAACTGTCACTCCCACCTCGTCCAAACTGTTCCATTTGTCCACAACCCTTGCACTAAAAAGTTTTTCTTTCTTGGACCAACCCTCTGCTTAAACAATTTGCACTTGTGGCCTCTTGTGCTGCTATAGTGTGCCAATGTAAAGAATCGATCATATAGCACATCTACATTTTCCCAGTCATTATTTTGTATGTTTCTATCAAATCCCCTCTCTCTCTTCTCCTTTCCAATGTTGTCAGTCCACAATATTGAAGTCTTTTATAGCTTAAATTTATTGACCATGTTGCTCGTCTTTGCACTTTTTCTAAAAGTTCTATATCTTTTTCAAGAATGGATTCCAAGCCTGAACACAGTATTCCAGATGAGGCCTTACTAATGACTTATAAAGTTTAATGATTATCTCTTTGTCACGACTCACAATTGTCCTTTTCACCATTCCCAACATTTGGTTTCCCTTTTTGCTGCCTCCATGCATTGGTGAGATGGATTCATACTTCTATGGGTGATTATCCCCAAGTCTCTTTCTTTTTCTGTTGTGGTTAGAACCTTCCCCTAAAGAATATTCATTA